>JAQMRL010000001.1:138383610-139633610 GCA_035578175.1 Catonia carolina | reverse complement strand
ACATCTCAAGGGCATGCATTTACCTTCAAATGAAGATGAGGATATGGTGCCATACGAAAACTTCAGACTTCTTCCATAACAGACTTTTCCGAAGCGTAGTACGTTGGCGTAAATGTGTCGAAGCGATTATGTGGCAAAGTGATGATATTGGGGAGTAGGAGACACTTTAATCTGTCATTTCACCCTAATATGTAAACAATATATCCATTACTAATAAAGCTATAGAGATGGAGGCATTATTTTTCAATAAACCCTCGTATTTAACAAAACATAGATGTTACACTCTATTCATTTACTGAACTATGGTTGGTTATTCCTCTAACAAAATTCAATATTACAACTGGGTAGCACTAAAATCATATCACTAAAATTCTAATAAGTTACAGCTTGAAGTATTAACTTAGTTATATTTGATATTCTTAAAGTATTTGAAATACTTAGCATCAATCTTGTAACAACACAATTTAACATTTTCAATCAGTAAATCTGGAATGAACCAGTCATAGACCTACAAATTATGCTGTTAAGAGGTGACTGATACTTAAATTATTCCTAAGATCATCAAATTCGCCCTGAACTGAAAAACCAGAGCCTGTACTCAGAATAGGAAATAACAAGAAATATTCAGTAGTTAAAAGTTTAGTTAGGGTAGGCACAAATGATTTGTTTTGTACTACTAATGGTCAGATGCTAGCCTACAGAGTTTAAGTACAAGTTTACCATCTATAAAAATGTTAACCATCTTCTTAATGTTATGAACGTCTAATTTTCAAGAGATAAAACTTATAAAATACCCTTAGAACCAACGATTTTACTGTAAAATAACGCAAAATTTTGAAGCATTGAAGAAAAGGATCAAGTGACAGATATACTTCTCAATCACATCACAATCATATCAAATCACAATCGTATAACCAACAGTCTAACTACTGACATTGACATTGAAATGTAAACATACCTCTTTAATATCGACAAGGGTCATCGAATGCTGAAGTAAACAAAATTCAGTTATTTACATGACGCTATTACCCGCTATTCTTCACATTTCCAAAAATTAAATTAGAATGACGTATGACAGCCTGAAACAATAACACTAAAGAATGTAAAAAAGATAACCCAACTTTATTTGATACAATTATACCGCCCATTAAGTAAAGCACATGTATCGTAATACCAATAGTACCAAGTTTTCTAACAGCTGAAAATATATTTGCGATCCATCAGTTGTATTACTAAAACTATAAAAAAAATTTATAAGAAAAAATTACAAAAGTTAAATAAAAAATTCATACAATAATAAAAATATAATAATTTGTAAAGATATCACCTTTAAGTATACTCAAAGGACATCTTTTGAGTACACTATACTCAGACCTTTAATATAGCTTACTTTGACTATACTTGACAATTTTACTTTAATATACTTGACTATTCTTACTCAAGGTAGCAAGTCATGTAAGGTAACACAATAAGACATGACAGTATTAGTGGTTTTTACTAAAACATTTTTTATAACAAACCTTAGTATATTGTTTTCATGTCGAGTGTTCACCGGATATACAAGTTTTCAGGCCCATGAACTCAAAAAATATGTTTTTAGCAATTGGTCTGTGTGTAAACAAAATATTTCAAGAACGGAATATTGTACGAAGGTGAATCTTGGAACTTAAGTTAGGTACCACTATTGGACCCAACACAAACATTTTCATCAAAATCGGTCAACCGGAAGTAGTACCTTGTGTATTCGTGTTTTTTTTTTTGCGTTTTTGTCAAAAAAACTGCCACTAGAATATCATAAAAATCGCCTGATTACTACATTTTTACGCTCTACATCCACAAGATAGGATAAGCGCCACGTCTGTTGAAATTCTTGGGGCGGCTGTGCTCTCGCAGGAAATTTTTTTTTATTTTTAAAGATTGCGACATTATAGAGTAAAAGTGTATAGAAAAGTTGTACAACATTGATAAAGTACAATTAGGAAACTAAAAAACTTACAACTTTTATTCAAGCATTTTTCTCTACTGAGCCTAGTTTAGAGGCACTTGGTACTGATTTTCCGTATTTTAAATTATAAAGTTTATTTTCGTTTTATATTGTTTACTACACACCAGATTTTTTTTAAGTTAGTCAAGCCTTCGATTTCGATCGTGTTTGTATTGATGGTCTGCTGTTCAAACTAAGGTTTTCACTTTCCACATTCTATCTTACTCTTCTGTAATTTCTTTCAGAACGTCATTTTTCTATTTTACAAACTAGTGTTAATCCGACTGAGTACCGTTGCTGGCTGGCGTTCCACAAGGCTCCATTCTCGTACCCTTTCTATACGTACACTTCAAACTGACCCTTTTCCCCTAATGAGGATGATGGCATCTTATGCAGACGATACTGTAATTCTACCTTCTTCTGTAAGTCTCGATCATATTTCTCTAAACTTGCAAAACCGATTTTGGATGTAGTCCACAGCAGCCAAATTTACTGCTGTGCCAAATCGTCAGTCATTTTAAAAATACAACGCTTTCAGTCCAGACTATTAAGACAAAAACTAAGTATTAAAAAACTAAATTAAATAACTAGAAAAAAAGTGCATAATATTAAGTAACAAACTGGTGAAGAAAAACACTATAATACTGATAATTTCGAAAAGGTAAATAGATGTCTTTTTCAGACAGTGTAAATTTTTTCACTATTGTTCACCAACGAAATACCTAGACGGTTTGAGTGCTGAAGAAGACGGTCTTGGTATCGATGAGTGAACCTTATTTCTTCCAATACAGTTGGAATTCCAAGATTTTGGTGGAATGTTTTAGCGTGTTAAAGTGATATAATATTCATTTTATTAAAGACAATTTTACTAGCTATGCAAATGCGGCGATTTAAAAGGTTTAAAATAAAATACCGCTATAGGCTTATAATCTATAGGAGATAATATAAAAACAGTGAATTTTGTTGAAAACTTATGCCAATATGTGTTCATAGTAATTTCATAATAATTAGCTATATTATAATACTAGTATAATTTCATAATAATTAGTATAGTTAGTTACTATTAAATCGTGTTTTCTCGGTATTTGTATTTTAAAGTTAATAAATGTAAAATTGGAATCTAAGGGTTTTTTTATTGAGTCCACCACCGATTAATTCATAATACAATCTCTATGTAATGGAACTCGCTACCACCTCGAAGTTTTGATTTCCTCCAGTACGTGGCGTCTCTTGTGGTAATATCAGCAACTATTAATGTGGCGGGCCTACCAGTGCTGTGAGTTGCGTTGCGAGCAATGTACAGAATGGCCAAGATAAAGCAGACCCGTGTTAATACACAAGTACAAATACCTACTTACAGAAAAGTAAATTACTAACATTATATTTTTATTTAAAAGTAGTAAGTACAGAATGAATGACAACATACTGAACATTCAATAGTTCACAGGAGATGTTGAAAGTATTCACCATGAACTTCGATACACAACTTAGCACGTCTCAACGTGTTTTCGAAAACTTTTGCCAATCATGTGATTTCTGTAATCGTACTATTGCGAATGTTCGTTTTCAACTCTTCAATTGTATGCGGGTTGTTACTGTATGTAACCTTGCCCTGTTACTGCACTTTACCCTTAAGTTTTAAGTTACACCTCAGATAAAAATCTCGGGTAGACAGATTGGGCGATCTGGGAGGTCATAAACCTACGGAAAGTACGTTCTTTTCCGAAAGCTTCCCGGACGTATGACATTGAAAATCGTAAAGTATGCGCCGTAGCACCATCTTGTTGGAAAAACGCATACTCTCGTTCCTCCTCCGTCAGCTGCGGTAAGAATAGTCGTAACAATTCCGTTACATACATATTAACTTCAGAGTTCACGATGTTATTAAAGAAAAAGGGGCCTACAATCCGTTGGACTGAAATTGTACACCAAACGCCTATTTTTGCGTCATGTAGAGGCACATCAGAGCTCCTTCCTTGGGATTGTCTATTGAGTAATAGTGAGTGTTTTGAGAGTTCACTACCCGCTAAGGTGAAACCATGCTTTATCTGTGATAAAGTAAAAATTTGGATCCAGATAACCATCAGCGACATGAGTGAGTAACCATTCACAATAATGCTGTCGTTTTGCGTGATCCGTAGGTTGTAATGTGATGACGATGTAAGAGTGATGCATCACCCTTACTTTGTATGCTCGCATATGTAACTACTTCAACATGTTATAGCATGACGTTCGTTAGATGTTTAGTTGGGAGGATAGACATCTAGTTGATTTCCATGGCCTTATTACCAAAGTCTCTTGGTTCAGTATGACACGTGGCCTCTTTTGTCTTGGCCACTCTGTATAATTGTATATTGCATACACACTTTAGGCAGTTATTCATTTGGTTATGGTTATTACCAGAACTCGTACTTACTTTTCACAATGACAATGCATTCAGAACAAACCCATTATCTCCGCTGAAATTATAATCAATCGCTCTCCTTTTGAAATCTGTGTCAGTAAACCATCTTTGGGGGAAACCCATAACTTTCCAGATATGTTTTAAGACAAAACATAAGATTCATTTTTATACCACCTGATGCCCCGTATTTCTATACTTTTGTATCTGTTTTAAGTACCTATGCCTAAGTAACTTAATTATTTTTTCTTGAGTTCTCAATTCATCTCCGGGAAAAATCTAAAATTGTGAAGCCTAAAGATTCAGAAGTACTTTTTACTGTTCGTTGACCAATCCCTTTGTCAAAACTTTCTAAATCAGTTACCGGTTTCACTTTGGTACGTTTATACCGGTGTGGGAAAAAGATTTTGTTTTCACAATCCTGAGTTTCACTGCTTGTTAATAACTTAGATTCACTTAATATAATAATTTTATGATGCTTGGCACTGAAAAATGCCCGTCGCTTTGGCTGTTCGCTCTCTGGCTTTTGTTACAGCGATCATAAACGACTTTTCAGCAGCTTCTTTTTTCATGAACTGATAAGACATTGTAGACCACCTACCTGCACCCAATACCTTTTCCCCAATTTTTGACTCAATTGCTGAGTTCGTAGCTTGTTTTCATGACAGTATTTTTTTTAATCCTCTAGGATACAGTTATGAAAATATTAAAACTAATCTTAAATACGAGCAACAAATGCTAACTATAAAACACTTATTAAGTATAAATTAAATACTACATTATTATTAATTAGATATAAAACAACACTGGTTTGAAAATAAATGCGGAAATGAGACACTAATTGCCAACTGACCACTATCGAACAGAAATGCACAAATGACCTCAACGCAATAGGAACATGTGATTGCTGGAAAGTTATATTGAGATTAGGTTGCCTTAAATCAAGGGAAAATGCAGATGATTAGATTGATTAGAAGGGGACAGAAATTATGTCATTATTGGATCATGTGAATAATATAAATAAAGCAAAAATACGTCATTGGTATTTTTGCAGTGAAAGCATAAGCTGCGAAATACAGTCATGGAGTAAAGTTGTAATTGATGAAAGTACAACAGCGGTGTAACTAGGACTTGGCTTAGGAGGGGATGGATCTGACTGACGACCACACCACACTGGATATCCTAAAAACTGGGGGGTCCAAGGGTCCTCCCCCAGGAAAATTGAGAAATTGTTATTCTCTAAAATGAAATTTCAGTGTTTTTAGAACAAAATTTTAGTCAAATTACAATAAACTTTTTAATAAAGTTTTACTAGAAGTTATACTAATCGAAAGTATCTTGACTTTTTTTAGAATAAAAAATAATGTAGTAAATCCTGCCTTCTAATGAAAATTTAGCAATTTTTATCAAATATAATGTAATATTTGTAATGTTTCTTATTTTATACATTAAGGAATCTACTCCTATTAGTTTTACAAACGTGGGACACCAGTACCTTAATAAGAATTAAGATGAATAAATGACTAAGCTAAAATAAGAAACAATAATAATAGACAAAATTTTGCTTTATAATATGAATGTATTTTAGAAAAACATGGCTGCATTTAATATTTGTTACAGTAAGTTACAACAAGTAACCAGGTAAAAGAAACAAATTGGATTGGAGTTATACTAATTTTTTTTTTATTTTTAGGGTTCTGGGGGGGGGTCTATCCCCCTCATCACTCCCATAGTTCTGTGACTTAAGTACAATACTATAATACTACTACTTCATCAGTGTTATATAATTTATTTTAATTCTTTTTTTATAAATTAACTGTAGGACAATGCAATTTTCAGATGATAAAGTAACATCAAGCTTGTTCTTTCTATCCCCACTAAAAGAAAACAAAAGTTTAAGCAAACTCAATCATATCAACTTTTAATCTATCTATATTTGAACTATTTCTATAGAACTAAAATGAATTATCTTTTTGTGCATCATTTGGTTTATAATTTAAATATCTAAAGAAAAAGCATAAAGATATAATAAATAACATAAATAAAATTTTAAAGGATACATGATCAAGTTTTATGGACACTAAAGAAAAAAAATTAAATTTTGTACGCTGATAAGTGTTAGGAGTATGATGGTTAGCGAATACTCTGAATATGGTAGAAATTTAGTTAGATTCATTACTGCATGATGGTGTAGAATTGATCATAAGGTGGTTAGAGATTAATTTGGCTTGTGAAATTGATTTAAATGTATTTTCTGTTTGTGAACTTTATGTATGTAGTTTCTCCCTTCTCAGTAGATCAACTTTGTTAAATATTATATACACCTACATATTTTTTTTTGAAACATTTTCCTGTGGATTGTCTATAATCATAAATAATATTTAAAAAATATCAAACACGTAATATATTACTCTCACCTGATCAAAAATGTTAAAATGTCCTTTCGGATAAAATTTATCCATCTTCAGTGCAATAAAAAACATCAATGAACGCACACTTTGTCAGTTTGTCGTGAAAGGACCAATTAACTTTTTTAATCAGGTGAGAGTCATCTATTGTGTATTTAGCGTTTTTTATATTATATAATATTTATACTGACATTTACAAATTTATATTTAATTATCCTTACAAAGGTATTTATTATTAAAAATACTTTATAATATGTCTTTACTAAGCTTATATTTTATAATATTTTGAGTTGTTTGCATTTTTTATCATTTTTGCGGTAATAGGCCAACACTTTGTAGTACTTATATACAAAATATAATATAATTGTTCATATTAATACTGGCAAACAATAGGTGACCCAGTTTTAAATGTAAAATTTGGTAGGTACCCACTTTTATCTTACTAATACACCAATTAACATTCATTTGTAAAACTGTTAATAGACGTTTCTGAGTGCAACTGAATATTTTTTACTCCTTCACTGGCTTTTAACTATACATTTTCTTAGAAAACATTTTAAAAAGATGAAATGAGCGAAATGTACTGTTCGCATAATACAGAATTTCGTGTGTGGATAACGGGAGAAAAATTATATTAAAAACAGTGATAACCAGTAAAAGTTTGATTCGTTTTTTTTTATTTTATTTTTATGCATGCAATATTTTCTGAGGTTTTTTATTCTAAATGATTAATTTTTTTCAGTGTTTCATTTTTTTGTTTGGTAGCCTATTTTTTATTCTTTGCGGAAAAGTATTTAAATTAAATTAGAACGCAGTATAAAAAAATACTTCACAAATTAAAATAAAAAACCACGTATGAACAACACAAAAATATAAATTTAAACGAATTAATCAATTTTACAAAGGCTACAATCTTTCTTTTTCTTTTTCCCGAAAACTTAAATTGATCTTCGTATTGAACTAGTAAAGAAACCGATTTCTTGTAGGGCTATATTTAGTTCATTACGGATCACCTACATAAGATGAGACATAGTCAAAATAAATTAAATACTCGTACATTTCATTTGGATCGCAGGAAGGAAAAAGGAAATAGAGAATAAGAAATGATTTTGAAACATTCTTATTCATTGATGAGCATTGATGAGCAAAGTACGCTCCGTGGGCTAGATCTGGCCCCCAGACTGGTGTAACCCGGCCCGTGACTGAGTCCTGAATGACAACCAACCTACAAACATTATTTACCTTTTCCCCAGGAATGAAAAGTGTTTAGCTTTGTCAACCAGAATAAAACTTTATTTTTTCGTATTTTCAATAGCCCTTGCCATTTAATTTGGATTGTGAAACAGCCAAATTACTGGGCCAAAGTACTGAGTTCTTAACGTCCCAAGCGTACTTTTTCAAAATGCTATGAAAAACAGACAGTGAACTCACTGGCATATGGCGACTGGAGCCGAGTATATCTGATTCAGCGTCATCGACCAAGCGTGACGGTTCAATTTCGTTCACTCTTCAGAAAGAGCGCAAGGTGCGCCTAAAGAAGTTTTCACTCTAAAATTTAATTAAATTAAAAAATATAAAAAGAGAACACAGTACTACACTCTAGTTTTATAAACTGACATAGGCCTACCTAGTACGTAACAATATCACATTTCGTTAGACGTAAGCCTAAATATCATATAAACAGCCGTATTTCCAACATTTTCCAAATCGTTAATATTATAAAACTTCCCAAGTTTGATGAATTCATAATTTTTATACTCAACACGTTAATTGTACACAATGCCTAAGCTTATGTTAGCCAACTACAATTTATTTATGTCAAAAATGTTAGTCTAGTTGTATTTTTATTTCTATCGAAATTGTCTTGCGTATAACTACAATATTTTCTTTTTTTAAGTTACTTCTAAGTTTTTAGTAAAAGTAGTAGGCTATTTAACAATTTTTTCCTTATTCCTGAGTGTATTTTTTTTCTTTCTAAATTGTACTACATGAAAGTCATGTGCTCTAACCTCTAAGATTAGACACGTTCTAAACTAGTTACGTAAGGTATAATGGAAGAACATTATGCATTGAGAGAAACTAAAATGCGCGTGGAAACAAATTCCTTGCTATTATTTTTTTAAGTTAGTTTAAGATGGCAACTTCACTACGCAATCGTTACGTATTTGAACTTGTGAATACGCAACAGTTGGTTCGTGCAAAACAGCAATTCATTGTTTCCTTTACATTAATTATTACGAAACTAAAGTTAAGGTAGTACTTAAGATTGAAAAAAAATCAAAATATCATGACTAAAACACGTGATAGAAATAAATGTAGTTACAGCAGTGTACGTTATCGCGGGCTTAAAAGACTGAAAGCGCGAATCGGATAATACGCACTATTTGAAACATACGATAGTGAACTAGCCTATTTGTGGGTGTGTTAATACGAATCAATCATAATAATTTCTTATGATGATACGTCACATTAAACAAAATGGACTATTTTCATTCTGGAATCGTAGTGTACGCGATTGAAGTAGTAGTATATTATAATAATATGATATAGGCTATAATGTGTTAAGATCATATCTTGGGAACGTGATCTAGTAGTGTAGCCTAAGCGTTGATGCGTGCGTTAAGAAATAATTTTCTAATTGACTCATCTCTTTTGGCTCGATAGTATATTCGGGAAAATATGAATAAACAAACTAAATCCTTATCATGAATTATAATAATATTCCATAAGATACACAATGTATTACGATGTATTAAATGAGTATTGTTAACAAGGCTTACAATTTTGGTGAACATATTTTTAGCCTCTTGGAAATATGGAAATTGTAGTTTCTGATGAATTCATAAAAATGAAACTTAACGGTACCTTCTTATTTTAGAATTAATTTAAAATTAAATTATTCAAATCCAAAGGATTTAACTTAAATTAATTAATGCAAAATATATTGTTTCTAATTAAAAATCACTTTCCCTTACGGCCGTCTCGATGGCTCGGACCAGCTGAAAGGCAGACCCAAGATCCAAATCACAGCAAATGGCTGAAACATTTTCACATCGTAGTACGTAATTTTTAATAAATCATCTACTATAGTCGGTAATGACGAAACAGTTAGTGAAACTTTAAATAAACTAAAAAGAAATCAGTTCAATTTTTTTTTTTAATTTTAAAATTATCGGCGGAGATATGTATGACCTGTGGTATCTGTCGGCGAATTAAACAGAAAACTGCAGTAGCAATAAACACGTGTATTTTCTTAAGTGAAAAATGTAAGGTTTTAATTTTAACCAACCTAAAAATTTATTCGTTAAAAGCCTATATCTCAAAAGAGAACAAAAACGATAAAAATTATCTCGTATGATTTATTTAGCGTCTCATTTGTTTGGCGAAACCGTGGAAAGTTGCTATTATCTAATAAATTTTGTTTAATTTTATATTTTTTACTGTGAAAGAGTAATCTAATTTAAAATGTGCTTGCTTAATTTTTTCTAATCGGGTTTCTTAATTAAAGATAGGCCTACGTGCGTACATTTTCATCAGAGAAGGAAAGGGAATGAAAACCTTTTTGCCCACAACTTTTACAATCTTTGTTTACAATTGGGAATCTGTTGGTGCTTATATATTGAGAAATCCTGTAAGAGCTACCCAATAACAAAATATATAATAAAATATAATCATTACAGAACCGCGAACCGTGTAAAAATACCATGTAAACGAACTGTAAAAATATTCAAGACAAGATCCAATTTTCCTATGTTTAAAAAGTATTTCGTGATAGGTATTGAATTTCATTTTGGGGCGTGAACTTCTTTACAGGGAAAAGCAAATACTATTCATTGTTCATTTGAATGTGTATGGGTCCTTTTACTTATTTTTTATTAAAAAGCAGCCCTTTATTTACCAATACTCTTATATTTACAAATCAATCGAGCCTGTCTTCAAATCCAGGCGCATACTAAAAAGAACTCAAAGTAAATCAAGAATTTATAAATATTTGACAAAATAACCCAGCATGGAACATGCGAGTCGCCCCTCTCTACCGCTTCTTTTGTCTTACCAAAGCGTTAAAAAACCCATGTACTTCTGGTATTGGGTTGTGTGTGCGTGCGTGTGTGTGTGCGCGCGCGCATACTCAATACAAATAGACTTCCTTCGTGGCGTATAGTGGTTAGCACGCTAACTACAAAGCGGAATATCCCGGGTTCGATTCCCGGCTAGGGTCTGGAAATTATTACAACCTAGACCCACTGTTCTATAATCAATAGTAGTCGCTAATGACCAAGATATTGATGCGATTTTAATTAATTAAAAAAAAAGAAACAAACATACCATCGAAATAAATACAATAGAAAATATAATCTGCTCGATCACCCACGGTGCCTGTACTCTGATCTTTGATAGTTAAGTTTTTTATTCTGTAAATAAATGCATAATTTGTAGTGATTCTTACACTATTTCCTGTTTAGTTGGGCAAATATTAGGCTAACAGAATATTACATATGTTTTAGTGTACAGAACTTTTATTTACTAAATAAAATTAATAGGTTTACTACGAAATGAACTGAGTGATTATATTTTATCAAGAAACAAAAGAGATACTATATTTAAATTAAATAAGAACGATACGGAGTGCTTATGAATGGTCAAAGTACAAAATACGCCGTCCGTCTGATAATCGATATTACATGTATACATTGTTTTGATGAATAACAAAACCAAAACAAAAATTTAATGTACAAAATTGTTCCTTGCTATGTACTTAAAAAAATATTTTATTATAATGATTCCAAATGATATCTCTGAATCTTGTCAAAGTATAAAAAATTTCGGCATGTTTACTAAGTCATTGTAATAGTGGGTCACCGAGTGACACATTTATTTTATCATTGCCTCTTCAGAAACATTAACTACGCTCAGATAAGAAAAAAATTAAATCTGAAGAGAACTGTTAAAATTGCCTTTAGATTTAACAAATATGATAAAAAATCTTGTTACCAGTCTAATTTGCATGCAATACGAAAGGCTGAATGAATAATGTCAGTGTACAGGAAATTACAACAAATTACTACTGCACGTAATCGCTTTTAAATGGATTTTTATTTTGAGTTTTTTTTTTATTCACTCAGTCACTGTTCAAAAATATTCTTTCCTCAACAGACACCAAAAATACCCGAATTACATTTTATTACAAATAACCCGAATACATTTTATTCATAAGGGAAAAGGGGACCTGAAACCTTAAACTTGCAAAACATCAGACATTTCTTTTTAACCGAAAATAATCTACATTTTCTTATCTCCTCTTCTGCAAATTTCTTCTCTTAAAATGGTATATTTTAAATATTTTACAATTGTTATTTATTTCATAGATTTTTTGCATAATTAAGTAATGTCTCAAAAAATGTAATTCTTATTATCAATTTTTAGATTTTTGTTTACTTTTAATGGGGAAGTTTATCAGAATTCTGTTTGTACTACATTCTGTTAGGGTTTGTTTTGTTTAACAAAACAATTAATGTTCCTTACTTAAAAGTTTTAAAGTGATTTTTGTTGCAGTTAGAAACGTTGACGCCAAGATTCAAGTAAATTATTATTTTTTTTTCGAATAGCTCTTTAACGAGAGCACGTTAAATCAATATTTGGGGTGTTTCTTCATGTCCTATGCTGCTCCATTCTCTTCCTCACCCACACCTCCTTCATCCTTCTTGATCTGTCCATCCCACGGACTTAGTATGATAGGGACGGAGCGTAAATTCAAAAATCTGTGTCTAAAGAGGGGATACGGAAAAAAGAGAAACAGAGAAAAGTGAGCTAGGCCCAACTCCCACACCAAAGCAAAGACCGAGCTATATTTAATAAGATGCGCGCAGCAGGTATATACTACATATGCAGATAGCTATTCCCACTGTATATACAACATATACATGTAACCGAGAGTGTAAGGAGTGGGAGGCGACCCTAGCTCGATTTTTAAATTTATACAACTTCTCTTTTCTCCAAGTGGCCGGAGTTGGACACAGTTTCGTTGCGTGTATTAAGATACGTACGCTCCGTCCCTATCATACTACGTCCGTGGTCCATCCTCAGTTGGTCCATATTGTGGGGTTCACACCTCCTCCTCTCACTTTCCTCCCTAAAGGTCACTCTCTCAACTTTACCCCTAAAAACCTCTCTATTGCATATGTCTTCTGTGGTAATCCCTGCCGTTAAGCAATCTCACAGCGTTTCGGTGAACCCTGTAAAGCGTTGCTCATACATGCTGGATTTCAATTACCGAGACCAAAGAAGCAATTTTTTCTAGTAGGCCTATAGGGCAATCTCAGACTACGTGAGATGACTATTCGTTTCAGAAAGCTCTTTTTGCAGCCCGCATTCTCAGCATTTGCTCACTCTAGGCTTTTCTCCCTTATTCTGTCCACCCAGTGTTCTGTTTTTGGTTTTCGTGGAAGCCCTTAAAGTCCCGTAATTAGTTGTCTGAATATGGTTTGGTTCATTAAGTTTGTTTGGTTTATTCCGATTTTCTCAATATCCTTTCTGACTTCTTTAAACCATTTATCCGATACACTACCTATATCTATTGATTAGTGTCTTAAAAATGTGTTTTTTCAACCGATTGTCACACACTCTATGCAGATGTCCGTAAAATGTTAGTCTTCTTTTTCTAATAGTTTCCATTAATCGTTCATCCATTAACCGTTCCCTTGTACAGTTCTTCTCGACCTTGTAATCTATACTGTCCGTCTACTATCTTCGGGCCCATTATCTTCCACAGGATCTTTCCCTCGAATTTCTCTAATTTTGTTAGACCAGCCTTCCCGATCAGTCCAAGGCACTCACTCGCGTACAGACACACAGATTTTATCACAGTATTAAAATGTCTAATCTTGACTTGTTTCGATAGTGCATTCTTCTTACACAAGTGCTGAATTTCTCAGGGTGAACCAGCCATTTTTCCTCGTCTGCTGTTGTTCGCTTCCTTTTCGCTAGTCTTTGTATTATCTACCCGACTTACTTGGAGCTATCAACTATCACTATGTTTCCGTATTGTGTCATCAAGAGACGCGAGGCTGTTATGATGTTTAATGATTTTTTTAGAAGGAAATCTGTAGTTCTTCTTTTTCTGCTTGTTTTTCTAACACGTTCATTTGTTCTATTGGTGTTTCCGTGTTCCTAGAAACGATTGCTAGATCATCTGCAAAAGCAAGACTGTTTATCTTTATACCTTTCTTTGATAATCCAATCTGTACACGATTTATCAATTCTTTACTAGCAAGTTCCATTTCCCATTCTGAATAACTTTCTCCAGCTCACAGTTAAGAAGAACCGGTGGCAGCTCATCACCCTGTCCAACACTTGTTTTAATTTCAAACTCTTCGGATATTTCTCCTAGAATTTTATTTTTGATCGTGTCTGTGTCAATGTTTCCTTAATGATTGCCGTTGTTTTTATGTCCGCCCCTAATTCTTCTAAAATATTCAGTCAGGTTTCTCGGTTGACTGAATCATAAGCTTTATTAAAATCTACAAACACAACTACTACATTTCTTGAAATATTACTTTCCAACTCGTTTTAGGTTCCATATCTGTTCTGAGGATCTCCCTTTCCTGAACCCGGCTTGATATTCACCGAGTTTTTGACCTACTCGTTCTCCTAGCCTAGTCAAAATTGCTTTAGAGAGTACTTAGTATGACACGGGCAAAAGGGGAATTCCGTAGTAATTGTTTACATTCGTTCTATCTCCTTTTTAACGCAATAGATGTATCAGTGCCGTTTTCCACTCGCAGATAATCTTCTCAGATCGTTTCTATTTCTTTTCTAAATGTGAATAGTTACTTTTCTATCATTTTAGAACATTTCTTCACTAATCGAGTCTTCTCCGGCAGCTTTGTTGTTTTTGAGTTCTGTGACTATCCTCCGAAGTTCTCTTGAATTTGGTGGAAATGAATTTTTGTTTCTTCTCCTTGAATCTTTTCTTGGTCATTTCTCTCTGGGTTCTTCACAATTTAGCAACTTCTCAAAGTATTCAGCTATGATCTTCCGATTTTCCTTATTGTTTACAGCTAGTGTACCATTCTCTCTGCGAAAGCACACAAATTTTAAAGATTAGTAGGCTGTCAAGTGTTGTTTGAAAGTCCTGTAGAAGTTACTACTGGTTTTTTTCTTGAAGTCTGACTCAATACCTTGGATTTCTTCCGATATCTGATTTCTCTTGGCTCGCCGGAATGTTTTACTGTCTGTTCAACTTCCTTGTATGCTATAAGTTTTTCCCGTTTTATCTGACTAAAAAGCTTTGAAGGGTGTTACCCTCTTGTCTATTGCCCTCGTCACAGCTTTCAGTCCACCATCTGTGCTTACACGTGTTCTACGCATAACTAATATACGTGTTGCGTATATTGAACTAATATTGAACACGTAAAAAAGTAACATAAGTAAAAAAGACTTAAAAAAATAACTAAAGCTGTATCAAAGAAAAGGTTACACTTCATTGAGATACATAAAAGTAAAACTTCATTCGTTAAATTTATCATCAAAGAAAGGTACCGATTACTGAATAAAAAAATACATAGATAATTTAACAAAAGAAAATAATTTTTAATTTCATAATTTATTTAACAATTAATCTCACGACAAGTGTAATCATTGATTCATATAATACGTAATACAAGTGTATGCAGTTCTTCAAATTGGTTATTCGTAAACAATCAACTGAAGAAAAGCACGTGTTAATGTCATACCACAAACCCTACGGTCCTTCAAAGAAGTGTTTACCTTTTTCATAAAAGTTAAAATATTAAGTCGTAAATTAATGCTTACGTCTTATAAGTGAACAAATTATGTTGACTAACTTATAAACTACACTTGTTATAGCCAATAAACAAAGTAGATTGTAAACATTGTAGATCATACTTTTTAAGTCGCTTTGTAAAAATGTCCGAGCCAACAAATAAATTAATAAGATAAGCTTTAGAACTTAAGTGTACGCTAAATAGATGGCGTTCAAAAGGCCGTGAGTTGAACCCAATTCGTTCAATTTAATCGTCGGATGTATTATTAATAAATAATACATCCGACGATTAAATTGAACGAATTGGGTATTCGGAGAATACTCCGAAACGGTTGATATACTAAAAGAAAAACAATTTTGTTTTAAAAATTATGAAAAATGTATGCAAGTATTGCCGTTAGAAATAACTACTTTAGTAAATAGAATAAGTTACTCTTAATAAAAACCCAACATTTTTTCCTAGTGAGTTAGGCTTATTAATGCACAAGAAAATTGTTCCCGAATTGTTTTAAAAAAGTTTATCAATATAAATAAAATTGTGATTTTGTCTTTACAAATTTTCAAAATTCCCCAAATTTTGTTTCTATGCCAGATCTATCAAGTAAACACCGAAAATAAGTTCAGGTGAATATTTGTCTGTTTATCTGTTTGCCTGTTTGTATGTTACGGCATCACGCAAGAACCGCTGAACCAATTCAATGAATTTTTCGGTATTTAGGTTCTGGACATAATCGAAATGAAAATAGGCTATAATTTTTATTAATATCACAAAGGGATGGGGAGTTCCGAGGGAGGGGTAAACAAAAAACTACGAATATCTACGTTAAAAGTCAACGTATCAAAAACGTTATATAATCGAAATTATGAAACGTTTAAAGACAAAAAAGTTTGATTACCTTATGTAAAGTTTTTCATTTTCATGCATAATATCGGAGATATTACCAATTAAGAAAAAAATAAACATATCAATATTAACATATTGTATACATATCATATTGCATATATCATATTAACGTTTAAAGACAAATAAGTTTGATTATGTAAAGTTTTTCAGTTTCATGCACAATATCGGAGATATTACCAATTAAGAAAAAAATAAACATATCAATATTTTTAGAATAACATTCAAAATAAACAGAACAATAAACTAGGCCTACGCCCCGGTAAAACCAGCATTCATTCAGTCAGTTACCTACCTACCTATTCCACCAGTACCCTATACACCCATTCTCGGTCACATTGTCAAAAATGAATCAGTATCCTTAATAGTTCGTTAGTTAACCATCGGGTGTTCCTATTGTGATTTGCCTTTCATTTATTATGAAAATAATAAAGCGCTGCATATCTTAATTTAAAAATACCAAAATCTCGCTTTTATTTTACGTCCAACTATTTTTTTTTCATTAATAATAATGCTGACGTTGAAAGGAGGTACGAGTAGATAACAATAAATGATTAAAAAATATCAGATCTGGCAGGGATCGAACTCGATACACCAGCAGACTGTCCACAGCCCCAAGAAAACCGTTCGTAGAACGGGTGCTAGTTAAGTAATAAGTCTTACCTAAAAAGACTGGCAGATAAGCAACTTGTTAAAACTCTGTTAGTTTATGAACCTCACTCAACAATATTCTCAATTTATATGCAGGTTTCATATTGTTTTCATAGTTTTTTACTTAAAATTTGTCAAGAAACAGCATTTTAAAATTTTCTTGAAATAAAAAGGGCTATTTAAATTGTTTCAAAAATCGATACGGTTGCTAACAGATTTCCTAAGCTCTGAGTAATTCCCCAATCTTGCTTTTTTCCGTTATTCCGTCCACAATTAGAAGGAATGTTGGTTAATTACACTATCTGAAACTTAACTTTGTGGACTTTCTTTGGATCCATGAGCTCAGCTAACGTCAGTCTAATATGAGAGTTAAGGGGGATCTCAACGTCTTATCACCACCATGTTAACGTTTGACCCTTTTTCTCAGGAGTGATTACAGATAATTGCTACTCCAAATTTTCAACACATATTTATCAATGTATTTTGTAACTTTTATACAGTCGGTTTGTTGGTACAAACATTTAAAAAAAAGAAAAACGTTTTTGCCGAGATACCTGTTGTAAATTCCATATTTCACATAAGATAATGAGTAACAACAGAGAAAGGGACAAACTCTTGTGTTAAAAGTTGTAAAATATATCCTGTGATATGCATACAAAATTCAAGAGATTTTCTCTGCCCATTCCCGATAAAACGGGTCTTTTGTATTAAAAAAGTGACTTTTCGGTAAAACGCATTAAAAAATTTATCTCAAAAAAATAATGAACACTAAATGTTGCTTTCTGTGATCATTACACCAATACTTTAAAAAATGGCATATTTTAAAAACTACCCATCACATTTCAATAAATTATATCTTAAATTAAACACAAAAACTAGAAGAATATAATTCTACTAAAAAACAAAATTTGAAAATTTTCACCAAAATGGATTGAGCCCCCCCTCATTAAGCAAATTTGTGTATAGACCAAAAGTTGTGATTTCTTTTTTATTTTAGTCAATATTTTGAAATTATTTCACGAAAATAAGGTGAGCTACTAAAATGTTTTGACTGAGATATGAAAATAACAAAAAAATATTCATAAAAGTCAATTATAAAAAAAAATACCAAAGAAGTAACGGAAAACAGTAATCCAATATTCAACAAGATCTCAAAGCACCATCGTCACTCATCATTTCTAATTTTAATCAGACCTCGAGATGATATGAAATTTTAAAATTATCTAGTTCCTCAAGAACAAAGGGGTTTCGTGGGAACGCGCAGTTGTTTCCAAGTTGGAGCTGTTTCACTAAAACCCGTGTAATTACACGTGTTAATAAACAACTTTACAACAGAAAAATTACATGTCAGCACGTGGCTTTTCGTAAATTGGGTGGAATTTGCATCACATACTTAATAAAGAGTGATAATAGCAAACAGTGAACACTCGTGAAAATGTTATGTGCTCAAAAAACGGGAATCAATCCAAGTTCAATTTGAGAAACTGTATTAAGAAATCTGCATTATTTAATAATAATATTTTTTATTTTTTTGTGTTAAGCTAATTCGTTGTCTATAACGTGATGCTGTAGTAACGCTTACTACTACACATTAAAAAGCAAATGAGTTCACTCACTTACAGCGTGTAAATGGTATTATGAGTCTGCCAGACTAAAATGAAAACGTACGGTTGTTAAGTTCCCGGAAATAAATGACTGTACATTTTCAATTAAAGCCAAGTAAAGTAGATAAGTAAACATATTTACAATAATTACCTTAATCATACATACATGGCGTGCCACTTTATAGCCCATTAACGCGTCTTAAAGTACTTTATAGCAGTGTTATTTCATGATTAAAAAAGGTCAGGAAACTGAAAATTATATTTTACTTAATATTAGAAACTACATCAGGTAGATATTCCTATAAAACGAAACCCACAGAATGTACCATGCATTAGGTCTACACAGAATATTTTATACAAAATTTGAATAAAGGTTTAGGTTTCTTAAGATTTTTTTGACGTGGAACATTTTCAGACAAACCACAGATCTTTGTCGTCGTCTATCATTGATTAGGCTATAACAGATCTTTATGGACAAGACCATTTTGTGGTTTTCTGCTTGTCACACTTCAGGCCTACTCATTAGGACATTAAAAAAGATACCTACATCTCTCGGTTCTATAAACTTTCCTGATGAAAGGAAGTGAAACTGCCCTCAAATATTTCTGCTAAGTAAGAAACCTATTATTTTACATGTGCCATAATTTACCTCATTTCCCGAAATTTCGTTTCATTATTTGCTACGAAAATTTTTCATGTAGACTAAAATAGTTTTATCAATCAATATAGTTTTACTCAATCTGTTAGTTGCAGGGCTAAAATAAATAGTTCTGTTTCTTATCACATGGTCAGCCAATTAAATGACTGAATCATTTAAGAACAGAAGAGGTAGAGGTGTAAACGACACTAATCAGAGTTATCTCGTCTGAAAGTAATGAATTCATTATACAGCCAGACCCTGCGGTGAATGAAGTGAAAGTGTCATTTACAGAGTGGAAAATCAATGCTTTTCAGAGGCCCTGGCATGCTGATAAGTGTAATTTTCCACTCAGTGAGGAAGGCAATTGTAAACCACCTCACTCCTCGATTTACTTAGTAAAACCTCTACAGGTTCAAACCAGCCTTTTGGCTGATGACCTTAACAACAACAAAATAGTTTATTAACAAAATCAGTAAACGAATAAAAGACATCAGAACAGTAATGTACTGGGACAAAGTTAGAACATCAATGAATTTGTTGTTCTTAACTAGGTGTAAGACCCACCGGGTTGATCTAGAGGTAAAGCGTCGCCAAAATCAGCTGTTTACCAACTGATTTTCAGAGACGAAGGTTCGTGGTTAAAATCCTAGTAAAGGTAGTTACTTTTATATGGATTTGAATGCTAGACAGTGGTTACTGGTGTACTTTGATGGTTGGGGTTCAATTAACAATACTCTCTCAGGAATGGTCGGCCTGAGTATGTACAAGACTACACCTCATTTGCCCGTCATACATATCATCCTCTTTTCATTGGATCATGGGGTTGTTTGCCAGCTGTCGCGGCCGTTGTCGAGTTTTCTTATTCTCTGCCTTAATATTCTTCTTTTTAGAATGAAGAAAATGCTACACGACAACTAGTCAAGACTGGTAGTAATTCTTCAAACTTTCGCCAGTATTATGAAATGAAGTAGATACAATAAACGTTTTACAATTTTGGTTGATTTAAAAGTAACTCGTTATAATAATTTTAAAATTGTTAAGTTATAAATCTAATTTTGTTGTTCAATTGAATATTGTTTTGTAAATAATGCACTCTTCCTATTAAACTTACATTATCGCTTATCTATTATATAATATTAATACGGAGAAACCAAATCATTTCTAAACGTCATTGTTTTAAATCTATGTTTACTACTTCAGTCATTAATAATAATGGAATAGGCCTTTGTCTACATAGTAGTTCACAAAAATATTTGAAAATTTATTGTGAAGAAATTACGGTCAAGTTCTTGGCCGTTTAAGTGGAAATAAAGGCTTTCTTCCAATGAATAGGCGAATTATGTAGTATAAAAAAAATCCGTTTTTAAGATTAAATTAACAAAATCTTAGCAGGAAATGTTTTACTATAAAAGCAGTACTAAATTATATTGTACAAGACGAGTTTATTTCAACATATAATAGGCGTATGGTGTTCCTATCTGCTTTGTTTCGTAAGCCGAAGTAATTATTACTTTATCAATAAAATGTCTACGCTGTCCCTTGACCACTCCAAGAGAATTCCTGAACAGTTTTCGATTCTCGTTACGTGGTGTAGCTGCTGCAGTAGCAACAGCCACTTGTATTCGATTTTGGAATAGTATGACTTTTATTTCGTTAACGTAAATCTTCCTACAACTCTATTACGTAAAGCAAATATCACTCAAGACCTAAATTATTTTTGAAATGACGTTAATGTTTACTTATTTACTTCATTTTACATATTATTTTGTCTTCGCCACAAACTGCATATTCCCTCGTACAACACTGCATTACTTCATGATTTTACGGCGGAAACAAAAGTATACATGGGACTTAAAAACATTTTTTATTAATCGCATTTTACGTTCGTCAGAATTCACTCTTTCCAGTGTTACATTTAATACAAGGTTCTCCATCTTCTTAACCTTCTCTTACCCTGGTATGAAAATATAGACAAGGAAAGTATTGTTTTCATG
This sequence comes from Catonia carolina, assembly GCA_035578175.1. NCBI lineage: Eukaryota > Metazoa > Arthropoda > Insecta > Hemiptera > Achilidae > Catonia > Catonia carolina. Next base: position 139,612,245 of record JAQMRL010000001.1, on the reverse strand, counting down.
TTGATTTTTCAATATCGAGTTTTCACAGGATATACACATTTTCAGGGCCCCTGAACCCAAAACACATGTTTTTAGTAATTACAAAATTTTAGTGTGAATTTAGTCTGAACAAAATATCTCAAGAACGTAATAGTGTAAGTCGAAACTTGAAATTTAAGTACCACTACAGAACCCAACACAAATAGTTTCATCAATATCGATCAACCATAGTAGTAGTTTATTCGTGCAATTTTTCTCTTTTTGTGGTTTTCTCAAAAACGGTTTTAAGATTTTTTTTTAAATAGACTCATTAACTACATGTCTGCTGAAATTCTTGGGAAGGCTGTCCTACAGTAAAGAAAATATTTTTTTCAATATTGCAGCCTTAATGCATCCAAGGCCAAAAGTATATAATTAATTAAAGTTCCTTGTAGAATATTTAAAAACCTACTACTTTTATTTCAAATCTTTATTGCCCACCGCTTATTTTAGCGGCTAATTAGTGATTTTCTGTTTTTTCCATAAAAATCGGTGAAAACTTGGATTTTTAAGATTGCGGCCTTGGTATGTATTTTATGACAAAAGCGTTATCAAAGTTATAAGAAAACTAAAAAACTGCAACTTTTATATTAAGCAATTTTCTCTACAGATCCGTTGTTGTTAGAGGCAATATTGCTGATATTCGTATTTTTAAGTTCTACAGCGGTTGATTTTCATTTTGCGTCATTCACTCATGATTAAAATTAGGTTGTTTTTCATTTTACATTGTTTACTCATGATTAAACATAGGTTATATTTGTCATTATACACATTTTCAAGAGAAAGTCGTGGGAGTGTTTCACACCAGTTGTTTTCTAAAAGTTTCTCTGAAAAGAGCTCCCTAATTTGTAAGTACATATACTTCAGCTTTTATAGAAAACATGAATCGTTGTAAATAAATACTAATTTCCGAAAATAAGTATTTTAATACTACGGTACAATTTTTTAAAAAGCACTCGTCCGATTTTCACTAATTATTTACAATGCACAATACAAGTAAGGAGTACTATTGTCTTACTGTCCCCAAATAGATACCTACGTAATGTTTTAAAGTAACGCCATTTATGAGAGTCCAAAATAATGTGCAAAAAATATAATCCCAAGGTCATTGTCCTAGTTAATAAAAAAACAACATTTCATTTATTGTATTGTGCTTATAAGTATGTCAAGCTGTTAAGATTTTAAAGTTATGAAGTAAAGCGTAATTTAACACATCTGTTTAAGAGACCCATTTTCTGTATACGTTAAATTTTAAATCACTTGTTAAGTGCAAATTTGGAAAATATCACTTTTTATTTTACAATTTAGTGCAAAATTATTGATAAAAATTATTAAATTCGGTTATCTAACCAGGTCAAACAAATCTAGAGCAGTAGAGCCACTACTGTTATTAGTGTACAGGTTTATTTACTTCTTGATCAACAAAATATGTGCACGGCGCCATGCATATTGTACAATTTTTTACGAAATTCTCTTAAAAGTAAAGTGTTGTAAGAACAGATATACTGAAATAAAAATTTAGTTATTAATTATTGGGCTCGCTCTAATTGATTTTTAATATCATAGTCTACGACGTAAAAATATATTTGAAGTTCAAATATTTGAAGTAACAGGATGTTTCTAATCGTAGACAGTAATAGGTCTATTAAATAAACAAAATTAGTGACAATTTATCTTGCTATCACAAAAGGGTGTATTACGTAATTAAATTTATTCAAATGGTCTTAAATTTTGTGAAATTTAGTACAAATTTCAGTAAAATTTTGGCTCTAGTTACAGATATATAGATCATTCATAGAATTAAGATGCCTAGCTTCAGACACATGTTTGTAAGCTAAATGACAAAATATTTATGGTGTATTTCAATACTTGAATCGCTTGGCGTCAGCTGTAGGCCTACGTTTGGGCTAGGTTGATAAGGACTCTGTTCTGATAAACCTAAAACTTACCAGTGGGAAACCTTTAACATTTATTTAAATAGTAATTTGTGAGATAAATTATCATAATATTATTATAGAATTTATTTTTCTTGCAAGGCAAGCTTGATTTTTTTTTAAATAATTGAATTTACGTGAATAAAGTGGAAGTGACATTTTCACTTCAGTTACTGGTGAAGAAGGCACACCTAATAACAAACCATCTTACTTTTGGTTTTCACTCAGTATAAACCCTAATGAGGGCTTTAAAGTAGCCGCCATTATCTAGTAATGTACCTGAACAACAGTTTTATATTAATAAAAAAACAGGGTTAACATAAGTGTTTTGCCAAATAGGTTTCAAATTTAAACGCACTAAAAAAACGTATGAACATGTGTATTTAGGTATAGGTCTTACAAAAAAAAAAAAAAAATAATAGATAAATAAATTTAAACTAACCGCAGCCCTTGTTTTGTAATATTTACATTAATTTGAAGATGGGAGCTAGCTAGTAGATGTGTAGATGCAATTCTGTGAAGAGAAAGTCAATGGATTATTGGTCTCTTAAAATAGTTGCTTCCGGTATTTCAAAACCGACTGTTTTTATTTAAGGGCTGTTACCATGACTGGGTAGCCCTAGCTGTTACAATAGCGTACCTCGGTAACGTTTCATGGTGTCATTGTGATTAGTACTCTCGGTTATTAAAATATATACCTTTGAATCAAAATTCCAGAAGACATTCCTAATTTAAAAATAACTATGACCGTTTCGTAAATGAATCCATTTAAAAGCAACTGATCATATACAGAAATACCAAATAACAAGAGAGCGTTGTTTATTTATTTTACTTTTGGGGGGGATGATCCCTACATAAGTAATGATATGAGATGATAAAAGATGAAAAAAATTCCAGACCTGATCGGGGAATAATATATAGGTAAATCGTGTAGAAGTAATAGAAAATGTTAACATTTTAAGTACCGTATTTACTCACGTGTAAGACCCCCCTTTCTCTAATTACTTTGCTTCAGAAGTTGGAGGGGGGGTCTTATATGCGAGTATTTCATTGTACGTAAAAAAATATCTTAAGCTTAAAACAAACCGTAGCATAAATCGAACAGTCCATCCTCTACTAGCCTTGAAATCTGATATCCCATTATGTTGTGATACTTCTTTGGCTTTATATTGTAGCATGTTGAGGCTCACGCCCATTATTTCTCGTTTCTGTCACCCAGCTGAAAACTTTATTGTCAATGTTCAGGTACTTTCCAGTTTATGGTTCACGAAATGATTTCACAGTTTTCTTTGCAGCAGCTAGTTTATCTTTTTGGTTACGCCAATATTGAATCATACTTGGCTGAATGGAAAATTTCCTACTTGCGGTTTTTACACCATTTTCTTCCGCAAATACCTGAACATTTAATTTGAAAGAAACTGTAAAACTTATGTTATTCTTAATTTAATTAATTACTTATGCTTATTCATTTTGAACGATGTACACCCGATAATAACACAGTACTAGTCACTTCAAATGCAGTTACACAAATGAATTGAATGCAAGAATGAATAAGCTCCATAGTAATTTCATTACATCTAGGCTATAATAAAAATCTTATTGTATTCTTATATTAAATTATTCATATCTAGTTGGTTAATATGGGTTAACCAATTTATAACCGATTATAATTATATTAACCGATGGGTTAATATTGTTATTTTACCTTAAATTATTAGTAACCTACTATGTCAACATCGAACAGTAAATAGGGTGAATTTTTGAACAGAACGTCCAATTTTTACAGTTTACAAACATAATTTTTAGTCCTAAAAATTATTATTATTATTATTAAGACTAATAACGAGAGAGGTCTTATATGCGAGGCAGTCTAATATGTGAGTAAATACGGTAAATAAAAATGTTCTTACATTTTGATGGCGACTGTTCTGTCAGTGTTGCTGATACAGTGAAAATACCAATCGATAAAGAAGCTAAATAAAGGCGAGATGAATTTAATAAATGTATCAAAAATTCCCTTTACTTCAATGTGCATTTCCCATGTAAACAATATTGTCTTGCTACTTCGTACTATACAAATATTATGTTTAAACTTATCGTCAAGCCACCAAGCCAAATTCAAGATTCGGCGCGTTAAAACAAACTGAATAAACCCACGGTAAATAGAAGGATCTCTTCTATTTACCGTGAATAAACCTATTCAGTTTGATCTAAATGAATAACATTTACGAGTGGTTAACCTACTATGCAGACTAGCCATCATTTTTACTTTTTCTTGCGTATATGAATATGTAGGAAGGAAAGTATTGTTTTCATGTCGATTTTTTGAAATCGAATTTTCACCGGATCTACACGTTTTCAGACCCCCTGAACCCAAAAAAACGTGTTTTTAGCGATTGGTGTGTGTGTGTGTGTGTGTGTGTGTGCGCGCGCGCGCGCGCGCGTATGTGTGTGTGTGAACAAAAGAACAAAATATCTCAAGAACGGAACACCGTACTAAGTTGAAACTTGGAACTTATGTACCACTAGAGGACCCGACACGAACATTTTCATCAAAATCGGTCAACGGAAGTAGCAGTTTATTCGTCATTTTTCACTTTTTGCAATTTTCTTAAAAACGACTCCTACGATTTTTTTTTTAAATCGCCTAATTTACTACATTTTTTATCCTCTACAAGATAATGTAGGCACCATGCCTGCTGAAATTCTTGGCGAGGCTATACTCTCGTAGAAAATATTTTTTTTTATGATTGCGGCTTTAATATGCATTTTAGCGTAAAAATGTATATAATAAAAGTTATAGAGAATTTAAAAACCTACAACGTTTATTCAAAACGTTTCTTTGTATAACGCTTAGTTTAACGGTAATTAGTGATTTTCTGTTTGTTTTTTTTTATGAAAATCTGTAAAAAAATAATTTTTTTAAAATGTCGGCCTTAGTATAAATTTTACGATGATAGTGTATAAACCAAATTTATAGGGAATTAAAAGATTTATAACTTTTATTTCAAAAATTTTTCTCTACAGAGCCTAGTTTAGCGTGAAAAAATTATTTTCCGTATTATTAAGCCAAACTGACGTTGATTTTCACTTTGCATCATTCACTTATGATTAAAATTAGGTTATATTTTTTGAGGTTAGTTTTTTTTTTGTTTATTTCTAATGTTTTATTATTAATGTTAGGTTATATTGTTCATTGTTTGCATTGGCAAGAGAAAGTTGTGAGAGTGTTTCACACCAGATTTTTTTATTAAGTAACTGGTACAATTATTGGAGCGGGTCTAGAGGCCTATTGTGTATTATAATTGAAAGTCTTAATAATTTAATTTTTCAGTAAAATACACAAAGAACATAGAACTGAGGAGGAAAGTGTAATTTATAGGTAAACTGATTTTTTTATCGAAAATTTTAACTTAAAACTTTACAATAATTTTAACAGCAATTATAAGTATTAAAATGAACAAAAAGAGCAAAATATAGACAACACCTTTACATGTAATTAGGTCTAATTATAAAGAAAAGAATAAGGGACAGTCACGATTTAAGTACATGATTCTATTACGAAATTCTGTTATGATTCATAGAATACGTATATATAAATTTTACAAAAGTAAAAACTGAGTTGATAATCATTTTTATACGTAATATGTAACAGGCATACGTAAAATACAGCTGCCAGACTTCTACTAGATATTATCAGGGTCACTGTCTTGTCTTTACAACACAATACATCTAGAATTATCATCAACCCTTAGTTTACAACTATTATCAATATATAACAAAAAATAACATTATGATCAACTTTGTTTATCATCTGTATTGAGAACATTAAATTACGTAATACATTTAAAGGCAGTGACCTTGAATGATTCGACCCGTATAAAATAAATTTTTGAACTATTTATTCAATTGAAGATATGCCTAATTTAAAGCATAACTAAAAAACAAAGGCAATATCCGTATTTTTTAGGCATAAATGGCCTGTTCATTCGACTGTTTTAGAACCTGCCATTAAAATATGTACAATACTCGGTAGTCTAATCATTCGCATAGTGCAATTTTAATTTCTTTTAATTTTAGGTCCGATTGTTTTGCATCTTACTGCTATTCCGTGCTGTGAAGGGTTAGGGATGAAAACGATCGATGAAAAAATGCCAGATCTAATTGGGAATCGAAATAAAGACTCATAGATTAGAACCTGGTTGTGCGTCTGTTATAAAAGATCTAGTCTGTAACAATTTACAGTCACATAACTTAGTTACCACATTTTAAAAGAGTTCTGATCATGTATTTACGCTAATAAAACAATTAAATCAATTTATCAAAAATCACCCAAGTAAAGGCTAATATGTTCAAAATTTTGTGGTGCTAATATCAAGGTCAATATTTTCAAGTGGTTCAGTAATTGAGTGTACGTCTACACCAAACGTGACACGATATTTTACCATTCCGAACCTTCTGGAATAACGTGATGATAAATCCATATACGACTGAAAACACCACAGTTAAAGTTCTTTATCACATTAATTTTTTTAGGGAACTGTACACGATACTAAGAAACAAGCAATTTGGTCACTACTTCTGCTGGATTTTTGACGAGAAGTTGACATAAATAATATGACCCTAGTATAGTTTATTCGTATGAAGCTGGTCACCACGCAAAGTCGCTCACACAACTACTGGTACTTGACAATATAGGGACTTTCTACCAACTGACTGGCTGGGCTCGCCCGAAGGCCGATGATTTTATTTTATATGCCAGAGGAGAGAATACCCTTAAAAGTGACGGAATATGTTCCAGTAGGAAGAAGGGAGGTAGATAGACCTCGAAGAAGATAGCAGTAGTCTAGATGTACGGGTTGGAATATCTCGTGTTTGTGTAGAAGTAAAGGATGGTTTGTGAGTTCGGACAGGCTTATGCCTAATCCTTGACAGTAAGGAGAAGAAGAAATTCATAACTACGGCTTGGTTAATAAGTGACTACTGTCAGTATTGTAATGATGGTTTAAAAGTTTTAAAATTTTGAGATCCTAACAGGGAATTGAACCGGAACCTTCCACTTTATAGCTTGGCATAATTATCACTTACCACGTAGGCAGCCTTTTACCGAAAACCGATACACGAGTGGTTCAAACAAGGTAAGACTTCTTCGCTGTGGAATCAGAAAGGTCATAGAATGATGGGATGGGAAGTGTATAAATGTTACTGAATACTACGTTGAAAATTAGTATAAGTATCATAGTCATTAAATAAATCATTTTTTCTGCATCAATAATGCTCATTTATTACTGATTGTCCCTCCTATTATTTAAATGTTCAAGATATTCAGCCCAAACAAGAGTACGCCTATATTGATTAACGTCTTAACCAACAATTTTCTGAACGTGGGACGTGCGACTAGATAAAAGGAAAAGATATGAATACAAGAGAAATTGAAAAAAAATTATGTTGCTCGACTTAAATTAAATAATTATTTTTTAAATTATTTAGCCCCTGCATGAGTAGGTCTACTGACTAGAGTTAGATTTACTAAAGAATAAACACTATATTTCTGAACACAAGACGTGCGAATAAGTAAATAAATATAAAAGAGAGGCAATATTTCAGTTCCCGACCTTAAAAAAATTACTTTCCCTAAAACTTATACATATTTAATAACTTCCATAAATAAGTATTTAACAGCACTAATACTGTTTTCTTATTCAATGCGTTTATCCCTTTTCGTTAATATTTTCCTTTCTAAGTATAGTACCTCTATAGTCGAGTACTTATGCTGGCAGAAAAATAAGATATTCCTTTCTGAATTCTTCATTCAATCTCAATTTTGCCTACTATCTAGAGTTTATCACAACAGAGCTTAGCTATAAACATGTCTGATAAATATTTGAGTTTCTTAGAATTGAATCGGTAAATACATTGTTTTCCTTTTACGGTTTAATCTTACTGTGTAAAAATTGTAAAAAGATTTATTACCACCTGGAAAATTATGTAAAATATATTGTATTATTTCCTTGTTTAAATTGTATTATATGTTTTAGAGTAGGTACTCTTTTTGATCAAAACTTGTTCCATTTATATACGTACATACAAGCTTCAACTTAAAAAAAACATTTGGTGTGAAACTCTCACACTACTTTCTCTTGCCAATGAAAATAATGAACAATGTAACCTACGTTTAATCATGAGTAAACAATGTCAAATGAAAAACATCACCTAATTTTAATCATGAGTGAATGACGCAAAATAAAAATCAACCTCTGTAAAACTTAAAATGCGTAAAATCAGTAATTGGCTCTAAACTTGGCTCTGTAGTGAAAAATCCTTAAAATATTAAAATATATTGCTTAAAATACGAGGCGTGGCTCTTAAATAACGAGACTGACGTTGTAAAAAAATTAATTTTAATTTTATACATAATCACTTATTGTCACCTTCAATATACACTCCTTCCCTATCCCTACAACGCTCCATGCGAATTTTCCATTGTTGGAAACAGTGCTGGATGTCATCTTCTGTCAGCTCCTTCAGAACACGTGCCGCTTTCTCTTTTACAGCTTCCACAGACTCAAATCTTGTCCCTTTTAATGCAGATTTCACCTTAAGTAAATGATAGAAGATAATAACATGTGATGAAACGTGGTTTTTTACTTATGATCCGAAAACGAAGCGCCAATCCATGCACTGGAAGAGCCGAACTTCACCGAGAGCCAAAAAAGCTCGAATGAGTAAGTCAAAATTTTAAGCAATGATGATTGTTTTTTTTATATCCATGGGATTGTGTACCTTCACTGGGTTCCTGAAGGTCAAATAATTAATCAATATTACTACCTTGAGGTACTTTCTAAACTACGTCAAAGAGTAAGGAAAAACGCCCCGAATGTGGAAGGACAAATCATGGGTTCTCTACCAAGACAATGCGCCACCTCATTTCGCGTTATCTGTCAAGAGGTTCCTAGCCAAGTACAGGATCTCAGTGTTAGAACATCCACCTTATTCACCAGATCTTGCACCATGTGACTTCTACCTGTTCCCTAAGGTGAAATCTGCATTAAAAGGGACAAGATTTGAGTCTGTGGAAGCTGTAAAAGAGAAAGCGGCACGTGTCCTGAAGGAGATGACTTCCAGCACTGTTTCCAACTATGGAAAATTCGCATGGAGCGTTGTAGGGATAGGGAAGGAGTGTATATTGAAGGTGACAATAAGTGATTATGTATAAAATTAAAATTAAATTTTATACAACGTCAGTATCGTTATTTAATAGCCACACCTCACATATTGTTTAAATATTAAGTACAGATGTTTACTTCTTTAGTTACAGTATTTTGGAAGTTTCATGTGATTGCATTGTTTGTATTAAATTGAATTATTTATTATTATTTGTAAACAAGACGTAAATAAATAAAAGTTGTACGTTGTTTAATAGCTTTGATTATTTCCCTATACAGGCAGGTGGAGTGTTAAAAGTATTTGTACTCGATCTGCTAGTTCCAGGGCTACAAAAAATAGTTCTGTTTCCTAGCACAGGTCTGCCAATTACATGACTGAAGAAGCATTTAAGAACAGAAGAGGTACAGATGTAAAAGACATTGGTCGTTTACATCTACTCTGAGAGTAATGTATTCATTGTACAGTCAGACCCTGTAGTGAATGAAGTGAAGGTGTCATTTGAAGGGTGGAAAGTCGGAGGGCTACTTACCTTTCCATTCAGGGTGAAAAGTAATGATAAAACACGTCACTCCTCGTTTTACGCAGTAAAGCCTCTAGAGGTTCAAACCAGGCTTTCGGCTGATGACCTAAACAACAATACAACTTTAATTAATACACGTTTATCGTAAAATGCATACTAAGACCGCAATTTTAAAAATAACATTTTTTACGAGAGCAAAGTCTCCCAAAAAATTTCAGCAGACATGACGCTTAACTTATTTTGTAGAGCATAATAAATGTAGTTAATGAGGCTATGTTTTTAAAAAATTGTAGAAGCCGTTTTTGTGAAAATCGCAAAAAATTGAAAATTGTATTAATGAAGTACTACTTCCGGTTGACCGAAATTGATGAAAATGTTTGTGTCGGGTGTTGTAGTGGTACTTAAGTTAAAGTTTCAACCAACGCTATTCGTTTCTTGAGTTATTTTGTTCACACACACACACACACACACACACACACACACACACACACACACACACACACACACACACACACACACACACACAAATGCGCGGATCAATCACTAAAATCATGTTTTTTAAGGGGGTTTAGGAGGCCTGATAATATCTATATCCGGTGAAAACTCAATTTCGGAAATTGACTTAAAAACAATACTTTCCTTCCCTATATTTTCATAGAGGGCAAGAGAAACATAAAATACAACCGTAAGAATGGTATAGACCTAATAAAACGCGAAGCATTAACTCAATAAGGTATAAATAATGTTATTCATATAAAAGTACTGAAAAATCAGTATACGAAAGCCTACATTGGTTGTGTAACGCCTCGTGAAAACACTACTAATTAAGGTGAACATAAATAAAAAACACAACAATAAGTAAAAAAAACAGGAAGCGTAGAATTGTGGTTGCTAAGGGAAAACATAAATTAACCAAAGTAATAGTTGCACCAAAAGAAATTTTAATATTAAATTAAATCAACAAGAAAAGAGCAAAAAAAATAAAAATAAAAAAAAATGCATGCAAAAGTTATGGATGGCTCAAAATATTACCAAAAATTTATATTAAAATAATATCAAAAATTTATAATAGTTAATTTAAATAGACACAATACAAAGATTTCTTATATGTGAAAATTATCAATTTCATTAATAAAAATATTTTTTAAGTTTATAGATTTGTTACAAGATATGGAGTCGTTCCATGTTAACAAAATTACAAAAAAATGCTAATCACAAAAGGTGGGTGCACCCTGCGAAAACTAACAAAATTGTGTTGTCGACAACCCCAAAAAAAAAATTAATACATCTTATAGAACGGCATACAATATCAAATAACCAGATTATCATATCACATAATTATTATTTTCCTTTTATTTTTATTTAAAAAAATTTAATAAATTTTATTAAATAAATTTAATAATTTAATAATTAATAATGTTATTAATATTTTAATAAATTTTTATTAAAAATATTTAATAAAAATTCAACACATTTATATTTTTTTTACAAAACTAGTTAATTTAAAAAAAAGGTAAGTCTCCAAAAAAAGTAGAAGTAGTTGATTAGGCGATACCCCTTCTTATATCGGTGAGGTAGATTTACCCAGTCATATCCAAAAACTACTCGATGAAGATATCCAATAATGATATAAAAATATTAAAAGTGTACATTACCAGATCCAGTGTTTTGAATAATAATATGCCATCAATACAAACGCATGCTCTTTTACATTTCTTTAATTATAATTTGAAATCATAAGTTGAAATCAAATGTTGAAAACAGAAGTTGAAATCATTATTAGAAACCATTAATAGACCAAAGGTAGAAACCCAAAGGTAGAAACCGTAAGTAGAACCCTACGGATAGGGTAAAAAGGAGTACTCATAATAAATAAAAATGATTTAACAAATTAATAAATTTGATTTAACAAAATCAAAAAAATATCACCAACAAAGTACAGTACATAACCTATATAAGCAAAACGTTCCGAACAAAATCTTACAACAGAATGAATAATCAGAAACAGGCAGGTAGCGAAACTCCCCAAAAGAGCGCACTACACCAGGTGACGTCACAACGCCGCGACAAATTCAAATTACGAAACGAACATCCAAGTAACGAGACGACGTTACATAGCTCCCCCCGCCAAAAACAAACAAAACCTGAAACACAGGTTTAGTTTGCCCATGTCGAGAAGAACAAACAGCCAAACGGGGAGTTTTAAGTCGCCCCCTAACGCGACTGACAAGAACCCCCCAAAACAACCCGACAGGAGTAGTTAAGGTCGTCTCCTTCGCGCGACCGAAACGACGAATCGAGAAAATTTGGGCCCCGATGACTCCCAACGACCTCCACCATCCGCCCAGCTAAGGGAAGAGAATGGAAATCCCGAAAGACACCCAGAACCCATAGTGAAGGCGCTGGTAGTCTCCGCCCGGCAATGGAAAGAGAGCACCAGCCACCCCACATATATATTTAAAAACACCACCAAAACCAACACCCAAAGTCCTAACCAAACCAAACCGAAACACAGAAAAACTTAAACTAATTAACAAAATGACAGATAGAAAAGGACTCGCTATGTCCAAAATGGGCCAAAAACCCAGCAACGTCGGCCAAACGACGAACAAAAGGGAACATGGACGTCTCCACGTAATCCCAAAAGAGGGGAGTACAAAGACAAACCCCAACACAACAAAGACAAAACGTGAGAAAACTCACAGAGAAAAGGACAAGCGCGCGCATCCAAAACAAGTCAAACACCAAAAGAAACAGAAAAAATCAGGGTACATCAAAATGTAGAAAATCAGGGAAAGACAAAATCGGGGAAACAGATGACACCTTCAAAACATCGCCATTCACACTTTCTTCATCATTTTCCTGTTCGGAGTCCTCCACACGTCGATATGGACCGTAAGCGGACTTTAACTGAGAAATGTGAGCCTTTCTAACACAAGTATCATTGTCGGGACGACTCAATTCCACAGAAACCGGAGTCAAGAATTTTAGCACCTTAAAAGGACCAAACCAACGAGTCATTAATTTCGCTGACTGCTTAATAATGGCAGAGCTAAGGTTGTGTTTCTGGCACCACACCAAATCACCTATCTTGAACATGTTCTCTTTCCTTCCTCTGTTGTAATTGTTGGCGAATCTTTCGCGTGCTTTAATCAAATTGTTTTTTGCACTACCCCACACTTCAGCTACGGTGCGCGGGTTACGAGGCAAAAGATCGCTAATCTTCCACATATTAGATAAGGGACACGAAGGTTGGATACGGAATATAACATTGAAAGGACAATCTTTAATAGACTCATGAAAAGAAGAGTTAAAAGCAAGTTGGAGCCAGGTAAGGGAGAGATCCCAAGATGTCTGAGAATCGTGATGATAAGCTATAAGAGCCGCTTTCAAATTTCGGTTAAAACGCTCGGCATTTGAAGGTTGAGGATGGTAGGGGGACAAAGTGGAAAATTTTATACCTAGAGAGAACAAAAACTTCCTAAATGGGTTCGACGTGAAGCAAGACGCATTGTCTGAAATAAGGATCTCGGGGAAACCAAAATGCTGAAAGACGTAATCCCTCAGGGCCTTAATAGTGGCTGAAGAAGTAGCTTCACGCACGGGACATAACCAAGTAAACTTAGAAAAGGAATCAACGATAACAAGAATATAACGGTTGCCACCACGGGTACGGGGTAATGGGCCTACATGATCAATGTGAAAAATATGGAAAGGGCGCACGGGGACAGTAGAAGCTAAAAACCCTATCTTGGTATTTCGCGAAGGTTTACTCGTGGCGCAAGTACTACAAGACCGGATACGGTGTTCAATATCTTGGGACATAGAAGGCCAATAGAAATGCTGAGATATTTTGCGGCGGGTTTTTATAAAGCCAAGATGACCACCTAATAAGGAGTCATGGTAATAAGCGAACACCATATCAATTAAATTCTGGGGCAAAACAACACGTGACGGAAAGGGGCCAAAAGGGAAAATGCACAGAACACCTCTCGACAGAAAATATTTGTTAGAAGACTTACCATCCTTCAAATTCTTAATGAGGCCAGACAAAACAGGATCAGAACTTTGATGTTGGGAAATATCAGAAAAGGCTAACGGAAAATCATTGAGAACAGGAAAACATTCCAAATTGTCTTCATCGCCATACTCTTCACTTTCCTCGAACATACGCGACAAAGTATCAGCAATAATATTCTGAGTGCCTTTAATATGCGTTACACTAAATTTCATGGACATGTTCTTCGCGATCCACTTTCCCAATTTGCCTAAAGACCTGGGTCTAGCAAGTAACCAGGATAACGCTTGGTTGTCAGTTTCCAGTTCGAACTTCCTATGTTCCAAATACGGCCTAAATTTCTCCATGCCGAAGACGACCGCCAGACACTCTAACTCGTAAGCCGAGGCTCTTTTCTCCTGACGTGTCAGGCTCCTCAAAGCGTAAGCAATAGGTTGCCGCGAACCATCAATTTCCTGTAAAAGAACTGCTCCCAGAGCGCTAGAGCTAGCATCAGTCTGTAAGATAAACCCTTTTTCAAAAATGGGGATACGGAGTACCGGAGGACTGCTAATAGCATCCTTCAAGGTTAAGAAAGCCTCCTGAGTCTCCTTGGTCCAACAAAATTTAGTTCTTTTGCCACGGAGAGCATTTAGTGGCGCAGCAATTTCTGAAAAGCGAGGAATAAATTTACGGAAAAAATTGACCATACCTATAAAACGGGATACAGATTTAGGATTCTTGGGGATAGGAAAATTTTTAATGGCTACAGTCCTTTCCGGATCGACCTTAATACCCCCAGCTCATATTAGGTGACCCAAAAAACCAACTTCACCCACAGCGAATTTAACCTTACTGGGATTAACCGTAAGACCAGCAAGAGAAAGGCGTTTTAAAATATCTCCAACGTGCTCAATATGGGAATCAAAATCCTCGGAAAAAATTAAGACATCGTCAAGAAAATTAAACACACATATAAAAAATTTCACATCGTGAAAAATCTTATCAAGCAGTCTCGACAAAACTTGCCCACCGGTAGCCAAACCAAAAGGAATACGCTTAAATTGGTACAACATCCAAGGCGTACAAAAACTAGTGACATGCTTAGAAGATTCGGATAAAGGGATCTGATGATAAGCGGAGTTCAGGTCAAGCACAGAGAAATATTTGGCCTTGCCGAACCAATCAAAACAAGAATGGAGATTAGGGAGCGGAACAGCTTCAATGTCAACAAATTTATTAAGCTTGCGATAATCAATAACCATACGTGGCTTTTTATCGTCTTTAGCAACAACAAAGGCTGGGCTGGCGTAAGAAGAATTACTAGGTTTAATCCCTTGCTCAAGCATCTTATCAATCAGACCGCGTAAAAGCAACATCTTAGGGGGAGCCAGAACATAGGGATGAGACTTAACAGGAGTACTATCGGTCAACTTAATATCATATTCAACGAGATGGGTCAAACCCAAACGAGTAGTAAGCACATCGGGAAAACCATTGAACAACACTACAGCACGCTCACGTTGAAAAGGTTCCAAGTGGGAGATTAAATTACGCCAATCGAAATCTTCAGAGTCAAGCGACTCTACAGGTTGAACTTCAGAAAAGGACATACTGGGACTAGCGGTTAAACCAAATTTAAGTTTGGGACGAAATTTGAAATAAAATAAGGAAGAGGGTAAATCAAGAACAAGACCAGTATGTATGAAAAAATCGGAACCAGGAATAAAAGGGCAGGCAAGATTACTGGCAACCAGTATAGGGAAACACCAAGTAAAATTGTCAATTTTAATTTTACAAGTCACTTCATAAATGATATCCAGTTTAGAACGGGTGGCAGAAGAACATAACAGATTTGATTTATTTACACATTTAATATTACGAGTATTGTTTATAGTGTTAAAAACGGAAAGACTCATAAAAGACCTAACTGATCCAGAATCCAACAACGCTGGGATCTCGCACGAATCAAAAACAAGATTAACTCTAGGACGACTACTAACCCTATTAACATCAATAATATTGTTACGTTTAGGTTGCAAAATACTCGCCACATTTTTAGGCCACTTCACCAATCTTGAGTAATTATTGACAACACGAGTGTCAGAAACAAATTTATGACTGACACCATCAGTCCTATTAAACCCATTACAGTTTTCATGAAAACGACCAGTGAAATAACGACACTGCCATATATAGTGACCATGCACACTACACAAATAACATACAGGTAAAATTTTATAAGGTAAGTTAGACTTAGTCAAGAATGAACGGGGAAGGCTAACTTGGTCAATCCCGTTGCAATTTAGTTTTTTGGAAAGGTACCTACACTAGATTTGTTATTCTTATTATCAGCCGAAGCCTTCCTAAAACAACTAGCGACCACATGTCCGGGTCGATGACAAAAATGACATACAGGGATGGGTCTGCCTCGAGTAACCGATCTACCAGGATCAAGCGTCATTCGTTGCCGCTGACTATCGGTAAACATAGTATTGATTACCTGGACACAAATCTGGTTTAATTCAATCAAATTCGTCGGCCTAGTACACATCACCAAACAAGAACGTGTTTCAGGTGATAGCCCATCTAAAATGGTACTCACAATTTCCGACTCATTCAGACCAAGTTGCAAAATAGCGGCTGCCTCCTTCACATCCGAAATGTAGCGATGTAAATCCTCGCCTGATCGTTGGCATCTTAAAAACAGATTTTGCTTAAGCTCGACCAACTGTCTAGCTGGAACAAAAGCCAACAAGGCGTCACGCTGAAAATCTTGAAAACTTTCAGTGTCGATATGTTTTACTAGGAAATCTCGTAAAGGACTAACAACGTAAGGCAATAATAAGGAAACAATACTACCTCGAACGTCAGGAAACGAATCTAAAAGATTAATAGAAACTCTAAAAAGCTTCAACAAACTGTCTACATCAAAACCATTGCACACCGGCAAATTATTCAATAACTTTTCAGCCGGGTGTGGTAATTTACCATATAAAGATATTGACGACCTAACAATACCAGATGACCTGACACCTTCACGCAAAACTTCTGAACAGACAGGCGGGTACGATGAGACATCTAAATTAACAACACTTACAGGAACTGTAGAACCGCCCTGTGAACCCGAAGGAACAGGGTCGGCGGGACACATAGTAGCTACCGCCTTTAAGGAGTTTTTTAAAGATGACAAGTGGGTTTCGAATTCAGCGATTTGCCCTAACAAACTTGGGTTTTCACCACACATAACCTTAAGTAAATTAAATCGATTTATCACAGAATTAAATCGACCCTTTAAACCATTATAGAATCTCGCGGTGACGTGCTTCCAGGTTGTCTAATTCCTGAACAAAACTGTGCAGTCTCAACGTAAACATTTGTAGTTCTTTTTCAATTGAAAAAACAGTTAAATAATCGGTAGAGGACACAATATTCTGAGCCAAAACACGCCTTAATTTAATACGTAGATCGCACACCGACCCCTCGACATAAACACCCCGGCAGCGAAGCTCAAACAATAAATCATCTCTGGTGAGATGATCTATAGATACGGGTTTATTTTTGCTAGACATACTGAACATCAGTAGCCAAACCTGGAAACCCCCACAATTACAAAGAGATTCCCCACACAACCACACTTCCACAAAAAATATGGTCAAAGTTTTGGAAAACTGTAAAACAAAGATGATAGTTCCAAACCACGCTCTGCTACCACTTATGTAACGCCTCGTGAAAACGCTACTAATTAAGGTGAACATAAATAAAAAACACAACAATAAGTAAAAAAAACAGGAAGCGTAGAATTGTGGTTGCTAAGGGAAAACATAAATTAACCAAAGTAATAGTTGCACCAAAAGAAATTTTAATATTAAATTAAATCAACAAGAAAAGAGCAAAAAAATAAAAATAAAAAAAAGTGCATGCAAAAGTTATGGATGGCTCAAAATATTACCAAAAATTTATATTAAAATAATATCAAAAATTTATAATAGTTAATTTAAATAGACACAATACAAAGATTTCTTATATGTGAAAATTATCAATTTCATTAATAAAAATATTTTTTAAGTTTATAGATTTGTTTCAAGATATGGAGTCGTTCCATGTTAACAAAATTACAAAAAAATGCTAATCACAAAAGGTGGGTGCACCCTGCGAAAACTAACAAAATTGTGTTGTCGACAACCCCAAAAAAAAAATTAATACATCTTATAGAACGGCATACAATATCAAATAACCAGATTATCATATCACATAATTATTATTTTCCTTTTATTTTTATTAAAAAAAATTTAATAAATTTTATTAAATAAATTTAATAATTTAATAATTAATAATTTTATTAATATTTTAATAAATTTTTAATAAAAATATTTAATAAAAATTCAACACATTTATATTTTTTTTACAAAACTAGTTAATTTAAAAAAAAGGTAAGTCTCCAAAAATAGTAGAAGTAGTTGATTAGGCGATACCCCTTCTTATATCGGTGAGGTAGATTTACCCAGTCATATCCAAAAACTACTCGATGAAGATATCCAATAATGATATAAAAATATTAAAAGTGTACATTACCAGATCCAGTGTTTTGAATAATAATATGCCATCAATACAAACGCATGCTCTTTTACATTTCTTTAATTATAATTTGAAATCATAAGTTGAAATCAAATGTTGAAAACAGAAGTTGAAATCATTATTAGAAACCATTAATAGACCAAAGGTAGAAACCCAAAGGTAGAAACCGTAAGTAGAACCCTACGGATAGGGTAAAAAGGAGTACTCATAATAAATAAAAATGATTTAACAAATTAATAAATTTGATTTAACAAAATCAAGAAAATATCACCAACAAAGTACAGTACATAACCTATATAAGCAAAACGTTCCGAACAAAATCTTACAACAGAATGAATAATCAGAAACAGGCAGGTAGCGAAACTCCCCAAAAGAGCGCACTACACCAGGTGACGTCACAACGCCGCGACAAATTCAAATTACGAAACGAACATCCAAGTAACGAGACGACGTTACAGTTGAGTGGTTATCTTACTCACTCATTCTCTTACTACCCGATCACCTAAAGAGCTGAAATTCAACATATTTGTTACTTAGGGTTCACTACAATAGCGGTTGTATTTCGACAACTTGTGCCGAATGGGTAAAAGGTATACACGGCCTAAAGATATACACATGGCTACTATTACATAACTTATTACTGCAGCGAGGGATACAGTTCTAAAAATAGGCATACGTATTACGTAAAAGACACTCAGGAAAAAAAGGATTCGAGTTTCAACTACTTGCTCCTAACGAGTAGAAAGGGTGGACGACCCATAACCAATAAATATTGTTTCTGTAAATCCAGAAGAGCCGTGCTTCTGAAAATAGGTTTGTGTGCCTTTGAAGCGGAATCCAGAAGAAGTAAAGCGGCGAGTGAAACCCAGAGAAGCAATAAACCTACAACAAACACGCATATGGAAATATGGTGCGTACTTGGTTGCTGTTTGGTTTAATGTACTGAATTGTCTATTAGGCTCAGAGAAAGGTTAGGTTAAACTAAAATTTAAAAATATGTAAAATTTCAACTCGGTTAGCTGAAACGTATTGTGACAATATCAAAAAGGAAAGAGTATTCGAGAATTTTAGAGGAAGACTGAGAGTTTAAAAATGTTAACGTAAATAATAAGAGTAATAATAGAGTAACAGAGTAATAATAGGTTTCCAAGAAATAGTTATAAACTGTTTTTATAGTAAAGGTAGGCCTGGCTTTTGTTGTAGGGCCTATAGGTATTGTGAAAAAGTAGGTACCTATTTAGATAATTGGCCTTTTTGTAACACCTTCTATTCAATCCTAATTTGGTTACAATTGTTAAGATTTATCCAGAAGCAGTCAGAAGGATTTTGTATTTTTATTGTTATGTCGAAATTCTCTGTCTTTCTCGAAATCTCATTTGACATATCTATATAAGCGACGCGAGTTATCCAGTTTCAGTTCATTTTAATTTTTGTCTGTAATCGAGTGAGCGAACTCCATAGTGTGTTAGAAAACCAGTACGTTAGAAAAGGTCGACTTTACTGTGAAATACTATGTATTGTTTAAACGTTATTTCTGTATCTTTTGTAAGTAGTATTTAGTAAATTGGTTAAGTTGTTTATTGTAATTAGTTATTATAATTAGTTTGTTATTCTTCATAAGTAATTCAATTGTAATTCACTTGTAGATTTTAGCCACTTTAATTTTTTAGTTGTAATAAATACTTGTAATTCTAAACTTTAATGTGTTAATTATTTACGAGTGCTCGTAATTTACCCAGATCCCGAAACGGACCTTAGAGATAAGTGTCACAGTATTTCATTGAGTATATTTTCTTTCATTTAGTTATGGTACCCATCGGGTTGGTCTAGTGGTAAAGTAGTCGCTGCGAGTCGGCTGTTAAACAGCTGATTCAGCGGAGACGACAGTTCCGCGGTTGAAATTCTAGTAAAGGTAGTTACTTTTATACGGATTTAAATAGTACATAGTGGTTACCGGTGTACTTTAATGTTTGGGGTTCAATTAACCATACTCTCTCAGGAATGGTCGGCTTAAGTCTGTACAAGACTGCACCTCTGTAACACGACATGCATATAATTTTCATATTATTAGGTCATGGGGTTGTTCATTGTTCTTAAATTGAATAGATTGCAACATATGAGTAGTCTACATACATTACAGATAAAAAAATAAAATTTAGTTATGAACGAGAAATAATCTTTTCTTATTCCTCGAGCACTATACTTTTTTATATGATTATATAATAATGGATGTAACGAATAATTTATTGTAAAAACTAGAATAATATTAGAAGAATTTGAGAGTCGTTAGCCGGCCCATTAGCATAGTGGTTAGCGCAACTGGCTTCTGCGCCGGGGTCCCGGGTTCGATTTCCGGTCAGGTCTGGCATTTTTTCATCACTCATGTTTATTATTATCATTATCCACCGTCTGCATTAGCAGAAATTGCAGAACAGTCAGACGTAAAACCAAAAAAAACAAAAATAATTATGAGTCGTCTATACTTTTTTAGGAAGTACATATATTAATTTGTGATTAATTTCTGTCAGGGACATATCTGTAATATATTGTTTTATTACATTATAAGAAGTCTGAAACAAGAACACTCCTGAACTAGATTCCAAATGTTAGAATAAGGATGAAACTAAGAGTTCCAGTCACAAGCGAGAAACTTACAGGTTGTAGGAGACGGTGGTGGAAACATCTGGGTAGAATGAGTTCCGTCAGGTTTTTATGGTATCTCAATATGAGCCAAGTAGAATGCGAGATATGGGAAGACCACTCAAAAGATGGGTAATACTGGAACAGGTCGAGGCCTAATGCTTAAAAGAAGAATACTAAAATGATTTGTCCGAATTATTTTTTTTACTTTATGAAACATTTTATGAATTACATTATTTTATTTTTTTAAAGTTGCATCAACAACTTGGTAATTAGCTATTTCTTTGTGATACAGAATAGAGGGTTTAAATGTACTGAATTTGCGAGACCCTATCCAGGAATCGAACACGGGAGTTTCCATTTAGTAACACCTAGAGCGCTTACAACTACGTCACAGAGGCAGCCAGTATTTATTAGGCTATTATGTTTTTTAAATTCAAAAATCATTTATTAAAACTTAAAAGACTTTAAAATTCATTAAAACTTTGAACTTTGCTAAATGAGTAGCAAGTATGTGCGTGGAATAAGTAGAAGAAACAATAAGAGGAGGTAAAGAATAGTCAAAGTCTGCCATATTCAATTATTTAATAATAGGAATATGCAGTGATGTTTGGCATTGTCGCTGAATGATGGATTCAATTATGAGGCCAACGACTGTTGGCCTCCGTCGAGTTGGGCCCTCTTGACAATACCAATTGCAGAACTGTTAACATAGTGTAATCTAATTTAATTTGGTCTGATGTCTAAAAATTATGTTTAAGTGCATCTACTTCAAAAGTAGTCTACAACAAAATCGTTGTTGTCTTTTTCTTTTGTTTATACGAGATGCATGTGTTGAATGTCTTCAATAAACTAATTTTGAGTATCGTCCTCAAGAAGAAAATGTCGTTGTAATAAGGCCCATGACCTTTACCACAAACAGATTTCATACTTGCAACAACTGGGTAATTGTCTAGGTAGGATATCGTGAGATAACGTCATTGGTAGTTCTGCTGGATTGTTTCGTTGATCGGTATTTTCAGATTAATTTATTGGAATGAGTTAGTAGGTAATATCGAACTGCGAGTAATACAGTTTCTAGTTCTATTCTTTATGGAGGACTCTCTCCATATTTTATTTTTATCCAAGGCGGGGAGAAAAATTTATGTTCACTCTTTCAAGATGGGGGAAGTAGTGTTGGGACTCAATTGAGGCGTCCTCGTCCAACCTCAAGGAGGCCCCAACCGCCTACCAACCAAAACCTGCCGCCTGGCTACCGATGTCGCCCGCCACCTGATCCGACATCAGCAAAGAACCCTTCACCTCCCTCGGAATTGTTTATATAATACTACAAGGGAAATGTCGGGTTAAAAAATTTACGTGCAGTCAGCGGGGCGTGGAAGGGAACCGTAGCCTAATTCCCCTCTCGCTGTCACTGACCAACACTAACTCTCTCATTTTCATTCATCTCTTCCGTCATCAGTTCAGGAAATAAGTGTGCCTACTTTCTGAGATCGGGACAGGATTGATTTACTGTGGGAGAGGGCGATCCCGCTGATCTCCAGATGTCTCCTCCCTCCGCAGTCTCCCGATCACCCTCTCCGCAAACTGAGCGACCAACTTCCAGCTCTCCTCATCCCGCAGCATCGCTGCTCCTACTCTCTCTGGAATCCACTGAGCAATGCCTATCAGATGTCTCCATTCTGTCGAGGTTAAAATATGGACATCTTTCAAAAATATGCGCAATGGACTCCTCCTCTTCTCTGTCGCACAGTCGACATTTCGGCACTTCATTAAGTTTGAACCTCGTTCTCTCCAACTTAATTTTATCCCGACCTACTAAAAAAATCGAAAACTTTGCTAGCAGATACATTTCTTTCGGTCTGGTAATTGTAAAAATACAACATTCTTATTTCAGAGTCTCTACTTTAAGAAAGGGTACACTACTACTCTCTACTCTACTCTAAGAATGTACCGCTCTAGGTAGATTCTTTTTGGTTTTCCAATACTACTTGGACCGACCGGACTTGCCTAACAGATGTCATCCTTCCATCCACAAAGGATGAGAAAATATAACAGTATAATTTGACTTGAAATTCACTAAATACTTTGATTTACCGCGTAAAACGTTAGTTTGTTAATTAAACCCAGATTCGATCAATATAATTTTTGCTAGGTTTTAATTAAATTATTACAGAATCATGAAGTAGGCTTTAAGTGCGTTGTAAAATTGTGAAATATTGAAAGTAGAAAACAGATAAATGCATTTATTAAATTAATTATGCGTATTTATTACGTTGTTATTCTTAATAAATAAAGAAGGCCTTTTAATCAGAACCATTTTTGAGTTACATAATTGAGATCTAAGAGAATTCCTTACTATTGTGTTATGATCGAATTACGTAAGTTATTTATCTACTTGAAGATTTTTGTGAATAATCTAATTTAAAAAATTATAAATTTTGACATTGCAGGAATTTTCTAGAAAGAGCGTAAAATAGATAAAAAATTATTATTGTTAAAGAACGTAGGTACTTAAAAAATAGGAAAAGAATGATTTTTGTCGGGGGAAGATGAGAGAAAAAATTGCAACAGTAATACTAATTATTATAAATTTCTTTCGTTTAAAACCCTCTTTACAATTCGACCAATGATAAAGTTGTTTTCTATCCCTTCCAATGTCATCAACTGATAACGTGGTACCACTTGTAACGAACTGCAATTCTCCTGCTTCCTATAAAGACAGTCTTGTTAGCTTTCTCTGAATCAATTGTCTGCTTGCCCATTGATCGTAAAGTTAGTGAAGCGTTCGATTTTTTTATCTCCAAAATGGCACCAACATTGGTTGTTGAAAGCCCGAACGTTAAGTACACTAACGAGTACATCGACGCCACATATGAATATCAAACAACATCTGTTGAAAAAATTAACAACAAAATTGTGGTAAGTTACATCTTGCCTAAATTTTATCATTTACAAAGATAATTTTATTAGATTACTCTTTAGTTATTTAAATTAATCTGCATGCATATACATAATGGATCCATTTAAAAATTAATTATACAGTATATATTAAGAATTAATTAACAAAATGAAAGAATAAAATTATTGTGCCTGTGAAAAAGAATTGGGATACAAAATTCGAAAAATTTTAAATAATTTTAAACGAAAAATACGTGTATTATAAAAAGCAATTTACCAAATAATTAAATTTATTTTCTGCAGCTTACTTAAAGGGTGCATTTTTATTAAATTTGGCCTAACACAGATAGATTTATAGGATTAATTTAAATTTTATTCTATTGTAGAACATTCGTAAGTGATTTATTTTATAATCGATGTTCTTTTTTACCTATTATTTTAAAAATACGTAAAGGAAGTAAAAGAAAAAGTCAACTACTTTAAACTTTACACTACTCCCATTTTTATTAAATTTGGCCTAACACAGATA
Organism: Catonia carolina; assembly: GCA_035578175.1. Classification (NCBI taxonomy): domain Eukaryota; kingdom Metazoa; phylum Arthropoda; class Insecta; order Hemiptera; family Achilidae; genus Catonia; species Catonia carolina. The sequence goes on along the minus strand of JAQMRL010000001.1, from coordinate 139,587,961 downwards.
GATTTATAGGAATAACTTAAATTTTATTCTATTGTAGAACATTCGTAAGTTATTTATTCTGTAATCTATGTTCTTTTTGACCTATGATTTAAAAAATTAGGTAAAGGAAGTAAAAAAAAAACAGGTCAACTACTTAAAACATTTACACTTCTCCTTTAAAAGTTCAGTAAATATTCCCATTATAACAGGATAGTTGCCCTAATATTTAAACCTAAACTATTAAGAGGGCTTCTGGCAGTTATTTTAAAATAATTTGTTATACATTTCAATATAGATAAGGATTTTAGTAATAGTCTTTTTTTTTTAATTTGTTTATTTAACGTCGCATCAACTACAACGGTCATTAGCGACGACGTTGGGGTGTAACTTTTTGTACAATGGAGGATGAAATGATTTTTTTGTAACGTACGAAAAAATGTCGTGCCTGACTGGGATTCGAACCCAAGACCGCATGATGAGAGGCAAGCACGTTACCAACTACGCCAATGCGGCCGGGGTAATAGTCTTGTATGACTAACGTATTATTGAAGTTTACCTTACAGTAAAACTACTTAATTATTTACTTTTATCTATCTAATAAACAGTTAAACTTTTAAAAAACTTTAAATTTTAAAACTAATATTTTTTTACAATCAACTTGGTATAATCATACGAGTAATTGTATTCGTAATGTTAATGATTTGGAATCAGTTTGTAAATAGGTATAGCTACGTTTTTTCTTTCATTTTTAGAATATTGGTCTAAAAATATTCACTTGTCAATTTAGGATAAATATTATCAAAATATAATTTTAAATTAATTAAAGAATCTTAATTTGAATAGACTTGTTTTAACTTGGAATATTTTCTTGATGTGCCTGATTAATCATTCATTAATTTTATCTACCACAAATATCTAACATCATTATCGCTTGGTAAAATTTTGTTGTAACTAGCCCGGATGATTACTTTCGATAATAGTCGAAAGTTACGGACTCCCTTGTTTTACTTGAAAATTAATTTTATATACCAGCAAGAAGAAATAACAATCTTACTTTTTCTAAACAAAATTGACCGTTTAAAAATAAAATTAATCTTTACACATAAACTATTGTTCAATAGTGCCTGATTTAGGCTAAATTTATATTTCACTGTATATTATTTATTAATTAATGAAATAACTATTACTTGAAATAATATTTATAAAAAAGAGTAACAATTTTTCCGTAAATAAGAAAAAATGTTTAAAGATTCTTTATCTTAATTTCTTTATGAATAGCATAAACTCAAATGTGATTATTTTTTGACAGTATTATTTTCGTTTCATACAAATTTATTTGTAATATTTTTACCTTTTTTAAATTAATTATCAATTTTTAAAATTATGTAGGTTTAGTAAAACCAATAGGTTTTATAATATTCCAAAAATTCTTTGAATGCTTTTAATTATTGCACATTTCTTACTGTATTAAAAACGATATTATGAACATTTAATTGATAAGTTGTTTATGTTCCTCTAACGTTTATAAAAAAAAAATGTAATAATGTGTAAGAAAATCTAAATAGTAGGCCTATGGTTTACTTTGTTTACCGTACAGTCAATCGTGTTTAAGAAAGTAGTTTTCTAACTTTTTCAGAAAAACAGCTTTTACTTTTAATTTTGCATTTTAGAATAATTATTTACAGTCAGTTTAAGAAGAGCTTTCAGAACGCTTAAAAGTGTTGTGAGAAACAGAAAATAGTATTTTCAAATTTCAAGTTAAACCGAAAGAATTTTATTTGATAATTCATTGTTGCATTGAACACAGAAAAACTGAGTTATTTTTAATATGAATTTTTAGTTTTATTTTGTGTGTTGCTTGTTATAGCTACTATTGTTTTTAGTCTACTGGGTAGTGTCTGAACAAGAAAAATTATATTTATTCAGGCTTACTGTTGTTACAATCAATAATCTCTTGTAGTCAAAGGTTAATACAGTATAATTTAAAACCTTAGAAAATTTTGTTATACATATGACTAAAAGCCATGAAGCAAAATTTAATAAATACATTAATTTTTTTAAATTTGATCATGAAATAATTTTCTTATTTTTTAAAAGGCCTTCGGGCTAGCCCAATCAGTCAGCTGGTTGAAAGTTGCTATTATTTGTTAAGTAACACCGGTAGGGCAAGCGTCTTTGTGTGGTGACCGGCAAACAGCCATCCATGAACAAACCCTATTGGGGGTCCCTGTTCAAGCTCATGCCTAATCCACTTTTGTAATACAGTGAAAAGCAACAACTACATTGGGTGGTTGTCAATACTGTACAGTTCCCAATGACAAAAGCAAAAAAAAATTAATTTATTAACTAAGTCTTTATTTTAGTATTTTGGATGTTTTACCCAATTATTTTTCATTTATTTTAGACCTACTTTAATTACTTTGGAAGGATAAATTCAAATACTCTTTATTAAAAAAATATATACTGTATATGCACGCTTTCATTTCTGAATAACAAATACTCGTAGATGTTCTTTTATAAGATTGTTTTTAGGAATTCTTTCGATAAAATTAAGATCTAAAATAGCCCCAGTTTTTTTTAATTTTAATTTTAGAGATTGTATTGTATAACTAATTATAAATTACAGTACATAATATTAGTTGCAGTAACTTTGAGAAAATACTATTAAATTGTACAATAAAGTAGATATTAATTAATTACTAGGATTTTCAATTTTTTTACAGTAGTATTTAAACTTAATTGTTTATATTTTAAGTTACTATACACAACTTAATATATGTTTAACAGTTTCCAATGACAAAAATGTTGTTAATTAAGAATAATTACATACAGTAACAATGAACTAAACACTTGAGATAAAGTACTGTACTCACGTCTGATATTAACACATTGTTTTTTCTTTTTGTTTATTACTAAGTCATTGACCTACAATATCATTATTATTGTCCTAACATGTAGTACAATATCTCAAGCTACACAACAAACTAATAAAAATCGTAAAAACTGCTATCTTCTGTGTCAGTAGATTACACTATAATGAGATATTAATTTAAAATTTATTGATAAAGTTATTAGTTAATATATTTTTTATTTCAGTCAAAATGAAAACAAATAAATAAACTGTGAAATAGTATAATTGTATTGTTTATAATATTTAACCGATACTTTGTTACCAAAAAATACCCACCTATCATCTGTACACGTGATTTAACATGAACCTAACATTAGTGTTGGTCTACCTACGGACTAATTTGTGCTATCACTGCATGTTCTTTGTTTGAATACTTTAATTATTTTTATGGCAGAATATGATGTCTTACTACACAAATTACTGTTTAAAATAACGAAACTGTAGAGATAGTGGTAATTTCTTTTTAAAAATTCTACGTTTAAAAAGCCTAAAATATTTTATTGAATTTAAACAATATTGTGGGAGTACCAGCCACAGGTCAAAAAATGCTAAATTAAATAATTAAGTACATTATATGGTTTATTTACGTAATTTGGTTTCATTTTAACAATATAATTCATAATTAACTTTCACAAAAAAATGCTACATTCTTGTACTATTCTATAAAATTTTCAAATTTTTGGTATTTCATTTCAAGAGAAATTTTTGTTCCCAATAACTTAAATAAAACACTGGATCACAAATTGATAACAGATTTTTTTAGCTTTCAAATACACTTCTAATTCAATTTGTATACACTACCAGGCAAAAGTATCACTGAAACCTATTTTCAGTGAAAACATTTCTTATAATGCTGTAACTAACTGAAGTCCATCAAAGTATGGGGATGAGAGGCTATCCCACATTGCTTCACCATCCCCATTATGGTAAGAGATAGAGAAAGTTGTTGGAGGCCAAAGCTCATATCGGACTGTAGCAATGGAGGAAGGACAAGAATGTTCTTTACGACTGTTACAAATATCAGGGTTTCTACAATAGCCACTTTCCAAAGTGTTTTGTTTAATGCTACATTAATCTAATAAAATACATTAGACTATACATATTAACAAAGAGATAACAATTTTGTAAACCAGATTGAAATATTTTCAGGTGGAGCCTGTCACATCACGAATGCAAATTAGAACAAAGCGAGTTGTTCCGAAAGTTGCTGTTATGCTTGTAGGATGGGGAGGAAACAACGGATCAACAATAACTGCAGCAGTATTAGCAAACAAATTAGGACTTTCTTGGCATACAAAAGAAGGCGTTAAGAAAGCTAACTGGTAATTTTTCAGTTATTTGTTAATAATTCAGATGAAGAAATAATTATTACCATTATGTTTATGTGTATACATCACATCAACGATTAGGTTATTAGGGACCACATAGGCTAAAGAACAGAATTTTTAAAGGTGTGAAAACTTTCCAAACCCTAGCTAGGAATCAAACCTGGACCTCCTTCTTTGCAGTCTAGCATCCCACCACTGTTCCATGGAAACAACCATCGTTCAAGATCTTAAATTAAGAATAACTGTTTTTAACAAAATTTTAATTCTGTTAGCCTATTTTAATTGTTTTGAACATTTAAAACATAATTGAATATTTTTGTTGGTTTTATTTATTTTAGTGAAGTATATCTATATTAAAAATATGGAATCAAATAAATATTAAGAAAGGAACAGAGTATTTGTTTAAAAAAGATGTAATTTTTTACAATAAATTATTTACATGTACACTCTCATATGTAAAAGTTACCCACTAAAATCAAATGAAAATGAAATTTTAAAACTTTTTTTCATTTATGAAATGAAAGTTTTGTTATTTTTATACAAACAATCAATGGTCATAATAGGCAGGTGGAGTGTCCACTTATTTACACTCAATCTGCTTGTTCCAGGGTTACAAAAAATAGTTCTGTTTCTTATCGCATGGTCAGCCAATTATATGACTGAAGAATTTAAGAACAGAAGAGGTAGAGGTGTAAAAGACACGAGTCACAGTTATCTCCTCTGAGAGTCATGAATTTCATTATACAGCCATACCCTGTTGTGAATGAAGTGGAGGTGTTATTTGTAGAGTGGAGAGTAGGTGCTTTTCAGAGGGCCTGGCTTGCTGATAAGCATACTCTTTCAACTCAGTGAGAAAGACAATAGTAAACCACCTCACACCTTGTTTTTACTCAGTAAAACCTCTAGAGGTTCAAACCAGCCTTTCAGCTAATGACCTAAACAACAAACAATACATAAGTAATCAAACTAGTGAAACTGAATTTTGTAAAATCCATAAAACACATACGTAAATTTTTGTTTCTACAGGTTTGGATCCTTGACTCAAGCATCTACTGTTCGTCTTGGTCCAGGCCCTGATGGCCAGGACATTTTTGTTCCTATGTCAGATATGTTACCAATGTTACATCCTGATGATTTAATAATTGATGGCTGGGATATTTCAAACCTTGATTTAGCTGCTTCCATGGAAAGGGCCCAGGTAGTTACCAATGTTTGCATATTTTATACACATGAATCATTCAAAGTATAAGAGACTTCAAGACAATTTATAAGATCTTTTAACAATAAAATTGCCTGAATAAAATTCAGATAAAACGTTATCGTCCTTTATTTTCTTTTGCAGCTTTTGTCTAAATACTTTTTTTGAAAACAAGACACAAAAGAAAGCTTTATTAAATAAGCTTAAAGCGTGTACTAAGTTTAATGTAAAGTCTAGATAAGAGTTAATTATAATTAATAGAGAATTAATAAGAAATACAAAGACTAAATTAAGACAATAACTAAGCAAAAATTAATTTATCAAAAAACCCATTTTAAAAACCATTCATATTCATTATCTTCATTTTAAGATATTTCCCAGTGTTAATGCTCCTTCAACATTAGTAATAATGAAACTTCTTTACATAGTCTATTAGTTTATTGTTCATACTTATAACTAACATGAGTGTCTTAAACAACTGTGTACTTCATGTTCAAGGTTGCAGATTATTAAAAAAACATTTCAATGCCTATAAGGTGAATTTGCAATTTTCCTTTAAATCAGTCAAATTTGGGTTCACTGTACTCATCTAAAAAAAGATTAATCTTTAAGAATTATACCTAATATATATTTGATACATTGTTATGAAACACTTAAAGAATATTAATAAATTAACTTAAACCATTTGTAGCATTGATAAGATATTTTCTTTTTACCGAATCTATGGTTATTTAATAAATAAAAAATATCTTCGATGGTGAACTAGAATGGAACCTAGTATCTTATCACAGAATCTTGGTAGTTGCTCTAACTGATGTGATTTTTATTTAAAATAGTCAATACCTTCATATGACCTTAAAGTGGTTACAGGAATGGGTTAACAATTAGGCCAACTAGGCAGCAGACCAGGGACTACTCTGCACAGCAGCTAACAAAAAATATCTAGCATGCAGTGGTGTTTGAAAGATATCAACATGATAATTTTTCAGTGCAAAATTATTTCTAACAGAACAATAATTTAAAGAATAAAAGTTTAATTTTCTTCTTCTTTTTCCTCACAAGTATAAGATAATACCTATTATATCATCCGTGCTTGGAATTGGTCCTTTCAAAGTTTTATCAGGTATCTCAAACTTCTACTTTGTGGTACGATTCATCAATGAGACAGAAAAGTTTTGTTACACTTTAAGTGATGACACCCTCTCTCTCTACACTCTGTAACTCTATCACGTAGAGGCTGAAGATTCTGGCTCAACATTCTCATCTCAGCATTTGTATCCTTTATAGATGTAGGCTTGTGGGCATATATATCTATCTCACTGCCATACTAACTTTAATAAGTTCACATCTCAATGCCACAAGTTTAATTTTTAAAAAGAAAATTAATGTTATTACTCCAACTATAGTACACAGTGGTACCTACACTAAAGTAAAAATAGTCAACTATCTTCTTCTTCTTCTTCTTCTTTGGCCTCGCCTCTTCCCGTTACGCGGGGTCGGCTTTCCCAATCAGAGAGCTCCATTTGTTACAAACTATAGCTCATTTAAAAAATTACAGTCTATGTCTTGATGTCTGCACAAAACTGGTGAGGAGGGCCATTTAGAAAATTTGGCATTGGACCTCAATCAAGAATCTTTAATTCAGCAGCAAGTAATCGTTAAATCTTTCTTCTCATGTTTACTTTGTCATTTAAATACATACAATAGTTATTTACCATGTTACTATGAATACTTATATGTGTACATTGTAATTTACATTTTAACTCTTTTTGTTGTAGGTACTAGATTTTAATCTTCAGCAACAATTAATACCATTAATGGAAAAAATGCAACCAAGACCATCAATATACTGTCCAGATTTCATTGCAGCAAATCAGGTACTAATTAATTTAAAAAAATTAGTTATATGATCATACTCATCAATTTAATTTTTTAACCGTCAATTAAATAACAATATATACTTAGATCAAACCACTTTTATAATATGTCAATAAAAACTTTTCATTTTTTCCTGTAAGCAGAAATGTTATACCTATTTCATATTAAAAATTCTTGAATTAGCATAAATGTTTGTAGCTTGTCAAGTTAAAAATCTAATTAAAAGTAATATTGATTAAATTATAGATGCATTAACTTTTAAACAATCCTTCAATTAGAAATTAGTCTCATTTTTATACACACACTAGCAACTGCCCTTGTTATTGAGGGCAATTGCCCCTCAGAGGGGTGCATTAAATAAATTGGTTTATTCCTTTACCCAATTTTCTCGGCTTAAGTAAAAATGTTAATTTTTCTAGATATTACTTTAAAAAAAACCAATACCAATTTAGAGTTTGAGCCTACTGCGTTTTAACGCTCTTTAAATCATATGCTTCAAACAAAAGAACATGTCCAATAAATTCATGTAAGGATTTAATATTTTTACTAAATCTCATTTTGTTAAAGCGTTTATTATACGTATTTTTAACCATTTATGATATTACAGATGAACATTGGTAGATGGTCATTCATACCGCTGCAGACTTTCATGAACATATCAAACAAATCCCTAATTGTGTACTTTTAGTAAAGTATACAGAAACAGCGATAATTCAGTCACATCGTTCCAGAAATAACTACAGTACTCATTTGATAACGCATAAGTTAGACCATGTAACTTCTAAATTAGTATTTGTTAACATATTTTAAGTTAACACATTACATAAATATAATATCTTTACATTTTATTACATTTTTGATAAGAATAATTATTTAATATAAAATAAATGACCCTTGTAAATGTATATTTACTGAGATAAAATAATATTCTGTTCTTTAAAGGAATGTAAATATTTGTTTCTGATAAACGGTACATTACATATTTTTAAATAAGATTTTAATAAGTAAAATTAGAAATATAATCTTGGAATTCTGGGTCACATTAACAAATAGTGTATTTAATTTCTTTCTAATAAGCAGTCAAAGTACAACGAACCTTATCAAGTGTAATAATAGGTACACGTTTGATAAGAGTCATGGTTACAAGTGACAATCGTCTTTTAAGGTTCTATTTATTTTAAAGGTAAAGTACTTAGCTCGGAGTTATTTCTCTAAATGTTCTGGAAGATTTCCCAGTTTAACTGTGAATAATAAACTAGATAAAAATTTCTACAAACCAGAAAAATGTTATTTGAACTATAAAATTAGGCAATCACTGTGTAAATCAGGCATAAAACAAAACAATAATTGTGAAGTAATATTTATGGTGGCCCAGTAGCTAGAGTGCTATACTGCAATGCACTGCAAAGCAGAAGATCCTGGGTTCGATTACTGGCTAGGGTCTGGGATTATTACACATTAAAACCCACTAATTCAGTATTATGACCCACAGTAATCACAAATAACCAACGCAGTTAATATGACTTCAAATAAACAAACTATAAATATATATGTATATGTAATTTTATAGTGTTAATCAAATACATATGTCTACATAATTTATTGATCTGCATTCATGTTTATAAGAGTATTTCATCTTTTTTGTAGTCTGAAAGAGCCAACAATCTTTTGTCTGGTACAAAATGGGAAATGGTAGAAAAAATTCGTAAAGATATAAGAGATGTTAAGGAAGAAAAAGGAGTTGAGAAAGTGATCGTTTTGTGGACAGCAAACACTGAACGATTTTCAGAACTCATTAAAGGTGTCAATGATACAGCAGACAATTTAATTGCATCCATAAAGGCAAATCATTTTGAAATTTCACCATCTACACTTTTTGCAGTTGCTTCAATTCTGGAAGGGGTAAATAAAATACAATATTTTCAGATAGCTTAAGTTTTATTTCAGATATTTTAATATTTTCAAATGACTTAAGTAATTAACTTAAAAGACTGATTTAATTCTATATTAAGCAGTTACAGCTTGTTATAAACAACAGCACTATTTCTTACAAATTATATCATTAGCTTAAAATAACATAAACTGAATAGTGTTACAAGTCACAAAATTATATTATGGAAAAGTTAAAATTTCCTTGTTCTAGTATAGAACACTGTTTTGATGCGAACATAACAAGCAAGGTCACATTTTACATCTGACTGTCGACGCATCATAATTCTATGTAATGTTGAATATTGTGAGGTAAATCGCAAGATTCTTTGTATTTTTTCATTCGTTCCACCTTACTAAGATCACAAAAAAATAAATTTACTTATGACTGTTTCCTTTTCTTTTTTAGCCAATAATATTTTATTCTTTGACTGTATGGCTTTTACATTCTTCACTCCATTTAAATTTTGGATGTTCAATTTTATTATCTTGTAAACCTCTGGACTTTTTGATTTCCTATCTAAATACTGCTTTGTTGTTTACTCCGTCTCTTAAATATCAATCTTCACTTCTCTTATCCATTTCTTTTTTTGAATTTTACAACAAAGTAAGAGAAATGCAATTGTTGCTCCTATTTTAGTCAAAAATTGATTTTTGTTCATAGGAATTTATGAAATACAGAAACATTACAATAATCAATATTATGTACAAAAAGATTTATTAGATACAAAACTTACTTTTGCATTTTGTAATTAATTTGGCTTCAACAGATCAAAATTTAGCAAATCAATCCAAACATTTATTTTGCTTTTAGACAAACATACCTCATTTAACTTTATTAAATAAAACATACTTAATAAAAATATTATACGATAGGGTTAAAATAAATAGTTCTGTTTCTTATCACATGGTCAGCCAATTAAATGACTGAATCATTTAAGAACAGAAGAGGTAGAGGTGTAAAAGATACTAATCAGAGTTATCTCGTCTGAAAGTAATGGATTTCATTATACAGCCAGACCCTGTGGTGAATGAAGTGAAAGTGTCATTTGCAGAGTGGAAAATATATGCTTTTCAGAGGGCCTGGCATGCTGATAAGTGTACTTTTCCACTCAGTGAGGAAGGCAATAGTAAACCACCTCACTCCTCGATTTACTTAGTAAAACCTCTACAGGTTCAAACCAGCTTTTTGGCTGATGACCTAAACAACAACATACGATAGGGTACAAAATAACAATATTCACTACCTACCCAATATGTTGTTAAATTTTTGGGACAGTTAATGCACTAAAGTGAATGTATAAGACACCTATAAACTATACGTCAAAACAAGAGTTGTTTATAATATGTCTCTTATTTTTCAGTCAGTGTACATAAATGGCTCACCTCAGAATACTTTTGTGCCCGGGTGCATTGAGCTTGCAGAAAGACATCGAGTATTTATTTCAGGAGATGACTTCAAATCAGGACAGACTAAGATCAAGTCTGTTTTGGTAGACTTCTTGGTCAGTGCTGGGATAAAACCAGTATCAATTGTCAGCTACAACCACCTTGGAAATAATGATGGCTATAATCTTTCAGCACCAAGCCAATTCCGTTCAAAAGAGGTAAATTAAAATTTTCAGTATATATTTGTAAACAAAATTTTATAAGATCAGCAGTTAGCTCAAACATTTTGAATTCCATTTTTAGAAAGCATTTGCCCTGCATACTCATACAGGCATATTCAGACCAAAACTTAGAACTCTCATTAATTTTACTGTAGTTTTGTGGTTTGATATGATCAACTCATCAATAAAGTAGGTTTTTATAACATACTTTACATTTCTTATAGATACAAAATACAGTAAACTTATGAACAACCAGGCTAATGAGGCTGGCTGGGCCAGATAGAAAAAATTAGATACAGAAGAGTTCAAATATTTTTGTAGCTAAACAAAACCTTTTTGTATCAGGACTTTTGTACATTACCTTCTACATGGATTTTTCTCATTCACTTACAAACGCACTAAGTAAAAAATTTAACAAGGCAAAGTAAGGAGAGAAGCAATGAGAGCTGTTCCTTTCTTACTTTTAACACTTGTCACAAGGTACATACTGTACATAAATATATTGATTATTTCAATTAGTCAAAATTGTTAGAATCCATGAAGATGGATTCTAATGACTGCAGTGGTTAACTGAATAGGGATGGTGAATTTTAATGCCTTAAAATTTTATCAACCCTACCCAAGAATCAGAACCAAGACTTTTGACTTACCATTCAGGTATAATACTAATGAATCATTAAGTTGTTCAACAACCTATTTATTGTTTCTAGTTTGAACGTACAGAATTATAAAACATATAATAATTAAGTTCCCCGAATATGTAACCAGAGAGATACATACATAAAATATCCAATAAGTTTAGATATAAAACATTTTAAATTAGGTTATGTATCTGTTGTACTCATAAAAAAATTTAAAGGTAGATTGTTAAATTCAAACAAAGTATTTTCTTTTCTTTTTCTTTAGATTTCAAAGAGTAATGTTGTTGATGACATGGTGCACTCAAACAGTATCCTTTACAAGCCAAATGAGAAACCAGATCATTGTGTAGTCATAAAGTATGTACCATATGTTGGAGACAGCAAACGAGCCCTCGATGAATACACGTCAGAATTGATGCTTGGTGGTCATAACACCATTTCCATTCACAACACGTGTGAAGATTCATTATTAGCTGCACCAATCATTCTTGATTTAGTTATATTAGCTGAATTGTGCACACGTATACAAATTAGAGGAGAAGGTCAAACAACTTTTCAACAGTTTCATCCAGTTTTATCAGTTCTTAGCTATCTATGTAAAGCTCCTCTAGTACCACCGGGTTAGTATTATACATTGTTTTCTTCATTATCTTTTTATCAAAATATATGATAGACTTTAGAATAAATTTATCCTCAAACATGATAATTTCAAACCTGGAATAAAAATATTAAAGGTATCTATTATTTTACATGAAGGTCTGATAATGAAATGTAAACCTCCTATTATGTGCAACAACATTATGTTAATGATATAATTTATCAATATAATGTTGTTAATAATAATTTATCATTATTGTTTAGGTCATCAGCCGAAAGGCTGGTTTGAACCTGTTTACTAACTAAAACCGGTTTACTAACTAAAACGAGGAGTGAGGTGGTTTACTACTGCCTACCTCACTGAGTTTAAAAGTATACTTATCAGCCTGCCAAGCCCTCTGAAAAGCACATATTTTCCACTCTGGAAATGACACCTTCACTTCATTCACCACAGGGTCTGGCTGTATAATGAAATGCATTACTTTCAGAAGAGATAACTCTGATTACCATCTTTTACACCTCTACCTCTTTTGTTCTTAAATGATTCAGTCATATAATTGGCTAACCATGTGATAAGAAACAGAACTATTTTTTGTAGCCCTGGAACTAGCAGATAGACTGTAAATAATTTAACACTCCACCTGTCTGTTATCAGCAAAATGTATCATTATACATTGAATAATGTTGTGAATTCTAATCTTTGATCTTGATAATCCATCATTATAATGAAAACCTATTTCAGCATTTTTTTCTGGTGAAAATTATAATTTTGTAAATTTATCAGTGGTACAATTGCATTAATAGCCTACTTATACTTAAAAAGAAGAATGAAGAATCCTTCTTTAATATTTGTGCTTAAATTATTAATAAAAAAAATTGTAATCAAATCATAATCAATAAAAGATTAACTTCAAAAATATCATCAATAACTTATACAAATGTTATAAAAATTCATGAACATTCAAAATTGCTGAGAATAGCTGCCTAATAATATTGTAAAACATTAAATGACTACTTGCACCTTAACGTTCATGAGAACCTGAATGAAGAAATCCTGTGTTTTACTTAATGTATGAACTCGGGTGATAAACTGATATATTTATAACATTACATAAGAATTATAAGTTACAAAGATGGAAAAGGAAAAACTACTGCAATTATTCAAAAACGAATTGCAAAAATGAACATGCTAAATTTTATTGTAACAAAATTTAGCTAGCCAACAGCTACACAGAATGTTATTGAGTACATTCAATACTTTAGAATGGCCAAGCTCCAGTGCGTAACATGGATGGCTAAGGGAGGGGTTCCTCGAACCCATGAATCTTTCCTCTAATTATTTGGGTTTGGTAGGTTAATAATTCAATAAATCAATTTATTTTATTTAAAAAGGTATATTTGTTATTAAAAAATATTATATTTATATATTATTATTACTATTTTAATGAAAAATGGTTATTTTAAAAAAAGTAGTTAAAAAATTCTATTTTATAAAATGAATTTATATAATAATTTCACTAACCTAATTTTTAAACTGCGTCAACTTTTATTTTTATTTTTACTTACACGTGTTTCGGTGGATCCATCATTATCAAAGTAAATAAAATAATTGAAACTAAAAAAATTTTTTTCTCACTTATTTAAAATCTATAGAAGATGTATCATCTTCTATAGATTTTATACAAATGACTGAAGATGTATCATCTTCTATAGATTTTATACACATGACTGAAGATTTATCACCTTCTATACATTTTAAATAAGAGAGAAAAAAATTTTTTTTTAGTTTCAATTATTTTATTTATTCTGATGATGATGGATCCACCAAAACACATGTAAGTAAAAATAAAAATAAAAGTTGACGTAGTTTAAAAAGAAAGTTAGTGAAATTATTATATAAATTCATTATATCAAGTAGAATTAATTTCAAACTGCAGGATGCATTATAAAGATTTATTTTTGTACCTATGTTAAATATACATACATTTTTTTAATCGAACCACAATAAAAACGGGTAGTTTATTTTGAAGCACTTTCTACAGAGAAATGAAAATACAAAATTATTATATCTACATTGTATATGGTATAAAGTATTTTATTTATATTCGGTGTAAGATTTTAAATATTATCAAAGACGAATTGCGATTGGTCTAAATACTAAACTACTAAGCGAAAGATCGCACATTTTAATCCCTCTATGATTTGGAATTTTATAGTAGGATTAACCCGAATGGAGTAGTTTAAACAATCTAAGGTCTGCTGACGATATAGTCATACTTGCAGATTCAGCCCAGGGACTTCAGCAATGGATAGATTTTTTAATGAAGGAGAGGATATTGTTCTAAAAATTATTCCCATTGAAAACATGATAGGGTCGGTTAGATTTTTTTACACTCGATAGGACTAGGTTATTGTTCTAAATTGACTCTAAATTAAATATGTACTGTGTCATTAAATAAATTTTCATGTTTAAACAAAAGTAGTATGTATAATAAAGAGGTACCAAGAATGGCAAAGGGGGATAAATCAAACCCACAAGGTACCTTGTTCACTTTTTGTATACAAATATCATATCAAATATAATTATTTTTGAAAACTACTTATTGGAGTATAGAGGAATAAGTGAAGAACAATTAATTTTTCAGATTTTTTGCACGAACAGGGTCATAGATTTTTTTTTAAATATAAAAGTGTGGGTTCACGGAACCCTCTGGCCGTTCTGGGGGTTAATGTTGTCATATCATTCTTTTGATATTTTACACAACTTAATTTCATTTACAAGTAATTTCATCACATCATCCAATCTAGCCTTAATTGCTTTTTTTATTCGTGCCAAAAATAATTATTAATAAAATGTTTAGTAAGTACTGAACAACAGTAATCTACTATTTAACGTTATTTTTATTTCATTGTTGATATGACTTATAATATTAATGTATTGCTATTTTTTATAGGTACACCAGTTGTTAATGCACTTTTCAAGCAAAGGGCATGTATAGAAAATATTATGCGAGCCTGCCTTAGCTTACCAGCAGAAAATCACATGACACTTGAGCACAAACTTCCAAAAAGTGTATTCATCAATACCAAAACTGTAGATAAGATTGGTGAAAAAATCAAAGATACTTGCTTTATAACTCCAGAACCAGAGAAGCCAAAAAAAGTTGCTTCATAACCTAAAATATATTTCTTAATTAAAATTTTCATTCTTAAATTTTCTTTTAAGACATCATTACGGGTGTGAAAAATTTTTAGAATTTGAACTGATTCTATCAGTTCTTACAAAACTACTTAACAATTTTCTTAAAAACCATCAACAAAAAAAATGTTCTTATTTAATTTTGTATAGACTAAATTGCAGTATAAGGCTGAATTTCATGGTATCCGACTTTATAAACTAGCCTGTGTGTAAAACCATTATGTGTCCATAACAAAAACATGATCTTTGTACAGTTTCATTCTGATATAATTTTAGTCATAAGGTATCAAAGATCTTCAGATTATGATAGCAAATCTAAAATAAAACGGTGTAGTTATATTATTAATTATTAGTGCCAGATACAAAAATTAAGTAATTCTTAACATGAACTGAATATTTCTACAAACCAGAAAAAAAATTTAATAATATTTAGTAGTAAGCAAGTTGAAGTGGTCACAATTAGTACCACTGTGATTAAATGTGTTAATAAATTGTAATTTAATTAAGATGAGTAAGAATTTTTGTTCTAAAAATACACAATATAATTTAAATATTCCTGCATAATAACTTTGTAAACTACATTAGCTTTAAAAATAATAGGTAAATATGAGTTATTATATTTTTGTAAGAATTTTAAAGATCATACCGGTACTGTAGAAATCAGTATTATGTACCACTTTTTTATTATCACTTTGTTGTTACGGTACATTGATTGCTTTTGACATAGTAATTTATTTATAAAAAATATTTGAAAATACAAAAAAAAAAAATAGTGTAGTCATAAATGCTATGTTCATCTGTAAATTGTTGATAAGTCTTAAATTATAAAAATATTATTAGAATAGATACAATAAATGTTAATTTTTAAGTCAGATGCTTTTTTTAATTGATGTAACACTTTGCCTACGAAACTACAGTTGTTTTTTACAGTATACGGAATTTGAATAACATAAGAACACCCAATGAAATAGAAAAAAATGAACACCAATTATCAATCAATAAGTTTTTACCATGAGAACACAGCCCCCATGAATTTCAGCAAACCCACCAGTTACCCTATCTTAAGTAAAAACTGTAGTAAATGAAGCAGTTCTAAGGAAAATTTTAGTAGCTGTTTTTCATAAAATCGTAAAAAAGTGAAAAGTTGCATGAGCAAACTACTACGTCTGGTTGAAAAATTATGATAAAAATGTTCGTGTAGGGTCCCTTCATTGTACCTAACATAAGTTTCAAGTTTCATTGTATGATATTCTGTTTTTGGATATTTTGTTCATACATGTGCACACACACCCCTTTTGGTAAAAACATGTTTTTTTTTTATTCAGAGGTACTGAAAACATGTATTTCTGGCATGAAAACTCAATTTCAAAAAATTGACATGAAGCAATACTTTTCTTACCTATATTTCATACAAAGCAAGAGAAAATAGCAGTGATGTAAATATTATTAGAGGCTTGATACAATAAGCTTGATTCAACATGAATAATAATGTTTTCAAAACAACTGAAGAGAGTTTAATACAACATAAACACATTTTTTTGTAATTTACAATTTCAAAATTTTGTAACCAATGAATAAAAGTTTTAAAATTAAAGGTTCTCATGCCAAAAGTACTCACTTTGAAATTTTTACTGGTGGAATCAAAGTAATAGTCACCCACAGTATAAGACTGTAATGTAGATTGATCTAGACCAATCTTTGAAGGTGCAGTTAGTTCGACAACCAACATTATATCTCTGTTTCTCGGGTTGCCTAACCAGGTACTGATTAGTGCATGAGGTAATTCATCACAGGGTAACGTGGAAAGAGTTTTTAAAATACAGAAAAAAGCTGTTAGGTGTATGATGGGAGTCAACCACCTTAGCTCATGCAGATCACTATTTAAAGAGCTGCATTTGCTCACAGTTCCTTCTTTGTACATTTTTGAAGTGATAATGTACGTAAAGAAAAATACCTTTTTACAGAATTTAGATGTTCACAACCACTACACAAGAAACAGAATCGATTATGTTGTTAATCACAACACTAAATTGTTTGAACAAAAACCAACTTATGCAGGTAGAAAATACATAAATAAATTGTAACAAGGTTAAAAAATTGTGACAATTTAAGTCATTTTAAAAAAAAGCTAAAACAATATTTGATTGATGAAACATTTTACAGTGTGCACGAATTCCTTTCTAAATAGTTTTGATTGAAAAATATTTAACTTCTAATTAAACAAATATTGTGTACTATTTGATACAAAGGGGTTCATGACAAGCCTACTGAGTTAAGCAGTAGCAGGGAAAAATTATTGGTAAGTGATGAATTTATCATTGTTTGATTTTTTAATTTTTAATTTTGTGTGATATTTGATTCAATGGTGTTCATGACAAGCCTACTGAAGTAAGCAGTAGCAAAAACAATTTTCTGGTGGTAAGTGATGAATTTATCATTGGTGATAAACTTTCAGTTTATCAGTTTTATCTTGACATGTCCTATGCTCCCTTTGGAGTCTCCTGGATGCAAGTAGAAAAAAAAGAGTAACTGTACATGGTGCTGATATACTGATTTATGCTGATATTTAGTTACAAGCAAGATTCAAAACAAATTACACATTTATATAATTTTTATTGTTTATTTAAGTTACGTGTAACCCCAACAAAATTACTGGCTACTACATTGGGTTTGGAACCTAGCTAGGTTATTGAGTTTAATAATGGTAAAAAATTCAAGCAATAAAAATAATTTAGAAAATAAAACTATGGTATTGTTTAATAATACATCCATGTCATTAAGGCCGATAGACTGAGATATTTGGGGCACACATTGAGAAAAATGGTGTCAACGAGGATGATTAAGGTAATACGGAAGAAAAGACAGTAAAGGAGAAGAAAGAAGGGTGGTCCAAAGAAGAGGTGGATGGAATATGTTATGAATACTTTGATGGTTATGAGAGAATGGAGGGCGCTAGCAATAGCAGAAAGGATTGACGTAGGATTGTAGAGGAAGCCAAAGCCCTCGAAGAGCTGTAAAGCTACAAGATGATGAATATTTAATATTTTCATACTTTTATTAATGTAAAATCCCCAATCTTTTAATAATTAAATTAAATGAAGAAACAAATTTAATATAACTAGTGAGCATAAAAGTCATAAAGTAAAAACAAATTAGACCAAAAAACTGCAATCAGTATGAGTATATCACTCAACTGACATAAATTTACATAAAAACACACTATCCTAGTAAGAAAACAGCTCCCTCTCACTCACTTAAAGCATGTAAGTTCCACACAGAAGTTTACTACAACTTAAGAGTAAGTGTTGCAATGTGATAATAAAATGTCAGATTAATTCACGATAACAAAGACAGATGGATAAACATTCTTCTGTATTGAGATATACATATACATATCCATTCCCTGCTCCAGCAATCGCCGGGTCTGGGTATTCACATAGCCTCTCTATCTTCTTCTGTCCATCCACCATTTCTCCTTCTCTACTTTTACAGTTATATCCTTACCCCTCCACACTCCACTTAACTTCATCCTTCCATCTTTTTCTTGGTCATCCTCTTGAGATATAGTAAGACTAAATACATTCACTAGTTACACAGAACTTCTTGTCAACAGATAATACAAATGTCAAATCTCCTCAAGGAATTCTTAAAATTCCTGCAGGCAAAGTTTTTGATCTTTAGTTACTGTCTAGGTAAGAGGAGGATTTCCTGACTCACAGACCTTAGGAAATGGCTCAGCAACAACTCCATTAGGATTTTTTTGACAGGCTACAGAGAAAAAGTACACATTGCTGTGATGGTAGACAATATATTTAGAGTGGTTGAATCAAACAAATAAGAAGTTAATATCTTCCAACAGTTATTAATATTTCTTATTTAAAACAAAAGTAAATAATAGTTTACCTCTGTTGGAGCATTGGTTTAGATTGCTAGATTATAATAAACCATAAAGTGAAAGGTGCTGGGTTCATTCCCTGTCATGTCCTGGTAAATTTAAATTTTTCAACACGTTAAAACTTAAAATTACTGTTCTGTAACCAGTAATTGTTGCCAATAACCCAGAAGTTAGTGGTTTTAAGCAATAAAACCACCACTTGCCCCTTCTTTCCCTCCTAAGAAGATCTTGCTGAAAATCCAAAGGTTCTATTACCAACCCACATTAACCACCACTATTCAGAATGCTCCAGATTTCATTGACCAATCATTTTAGAAACGTTGATGTTTTGAGATGTATGGAGAAACGAACATCTTGGTCATTTATACTGGGGTGATTAGTACAAGCTCCTCAGACTTATTCTCGAGGGCAAAGTTGATGGTAGGGCATAAAAGGAATGCTCATGGTTGAAGAATACTAGAGACTGGACAACCAAGAATACCCACCCTATTTTGAGGGTGGTTCACGATAGAGTGATTTAGAGTGTAGCCAATTTTCATTGAAGTCACCCTCTAAGAAAAAGAAGATTCAAAATTTCAAAGAGATTTCTTAGGTCCTTTTTGAAATACATTTGAAAAATTTTTTCAATTTTGAAAAACTTTTGATTTATTGTCATTATAAAGATACTGGATCAATTACAAAAATAACATTCAAAACCTACTCCCATCACAGAAAAATGTTAAAATGTAACTTTATTTTTATTAACATGTAGCCTGCACATAGTGAAGCCCAGCACTAACTCTCAAAGTTTGTAAAGTGTGATTCTTACAAAAAAATATAGTCCTTACATGCTAAAGTAAAGTGTGCACGTAACCTTTGTTTTATAACTTCTACTGTTAGAAAGTTTAACCAATTCAATATTTTTATTCAAATACATTGGGAAATACAAATTACAGATATTTCAGAAAGAAGTTAATTGATTTTTAGGATTAAATAAGATCTTGCAATAAAAATAATTTGTTTCCATTAAAATGCAAATGCAAGCCTAATAATATAATTATTACTTTCTCTTTGGCCCATACAACAACAAAATGGATGAAACTAATTTTAAAACTTAAAAAATTAACCTTAAGTACAGCTCCACCACCATTAATATAGTGAGAATTTATTAAGTGTTTGCTTTCCAGAAGTAATCACTGCTAATAAATTTAATTAAATTAATATAACTCGTAAATATCATGCTTTCAAACATGTGATGGTATTAATTAAATCACGTTGTTGAACTCGTGAGAAAACTACAAAAAATATATCCATTAATACATTGACTAGAGATATAATTTATCCCTTATTAAGTAACTAAGTAATTAAGCAATTAAGATAACATGGGACAAAGTTTTCTGAAGAGTATGTTGCAAAAAACGGATAATATTTTTATACAGCCTAATGTTAAATAGAATGATTCAAACTTTTATTGCCTGAATTAAAATAGAAGACTCTAAAATGTTGTTCAAACACTGAAACCATTAAAGTATTAACTGGCAATAAATGTAATTCAATAAATTGATTAACAATTTAACAAAATATGTATTCCCAAGAACTCCTTATTAATACGAGTACTAAGCTTACCTTAATTATATTACCATTGCAGAACCTAAAATTTAAAAATAAATTGAGACTGGGGTTTCCCATTTGTATAAATTTATCTGAATTTCATATTCATTTGGCAAGTTGTCATAATTTTTAGCAATACTAAATCACCAATATTACTAAAGCAGTGATACACTTAGAATGCCCTAGTTTCAACATCCAGAACATGTTAAAAAAGATGATGGTGGATCCACTAAAACCTTTTTTGTAAAAAATAAAATCGTAGAAAAAAGTAATAATACAACAGCAATAAAAGGTTAGTGAACATAAAATACTGTATAGTTTGACAACATCTTAAGAAAATGTTTATTACTTACATTACCTTGGTAGCGACTGGGTTTAGAATAGGTCATAAAGCATCTTACTCTTGTAGGTATTCTTCAGCCTGGCCTGACGTTTCACAGAAGTCAACAATAAAACAAAATATCATGGCTTATTAATATTTTTGCAATATTAACTTTGCGATAAGATGCAACAAGCAGACTTGGCTATTGGTCCTTTTAACTTGTATCAAGAACCTGAAGCCTCAATTTACACAAAATGATTACCCTCTTATGGTATTTAAGTTTGAATATAGTATTCCAAAAGAAGCAGATTGTGTCAGTTTGTCACCTGTAAAGAGATGGCATTGGATGAGATTTTCACCCTCAGCAATGGTGGTAAACCAGGGGCCTTAACGAAAAATTTAAATATTTTATAGACTATTAAATTTTTGACTAAAGATAGCATGTTCTCCTAAAAACTAACTTTTTCTTATTGAAGACAATGGACATATTAATGAAAGAATAAATTTTTTAAATGGATGTCCCACACAATACCTTGCAACACCTTTGTATAAAATTTCAAGAAGTTGAAAGTGTGTTATCTGTTAAGTATCTTGGGAGTATCTAAGAAGTTAAGTACAGAATAACAATTTCTCCTACTTACAAAATTTCAGATTTCAAGATCAGTACAACCTACGATTGTATAAATGTACGACATGCTATTCCTACTACAGAAAATCGAAGACAATTCAGTATTGGTTTTACAGTAATTTAATTTGAATAAAATAATTGACAATAAACCAAAAGATTCCAATGAATTATCAGAATTCTGAGAACTGATAGGGCTGGCCCGTTGGCATAGTGGTTAGTGGCATAGTGGTTCTGGCTTCTATGCTGGGGTCCTGTGTTCGATTCCTACTCAGGTCTGGCATTTTTTCATCACTAATCTTCATCTATAACCCTTCTCACAATCTGCATTAACACAAAACTGTCATACGTAAAGCCCCCCCCAAAAAAATGAGAACTGCTATTTGACTATTTGTCATGAACCAGATTCCTAAAACTCTCTCTTTTAATACAACAAAACCATTAATGAAAATACAGTGGGTAATATCAGCTGTTACTACAGGGCCAGCACTAGTCATTTTCTCACCCTGTGAAAAATTCAAACATTAGCCTCTTGCTTACCCTCTTTGCTACCCTGTCCAATTTCATGGGTTGCACCACGTTATTGCTGCCCTTATGCAACTGTGAGATTTTTGGCACTGATTTTCTCTTCTGCACACACCGTGGAACGGAGCTGCAACCCTGAGTACTATGCTTTTGTCAAAGCTTTAATCTGTCCTTGATGACTGAATGAAAATGTGGCTTAAGAGAGACAAAGGACATGGAATCAAAAATAATTATTGTCCTAATATAATTGATGAAATCATTCCAGACTATAAAATATAACTTTATGAGAATGGTACAAACGAATTGGACTGATATTATTTTAATGACTAGTATGACAAACACAACAGATCACCAGGGGCAAACTTTCGGCAAAAGAGTAGTAAGTGGCAAACAAATTATAATTTACAAACCAGGACAGAAAATAATTAGCTGATGCTATTACATTGTTTAATCTATACATTATTAATTCTACTTGAATAATTTCTTATGACCCTAACTCACCAGTCGTATCTAGAAATTAATTTTATTCTAACTAAAAAATAAAAACTAACAATATAATATTATCTATTATGTTATGAATAACAGTGTAAGTATCATTTATCATTGTCATGATCACAAATACAATTAGAAAATTGTTCTTTCATAAAACAATAATTAATTTAATTAGTATAGCCTATGATAAATACAAGAAATTATATAATATCTCTCATTGAAATTAAAAACTCATACGTAGTAATTTTCAAAAAATAATCTTAACTAATGTTAAATAACTTAAAAACAACACCAGTTATCTCATAACTGCAATTACATAATATTTGAATGATTAACAAATAATATTACACTACATTCTTAAAATCAATATTATGTAACTGTAATAGTTCCTACGTACCACTATAAGCTAACTTTTTTCAAACTTATAGTATAATATTTTATGCGCAGATACAAAGTATAACTTGATTAACATTTATGGAAATCTAAATCTCTTCATCAAGCTCTTCCAGCATTGCATTTCAGTGACATTCTGCTTATTAGAAATACTAGGGGCAATTCAATTCAAATTCAGATAACACACAGATGAAAATTTACAGGGTTTTTAAAAACCAATAAAAGAGAATACACATTATTTTTAATGATGTTTAAAATATTATAGGAAAGGAAAGTATTGCTTTCATGTCAATTTTTTGAAATCAAGTTTTCACTGGATATTCACATTTTTAGGCCCCTGAACTAAAAAAAACATGTTTTTTCAACGATTGGTCTGTGTGTATGTGTGCATGCGCACGTGTGTATGAAAATCAAGAGGAAATACAAAGGCAAACGCAAAACAAATAATTGCTAGCTTTAAAGTTTTTGCTAAAACAAAGACACAGTAAACAACATGATTGGGATCGAGCATCAAAATAGTACACATTGTTTACCATATCAAAGTTTTTTTTTTTTAATTTTATAACAGAAAAAAACTATTCTGAGTAAGAATTCATGTTTTGTTGTAGTCTACTTATCAACTTATAAATTACCCAACCTAAAATTTCTACTAACAGAATTTCTTCTTTTTTTCTAATTTTTTTTTAGTGTGTAACTTTCTCACTACAGCACAGAATTATAACAATGATCAACACTTGGAAACTGCAGGGTAATAATCAGTAAACTTCTGCGAATACGCTGCATAATTCTGTTGTTCATTCTGCATACTTTCAGTATTCGGGTAACCAACACTAAACAACAACAAAATGACTAATTAAATGCAAGGATTCAATGAGAATTCATACAAACATACACAGGATAACAAGTTAAGAACGTAGATTACAAGTCACACAGAACCGGCCAGAGCCAGGTATCCACATACTCACAAAACTAATTACAGCATACACAGGTTATGGCAAATTACTGACAATTTTTTCGTAACCTTCATAGCAAATCGATATAATTGCAAGCTCTATATACAAAATAATTCCTTACTGCAAATTAACATTTTGAAGCACAATTATTTTCTTAGCTTAGCTGAATACTTAACAAACTTATTTAATTGTTTACTCAAACTAAAAGAAATTAATAATAAAAGGAGAGCAAGAAGATCACCGTTGTGGCTGAAAACCCCAACAGATTGGTTTCTGATGATATTAATTAAACAAACTTCACACATTTGTAACAGTAATTTAATATAGCATTCAGTAAAATTGGGAAGACCCTAAAGTATGATAAATCTTTAGAATAACTGAACAATATTTTGGAATCTTAATACACCACAATTTATTCAAAATTTAACAATATTAGTCTTTTTTACAAAATTTTGTCGTCTTTCATTGGTTTTCAGTTCTTCATCTAAAACTTCCACGGAGTTATTCTGTACTGTCACAGCAGTTATAGTACTTCTTTCTTTTGCAGTGATCAACTGTGGGCAATCTTTTTTCAAATGAGTTACATCACCACAAACTTTACAAGCACCACCTTTTGGATATAAGCCTCTCGGATTATCGGGACATTGCCTAGCAATATGACCTTGTTCTTGACAAATAAAACAATGAGCATACTTGAATGACTCATATTGAACAACACGACATTCTCTCACAGAATGTTCAGTTGAACCACATTTAAAACAAATACCACTTTGATCATCATTTTCAGGACAATCACCCATATTGTGACCAAATTTTCTGCATTTAAAACAGACAAATTTTTTCTCTCTAGCCAGAGCTTTCTCTGCTCTTCTTCTCTCCAATTGTAAAGCCCTTTCCACTTCTTTTCTAGGCAAACCTTTCGAATATAAATCTTTCCTCAGTTTTATTAATCTGATAGCGTCTTCTTTTTTAACAGGGAATCCTTGAAAATTTGATATTTCCACGATTTTACCACCTACCATCAGGAATTGGTTTTGGTTGTAATACATTCTATCATTATAATCATTATACCTCATTTTCTTCTGATCTAATTCACTGACAGGTCCGTTACTGTGTCTTTTGTTCACATGCCTCACAGGTCCTTCAAAAGAACCAAATCGTACTGGTTTTTGGACCTCTTCTTTTAAAGGTGGGGTAAGACTCTCAGCGTTAACATTTTTCAGCATTTTACTTTTACTATTTGTTTTCTTTTGTTTGGTACTACTTTCTTTACACATTACTTTCTCCGCAAAACTACTTTCTTCCTCTGACAAAACACTTTCAGTAGTTGTATTCTCAGTAGTCGCATTTTTTAAATGCTTATTTTTAGATTTTTTGCCTTTCTTTTTTTCAATACTGCTTTCATTTGAATTTTCTTTCTTTACCATACCACATGCTATATTTGTATCAAATACCTCCCAAACACTTTTTTCTGGATTGTTATTGGTTTTCTTCACAGTAGAGCCACTGTAGCTAGCAAATGAATAATCACTTTGAATGTTATTATCCTCCTTTTTAATATTTATTTTGGTACTGTCTGCCAACTGCTGTTTCATAGCAGACCACGATGTAGCTTCTTCAGGAAGTCTCTCATTAGAAGCCTTGGAACCATGTGCTCTTGCAAATCTTGTCATTTCCTCAAATTAATCAAACTGTATTTTCCTGTTTAACAAAAAACAATATATACTATTATTTTTTCATTCAAAATATATACTAGCCTAAAGTTACAAAAAAATAGAAGCACTTGTTGTTGTACAATTGAATTAAACAGAAACGGGTTATCCTTAAGTTAAACAAAACAAACCAGGCACTTTCTTAAACTCTTCTCTCTCTTAGCCCCGTTTAAATGGTCAGTTCAGTTCTCACATCAGTTTCCATTTCAGTTCAGTTAACAAGAAAACCCTTCTATTCTTTTCAGTTCAGATCTCATTTCAGTACGGGACGACAATCTACTTATTGCAATAATTAGGCTTCATCAGCATTAACAAATCAAAGGAGAAAGAGATCAAACCGGAGTAAAAGATAGTTACAAAAAGATTGAAATATATATTTCCAACCACCAGAATACGGTAACAGAAAACACTTACCAATGTTTATAGTGCTTTCGTGTATCTTGTACACATCTTCCATAAATTAAAATTCTTTAAAATCTTTTTCACATCAAATTTAAAACTTCCTACTCCTACCATGGTAGATAAGGAATAGTTGATTCTTATATCTAAAACAGTCTTGCCAACTTAATCAGTTGATTATCATATTCAAAATTTAATAATGACAATGATCATGTTGTCATTGTCATGAATATGATATCACTTGATTAAGTTGGCAAGACTGTTTTAGATACAAGAATCGACTATCCTTTATCTACCATGGTAGGAGTAGGAAGTTTTAAATTTTGATAAGAAAAAAATTTTAAAGAATTTTAATTTACTGAAGATGTGTACAAGATACACGAAGCGCTATAAACATTGGTAAGTGTTTTCTGTTACCGTATTCTGGTGGTTGGAGATATATATTTCAATTTTACATAATACGGCTGTTTATAATCCTACATAGGATGTTTGATAAAATAAAAATAAAATAGTTACAAAAAGATAATCTCTGTCTCACTTTACTAGCACCATTTTTTCGTAGCTGATGGATCATATTCTTTACACCTAATTAACAACTTATTATACACATGTTCTCATTTGAATGTATTATGGTAACTTGAGTCCTTCTTATTCCACACATGGAAAACTGCAATGTAATTTAATGAAATCAATCAAAAAGTCATAATTTGATGACATCAGGTAGCTACGGACAAGGTTACGCCAGAAATGGGAAATAAACTGAAGCTTCAGTTGACATAGCTGTTTGAACTGAGAACTGGACTGACAATGAGCAACTGACAAGTGGCTCGATGGTTTTCGCATCGAGCCAGCTTTCAGTTTTAGTTTCAGTTCAAACCTTCAGTTTTGGTGTTTGTGCATCAGTTTTAACTGACATTTCATCTGAAATAAAAACTGATATGAGAACTGAACTGACCATGTAAAAGGGGGCTGAACCCCATGTAAAAGGGGGGTTATTATTGATGAAGTTACCCTAAATAAATTAACAAACATAAAAATAAAACAAAAACGAATTTCTTAGTACAATTGCTATTTTAGATTAAGTTATTTTTGTTATTCCTATTTTTTTAATTTAATTACTAATCAGTTTCTATTCAAATTTATTCATAAATACTAGGTGTTCCACAAGGAAATCGACATACATTACATGCATGTTCCTCTTATCAAAATAATGAAAAAAGTTCATATAAACATGTCCAGAAATGCTACATTAGAGAGTTAAATCTGGTGAAAGATTTCACCTTGGGTTCACAGCTTCCTTCTAAATAAAGCCATCCTGGAGATCTAGGAACCCAATTTTATGAGTAAATTTGATAGTATATTAAAGATTTTGACCAGATAAATTATATCAAATATATTTTAGAACTGTATCTTCAGTAGTTTTCATGATTTTCAAAGTAAAATTGAAAAATCTATCATCTGAAAAAAGTTTTGATTAGATCTGCAGTACAATTACTTCGTTAAATGACCAATACATGCACAAAAATGTTTATTAAAACGTGAAAAGAATTTATTTCTGGAAACATTGATGTAATACGAGGTAGGGTCAAAAAGTTCCCGGAATTGGTTATTAAAAATTTATTAAAAATATTTATAACATTCTTACATTATTTCCCTTCAAAATACTCTCCTCCTGCATCTACACATTTATTCCACCGTTCATATAATTGTTGGAAACACTCTTGAAAGCCGTTTTTTGAAAGTTCCTTCAGCCGCTCCGTCGCATTTTCAATCACCTCTGACGAATCAGCAAAACGATGTCCCTTCAATGCCATTTTTAACCTTGGAAACAGGTAGAAATCTGGTGGTGCGAGATCGGGAGAATATGGAGGATGTTCCAGAGTGGTAACATTATTCTTGGCAAGGTATTGTTTCACCATTAGGGATCGATGTGCTGGGGCATTGTCGTGCAACAAATACCAGTCATTCTCTGCCCATTTTTCAGGTCGTTTTCGTCGAATTGCATCTCGTAGCCGTTTTAAGATCTCTGTGTACAATTCTTTATTTACTGTTCTCCCTTCAGGAATAAATTCATAATGAATCACTCCACGGTAATCAAAAAACACCTCCAACATCACCTTACCCCGGCTTCTGTCCAAGCGAAATTTTTGTTTTCTTGGTGAAGTTTTTGACTTCCATTCAGCGGACTGCCGTTTTGTCTGAGGGTCGTAAAGAAAGCACCATGTCTCATCACCTGTAACAATTTTGCGCAGGAAGCTGTCATCTGCATCAGCCATTTCAATCAAGTCCCTGGACATGGTCACTCTCATTTCCTTTTGCTCAGGGATAACATTTTTGGAACAATGTGCAAGCAAACACGGTGCATGTTCAAGTCATTATGAAGAATGCTGTGAACACTCCCATGTGAAATACCAACTTCAGAGGCAATAGTATTGATGGTTGTTCGCCTGTCCGCACGCACAATTTGTCGAACGCGCTTAACATTGTCGTCTGTAGTGGAAGTGGAAGGCCGCC
This sequence comes from Catonia carolina, assembly GCA_035578175.1. NCBI lineage: Eukaryota > Metazoa > Arthropoda > Insecta > Hemiptera > Achilidae > Catonia > Catonia carolina. The sequence goes on along the minus strand of JAQMRL010000001.1, from coordinate 139,559,271 downwards.
CAGTCCGAACGTCATCTTCAATTGTTGTGCGACCGTCGCGAAAACGCTTATGCCACTCGTAAACTGCTGTTTTCTTCATCGCAGAATTTCCGTATGCTTTTTTTAGCATCTCAAGAGTCTCCGAGGGTGATTTCTCCAGCAACACACAGAATTTAATATTGCCACGCTGCTCTAATGACGACATTGCACAATCCGACGAAAGACAGAAACTACGATCTACAATATTAAACACCGAACGCACGGAACCAACTACAACTGCCTGCTAACCTCAAAAGCACATTCACTACCAGTTATGCCAACCTCACAAACAAAAATTTCCCTTTCAGCTTACAAATACGTGACTGTAAGCGACCATTCCGGGAAATTTTTGACCCTACCTCGTATAAGTCCAATCCAAGACAGATGCAAGTTCAACAAATTTGATTTAATTAGTACCAAACACTGCACAAAAATGGAGTTCATAAATTACAAAGCATGTTTTTATTTCCAACAAAGTTCAATGATACAAAAATACAGTATTTATTGGAGGTTAATTTAATTTATTCATGTAAAATTGGTAAAGGTGAGATAAAATAATAATATTATTCAGACAATTAAATTAAATCTCCTTCAAATTCACTAGTATAAAATTAAAAATTTGGGAAATTATGGGTCATAAGTTGGTAGCACAAAAATCAACAAGCCAACAATACAAAAATACTGTGTTACTGTTGTGAAGTGTTGCCAGTAGACTAATTAATCAACTAGTTAATTAATCAACTAATTAATAAACTATAGTCTATCTACTGTAAGAGTAATCCGCGTGAGGCAAGCGCCTATAGGTTGTAAACGAAAGTTTTACTCTATCTGGCGCGTATCTACCTCTCTGCCTAACAATTATTTTGCACTACGTTCCATCATAATCATAAAAATCTACAACCTACATCCAGCTAAAATAAACATAATCCTATAAGCGTTTTCAATTATACCGTTCAGATTACTTGTAATTATTGTAGTTTCATAAAGAGACTACTTAAATAATTATTTTAAACGTTACATTTAACAAAACAATTTTTTTCTACTTTTTAATGGTTACCGCTTTTATGTTTTAAAAACTCAACACATTCACTATCACGCATGTTAACAAAACAGGTTACAAAACTTTTCAACTTCAGTCTACAAAAAAAAAAATGGAAACAAACCGATACAATACCAAAAGATAACTAATGAAACAAAAAATGAGTTCAACAAGGGCAAGTGCAAACAGTTGTATTAAACTAGTTACAGACATTCATTTTAATGATATGAAGTAAACAATCTGAAATGATAAACAACGAATCACTGTAATTGTTTACTGTCCTGTTATAATTCAAGCGCATTAGTCTTATACAGTATTATTACTTCTGACCAAAAATAAAATTGAGTCTTTATTAAAAACCTACTAATCATAAATAATAATGTAATAATAGTAAATAATGTAACGAAAAATAACAATGTAAGAGTAACAATAGTAAAAGTTTTAGTTATTAATGGTAAACTAAACTAGTTATTAATGGTAAACTCGATTTATAAAATAAATCAATTTCTAACAAATGAATTGAACGTGTTTTCATTATAATATTAAGGTTAGAGCAAATCAGTGTTGAATGGAATTTTGTTTTTGATCATGCTGTGGGTATTTTTAATTAATGCACATGCTCAAATGGTTGCTGGTTGCCAACATCGGAGTACTCTTAGCGTAGACAGACTCTAGTTATCTCGTCATCTGTAGTTTGTGTACATGTTCCTTTTGTCATTTGTAAAAAGTATTCATGCTTTTTTTAAACAGTGACATGCCACACAAATTTTCAAATAAAGAGTATGGAGATATTATTTTTGTTTACAATTTTACTGATGGAAGTAGCCAGGCTGCAAAACTTCAATATGAACGACAACTTTCTGAATAGAAGAATACTTACTCATGAAACATTTTCCTTAGTTTTCAATCACTTACAAACTAATGGAAAATTTCCACAGTTGCTTGTTCCATTGAGTGTCCTGTAGAACAGCCTGTACTTGAACAAGAAAATATCATTGACATAATACAGCGTAGTACTCAGATCAGCATTCGCCGAATTTCAAACCAAACACAAATATCACGCAGTACGGTCTGGAGAACGCTAAAGAAAGAGAACTTTTATCCTTACATTTGTTCAAAAACAGTTCAAAATCTTCAACATGGTGACAGTGAATTAAGATTAAATTTTTGTCGAAGGGTACAAGAAAATCAGAATATTGCTAATTACATTTTATTCATTGATGGATCTACTTTTACAAGGAACAGAATACAAAATTTGAAGAATAGTCAGAGATGGTCAACTAAAAACCTGAATGTATCTGAAGGGTCAAACTTTCAAACCCAATTTTCAGTAAATGAATGGTGTGGTATAATTGAGGGCCATTTTTTTCAAAATTGCCTTTCTGGCATTGTGTACAAAGATTTTTAACAAAATCACATGGCAGTTCTCCTAGAAGACGTAACTTTTGAAAAAAGGCAGCAAATGTTATTCCAACATAACGGAGCACCACCCAATTATTCACATGACGTTAAAAAGCATTTAAACTTAACTTCTCTCAGCAGATTGACTGGTCGAGGTACGCCAATCAATTGGCCTCCTAGGCCCCGGATTTAAATCACTTGGACTATTAACTTTGGAGTCATTCAAAGGAATTTGTTAACACAAGAAAGTTAATTCCGAAGGAGAAATATTAAACTGAATTGTCAACGCTTTTGATCATCTTAAGAAGAACTGTGATACTATCAGAAAAGCTTGATTTTATATGTTACACTAGATCTAGCATAAACAATCAAGGAGATCGTTTAGAACAGTATCTGTAAGGTATGAAAATTAAATTCAATAAAACTGTCATTTCTTTAATTTTTAATTGTTTCTTCTTCAATAAAATCAAATTTGCTGAACTTGTATCTGTCTTTTATTGGCCTTATTTTACATCAGTGTTTTCAGAATTAAATTTGCAACCCGTTTTAATAAAGCATTTTATGCATTTATTGGTCTTTTAACAAAGTATGTAACTGTATAGCAAAACTAAAAACAACTGTTTTCTGATGACAGATTTTTCAATTTTACTTGTAAAATCATGAAAACTACTGAAGATACAGTTCTAAAATATAATTTATTCAATTTGTCGGGTTAAAATCGATTATAAACCATCAAATTTACTCATAAAATTGGGTTCCTAGACCTCCAACATAGCTTTATTTAGGAGTAGGCTCTGAACCCAAGGCGATATCTTCCACCAGTTGTTAACTCGTTAATGAAATGTTTCCTTATTTCACATAAACTATGCTTATATGAACTTTTTTCATTATTTTGATAAGAGGAACACACATGTAAAGTATGGGCCTTTCCTTGAGAAACACCCTGTATGTTTAAAAATATGTATCAAATTATTCTGTCACATAATTATTTGTTATCTGTTGTTCTTCGTAAAATGATAACTGTAAAATGGTCAATTATTAAGTAGGATTGTGAATATTGACATTGCACACGATTAAAAATTCATTTTTAGTCAATTAGTCTTAGTGTAATGTTTGGCTGTCCTAATCAAGGTTCTCACAGTTTCTCCTGGGCACTCCAAGTGAATACCTAGTCAGTCTACTTTTTGCCTTCTGTGCAGTATTATACCTTCCAATTCCCTATCCCAAAAATTTTGACTTGTCATCTCACTCTATATTATTTTTGCACTACAATATTTCAATTAGTTTTAGTAATTCATGAAGATGAAATCTTCAATTAATGAAGATGTAATCTGTTGAAAAGTATCAGCAAAGGAAACCGATGAATAGTTGTGAAAGACAAATGATTAGGAATACATTCATTTCTTTCAAAGAAATTAATGAAATTGTTTCTGTGTTGTACTAATCAAATATGGCCACAGCTTGCACAGATGTTGGCAAAAGCAGTGTTTTTAATACTTGAAAGAATTTAAATTGAAAGAGAAAATAATATTAGCTCTGACTAAGAATAGAAAAAGTAGAACAAACTGATAAGAATAAATTAACAATTTTGATAAACTTCCATTAGAAGAACAATTCATTCTTTTTACTTCCAAACTGAGCCTCCTACCCTATATAAAGTTTTTAGAAGTTTAGAAGACTAGGATAAGGACTTACCTAATTTTCTAGAACTACTCTTTTGTCATCTTATAAAAAATTTAAATTCCAGTATAAATCAAGAAAAAGAAATTCATTCTTAATAGACAGGAAAGATAAAACTGTGGCGCCGCAGATAACTATCACAAATTAAGAAGTACAGAAGTGAGGGTAGAACAATTTATTACTTAAGACAAAACGCAGGTGAATGCCAGACATACAAAAAGGTTTGCATCATCATATATGCCAGGAATGCAAAATATCCTTTCCTGAAAGGCCTTTGAAAAGACCTCAAACATATATCTGGAAAAGAGATTTTTTTTTTTTTTTGTTTAACGTCCGACTGTTCTGCAATTACTGCTAATGCAGACGGTGAATGATGAAATGATTTTTTGTAACGTATGAAAAAATGCAGTGCCTGAATGGGATTCGAACCCAAGACCGCATGATGAGAGGCGAGCACATTACCAACTTCGCCAATGCGGCTGGAAAAGAGAAAAGGCTTGTAGTAGTATATACAGAGAGTGATTCTGGTTTTGTAGAAGGTGGATTGTGGGTATTTCAATCCAAATCAAAGTTGGAATGGAATTATTAAGATGAAATGACTGGTGCTTTTTAGCAGTGGTTTACAAAAAGTTTTAACAACTGAAGGTAATTTGGTTATTGCTATGGACGACGCTCTGTACCCCAGCATTGGGTTAGAAAAAAATCCAAGCTTGTCACATCGCAAGGAGCAGATGTAGAATGTTTAAACAGAAAAGGTGTTATTGCTAAAGAGGAATGTTTAAAAGTTGAACTCCTTGATATTATAAAACAGATAAAAGATGAATAAAGTACATATAAAAATCTATGAGTTAGCAGAAGGTAGGAACTACTGTATAGTTCTTATACTTTCAACCTACCATTGTAATCTGAATCTTATTGAACTTGTTTGAGTGTAGGTTAAATGATACATGGCCAAAAAAAATAATAGTTTTAAGCAATCAGATGTTGAAAATATTTTGCAAGAAGGTATTGCCACAGTTACTTCAGATCAATGGAAAACGTGTATACTTCATGTCATTGAGATAGAAGAAAATGTTATGTGGGATGCCGACAATAATGCCAATCAAAAGCTTGAAGAATTTATCATTAATCTTCGTGAATCTAGTTACTCAAGCATCTCTGGTTTGAATGACTGTATACTACTGAATGAATGACTATACTACTATACAAGAAAAATGAACAACTCTTATGGTTACTCGATACTAGTAACATTAAAATGTGTTTGTTTACAAGGGTAAGGAATGTGTTTCATTATAACAGCATATTATTATCACATCATAAATTGCAGAATTATAAGAAAAATTATTCAAATTTTATGTTACCTAACAGTGCTGTAAGTTTCCTAAAGTCTATGGGGTTTTATTTCATGCTGCTTGACAGGCTTGCATTCAGTTGTCTACACTATTAACCAAATTAACCGTTAATACTGAACATTTACTGCTTGAGCCCCCACTCCGTGTAGTTGCATGGTGAAGGGTACGGGTGAGGTAATATGAATGAATGACGCATGCTGGGAGAATGATTGTTGTATTACTCTGATACAAAACATTCGTTTTCAAATTTTTGTATTTAACATATTTGTTTTTATTTATAACAATTATTTATTTACACATTTTGATATAAAATGGTAAGTTAAATATTATGATACCGACCAAGTTAATAACCCAGTAGGTATTTCTTAAATTAATACGCCCAATGATAAGAATATGATTTTAGTCTAATTAGTACACGCTACCACTACAAATGCACCAGCTGTGAAAAACTACTAATTCATTCATATCCCAATACTATAACAACGCACTGCATTCCTCCCAACTACATGGAGCTGGGACTCAAGCAGTTCTACCGTGGAAAAATTTAATTCAAAAATACTGAAACATTAAATTTAATTCAATTTTATCAAGAAAGGAAGCTTCTGAAACTACCATTTACTTTCAGTAATCCAGCTTGTCATAAGAAATTACTGTCTTAAAACAACACACTTTATGGTAACCAGTCTAGTTCATATTGCAATCATCACACAGATACAGGTAAACAATGAAGGTTTCACCTATTGTATTCATTAAGGCCTTCTTTAAAAATAAGTATAGACCACAGCTGAAACTTTCATGTTACCTGATAACTCTGCACTGACAGTTTTAAATAATTTGATAACTTTTTATTGTAAAAGTGACTGAATAAAATAATTAAAGGCTTTTGTGATAACATTTTGGTTAATCCAGATAGGCCTAACTTCCAAAATGTAGGATGGTAGCAAAGGCAACATGTTGATACCACACAGACCCCTCAATATAGGTAAGGCAGCAAACGTATGCCAAAAGTAAATACAACACAAACCTTTAAACGTAATAACAGAATTTAGAAAAAACATTTTTTACCGAAACATAACCTAAAATAACGAATGAGGTTAGAAAGTACAAAACGATGTACAAAATTGTTTCGTTTTTAATTAATACAGAATAAAGTAACAAAGTACTTACAAAGCTATGAAAACTATAAAAATTATATAAATATGATTTTAAAATCACTTTTTAGATCATTAACTTCACCATTCTCAGTAGAAAACACATGGGATTCAATAATCAAATCAACTTCGCTGAAGCAGTCAGGATAGAGCCAATCATATGTTTAGATGTACTGCTGCGTATAAAATATAATAAAATTCTAAAATTTAGTTTTTTACTTTCGTTTACATTTTGTACTCTTGTGTTTTCATCTAAATATGGCTTTCTTCAAAAGTTATAAAATTTTTACAGCTATATTGTGAAATTGTTGGTTAGCGAATTTTTCAACATCCTCTTTGCAATTTCTGAAAGGATGGCGGGAAATAATTTTTTTTTTTTAATTCCTAATATGTGTACGTTGCAATCTGTTCAATTCAGAACAATAAGCAACCCCATGACCCAATGAGATGAGGATGATGAGTGTGAAATATAAATGAGGTGTAGTCTTGTACAGACCCAGGTCGATAATTCCTTATAGAGTGTGGTTAATTGAACCCCAACCATCAAAGTACACCGGCAACCTCTGTCTAGTATTCAAATCCGTATAAAAGTAACTACCTTTACTAGGATTTGAACCAGGAACCTTCATCTCCAAAAATCAGCTGTTAAACTGCTGATTTTGGCGATGACTTTACTTCTAGACCAACCCGGTGGGTATTTTGTTTTTAATTTTAAATTAGCACTTGCTCACACTAAACAAATAGATACAATACAGAAGAGTCCTGTGTTTCCAAAATTTGCCTTAACAAAAAAAAGTGATTTGATTTATGAATATTGCTGCAGGTATTCGTCTTTCCAAGACCAAATCTATATATGGACAGTAGTTCTGTACCAAACAAATTCTTATCCTGGTAAAAGTAGGCCTACATAGTGTTTAAAAATCAGATATTTTTCCAAAACGTGTCTTATCCCCCATAGGTTTGTTCCATAACTTGCCTTTTTCATACTTGTCTAAACAAACACTTACTCAAGGCTGTCATGTTGGAAATCCATTCTTCTTGTTCCAAAACATGTCTTCTCCTCATTGTGCAACTATTTATAAAACTCTTTTTGTGAACTATTATGTTACTTTGAAATAATATTCTTGTGGATAAGTGTGCCATTAAAAGTCTTACTACAGTTGACAGACATGCTTTTGTTTAAAACAAAAACAGCTGTTTACTGAATTAATTCTCTGTGATACATAGTGGTAATTTAATGGTTTGAATGAGATTGTTTCTCTATTGTTCTGATTAATAAATATTATTAATAACCTTTTCAGTATTCAATCGGAAGGCCTGTGGCTTAAAAGGAATAAACTCTGAAGTGGTCAAATATGGTGGCCTTCTCAGTCTTAGACTGTTACATCTGTTCAAATAATGATCTGTTTCAGTGAATGTTGGCACAATCTGAAGGTTCCAGAAGAATGGGCCACTTCACTGGCAATTCCAGTATTCAAGAAGAGTAATAGGACGGACCCCAATAATTACAAGGGAATCACCCTTTTGTGCACAGCCTACAAAATATATGAAAAAAATTATCAATTGTAGACTGGCTCCAATCGCTGACGCTATAATGTTGGAAGAACAGCAAGGGTTTAGGAAAGGGCGGGCAACAACGGGCGGATTATTCACTGTCAAACAAGTTTTAGAAAAGAGAGTAGAATTCAACCAGGGAACACACCTAGCTTTTGTAGATTTGGAATGTGGTAACAATACTGAATTCAGAAGATGATCTACAAAAATCTTTTTTTGTGAAGGGATGCTCCCTGTGAGATCGGATTCGTCATAGTGACATGAAGAGAGAAATGAATAGAGACAAAACCATCCTAGAGAAAATGAGCAGATACAGGACTCGATGGAAAAATCATGTCACAAGAATGACAAGTGAAAGGGTTACAGTCCAAGCATTGCAATATTGCCCAATTGGAAGAAACTTGTGTAGACCAAGGAAAAGGTGATTTTGAGGTTTGAACAGCGTAGCGCCTAATCCGTAAGCGGTAGAAGAACCTTCTACTTCTGTAGTAATGAACCAAAGAACTGTTACTAAATCATTATCTGGAAAGGGTTGACCACGGGAAAAATATTCGGAGAATGGGAAGAAAACTAAAGCAAAGATTCAAAACTAAGTTTGCTGGTTTTTCTAGTTATCCTAACCAGATGTACATGATTTTTTTAAATATTTTGTAATAACTTTAAATAATTTAATTTATAATAATAAAAAAACTTCTGTACGGTAATTTTTTTGTTAACCTAAAAGTTTACCAAGGATGCCAACATGTGGTCACAAAAAAATTGTGTGCAAAATTCCTGTAAAGGTTATTAAAGGTAATATAATATAGAAGTATTGTAGTGCTACAGCTTCCACAAGAAGCCGTGCTCTTAAAGAAAACAGTTCCAGAAAAGGTATCACAATTACATACTTAGTCAAAAAGGCTTCCCTTTGCCCTGGCCTACTATCCAAAGTACTAGTCTGTCAAAATGCATTTCTAGGGATTTTGGGTGGTATCTCTAAAACAAGAGTTAAAATGTATGTAAAATAAACTACATTAAGGCAGAAGGTTTTAAAGAAAAAAAGGGGTGGTGATACTCGATCACGATATTATGATGCAAAACAAAATGGTATCTCTATCTTCATTAAAAAACTGAAACCCATTTTTCAATGGGTTTTGACTCGGCAGTGGTGATTTTCATCACCACTGCCGAGGTAAATCTACCAGAGTACATTTGTCAAATGATCTTCCACTAAATCAATTGTGGTAAATTCATAATGAACAATGTGATGATGTGAACTTACAAGTGAAAAAGTATTTTTTCTGTGGTAATGTTAAAATGACATACAACATTGGATTTGGGCAACCAGCCATAGATGCTTGTTCTTACGGCTTGCAAGTAAATTATTTACTCAGTAAATCCACAAAACAGACGAAAAAACAAGCCAATAGTTGCATAACGTATTCTCACCCTTAAGTACAAAGAGTTTTTTAACGCATTAAAAAGAACTGATGATCAGATTTTTTCCATGTCTTTGACTGTCAAAAAAAATCAAGTCTTACCAAAAGTGCCAGACCAGTGCCTTTTATAGCAGAACATTACATATATTCAACTTCACTATTTGTAGGGAATTATCAAAAGATGCTTTAGAGAATGTACTTATCTACAATGTATTGGAGAGCGAGTTCTCTAAGGGTTGTAGTGAAATTGCTAATGCTGTCTTCCATAATTTTTACAACAGTGAGAATTGAATACAAATAACCAGAATTAGGTTTTTTGCAGATGGCTGTGGAGGCCAAAATAAGAACACTCTGGTAATTGTGATGGCCACAAAATGGCTTCTCAATCATGCTCCTCAACATGTTACTTATTTAGATTTTATGTTTCTTGTGAGTGGGCATTCATTTCTACCACCCAACAGGGAATCTGCTAGAATTGAAAAAAGAATACATAAAGTAGGGGAAATTGTTACTCCTGAGTATATAAAAAGTTTTGAAGAGCATGGCCATGTGATTAAATTGGGAGGTGAAGAATGTTTTAACCATAACTGGAAACAGGCAGTGACCAAGATGCAGAAAAAACCAGCCAAATGGCACTTCCAAGTTTAATCAAAATATGAGGATTATCTTAAAATGTAACAGACAATAATGTAGCAGGGTGTAGTAATGTAGCAGGGTGATAATATCTAGGACAAGCAAATGAGGTCTTGTACAGACTCAGGCTGACTATTACTGCAAAAGTATGGTGAATTGAACCCCAACCATTATATTCAAATCCGTTTGAAAGTAACTGCCTTTACTTTAACTGGCTGTTAACAGATATTTAGTGTGTGATCTTGGACCATGTTCAAAGTACTTGTTTCCCACTAACAAATATAATAGTTAAAATTATAATAGTTAAAATAATAAATGCCAGACTTACAAAACCTGTCATAATATTTTTTTTAAATTCCAGTAAAAGATGACACTCACCATACTATCTTCCGTTCTTATTAATGTCACTAATGCATATAAGTCTTTAAAAGATAACAATTTTGTATAAAGTTTTCCAAAAGAAATAATTCATCATCAATGATACTACTAGAACTCATCTCAAATACTGACAACTGAATGAAGTTTTAAGTGCATATCTACATGCTTCCCCTATGCACTCACCAGTGTGAATCACTAACCTGTGACCAGCGCCATCCAGAAACCTGAAAACAGCAACCTGCAACCAGTGTTCACTGTGCACTTACCCTAAAGGTCTTGTCAAACAGAACGTGGACTGTCCGCTGCAGACTGAGAGAGCCTAACTTAACGCAGACAAATCAGGACGGACCAGAACAGTTGTAAAGAAAACGTGAACGAGTCGTGGTGAATTTATGATTTGTTATTTTTTCAACTTTGAAACTTGAATTATTATAATGATAGCAGTTCCTCAGACAAAAAAAGAACAACTTCTTTTGTTCGCTTTGAATCGGTTGAAACGAAAAAGAAAATGGGTGCACGAAATAATTGCAAAAGAGTGGAGGTAGGCGAATTTCACCGACTTTGCAATGAATTTGAATTCCTTTGAAGACCGATTTTTCATGTACTTTCGTTTATCCCAACTATAATATTTCATTATTGTTGTATAGGTAGCTATGGGTATGGGTTGTTGTATAGGTATCATAATGATAGCAGTATCTTTGAAAATTCTGTCCGCTTTCTATCTTGAGTTCATAAATAATAAAATTATACTGCCTCCAAAGTCACTACCAGGAACAGACATTCCTGTACAAGACTAGTTTGTTAATTACTTTAACTATTTAAGTCAATTAATAATGTTAATAATTAATAAGTCAATGACTAATGTAGATTGATACACTTTCAATATACAGTTATGCTATCAATCACGTCGACAGTAAAAACGTAAAACTAATTTTTTGTTATAAATACTGTAATAACAAAAAATAATAAAATTTTTTTTTAATATTACTGGTTTGTTGAAGTTTTTCAGCTATTTCTCTCCATGATTGTGCTTTCTTAACCAAGTTTTTGTAATCATTATCTTGCGCATCATATAATGTGGTGCTCCCTAACAAGTTCAATTAATTTTTCCTCTTCATCGGCCATCCTGTCCGTCACAGACTCTGTAGAAAAATACAACCTCCCAACAGTCCGCTGCGGAATAGATTGGTACACGGCGTAGGCCGCTGTCTATTTGACTAGGGTGATGCAACAATGCCTAACACAGGGTCCGTGCGTACAAGAGCGGACCGTCTGCGTTCTGTTTGACAAGGCCTTAAGAGTCCATGTTTCCACAACATACATCAAAACAGAGTAAATATATGTCTTATTAATCATTAAACCAAAAAATCTAACATTTTATCCGTTCACTTAATGATATGGTCATTAGAGCTGACAATGGAGTATGGAACTTTGCTTAGTAATTACTGTAGCTATAATACCTGGGAATTAAAAACAGGACCTCAGCACAGCTGTCAGTTATATTAATTGTGTTACCAAGACACCTAGAAAGAGCTGGAATAATGTTAATATAATTTAAAAAATTATTGCACATCACACATTAATCAATTTTAATATGCAGATAATAATATTATTGTAGCTGAACTGACCTTTATAATTTAATTCAGAAAATGTTTATTCATTACTGTAAACAAATTAATCTCTTCTAGAACTAAGAGGAAGTTCAATTTTTGTTCTGATTTGTTTACACTAGCTTTTAGATAAGGTCGACTGTGTATTTCTTAGCACACAATTGAAAATATCAATACAAAATACCAGTGTATTTAAAATAAAAACACTCATTCACATAAAATAAAACATCAATGCATATTATTTTTGTCAATAATAAAAAAATTACAATTTTTTATTCAGAAATTTATCTATGGCTTTAACTAGTCAACATTACAGCACAATGGGGTCATGTGTGGCATTATTCATTAAAATTTCTAGATCCTGGCTGGGAACTAAACCCAGGACTTCGTGCAACAGTCTAATACTTAACCATTTTGAAAATCTTACAATCAGATAAAATGGTGAAGTAATATTGCTCACTTGCCAAGTAAAATGCCCATATGTTTTTCTGCCAGTTCAGACACTTAACATGATAACACCTAAAAATATACAAACCTTTAACATATTTTAAAAATCTGGTATGAAACACTCGCATGACTTTCTCTTGCCAGTGTACATAATGAACAATACAACCTATGTTTAGTCATGAGTATATAATATAAAGTGAAAACCATAACCTAATAAATGAAAATCAACCTACATAGGACTTTTAAAAAAACAGAAAATCAGTAAATTATTGCCTCTTAACTAGGCTCTGAAGAGAGAAATGCTTAAAATAAAAGTTGTAGGATTTTTAATTTCCTATGACTTTGATTGCATAAAGTTTTGGCATTAAATGCATACTAAGACCGCAATCTTAGAAAAAATCTCATTTTTTACAGATTTTTATGAAAAACAGAAAATCACTAATTGCCACAAAACTAAACGTTTTACAAAAAAATGTTTGAAATAAAAGTTGTAGGTTTTTAAAAGTTCTACAACTCTGATAATGTACACTTTGGCAATAGAATAAAAATATTAAGGCTGCAATCTTTAAAAAAATAACATTTTTTCTACGAGAGCATAGTCTCCCCAAGAACTTCAGCAAACATGGCACTTACCCAATCTTGTAGATCATAAAAAATGTAGTGTACGAGGTGATTTTTTTAAAAATTTGTATGAGCCATTTTTGACAAAATCACAAAAAGTGAAAAATTGCATAAACTACTATTTCTGATTGACCGATTTTGATGAACATGTTCGTGTCAGGTCCTTTATGGTACTTAACTTAAGTTCCAAGTTTCAACTTTGTGCACTATTCTATTCTTGAGATATTCTGTTCACACACGCAAGCATGCACGCACACACACACACAAAGGCCAATTGCTGAAAACATGTTTTTTTTTGTTCAGGGGGATTCACAACATGTACATCAGGTGAAAACATGATTTTGAAAAATCAACATGAAAACAATACTTTCCTTCCCTAAATATTTATATAGGGCAAGAGAAAGTAACAAAGGATTTAAATGGAATAAAAAAGGAATCTAGCTTTAAAAGTAAACATACATTTCCATAACTTATACTTTTATTTTTTACATGGTAATAATTTACAAGAATAAATTTTATACTTAAAACATTTTTCGAGTTCAATTCGCTGATACATAGTTTACCTTTATAAATAAAAGAGACAAAAACAATGTACTGATAAAATGGTACTGTAAAAATGGATATTTAAAAATCGACCAAGATTGCAAATGGGACCACTGAGATCCAGAAATAACTATGCCCACATGTCCATGATATACTACAGGTTGAGACCAATATTAACCAGATCAAAAGTAATACAAAAAAATAAATCACGGTATAAAAGTAATGCCACATTTATTTGACTGGTTTTAAATTTCTATAAGTCATTTTAAATTCATCTCTATTTTCTTTAAATAGTAAGACCAATTTTTACAGTTAAATTTTACACACCTATTCAAAACATAATTTTATAAAAAGTGTTGGTAAAATGGTTCTTGAAAACCTCATAAATTGTAATTCATCCATTAATAATGGATGAATTTCATTAATAATGGATGAATTTTCATTCAAAATATCCAGAAAGTAATAAAACTAAAGGCTAAATAATAAGAAAAATATTTCAAAGACATAACAGTACAGTTTTAAACCAGTAATTCTCTACAGAATGAAAACAATAATCGTAAACAGAACACAAATGCAAAATCTGGAAACAACAGAAAGGAAAATTCTTTGTAAAATTTATGAAAACAAATTTTTTGTAAACATTACAGAAACTAGGAAAAGGCAAAATAAACCAAACCAAGATCTTTACAAAGAAATTGAGACTTAAGAAGATACAATGAAAAAAAATTTCAATATTTGTAAAGACAAAAACAAACTTAAATCACAAACAACTGGAAATGGAACATCTAGGATTTAATGAAATTGAGTATTTTGATAAAACTAAATTCAGAAGAAAATTCTATGCTTGTAAACAAAAGACTGAATAGAATAAACCAAAGGAGGTGAACATGACCCTGCTATTGTTAATAGGTAAGAAATTATGTCTGGTTTGATCTCATTTTGTAACAATTCAGCATAATTACTGTCAACGCAGAAATGTTTTCAGTATCATTGATGACTCGTTTTTACCATTACATTCTTTACAAAATTTTACACAGAAAACCCAATGACCATCATACTATTATACAAAGCAAGTTGAAATAAAGATGATCGACTGTATTCTTAAAAAATAAATTAAATCCAAAATGATTGAGATAAAATTCATACCTACTATCATAATAGTTTAATAAAAATTTATGTGTAAACACGTCAGTTTCTACCCGGTCACAATCAGTTTCATAAAATATTCCATTATTTTTACCCAGCATTAAAACAACAAATCCTTCAGGTTACAATAAATCATAAAATGTGTCAATAATTAAAATTTAACTAATCACAACTTTTGATTGAATTCACTTTGATATATTATAATTTAAACACGACAGTTTTTAACAAACATTATTGTTATTCTTTGAAGATATAAAGACTTCACAATTTTGGAACAGGCTACATGTGTCATCTACTGATCTATAAATTAATATTCTTCAATAATTTAACCAACTGTACAAAAAGAAATTAAGCAGTTTGTGCAAATAAACATATATATATATATATATATATTAATTACACACTTAGATATTGATAACCTTAGTACTTTTATTTATATTTTCCCACATCTGTAACAATTTGTTTGTATTATTTCACGCTTATACGCATGATTGATGGGTTATCATCACTAGAAAACTAAAAATAAACTTAGTCTACATTTAAAAAATATTTTCAAGGTGCATAAATTTTAAAGCAACTTGTACAAACACAATGACGACTTATTTTAGATCATTTAAGTCTATTATTTAGCTAAACAATTGTATCAATAATTTGTCAGTTTTTACAAAAACCATTTTATATGGTCTTCTTTAATCATTTTATATGGTAATCTTTAATCTCTACACTTTATAGTGTCTTAACATACATCAAGTTTACTTAAAATACAGAGCACTAAAGGACAATAACTCATCACTTTATAATAAATAACATGAAGCACTTGATCAATCTCATTATCTACTATATGTTAATTTAACCTCTACTTTACTTTTTGCATGTAAAAATACCATTGTTTTGTTTACTTTTAGAACTTTTTTCATACCACAAACAAAGCTAATCCTTTAACAAACAATAACCAGAAATATTATGCATTTTCTTCCAAAATGCTTTAAAATATTACGTAACTAACTTGCAATTTATAATCAAAAGGAATTAGTGTATGCGATGTGCTTATTAACAGTGACACAATGATTTAATACATACCTCTGCCAAATTAATTATAATAAAAACTGCCAGTTTCAAAAAAATTATTTTGCTAAAGAACAATATGGACATCCATAATGGCCTCTATTTACAATAATATTGAACCTCAGGTAACTTTACAACAAACGAAAACAATAATTTTCTTCTGCAATGGAAGTTTATATGTAACCTATGTAAAAAATAAGAATCTTTATCCACCAATGAAGATAACCTAAAACATAACCAATATGGTATGTTTTTAACTTGAATGAGATAACAATTTTAAAGCAATTCTATTCCAGTTGAGGTTCTTTAATAAGATTAAAAATACCTTGTCATGAGAAATAACCTCAGTTAATACACTTCTAATCTAAAATAATAACATTCATATTTAGTCCATCAAAAGGAAATAGTCCTAAATATATTTTACACAACCAAATATAACTCGAAACAAAAAATAATGTTATTCTTCTCATGTGCTCTTACAAAGCTGAAATCTGTCAAAACAAAAAAGTACATGTGTAAATTACACCAAAATTATTTCCTCTGAAAGTAATGAATTTCATTGAACACTAACCCCAGAAACTGACTCTTGATATGAACGAAATAAACGTCTATAGCATTGAAAAAAGGTAACTGTTATTCAGACAACGTGACAAACTGATACAAATTTGTATTTGTCAAACCATAAATCAATGAACACTCCTCATTTAAACTATGGGTCAAACCAGCCCTTGGACTGAAGACCTACACAATTTTTTTCTCAATTACCACAAAATGTGGTTACAAAACAAATCAAATGACAGAAATTAATATCTGCTTAAAAACAGAATTTTAATCCAGTTTTAAATACTCACTGATAATTTTAAATTTAAATAAAAATTTAAATTAAATAATTTTAAATTTAAATAAATAACATAAATATGAGAACTGAGTTAAATCACTCGTTATAAACTTCAACTAAAATAAATATTTTGCTTTAAGAGCGCCTACCTGCTTAGCAAAAGAACCAACTCCTGTAGTTCAATATCTAATTAACTTATAAGAGTAATAATATAAATTATTACCAGATTCACAAAACCCCCACAGTATCAGACAAGTATTAATCTACAACTCTGATAACCATTATACCAAGTCTCTCAGAAAAATTTACACGCATTTCAAATGAATATATTAATTTGAAGAAAATACTTTACAGCTTGAAAACCTGCATCAGCTGACAATTTAAAACAGCTGATTTTTTAAGTGTAACTCATTGTTATTATTTAACTTTTTTTTTGGTTTTAACATCTGACTCTTCTGCAATTACTGCTAATGCAGACAGTGAGGGATGAAATAATTTTTTGTAACGTATGAAAATATGCCATGCCTGAATGGGATTCGAACCCAAGACCGCATGATGAGAGGCAAGTACTTTACCAACAACCCCAATGCGGCCGGCACATTATTTCCCTCATTTAGTATAAGACCCACTGGGTTGATCTAGAAGTAAAGTCGTCGAAAGTCAGCTGATTTTCGGAGACGAAGGTTCCTGGTTCAAATCCTAGTAAAGGTAGTTACATACTTTTACATACATACTTTTGTATGGATTTGAATACTAGACAGTGATTACCGGTGTACTTTGATGGTTGGGGTTCAATTACCCAAACTCTCTAAGGAATGGTTGGCCTGGGTCTGTATAAGACTATACCTCATTTACACGTCATACACATATCCTCATCTCATTGGGTCATGGGGTTGCTTATTGTTCTGAATAGAACGGATCGCAACGTACACAAATTAGGAATAAAATAAAAAATTTTGTATGAGATAAACATGGCTGAAGTTCAGTTGTCTTCTGATCAACGTAAATGGGTTTTAAAGTGTATCTGGAAGACTGAGAATGTTCAAGAGGTTCCAAGATGATGGCAAATGAAATTTCGAACCCAACCACTTTCAAGAATAACAATTGCTAAGATTCGTGACAAATTTTAAACACATGGGACAATGAGAAATGTGAACAAGGAACGATCTGGGTGGAGAAAAACCTCCACAAGTAATGAGAATGTCAATGTGATTATACATTCTGCATTAAAACGTTGTGTTAGATGTATTGCAGTTAACTGTAAATCATTTTGAACATTTATAAGTTTGTATGACAAGACAACACAAATATCATGTATCTAAACATTTTCTTCAAATAATAATATATCTGTTCAAAAAGTGTATAAATTATTTTGAAACGCTCGGTATATGAAAAAATAAATTCAAATTTACAAAATTAAAAACAAAAAAAAGAATGGAAAACAATCAGAGTCAATAATGAACCGCATACAAAATTTCATTTAAATCCATCCATTAAGCCAAAAATATATAAGTTAAAAATTTATTTATTTTAATTTAACTGATAATAAGTGGTTCAAATCACAAGCAGGTACAGTATAAAATTTCTTGACTTAATATAATTTGGTACAAATCTACAAGAAATTGTATGGAATCAATATATATATTATAAATTAACTCATTTATATTTTAAAATTGTAGTAACATAAAAGTTAATAAAAGAAAATAATTTTATATTTATTTATACTGTTATTACCAATCTGATACAAAACATTTTTCATAATTACATAAGGTATAAACATTATCTATCTCTTATACAAAATTTTACAAAATAGAGAAAAGAAAAGTACACTTAAATGCTATTTACAGAAATTAAAATCTTGTAACTACAACATAAAACTTAAAAGTTATAAAATAAATTATGGCAAATTATGTTAATTACCATCACTCAACAGATAATCACAAAGGGAAAAGAAAGATTCTGTGAAACCTTGATAATTTATCTACTAGAAAAAAAATTGTGTTCACAATTTTTATATTTCCAAAGTAACACTTCACTGGCAATCATAAAATTTATTTACACGCAATCCCCGCTCGCTGCTTTTCACGACTTCTAATGAAATTAATAAAATTACGATTTAATTTTCTGCTTATTTAATCAAAATATAACAATAATATAATATAATAATGCTCGCCTCTCATCATGCGATCTTGGGTTCAAATCCCATTCAAGCACGGCATATTTTTAAGTAGGCTATCATATTTTTAAGACGTAAAAAAAAATACTACATGTTTATGGTTTTCTTGTCCCATGGTAGCAAAATAAATTGATGTTCTATACTTACACATCTAGATAATGCAATATAAAATTGCTAGTTGTGAAAATAACTGAATATGTGTTAATAACAAAAAAAGTGAAAACTATTTCTTGAAAAAAATAGTACAGGGTCCGGCAGAATAATCTGACGATTTTGGAGGGTCAATAAAAAAAAGCACGATTCATAGTACTACAAAGTTTAATGGGTCAAATGAAAATTCAAATTATACAATTTTACTTACAGCATTTGAATATTTCATTTGAAAATTATGTCATCCAAAAGTTTCTTATTGTTCCTCACGCACTCATTCAGCATTACAAATTTTCGAGAATTACTTCACATGCTGTTTTGCGAGACGCGTAGTCATTTTCAGTAAGTTGTTGCACGAACATCATCTTGTACGAATGGAACTGAAGGTCATCATGAAGGATTCTTCTCACACTTCGGTCAGACATTCTTAGTGCGGCAGCTGCATGCTTCACTACGGAACGCCGTGGAGACTGCGACACAGATAACCTTACAGCCTCAATGTTTTCAGGAGTTCTCACACAACGCTTTCGTACTGTTGGTTTCAGTTTCAAAGCAGACGATGTTAAACGAAAGTTTTTCACCCACAGCAATATCTTATTCCTACTTGGAACAGACGCGTTTCGGTTTAAATTAAAATGTCTACGAAATAAACGCTGCTTAGCAATAACAGAATCATTGTTTTTGAAATACGCTTCAACCACAAAAGCACGAAGCTCACACGACCAACTCATGATGGCAGCTAAAATGGTAGTATTAGCGCTACCCCGTAACAACTGTACCAACTTCCTGTTCACAGTGTTTCCAACATACCGATGAATACAAAATCGTCAGATTAATCTGCCGGACCCTGTACAACCTCATTGATTTTTGGAAAATTTACAAAACTTTTTATGCAGAAATTGTATGTGACATTTTTTGGATGTCTGACCCATAAATAATTTTCAAAAATTTTGAAAAACAAAAGAGCAAAGAAAATCATCATTAAATGATGATGTCACATTGTACTGTACAATACCACAATATCTTCAAGTACTATACAATACCTGATAACTCACAATACAAAATATTGTATACAATAGATGGTATAATACTAACAGATAAAAGAACTAACCTTCCACATGTTCTACACCAAAAAAAATAAATAAAAGAGGACTTCATTTTACAAATCACAAATTGTTTTCAAAATTTGAAAATTACAAAATGCCATAAGCATGCTACTCAGCTCAAAACTTTCAAACAGTGAACAAATTATTGAAATTGGTTCGGGTAGTTTCTGAAATTACCTCATATAGAGAAACAAACGTTACTTTCTCATAATAGATAAAGAGAAGCCTTTGAAATGAAACAGCTTCCTGACTACAAACATTGACTTACAGATTAGGAAAAATTTCTTAAAACACTATGTTTGGAGTGTAGCATTATACGGCAATGAAACTAGGGCGATAGGAGCTGTAGAAAGGAACAGGATAGTAGCTTTTGATATGTGGTATTATAGGAAAATGTTAAAGATTAGCTAAGTGGACAAAATAAGTAATTTAGAGGTTCTCAGACAAGTGGATGAAAGAAGTGAAGAAGGGATAGGCTAGTGGGGCATATCTTAAGACATCAAGGTATTGGTCTGTCAATAATGGAAGGTAATATTGAGGGAGTGAATTGTAGGAGGAGTTAGAGTATTTAAAGCAAATTACAAAAGATGTAGGGTGTTACAGGTATGTAGATATGAAACGACTTGCGCAAGATTGAACAGCTTGGAGAACTGCATCACACCAGTCAAGAGACTGATGACAAAAAATTACAAATATTAAATATACAAGTAAAAAAATACTAAATATAAAAAATTATGTTTTAGAACAGTTGAAATTGGCCTTGCATACTTAAGACAGCAAACATGACAAAGTCAACAAGTACTTCTTTGAAGAATTTTAGAATTAAGAAATTATGTAAAATTTCCTACCAGTATACAGGCTATATAAGAAAATGTTTTCTGGATAATTAAATAAGATACCAGTAGAAAAGAAACTAAGTTAAACATAGTTAAAAGCACATCATAGTTCATTTTTGTTTAAAGAATCCTGACCATAATTTCCTTCAAAACTAAAATAAATATTTTTCAAACAAGCTATTTAGCCTTTTGAGATAGGTACTGAATGGTTACGAAAAATATACACAACGAAAAAATAAGTACCTGCAGATTTTAAGAAACAAGTAATACTTGAAAAAACCTAATAAAAGCTACCAAAATCAAAGACAAATTCAGGAAGTTTTGTAATCTGGTCTCATAAATACAAGGTAACAAAAAATAGTATTTGATTATCGCTCTCTCTCTCTCAACTACAGTGAACACAAGAATCATGTAATCAAGAAAATATATTGTCACAAACATGACTGTAAACATGTGGTCACAGAAAATGGAAGTCCTAAAAAAGTTCAAACAGTACTTTTTTCCATACATATTAACATAATTCTGTCAATTTTATCAGTTAATAACAGTCAAAAATGCATCCAACAGTATTATCAATTACATACATCCTTGGTGTTGCCAATACCTTTTTGGGCTTTATTAAAGCATCAGCCAAGATCATAAGTGATTATTTAAGTTTGTAACAATTTAACTATATTTTTAAAAACACTTAGTTATTTTTAACTTAAACTGGGAACAAAATCCAGAGCATTATTCTGTTGAGTACAATACAAAGTGAGCCACTGACAATACGAGATAATTTTGAAACTATAGAGTTTAGTTTCAATCAAGAATTCTAAACTCAATATAAAAACTGACTTATTTTGGAATTTCTAGTGTTATTTCTACGAACAGGTTGACAATATATAAGGGCAATAAAGTCTGAAAATAATAATCACATAAATCACAGAGGCTTGGGAAGACCTAAAAAGAGATAGATGCCAGAGAAAAAAAAGAAGTGGAACCTAATCCTTGACAGTGATGATGATAAATCATAGAAAAAAATATTAGATTGACCTAGCACATAAATAGTAAAACATTATTTGATTAATTTATAAAATAACTTTTTTATGGCAGAAAGAATTCTGTTCACCAAAATAAATGTTATATTCCAACTAACAAATATTACTGTAGAGTAAAACATTAAATAATAACATTACGCGTTTTATGACTTTCAATCAAACATTCTTCTTCTTCTTTTTCTTCACTACAGGGTTTAGGCGAATCGCCTGTTTGGACTTTTGGACTTCAAAATAAATCTCATTCACAAAAATAAAATTTTTGTAAAATGAGCTATTTTTACAAAATCTGTCATTAAAATACAGTGTTATCTTTCAAAAAGTAGCTTTGATAAATAAAAAAATACACTAGTAAGTTACACACTTTTTAAAAATTATAGCAACTGAACAAATAATATAATACAATAATACACAAACGACAAAAACTCAAAAATAAGTAAAAACCGTATAAATTAAATTGGATTATTGTACATCATAATTTTCAGTAAATTAGAAAAAACAAAATAATTAGATATGTATTAAGCGATATATTATCGAGGCTGCACAGAATCAAATATAAAACTAAAATAAAAATTATTTAACACCACAATATAAATATTACTAGAATAAAATTTATTACTGTAATATACATGTAAAAATACACATTTCTTTTTAAACTACGATTAAAACTTGAATGACTAACTGATATGGTACAAAAATGCTATAAATTAGTAATCAAAAACATTCTTGACATTCGAAGCGGTTACTATAATCCCTTCTTAAAAATCTACAAAATTATAATGTTAACTCGTAATATTTACTGGTAGAAGGAGAGTGGATCCCCACTGAATAATACAATATACATATATATTCCAACTTTTACAGTTATCTTTGTATAATAAAATTTATGGCAGAAATACACAAACATAAAACACTTTTGTCCAAAATATCACAACTTATTGTAGTAGTAGTAGTAATATTATAATAATTATAATAGTAGCAGTAATAATAATAATAATAATATTCAATTATAACTAATGTCTTTGTACTGAAATACATTAAATTACACAAAGAAAACCTTATGATCTGTTACGTTGGCGGTTGAGAAGCTTTAGAGGCACATTCTATTATTTGCACCAAGCAGCGGCCAAATTCCTCTAATATTAACCTCTGTGCTTGTTCCACTCTTACAACATCCTCCGTTTGCGCAAGGAGGCATTGACATGTTGCTTCTACGACTTCTTGCGTCATAAATGTGAATGGCTGTCTGTAACACACAATTAACAAAACACATTTTAAAGAAATTCTCACAAAAACAAACAAAATCGGAGATTAATGAATTGTCATTTCATATGCACAGATTAATCTTTGACCTAAAGAGAGGAACCCAAAAGTAACGAGATTTTGGCTGTGAAGGGGAATGAGTTCTCAGTGGTGGGGTCTGATAAGGTAACTTTTCCCAAGTCAATAAATGAAGCTTCGTCACTGTGACTCCACCCGTTCAACTGTAGTGAATTTTTAAGTGAAACAAAATTTCACCTTTCAGTGAAAATGGGAAACTGGTTTTGCAGATGATGAAGGGCAGTAGATGAAAAAAAAGCAATGAAGAAATGACAGACCTAATGGGGAATCAAACCTGAACTCCTGACGTAAAAGCCAGTTACACTGACCACTAAACCATGGGCCAGTCATGGTGAACACACATAAGTAAAATCGTCAATTTATGAACAAATATTTACACAGGATGTAACAGATAAGAACAAAATAAATACACGTCTTACACCAAATACACAACAACAAAAGTGTTTGATATATGACATCACTTTTATTATAAGGAGCCAATCTAAATAATCAAAATATGTAAACAAATTTTACTGACGTTTATTTTAATAAAACAGACAACAGAAACAATCTTAACATAGAATAAGAATTATGTCAATAATGTTGGTAACACAGTAGATGTATTCAAACACATTATTGACATAATTCTTAGACAATTTGTTTTGTAACATATTAACCGATTTCAGTGACTTCATTTATTAGATCTGACATTAATAAGATAATTCTGACAAATTTTTATTATATACTAGGTACACAAAAGACATTTTTAATTTCATTTTTAACATTTAAGTTATGTTTATATTTCTATACAATTCTACAATAATATCATAGCAGAAGACACAGCAAAAGTATAATTCAGTAGATTAATATTTGATATTGATTTATATTATGAATAAAATCTGTTATGGCCTAGTCAAAGTAGAAGATCCTGGGTTTAATTCTTGGTTAAGTTCTGGAAATTACAAGAATAAAAGCTACCATCCTAAAACCCACAATAGTTCATAATGAACAACCTCTGATTCACCTTATAAACATTTTCTTAGTAATACAGGTTTTTTTACTTTTCTACTTTGTAAGTCATTTAATTTTCTCTTTTTAATTGGTTAAGAGTTGGAAATGTAGATCATAACCTTCAGCTTTGCAGTTTACTACAGTAATCACAACACAGTAACCAATGCCACAGAGGTAGACTGTATCAATTATTGACACATCAGATATTGTAGAAATTATGTTTATTGAGTATTTATTGTAAGTTATTCATCAACTTCAGTTTTATTTTATAATTTATGAACATACACCTTGCACACCTACCATGAATTAAGAACTTTTCTTTGTTCTAAAAGTGATTAAAGAGCTAAGTTTTTATTTTTTAAGATCTATTTCATTTCATTGCCACCATGCATTAGGCTTGTCTCTCATGATACAAACTACACATGGTTGAACTACTCTTTTATCACAATTTTATAAAAAAATATTTTTCGTAAATGTAATCATCAATTACATAATCTACAAAGCGAAAGGTCCCGAGTTCGATTCCCCCTACTAGAAACAGGATATTTGAACACGTTATAAACCACCGTTACAGTACCAAAACCCACAGTAGTTGCTAATGACAAAGCTGTCAATGCGACTTTAACCCTTTCAGTGCCGAAACAATATTTAAAAGTTTGATCTTAAGTGCCATTTAATTTAAATAAGGGTGTACAAAAAGTGCCAGCCCTTATTTCATAAACTTGCAGGTGCAAGCCTGTCAGTGTCGACCAAAATTTCAACATTACAAAAAAACAAAATGTCCTGCTAAAAATTAATTTTTATAAAAGAAATAAATCGTTCTAACATTAAAAATAGTTTTTGTTAGTTTATTTCAAGTCGCATCGACAGCTTGGTCATTAGCAACTACTGTGGGTTTTAGTACCTTAACGGTGGTTTTAACGTGTTAAAATTTCCAGACCCTAGCTAAAAATCGAACCCGGGACCTTTCACTTTGTAGGCTAGCATGCTAGACACTATGCCACGGAGGCGGTTTCAAAATTAATTATTCCATTAATTTTTGTTTAAAAGGATTTTTGGAAATGTTTGGTTATCCGGACATTGGCACTTTATGCTTAACTTACGGACGTCCAGTAAACCGGGATGTTATAACTATGTTAAAGATATTGCCGTCCTTTTTTCCGGACATTTGTACTGGAAGGGTTAAACTTACAAAAAAGTACATGGTATGACACACTGCATTGACCTTCTTGTTATTTGTTAGGCATTTTTTTTTTTTTGTTTAACGTCAGACTTCTGCAATTACATAATGCAGACGGTGAATGATGAAATGATTTTTTGTAACATATTAAAAATGCCGTGCCTGAATGGGATTCGAACCCAAGCTACAAAATTCATGATTTTGTAGCTGTAATAGTTCTAAGGTTACATGTTGAAACATAAGATAGACCAAATTTAATATGTATTTTTACAAAACACCAAATCACTACTATACTAAAAATATATTATTTATAGAAGTTTTAAATTTTTTAATTTTCTTCAATTTTTGTTATAAAATACACTAAGCTGTATTTTGAAATAGCCAATTTTTAATAACGTGGTTTTTCATATAAAATTACAAATTGTGACTATTTTTTTTTTTTTTTATTTTTTTTTTTTTTTGGTTTAACGTCCGACTTCTGCAATTACTGCTAATCCAGACGGTGAATGATGAAATGATTTTTTGTAACGTATGAAAAAATGCCGTGCCTGAATGTAACATTATGTTATCATATTTAAAGCTACAGGGTAGATAAGACTGAGTTTATGAGTAGCAAACACTGACTGGTAGTGCTCTGTGATTTTCTGCTAATTGTTGAAAGAAGTTTTTAATATATTTGTATCGATTTTATACCGATTTGTTGTGTTTTTTGCAAGGATTAATTTAATATCAGTGAAACTTTTTTATGTTGTTTCAATAACAAGATAAAAGCATATTATGGTGTGAATTTTAACTTTTAACTGTGTTTATTTATATGGACAAATAATAGATAGAATAATGATTAATAATAAATTGGCTGATAATAGACTAGTACACATAATAATGCGTTTTTCAATTGTTTGCAGTATGTTAATTGAATGAATAAGAAAAATACTAAAAGTTTCTTCTGGTCTGATCAGAGTTATAAAACAGGAAAAGGGTGAAAAGCTCACCGAAAGCGTTAGATTGCCGTGATAGCAAGTCTGAACAAGGAGTTATTCCCGAGGGTTTAAAAATATTTTTAACCGGGTGTGAATCTCAAATTTGTGACACAATTGATTAAATATTGTCGTTGTTGCCATCTAAAGACGATTTGGCAATGCTAATAAGTGAGACTAAGACTTTATCGAAGATAATAAAATAATAAAGCATAGTTAAAATAATAATAAGTTAAGGGAGTTAAAAATAAAAAATGATGGGATGTTACGGCGCATTGTAGAGTTGAAAATTTGTTACAGACGGAATAATTTGATATTTACAGACCTGAATTTTGAGCATCGTAATACTGATTTTACAAACGTAGTGAACGACTTTTGTGTAAATTTTTTGGGGCCGCGTGACGACATAACGATTAATTGGGCACGTATTTTGAGAATGTAAACAAACGGTAAGCCAATAATTGCACATAAACCCAATGATAAAGATATCCAGTTTATAATAGGAACAGACTGAAAGGCACTAATTATGTGATTCATAGAGATTTTGCACCAGAAATGAGGAAAAAACAAGCTTAACTCTTTCAGTTGAGCAAATTACAAATTACAGAATTTAGGCAGCAAATAACGGTTATAAATACAGTAGTGGAAGAAGATTGGTAGTTTATAAACAGATTTGTCTTTACTGCGGAAGATAAGCAGCTTTTTGGTGTCAATAGTGAGGATGGATTCCAGAAGATTAAGGAATCTTTGGTGATGATAGGGCAAACTCTAAAATTAAAAATATAACGTAATTTTAATTATGAGTAAATAACGCTAAATGAAAATTAACCTCTGCTGGCCTTCTAATTACAGAAAATCACTAATTGCCGCTAAACCAAATGCTGCAGAAAAAAATCCTTAAAAAACAATTTGTAGGTTTTTTTAAATTTTCACTTAAACTTAGTCGTAAAATGTATACTAAGGCCGCAATCTTAAAAACTCCAATTTTTTACTCGTTTTAAAGAGCAAAATACAGAAAATCACTAATATTGATGTTAAACTTAGTGCTGTAGAAAAAATGCTTGAAACAAAAGTTGTAGGTTTTTAATTTTCTAAAACTTTGATTACACACTTGATTATTTATCACATTGCATGGAGAAAGTGAATAATGCACTACCCAGTACAAGTCAAAGGGACATTAAACATTTTTGTATAATTAATTTACTTTTTGTTAATTACTGTATGCCATTGAATGCGAAATTATTAACAAGCATTATATGTTAAAACTACATCAATTTAGTTGGGACTGCAACAAATTGATGGTTATAAATAGATAATTGTACAACCAAATCTGTTATCACCAGATTTACTCGTATGCATGTGGTTTAAATATCTTCTTACCTAGGTCCCTGACTTTCTGGTTTGAGAGCGATTCCTTGAATTTCAGCAGATAATTTGTTTTTTACAACTGCCTGTTGACTAACTTTTTCTTCTGCAGCCAATGCTAACTCTCTCAATCCTCTTCCATCTTCTTCATTTTGACACCCAACACATTTACAATTATTTGAACACGGTATTTTAGCCTAAAACAAAAATTACCAATCCAACAATAAATAGATTTGATAAATTTTTAAATCATTATTAAACTTTAAAGTAATATAAATTTATCAACCAATAAATTACTTGAAATAATAGCTGAATCTGCCAACAAAAGACAGATATAAGTTCAAGAAATCTGATTTTATTACTAACAATAATACCGTATGAAAATGAAGGGAGTCCAACGTATTACAAAGCATGTTTTTATTTCCAACAAAGTTAAATGATACAAAAAATACAGTATTCATGGGAGGTTAATTTAATTAAGTTGTGTAAAATTGGTAAAGATAGAGATAAAATAATAAAAAATACATTAATAATATTATTCAGACAACTAAATCCTTCAAATTCACTAGCATAAAATTAAAAATTTGGGAAATTATGTTTCTTACATTGGTACCAAAAAAATCATCTGGCAAACAATACAACAATACAATATTGTTTCTGTGAAGAGTTGCAAGCAGACTAACTACAATCATCTTTTATCTGTGGTTTGTGTAGGTCTTCCTTTTGTAATTTGTAATAAGTATTCATGCTTTTTTAAACAGTGACATGCCATTCAAATTTTCAAATAAAGAATATGCAGATATTGTTTTCGTTTACAGTTTTATTAATGGAAATAGCCGGGCTGCAAAACATCAATATGAATGAAGATTTCCGAATAGAAGAACACCTACTCATAAAACATTTTCTCCAGTTTTCAATCACTTACAAACTAATGGAAAATTTCCAACGGTCGCTTATTCCATTGATCGTCCAGTAGAACAGCTTTTACTTGAGCAAGAAAATACCACTGACATATTACAGCGCAGTCCTCAACTCAGCATTGGCTGAATTTTAAACCGACCAGGAATATCATGCAATGCAGTCTGGAGAACGCTAAAGAACGAGAACTTTTATCCTTATCATTTACAAACTGTTCAAAATCTTCAACCTGGTGACAGTGAATTAAGATTAAATTTTTGTTGAGGGTACAAGAAAATCAGAATATTTTTCATTACATTTTATTCATCGATGAATCTACTTTTACAAGGAACGGAATACAAAATTTGAAGAATAATCACGAAGGTCAACTGAAAACCCGAATGAATTTCAATAAATGTATGGTGTGGTATTGGGGACCATTTATTTTTTTAAATTGGCTTCCTGGAATTGTTTACAAGGAACGGAATACAAAATTTGAAGAATAATCACAGGGGGTCAACTGAAAACTCGAATGAGTTTCAATAAATGTATGGTATAATGAATGTGTGGTATAATTGGGGACCATTTATTTTTCAAAATCACCTTTCTGGAATTGTGTACAAAGATTTTTTACAAAATCACTCAGCAGCTCTATTAGAAAACGTACAGTTTCCAAAAAGGCAGCAAATGTTATTCCAACATGATGGTGCACCACCTCATTATTTTCAAGACGTTAGACAGCATTTTAAACTTAACTTTTTTAGGCAGATGAATTAATAGAGGTGGGCCAATTATTTGGCCTTAAGGTCCCCCAATTTAAATCCCTTGGCCTATTACATTCGGGGTCATTCAAATGAACTTGTTTAACACTTTCAGGACGGCACCCGTATACGATACGGGCACGCCATTTTGATCGGCTGGACGGCACCCGTATACGATACGGGCACCTATTTAACTTGGTTTTATATACATTAGCTCGTATCGTATACGATTGCCGTCTATGCTCTCACTTAATTTAGTTCATTCTGAATCTAATAGAGTACACTCATAGTCCTAATGTTGTCAGATTATCGAATATATCGACTTTTACAGTATCGATTTTATCGATGTTATCGATTGTGAGCAATCGATCTGCCGGAACTTCTGCGCGTTGTTGTTAGTTATTAGTTCGTTATTATAATACTTAGTTCTTTTTTAATTTTACTTAAGAAATAAAAAAGTAAATTGGTTATTAGAAATATGTAAATAGTTTGTAAGAATTTAACTCATATAATTAATGTTATTATTCCTATTATTATCATTATACGGTGAAAAAAATTGAAATTCAAGAAAACATACCTCTCATCAGTTGAACATCTTTATCATTATAATTTAAATAATCCTAATCTTAATAAATGAAAGGTAATCTACTAATTATGATCTTTAATTTAAATTTTTATTTTTGAATTCAAGACCAATGGTTGATTTGTTACAATTTTTTTAAATTTCCCGAAAAATGGCAGTCCACGGGCAAAACTACAAAAAAAGATGTCAGTCTTCAAAGTGTTAAGCAAAAAAAGTTAATTTCAAAGAAGAATTATTAAATCGAAAATTGTAAACACTTTTGAACATCCTAAAACCGACCGTGATACTATCAGAAAAGCTTCCTTTGATGATACAAGTTGCGCTAGAATTTGCACAACTGGAGATTATTTTGAACAGTATCTGTAAGGTATGAAAATTAAATAGAAAAATTAAATTCAATAAAACTGTCATTTCTATAATTTTTTATTCTGTTTCTTCTTCAATAACATCAAATTTCTTGAACTTGTATCTGACTTTTATTGGACTCATTTTAAATCAAGGTTTTCAGAATTAAATTCTCTACACGTTTCAATAAAACATTTTATGCATTTATTGGTCATTTAACTAAGTAACTTTACAGCAAAGCTAAAAACAACTGTTTTCAACTGACAGATTTTTCAATTTTACTTGTAAAATCATGAAAACTACTGAAAACACAGTTCTAAAACATATGTTATTCAATTTATCGGGGCAAAATCCTTAAAACCCCATCAAATTTACTCATAAAATTGGGTCCCTAGACCTCCAGGATGGCTTTATTTAGGAGAACTCTGAATCCAAGGCAAAATCTTTCGCCAGCCATAACTCGTTAATAAATTGTGTACGGACCTATGTTTACATGAACTTTTTTCATTATGATAATAAGAGGAACACGCCTATAAAGTATGTTGGTTTCCTTGCGGGACATCCTATATAAAGTGTTTTCCATAAGTTATCTAAAATGGAATGGTTCTGCAACTGATCTATGTTCAACAACCATCCATCAATCATGACGAGTCACTTAAATAACCTCTAGTAAAATCAATCATGTCAGGGTAACAGCTATAACATAAATGTACAAATTTTGACTAATTGGAATTACCTCATAACATTCACAATAGTTTTTGAGACAGCCAGAGCGTTTGCAATTACATCCTTTGTTATGCCTTCTCTCACCATCCCCGACATAACTTTTTCCAATTTTCGGACGAAATGCATTTGGATTTCTTTCAAGACAAGATTTTATGGCTCTTTGTCGATCTTCTTCATGTTCCAAATTATTGAAACAGCTGACACAGTTGCAAAGGTAACAAAACTCACCATTTGCAAAACAATCACAGTATCTGAAAAAATTAATTTCACTAAGTAAATAATATTTACTATTTTTCTGTGGCATAACAACACAAAGTGTTATTAATAATAATAATGTATGGTACTATTAAAACCACAATGTACAACCTTCATTTTTTTTAAATAAACTGATAAAATAAACATAGGAAATTGTAGATTACACAAGTGAATGGGAAATTAAATTACTCAAAATTAAATTGAACACCCCTGAAATAAAACAAACATGGTATTAAGGGTTTAATTTAAAATAGTAACAAATTCAATATAAATCTATTACAACTTTCTTTCTCAAGTAATATTTACGTTACTACAATCTGGATAACCAACAGGTGCTGGTAAAGGATGGCCATGAAACTTCATGGTAGTGGCCTAACAAAATCGCAATGACTCTGTGACTCTTCATGATTTATATAGTTCATGGTTGATATAGTTTATATTTTTATTTTTACCTGTCGACTAGACAGGCAACCAACCGTAAAGTACCAAAAAAATTTAGTACTCTGAAGTACTAAATATACCACAAAACCGGATAGTGAGTAAAACTGAAATTTTTATTTCAATATAAAATTGACTCTAAATTGAATACATACTATGTCATTACATAAATGTTCATGTTTAAACAAAAGTAGTAAGAAAAATAAAAAGGTACTAAGTATGGCCAGGAAGGGTCGACTGAACACACAAGGTGCCTTGTCACTTTTTGTGAATAAATAACACATAAAATATCATTATTTTTCAAAACTAGTGATTGGGATTTACAGAGCAATGAATAAAGAACAACTACATTTTTTCAGATGTTTTGCGCAATCAGGGTCAGAGGTATTCAAAAAATACAAGTGTGGGTTAGAGGACCCCTCCCCCACGGCCACTCTAGGGTTAAGTAATTGCACACAAATCAATAACCTATAGATGGAATGACAGAAAACCATATTAATAACGTCCGGTTTGAGTCTGATTTTACGATTGTACTATTTTTTAAAAGTAATGTGCAAGTTGTTAAGTTTGAGTCTTTGGAAGAATTATCAAAATGTTTTCACTGAAATACTGTGCACCATAGCACTTTTACATTTTCAGCATATTTTAACAAATTTTCAACCTGTTCAGATTGCAACAATTCTAGCCATCTTTAGTTTGCTCCTACTGTCAACAAATGATGTCACTGAGCATCTGAGCATGCCCATTATTTACAAATGTGTACATGATGATTAAAAAACAACTACAAAATAATTTTAAAAGTATTTAAATACAAAATACTTTTAAAAGTATTTAAATACAAAATACTTTTAAAAGTATTTAAATACAAAATACTTTTAAAAGTATTTAAATACAAAATACTTTTAAAAGTATTTAAATACAAAATACTTTTAAAAGTTTTTTAGTATTTTTTTAAAATAAAACTTATATCATCACCGATTGTTAAAAAATACTGAACAATAAATTTATAAAACGGTATACTTTATTTCTATTCTTTTTCATAAATAAATGAGGTTACAAGTTATGTATTACCTCTGATCACTGTACCCAGGACCCCAGCGTACAAGTCAATTGCGCTAACCACTACGCCAACGGGCCGGCATGATCAACCAGTATGTAAGTAAGAATTTTAAAAATGTACATAGCTCTTTGTAGTTTAATAAATAAACTACATTATATACATTTCGCTTTTAAAATTTAGGTCAATAAAATTAATCCAATTAAAATCATACTTATTAAAAAATAAACTTATTAGGAATACATCCATAAAGTCGTGGACCCTAGCGTACACCCTGTAGTAGCTCTCTTTGTTTTGTTGACAGAACGAGCAAAGTAAGGACGGCTGAACTATAGACCGATTTTATCATGTAATAAATTAACTACAGTAAGAAAACTTAATACATATAGGATGTAGGAGAAGGAAGGAAAGGAATATATGTTATTACCTTTGTTTCTGGGAAATACAGGATTGGTTGGGAGAACAGCAGGTAGTTCTTTGGCGGCTAGAAAAGGAAAAGGAAAATTAGAATGTAAAAAAATAAATACAAGCATTATACTATTTGCAATGTCAGTAGTTGGGTAACCATTGACAAACCCACATTTGTGACAGAGCAACTAACTAATAACAAAATAAATTATATCATATGTATTTTTATAACAAATGATACACGTACATGTACACATGTACATGTTCTTGAGAAGCTGTTTTGAAGATCAGACAATGCTTCAACTGAAGCACCTAAATTAATTTAGCTTTATATGAGTACTTACCCAACTACTGTATTTACACACACTAATACACTTAACAAACTGTAACTACAACACACACACACACAAAACAAACAAACGAACAAATTTAATAATTAATATGTTTTCTGCATGGCTTCCTATTGAATTATTTTTCAGGTGCATACTATAACCGCTCATACTTCCAAATATACTGAATAAGTTCTTGTGTCAAGCAATAAGGTCCATTATTGAAGCCCAAGCGTAAGCTAATTTTTTCCCTATAATAAAACTAGAAGACCAAAAAGATTATGTGGGCTCCTTCAACTAGGTCCCAGCCACTGTCTCTGCCCCTAATTAGCATAATATGAAATAACAGTACTTTATTTCAATTAGCTAAGAAATCCCTATGTAATAATGTATACACATTGGAATAGTAGTAGATAAATTTACTGTTCAAGATATAAAAAAAAATTATAAGACTTATTCCAAAACAACACACATTTTCCTACATAATCAGCTTTTCTGTACAATTTCTCAAGAGAATTTTTTTATTAGTTTCACTGATTGATTTGAATTTTCAGCATGGATTTTCTGACTAACAATTCCTGGTTAGATAAAAAAAAAATTTTTAAATACATTTCACTCATTCGCACATTTTCTAAATTTGACACAAAATTAATTGTTCTCAACTTCAGTTATGTACTTTTAGATAAATAACATTCAAATAAAGAATTGTATTATGTTGTAATTAACCTTAGCTCATTAACTAAAATTTTTATTAAATGGAAAAAATAGTTGGTACTGACAACTTAAGACATTGTGACTTGGTACAGTTACAAGGTTTTCTGGGTCGAATGCCATTTGGTTCTAGTGCTGCGACAGAAATCGTCCTCTTATGCTGTGTTGTTTGTAAGGACATAACAGGAGCTGCACTGTTTGTAACAGATGTAACTGTAGTAGTAACTGCAGTAACAGTTGTAGTTGTAACTGATGCAGTTGTAGTAGAAACAGTACAAGTAGTAGTAGCAACTGGTAAAGTAGAGGCAGTTGACAATGACGTTAACAATGACTCTTGTTTAACACTTGAAACTGCGCCAGTAACTACACTTGGTGTCGTTGTTGTAGGTACTATAGGAGACTGTGACCGAGCAGCAACTACTGCAGCAGCATTCTGTAACAATTTTATGCATAAAGCATTAATTGCAAGTAAATAACAGAAATGTGTTCCACAGCAATACACATCTGATTAGTATAACTTTTCTTTCATTTCTAAGAGGCAAAACCATAGATGTTTTGCTGAAAAACCATGATTTTCTTAAAATCATAAACTGGTATTAAATCAGTTCCTCAATGTTTTTTTTAAAGATGGAACCAGTCTTAATGTTGATACAGACTGTGAAGGGTGATAGATGAAAAATGCCAGACCCAACCAGGAACCACACCCGGGGCGCCTGGCATAGAACCTAGTTGTGGTGAACACTACACCAAACCAGCTACTGAATATTTTTATACTCTGTGAATATACTGATAAAATGAAGTTGTCTGACTATTTAGATTGTCCCATTTCAAAATGACAGCTACTTTCTTGTGTATTGTAAACATACATTTTATTAATATTTTTTTACCTTTTAAGCCTCTTAACCTTTTCAAACTTGTTTATCCGACATGGTTGCCCAAAAAACTAAATTGATGTAAATAATTTGACACCTTGATTTGAAAAGTAAATGGAATTTCATTCGCTGACTGTTAAGGCCGCTTCACCTGGGGTAATACATTTTTATTATATGCTAATTAATGTTTAAATTCTTCGCGCCACTGAGGCTTGTTCTGCTCGTGATTGTATCTACTGCTTGTCATACAAGGCCTACTGGAACATGCTCCTGCTATTCTCTATGCTCTTTCTCCTCCACCTACTAACCTATATCGGTTTTCCTTTTACTCTTCACTTGTGCATTACGCTTTACCGCAAACGCATCGTGTTCTTCGAGGCTTTCCTTCACCCACGTGTCTGACGGGACGCGTTGGCAAGTGCTATAATTTGTTTCATAATTAACATTTATGTGCTTATGTGTGTAACTATTTGTACATTATTTTGTTTTGTGTATGCTTATTTGACTGTAAAGTACTCGCTAAGTTATTTATGCAACGTTTAACCAACGCAACAAACTTCATATGTATTTTTCTACTGGACTTCATCCGGCAGTATTCAATAACAAGTAAGTGGACGCCTTTATTTGTGGATTTTAAGTTTAATTGTACAAGTGACTGTTCTTTTCCGTATTCGTCTTCCTTTGTTATTCCTTCCTTTCATTCAGGTCTTGGACAGGACCCCTATAAACTGTCCTGGTCCTCCTTTGGTTGTTTCTTGAGTAAACACGGGCTGCATTGTGGATTATATTTATGTAAAGGCTTTAATTCAGGCATTTCCAGGGATTCGGGCTGCAAAAACCCTAACACTGACAATCAGTGCTCAATGACATGAGACATTGTTTTCAGTATGCATTCATAAAGAAATAAAAGTAATTTGATACTTTAAAAAAATAACAACACATATATAGGATGGCACTGGAGAACTTAAAATTTAAAAAAAATCTTAATTACATTAAAATTAATTTGAAGAAACCAACTCTTCTAATTTGTGACCCATTTATCAATTTCTTGGGTGCTGAAATGTTTTTTTGAGATTTAGTTTTTTCTGATCGATTCACACCTGCTGATAACATACAGTGGTAACAACACAAAAGTGAGAAGAATTTTATATTGCTGTTAAAATCATTAGTAAACCTTGTGCGATGAATAGGTTTGAGAATAATAACTCTTCTAACACTAATCATGAGATCGCCCCGATAGACTTGGCTTTTCTTATCCTTCTTTTATCCAAAAAATTTAAAATTTTTAACAGACGTTAAGAAAATTTTGAGAGATGTTTAAAAAAAACATGAAACTCCATTTTTACGCCAGTTTTATTGTGCGTTTTATATTGCGAATTTACAAAAAATCTGTTGTAATTTATGCAAAGTAACGCGTTTTTGTCAAATTTTGGCAATAAATTGTTTTAATTTTTTTTAGTCTAGCGAAAAATTTTATATATAAAATGCTTTAAGATATCGTATTTACAAAAAAAAATAAGATAGTCGTTTACCACACTATACAGCTATTGTCTGTGGTAAAAGGAAGGTGGAAAACCTGCTCTTTATCAGCTGATGTCATTGACACATTTCTACAGTTATTTATATAACATATGTTATTATATGAAAGCAAAGAATTTTGTAAACATGTGCAAATAAAAAAAAAAATTAAAAGATAACGAAGGACATTGTAATTGGAATGGGAACAAGTGCCTGAAAATTGCCTATCCTGAATCTGAGACGATTTATACCTTTTCAGGTCATTTTCAACTCAACTGGAAATTGATAAATGGATATTATAGAACAAAATACCTACCCTTACCATTCAAGCTTTCAAACACAGTTATAACTCTATTTTTAGATGAGCTATGGTCCTTACATGGTTTTCTTCAAAAGCCTCGCCATTCAGCGGTACCACAATATTCACAAATCAATAGAAAAATTTACACTAACCGTATAGTGTTTCTAAATAGCTTACTTTGTTCCTCATAAATTTAGCTACTATTCAACTATAAAGTTCACTGCTGTGCACGTACATTGACCTTCACTATTAAACAAACTGTTGAGTACTTACACACTCGTCATCTAACAACAATATATTGGCTATTCGTCAATTAAGGCTTAACTAACTATTTACTGCTAGCTATGTAACAATCAATCACCTGTTGGATGTACTGAGCTGGTAACATAACAATATTGTTCAAGGCTGTCCCTTGAACCACCGTCGTTGTACTACCACTTCCTGCTTCAGACTTTATCTGAGCTACAGATGATGGAGCAGGTATTAAAACCCTTTGAGTATTCTGCAATAGCAACAATTATGAAAATTAAAAAAAATTAAATTACTAAACAAAAAATTATTGTATTTACTTTCACAATACTATAATCGAAAGCACAAAAATACAAGTCTCAGTATCACGTGTGGTACTGCTGTTGAACATCACTCAATGTCAGGCGGTAGTTAATTGTACCAAAGCTTGCTGAACTAGCAACTGCACATAGTAGACGTGCAGGAATCAGTAGATTGACTTTACCTTGAATCAGCTGTTTCATGCATTCAGTTCTACTCATAAATAAATTAAAAAATTCAAATTCGAACAAAATCATAAAATAGTTAACAATTTATGAAGCAATTGCCATGCAACATAAAAAAATGGCGTCTCGCTGATTTCACAGTTACTTTATTACGGTTGAGCCTATACAAAAAATGTGTTTGCATCAATGAAACTCAATCTGGCAGTGCCAGGATTAAAATATTGTGTTTTTCCAGTTTAAACAATGCTTACATTAGTTTTTTCACAATGCTCATATTATTTAGTTGAATTTAAGACTGTTCATTGGCTGTTCCAAAATACTACCACTTTCAAATGCTAAGTTGTTTCTGCAAATGTTTGTTTCTCTTCATCCTAGTTACATTGTTTGTAGGGCTTCCAGAAGGCTTTATTTTATGCTTGTTGATACAGGCTTCCCAGTATCTGAAAAAGCCTATGCCCGCTGAATTTTTCTAGTATATTTTTCAATACACCACCATAAAACAAATTTATTTTTTTATATTTTGGAATTATAGATTTTAATTTAAGCACTTCTGCTTCTGATTATGTGGCTCTGTTTTGCTAATTACATCATAGATTAGATGCAATTTGAGATTAATTTACAGCGCTGTTAATAAATGCATAAATACAATACCAACAGTACTGCTGTTAGACACAGAAGTTACCTGATCTTGATATATCCAAAGTAGGTACTTAATGAATAAACATAAACAGAGCAGTAATGTTTACTCACATTAATAGTAAATTAATAAAATAATAACACAGGCTATTTAGACCACAGTAGTTGATGCCCTACCATTTAAAAACTACACCATTAGCGCAAAAATAAGAAAACCCTTGCTGTAATGCAGGAAAGACTATATAAACCAGAAATGAAGTTTTAGACTGAATAAGTATATACCATTTTTAAAACATGTTGAGCAGTTGTCAGCGCCACTGGATAAGGTTTTGGGACAGAAGTAACTGGAAGAAGCGTCTTACCAGATGTACTCGTTACGGCAGTAGGTGTAGTACCACTAGCACTCACTAATCTTACATACTGTACCTGTTTGAGAAAAAAATAATAAACCATCTGCAGAAAAGTAATATGCAATATTTTTTATAAAATGAGTCTAATGAATGGGTACTATCAATTTTTAACAAATATTCACTTGAAACACACAAAAAATTACACCCTCTTTAATGGATGTTTCTTAAAATCAAAGTCAGATTCATTTAGACTAAGAGCAGATACACAAGGACATATAACTTTCCACTTTACTGAAGTTGAGTGAAAACAAATTCTGTACAAAGAGAATTTTTTCATAAACACTAATTAGGAAAACAAACAACAATTCCGTAAACAAACAAATTAATAATGCACAGTAAAATTTACAAAACCGATTCATAATCTTTCAATCTACAGGTTATTATTAATACTGGAAAATAATAACTTCAGTTAGTTACTGGTATCACTCTTCATATAAAATCAATTTATTATGGTAAAGAACAATTACAGCTGACCATTTCTGAATTTTAATAATCAGTTTTAACCTTTAACCACTTGCTGGTTTCTGAATTAATGTTTTGAGAATAATTTATACGGTTTTATTTTGTTTTGTCCTTGCTTAATATGTTGATAGCTGTTTAGTTTTACTTTCTTCCATAGTTTTATACAACATCAGTTGTTACAATCAAAGTAGTCAATGAATAATATCACAGGCATGAAAACAACACACATTTTGTTTGTCATTGTAAACTGATTTGCTGTGATTATGTTCAATTGTGATCTGGTTTATTTTCGCTGATAACTTTATATATATTTCACACGACTAGAAACTGTTAATTAAATACTACAGTCTAGCACAAGTGTAAATAGATTAGATAAATCTTAATAACGGGTGTTTTATTAAGGACGCAACCCTGATTATAAGAAGATAGAAGTAATACATCAGTAAATTTTCTGTCTCCCAAACGGTATGTTGGCAACAGTGTACTCAAGGCCAACTACCTAAGACAGTTAAAATGTTCCAGTCAAGCATTAGTGTGGAGACAGCAGTCGTTGTATCAGCAATAGTTTTTTCCAAGGAAGAACGCGTGTTTATTGTATTATTTAGACTTACATAGCGAGTAAATCTTACAAATGTGTGCAAGATAAGTTTCAGTTGAAATTTCCCTGTTCTGCCATTCCGAATAAATCGTCAATATTGCCTTTGATAAATAAATTCCGTAGAACTGGGAGTGTACTCGATGAGAAACTACCTCGCCAGCCAACAAAGTTAACCGTGGAAGTACTCGAAGATTTGAAAAATCGTTTGACTCAATCACCTAACAAATTGCTTAGAAGATTATCATCGCAAGCTGGGCTAAAATTAACTACTGTTTTTAGAGCTACAAAAAAGTTACATTTGCATCCTTATCGCATTGGCGCAACTCATGAATTGAAAGCTACAGACCATCAGAAACGATTACAATATTGTCATTGGTTTCGATCTTTGGTTGAAAAAAATGGTATTCAATTGTTGGATCATTTTTATTTTAGTGATGAACAAAATTTTACACAGCTCAAGGAGAATAAACTCACCCTGCCGTACCTATACCGGTTGCACACATTTGTAAAATTTACTCGCTATGTAAGTCTCTACAATAAACATGCATTCTTCCTTGGAAAAAACCATTGCTGACACAATATAACGAAACGACTGCTGTCACCACACTAATGCTTGACTGGAACATTTTAACTGTCTTAGGTAGTTGGCCTTGAGTACACTGTTGCCAACATACCGATTGGGGGACAGAAAATTTACCGATGTATTACTTCTATCTTCTTATAATCAGGGTTGCGTCCTTAATAAAACACCCGTTACAATCAACTTCAGATAATTGGGATTCTTCGGGACCGGTGCATTTTGGCCCAATTAAGCGGCTAGCCCTAATAAACAAATTTTTATACTGTAGAATATACAATTTTGTATTTTATTAAATATATTACACACATACATTTTACATGCAAGTTCTATCCATACACACACACAAAATATGAAAGGGTATCAGAACAATAATTAAACTTTTTAGCTAAATCTTTTGCTTTGGTTTAAAGCATCAGACAATCAACACTAATGCCATGCGAAGTTGCAATGGCGAACCATTCATTCAGCGCTTCTCAACAAGTGGGTCCTACCTTCACCTTTTCATTTCTGAGAAGTTCCATGATCTTTTAATGCCCACTTAATATGTTAGAAATAAACAATAACGAACCAAAGACATCATTAGATATCGGAGTATTAAGTTCTGTGTTTTAAGCATAACAAAATTTGTTTTAAATTTCTAAAATCAACTTTTTACCACTTATTGATGTACAATGAGTCAAAACACATATTGTTGGTTACTAGTGTTAACCATTAACTCCACTTTTAAACCAAAAATTTCCTTTGGTAATGCTGGAAAAAATAATTAAGCCTATCTACTAGAAAAACAACTAACACCAATAAGTATTATAAGATGTGTTTTGTTGTGATAATCTTTTCTGCCATCTCCACGGAACCTATATGTTTTATTAAGTTTTCCAGCTCCCCTGTAAAGTTTTAGGAAATGGAATCAGCATGTTAACACTCTTAACTGATGATACACAATTTAAGTCAAAAAAAATGGATCAAGATACGCTAAACTTTGGCAAAAATATGAAACCAACAGGGGTAATTTTTAAGAAAAAAAATTAATTTTTTTTAAACTATAAATAAAATCATTGTTTTCAACACTCATTCAGAAATACATGACATATAGTAAAAATTAATGTCTTTGTAGCTTCTATTTCTTATTTTGGATCTATTACATGTTCCCACATATTGAGGATAATGAAATTTGGGAATTTTCATGTTTTCAATTTTTTCATAAATAACATGGTTCAGGAGGACAGACACGAGATGCAAAATGCCATACCTGATCAGGAACTGATCGTGGAACCACTGGCAGAGAACGCAATTGTGCTGAAAACTACACCAATGGGGACCAAAGAACTATTAACTCTGAAGTTTCTATGTTCCTGGATGTATCTCAATCATTCACCAACTGATTAATTCATGAAACAAATTTTTTCACGTTAATTTACAAAAAGAACAGAGTAATTATAAAAAAGGACTCACCTGTTTACTGCCAGGAGGTAATTGTATTTGATGTATGTTCCCCACATTCTGTCCAGACGGAATTCTTATCACTTGCCCTGGAGTATTGGTTGTAACTAGGGTACCCGGCTTTAACGTGCCACCCTAAACAATCATACAGATACTACAACTACATGCATGCATATAATAGCACAAGATAAATAATTTCTACCCAAAATAATTGCATAGCTTAACATTTAAATTACAAAAGTTGTTTGTCAAGTCTACAGAATTACAGAAAGAACCAAGACTAACTGTTTTTACACTTTCAATAACTTTCTTGATAATCTTTTATTTGCAGATAAATCCTATTATGAATCCTGCAACCTATAATCAATCCTATTTTTTAAATATTGTACTTTTTACTAACCTTTTAAGGCTGCTAAATTATTAGTTTTGTCCTATAATTTAATTTTTTTAAATATATATCTTGGCGGATCCACCATTATCAGAGCAAATAAATTTTAAAACTTAATACTAAATTTATTAAAATTTTCTAGAAGATGTTGTATCTTCAGTTATTTGTATTCCTAATGAACTGACAAAGCTGCATGTTTATTTTTATTAAGTTGTCATGCAATAAAATCTGTCTACAGATCACACAGCCAAACAACCTTATAATAACTCTACTATG
Source organism: Catonia carolina (assembly GCA_035578175.1). Classification (NCBI taxonomy): domain Eukaryota; kingdom Metazoa; phylum Arthropoda; class Insecta; order Hemiptera; family Achilidae; genus Catonia; species Catonia carolina. Next base: position 139,516,494 of record JAQMRL010000001.1, on the reverse strand, counting down.
CTATTATTGACATAGGTAAGAATCACAAGTACGAATCTCTTGCAACTGAATGGCACCTAGCAATAAAAGAAGTATCATGAACAATTTTTATCAGCACGTAACATTGTACACTAGTCTATTAGTTACTATAAATTTAGCACTATGTTAAAATTCTTCCATTCTGGTAATCAATAACACATATTAAATCTAATCAAAAAAAGTCTTACCTGTCTAATCAGAACTTTCTGTGAACTAGGTCCAACTGTTGCAGTAGGGCCAATAGACTGAAGTTGGGCAGGCGATGGTGCAGGGAGAATTCTGGTTGGTTGTTTCACTACAGTAACGGTATTTTTAGGAGACATTACTACCTTCTGCAATAAATTATTTTAACTAAATTAATTTTTATTCTGTTAACTTAAAATACATTAATTTATTCTTTGAAGGAACAAACATTTGTCACTTCAAAACAGATTGATAAAGTCCCTCTTTAACATTAAATTCACAACACTCAGATTCTTGATATTATTCACTATTTGAATGATTATAGTTCAAAGATAACTACAAAAAGTCACCTCTTGTCAATACATACGAAAACTAATAGTATATAAGAACCATCTAAAGTTTGTCCGTGTGACTTGTTTATGGTCGTAAAAAATGCAGTAAAAAACAAAAAATCAATGGGTTCACAACAACTTATTAATTAATACTTATACAAAACTGCAAAACATTCAAGACTCATTAAAATTAATGGCTGCATTGACTCCAGAAAGCAATTGCAGTTAAGCAGATGTTTCTCTTCATAAATATAAGGTAAATATTAATATTTTGTTTTTTGTATGTACAAAAAACTTTGTACAGGGTGGAGCAGAGGAAACGCGTGTTTTTTGAACTGCTAGTACGCGGCGACGAGAGGGAGTATTGACCTTGAATGAATGTTGGTAGACTGCCCATACAATGCAGTTTCAGTCGCTATGGAGCATTGGAGCATACAACATCATGTGTTCGTTGTCGAGCAGTACTTTAGAAACAATGATTCTGTAGTCACAGTGCAACGTCTTTTCCATCAAAATTTTAGAACTGGACGTCGAGGTGCAGTGCCTGATCGAATTACTGTACTCCGATGGGTTGCAGCGTTTAGAAGTACTGGATCTGTGATGAAAAAGAAACCACCTGGTCTTCTCCGTTCAGTTCAAACTCTGGAAAATGTAGACCGAGTGAGAACGGCAGTTGTTGCTAGTCCAAAGCGATCGGCTAGACGACAGGCCGTAGCGTTGGGTATGTCACGTCGTTTGCTTCATCGCATCTTACATGATGATCTTAACTTTCACCCATACAAGATAATGATCGTCCAGCAGCTTAGTGAAGGGGATTTTGTGCAGTGCAGAGAGTTTTGTCGCGTAATGGACGAAATTTTTACGGAAGATGCAGATGCTACAGTCTTCATGAGTGAGTGATAAAGCACATTTTCATCTAGACGGTTACGTCAATGTTCAAAATTGTCGGTATTGGACATCGGAGAACCCACATCAATTGCACCAAAGACCTCTCCACAGTTTAAAAGTAACAGTGTGGTGCTGCATTTCAAAGATGGGAATTGTTGGACCCTATTTTTTTGAAGAGGAAGGAATTGCAGTTACTGTGACATCAGCCCGCTACGTTGAAATGCTAAACAACTTTCTTCATCCAGAACTGGAAAGGTGTCAAGTGAACATGAGAGAAATATGATTTCAGCAGGATGGTGCCACAGCTCACACAGCGAGAGCATCCGTGGAAGTGGTTCGACAAATATTCCCAGGACATGTTATTTCGAGAAATGGTGATGTTCACTGGCCCCCTCGCTTACCCGATTTGTCGATACGCGACTTCTTTTTGTGGGGATATTTGAAATCAAGAGTCTACATGAACAAGCCTCACACAATCGATGACCTGAAAAATTCCATTCATCAGGAAATTGAAGCCGTGCCGAATGAAATGTTGGAGCGAGCCGTCCGTAACTTTCAGGAGAGGATCCAAATTTGTATCCAGCCAGAAGGACGTCATCTCCAAGACATTATTTTTTGAACCTAATTAAAGTATGTATATTTCAAAACTGCATTAAAAAATCTATCACTTAATGCTTGTTTTTATTAATTTTATCTAACCGTTTCCCAGTCATTCAATAGAAAAAACATGCGTTTCCTCTGCTCCACCCTGTATTTACCTTATACTGCTTTTTGTATTTTTTTCCTTATAAGCACTTTCTTGGTGCACACCGCTTCTTCAGATAATATTAAGCTTGATTCAAACCACTGACAAAGGAAGATGCAATCTTCATAATTAATTCTAAAAACTTTATTAATATTACTTGAAGAAGTGGTGCCCACTGCGAAAGAGCTTGTAAGGAAGAAAATACGAAAAATAGTACAAGGTAAATACGAAGTTCTTTTATATATACAAAACAAAAAATAATAATATGGATTCTGCAGCTATGATGCTAACTAAACTTAAATAAATACGGTAAATAATAGACAAAATAATCTTTTCAAGAATTTCTTTGTGTACAAAATTACCTAGAATAACTTAAGATACATTTTAAAAAAACAGCCATTTGTGGTTTGTGGGATTCCAATCACAAAACTCAAAGAAACAAACATTTTTACAACGTTATACTAAAGATTTTTAGTCAGTATGGCAGTTGCACATCAACTAATATTGGTTGTTCTGAAACTCTTATTGAAAAAATTAAAAGGGAAAGAGGAAATTATTGTTATCTCTAATATATGATAAATCCAAATAAAAAACGTCAATGCACTCATTATTTTGGTAGGCAAAAAACCTAAGTGGACATCATCCCCTGGCAATGCATACATGGCAAGTCTAAGTGTTATAAGATACAATTTAAAAAATCTGGTATGAATCACTCACACAACTTTCTCTTGTCAATGCAAATAATGACTAATACAACCTACCATTAGTAATAAAACATAAGAAATAAACAAAAAACTAACCTCAAAAAACATAACCTCATTTTAATCATGAGTGAATGATTCAAAATGAAAACCAACCTTGGGTTGGCTTAATAATACGGAAAATCACTCTTTCAAACTAAACTAGGCTATGTAGAGAAAAATGCTTCAAATAAAAGTTGTATATCTTTTAATTTCCTATAAATTTGAATATATACATTTTTGTAGTAAAATGCATACTAAAGCCAAAATCTTACAAGAACAATTTTTTTATATATAAATTTTCATGAAAAAATACAGAAAATCACTAATTACCGCTACACTAAGCATTAAACAAAGAAATTTTAGAGATAAAAGTTGTAGGTTTTTAAATTTTCAACAACTCTGGTTATATTCACTTTTGCCCTATGCAATTACGGTCGCAATCTTTAAAAAACCATTTTTTTCTACGAGAGCACAGCCTCCGCAAAATTTCAGCAGATATGGCGCCTATAATATTTTGTAGAGCATAAAAAATGTAGTAAATGAGACTATTTTTTAAAAAAAATTGTAGGAGCCGTTTTTGAGAAATTGCAAGAAAGTGAAAAATTACACGAATAAACTACTACTTCTAGTGGACAGATTTTGATGAAACTGTTTGTGTCGGGTCCTCTAGAGTGACCAAACTTAAGTTTCAAGTTTCAACTTCATACAATGCTCCGTTTTTGAGATATTTTGTTCACACACATACACAATTGCTAAAAACCTAATTTCTGGGTTCAGGGAGTCTGAAAACATGCATATCCGGTGAAAACTCGATTTCGAAAAAATCGACATGAAAACAATACTCTCCTTCCAATATATTCATACATGCAAGAGCAAGAAAAAGGGATAATTAAAATTGATTGAGTAGGAGCTGCAACAAACCATTGCATTTTTTAACCACAGATGGTTATGAGTATTTTCAATACTTGCTTTTTCTGTTTACGGTTATCACAATAAAAAATTTTAACAAATCTTGTGTAAAACACTCACACGACTTTTTCTTGCTAATGTAGATAAAGATCAATGTAACCTATGTTTAATCATGAGTAAACAATGTAAAATTAACAACATAGCCTAATTTTAATCATGAGTGAATGACACAAAATGAAAATCAACATCTGCAGAACTTAAAAAAGGCTTTGAAGAGAAAAATGGTTAAAATGAGTTTTAGGTTTTTTAATTTCCTATTGCTTTGATTATATTATACACTTTTGTCATTAAATGAAAGTGAAAAATTACACTATTTTGCGGTCCCTACAAAGACCGCAATCTTACAAAATCCTATTTTTTTACCGATATAGATAAGCAAAATACAGAAAATCACTAATTGACTGTAAACTATGCTCTGTAGAAAATAATGCATAAAATAAAAGTTGCAGATTTTTTTATTTACTATAACTTTAATTACATACATTTTTGTCATAAAATGCATACTAAGGCCACAATCTTAAAAAATTTCATTTCTTACAGATTTTGATGGAAAATAAACAGAAAATCACTAATTGCCGCTAAACTAAGCTAAAAAAATTGTAATCACTTATGAGAAAATCATAAAAAAGAAAAATTGCATGAATATACTACTAATTCCAGTTGAATATTTTGATGAAAATGTTTGTATAGAGTCCCGTCGTGATACTTAACTTAAGTTCCAAGTTTCAACCTTGCACGCTACTCCATTCTTGAGATATTTTGTATACACACAAACAGACCGAACCAGACTATTCACTAAAAACATGGGTTTTGGGTCTGAAAACGTGTATATTCGGTAAAAACTCAATTTCAAAAAGATCGACATGAAAACAATACTTCCTTCCCCGTATTCATACAGGGTAAGAGAAAGTAAAAATATACAATACCTTGATATTTGGATTGGGAAGAATCTGCTGCAATTTTCCAGGTGATAAAAGTCCCATTTGCCGAGCTTGAGCCAAAGTGATTGCTTTGGTAGGGCTCGGAACAATCTTTTTCTGTCCTGCATTTATTACTCTGATTGTCTGAGGCCCAATATTATCAATACCACCTTGAACACCTGCTCCCGTCAGAACAACTTTTGACAATATAACCTGCAAGCAGAAGACAACAATTATTAACTGATACTAGTTTATAACAAACACAAAAATTAAATCCTGTTGTTTGTCACAAAATTACTGGTAAAAAAGTTGTCACAGCAAGACAATCGATTTTCGGAGATGAAAGTTCCACGGTTCAAAACTTAATAAACGTAGTTACTTTTATACAGACTTGAATACTAAATAGTGGTTACTGGTGTACTTTGAAGATTGGGGTTCAATTCACCATAATCTCTCAGAAATGGTCAGCCTGAGTCTAAACAAGAATACACCTCATTTACAAATTATGCATATCATCCGCATCTCATTGGGGTTCCTTATTGTTCTTCACAACTTAACTGCCATGAGATCCCATTTGGGGTCACATGCAGTGCTACCCATAGGCCGTTGGAAAATTAAGTGATTGTTGACAGTGGGCCAGAGTAAATTTTCTTCAGATATAGTGTAATGACACAAAATTGATGCACACCTGGAGTTGTTTATTTTTGAGTCTATTGAAATAAAAATAGATATCTCCAGCTGATTAAAATAAATATTTTAAAAAATTATTTGATTTCAATAACAAAAGTATGGTTACTAGGCAACTGAGAAGAAGAAAATAGAATTGTAAATTATTTTAGTGGGGGACTGGAGGCCAAACCAAGAGAGTGGGTCCCTCATTCATGCTTAACAAATAGTGATAAAAATATAATAAATAGTAAATATAAATATGTAGTAATACATACAACATTCTTATTATTAAAAGGGACAAATTATTCTACTTATAATAATAGTGATTAAAATAATAGTTATTAAAATAAAAACAATAAGACCAATAGAAAACAATAACAACAACCATTTATTCAAGTATGTATCAAATAAAGAAAGAATTGATTCATTAATGCTGATGTATGATTAATTATTTCATAATAGCTTAACTAATCCCTCATGGGGATAAAATAATACACAACAAATTTGGCATACCCTCGTGGAGTAAAATAGTTTTCAATAAATTTGGCCGATCCCTTGTGGGGAAACTTAGAGGATTTATTTAGTTCTCTTCAATAGGTTTCATTTGGTTTACATAGTGCTTTTAACACCTTCGCAAATAAACGATAGCTGAGACCCAGAGCAGGATCTCATGGCCTCCCAGTAGCAGAAAAATTCCTTTGATATAAATTTCATAATATTTGAGATACCATGTGGGACCTCATCAGTAATTGTAACAAAATCTTTTAAAACAATAATAAGGTGTAGTGCAATTAAAACTAAAAGTTGCTAATGAATATATTTATTATAGTGTATTAGAAAAAGAATCATCACTCATCATCAAAACAAACACAATTAGGTTATGAATCACAAGTTGGCTAAATAACAGGAAAAAAACCATATGCATCAGGTTAGCCAGCTTTGTTACTTCTTGTGATTTAATATTAATTATAAAAGAATATGATTCTGTTAATTACATCTTATAAATTCCAATTATTTGCATGAAAAAATGCTAATATTCAAAATTCTATAAAATGTTTTAGACTAAACCAATCTGACAGCTAAAAATATAGTTTTCAAGCTTGGAATGCAAAGAACATAGACACGTTGCCATTACCGCGAAATGAGATCCCGTATGGAATCTCAATACGTTTAAAACAGATGTTTTGGAGTCCCACTTTGGAGTCACGGCCATAACAGAAAAACTACAAAAATTGGCGTGGCAGTTAACTAAACAGATAGCAACATAAACTTATTAGAGAGTAAATAAAAAAAAACTGTTTACAGTACGCTTTTTTCAAAATAGTCACAAGAAATTGGGCCTTGTGAGTTCCAAAAGACCATTGAAATCACTTTACCGGCTAACACATAGGTTTTTTTTTTTTTTGGTGAGCAAATCTGGATGTTTACACTCAAAACTGCCAATTTTCAAAATAAACCCATTATGGGTTATCAAGTTGAAGTTGGGTATACTGGAAAAGTGGTTAAAAACAGGGTTTTTTTTATGCGTAATTTGTTATATTTAATACACTATTCATTTTCAAAAATTTTAATGTATATCTTGTAACCAACAAAAACAAAAGCTTTAATTTGATGTACTGTAATTGTTTTTACATACGACAGTTCAATAAATATTGCTGTTTAAAGACAGGTATTTTCTTTCATGAATCGGACTACAGTGGGCAAACACCACTATTATTGTGAACTAATGCTTACAATTACGTATTTCCGAAACCAAGAAAATTCTCTTGTTTCTGGCCTTCATAGTGTTTGTTTTTTTAATAAAAATACTGCTTTTATAATGATCTTAATACACCTAACTTCAAATTTTCAATTTAAAATGATATACAGTAGTTATTAGATACAGTGACCTATAAGGGACTGCCTAGTTCCAGCTACTGTAACCAATGTGTGACGGTTGGTTACCAGTCGCAATACGATAAACTAATTAAACTATATTTTACACCTACTATAACAATAAAAAATTTAAAGTGTGGACATACCTTCTTTTAATGTGTATGTGTAATGTGTAGGTGCATGTGCTGGGAAATTGTCAAGGAATAAAAGGACTTTTACTTTTTTTGCTTTTAACTCTTTATCCCATCCATAACCACTTTATAAAAACATTTTCAGTCTTCCATGCTCTTTTGCTACTTTCATAAATAACTGGTCGCGATTTTATGTTTCTTAAACACCGCGGCTGAACACTTTTACCTATAATTAAAAGCTTCCACTTCTTGGTACCACAAAAGAGCTGTTAACCACATAGTTATCCATTCTTTGGACAACTTTTCATCGAAACATATTTCACCCTGATAACGTAATGTCCTGTCGGGTCTCATTTTATAAAAAGGGCCAGTTTCGTCAGTATTCAAAATATCTTCATCACTTGCAGATTCACCAGTGATCTTTCCACTTTTGATACCGTGCCGTTGCCAAAAACGATGAGCCAAAGCTGATATAACGGGTGGTTGTCCCAATTTTTCTACAAGAAAGCTGTTCTTTTCTTGCAGAAAAGGTTCAGTTACGATCATGTTATTTGCCCGTTGCGAAATAAACAACTTTAAAAGAGCTTCTTCTATGTCTTTTTATTATTTTTGACTAAGTCGAAGTCTCTTCGATTTTTCTTTACCTTCATCAAAACTATTCTGAATTTTCTGTTTTCCAAATTGGGGATATTATGGAGAGTCCAACGTTCAACTTCGTGGCAATATCCATTTACAGTTTTCCAAACGCCAAATAATGTGCACTTTTTTCCATCACTGTAAAATGTCGACGCAATGATGCCAAATTTATAAACAAACAAAAGTACACAAATACAGACGGTTTTAAACAAAAGATATAAACTAAACTTAAATTGGGCAATAAAATTATAGAACAGTGCTGTTTTTAAGAAACAAAAAGAAAGGACATTAGTAATCGAACTTCCGACACGAACTACTGTAAATGCATGTTGAGACTAATGCTATTAAGAAAAAAACACGTTCAAACTAAACAAAACAATGAGTAAAGTGCTAACTCATACTGTTGAAAGATAACTGGCATAGTTGAAAATTCATACAGTTGTCACTAAAACTGATATGTGATTTTAACCGATGTCACTGTAAACGATATTATTTTACATTACACCTAATAGCGAACAAACCGAATATTGGTCACACTATATCATAACATCCAATGTCACTGTATGCAATTACTACTATATTTTCAAATACAGAATTTATGTCATATAACATTACATAATTATATAAAATAAAATAAAATCACCGAATACACAATAGATGACTCTCCCCTGAAGAAAAAAAGTCAATTGGTCCTTTCAGAAATCATTGTAACCATTTTCATTTTCAGAAGTAATATATAAATACATTTATACACACACACTTTCATCAGTTTGTCATGACAATGATAATACAAAAACATTACATAATATCACATTTCAAAACTACAATCCTATAAACCAACTTCAGATATTTTTTCTATTTAAAGCATTCTTTCAGGTTTTTAAAATTAGTTTTTTATAGAAAACTATACGTGTTTTACTTCGTGTTCTTAAAGCTGCAATTCTATTGCTCCAGAACAATTCTTATTTAAGCCATTGAGCGAAAGTCACAGAAAGATTGTGTTCCTTAGAAATACAACTGTTCTTAATCCTACTGCTCTACATCACTAACGACTTTTCATAAAATATAAAGTCTACTTACACTCTTAGCACCTCCACTGTTATTTGGAATTGTAACAGAATTTACTGGTTTTATATTACGAACACTAGTGATAGTGTACGGCCTCGCAGAAGGACCAGAGTATGATTTCAGGCGAACTGGAACAGATCCAACATTAAGTGTCGGAGCAGCTATTGATATTGGTGCTGGCTGGACTGTAGTCCCAGAGGGAGCTGATATGATATTTGCCAAAGTTGAAGTTGAAACAGGCTCTGAAACAACTGTGACAGTTTCGCTAACTGTATTTCCAACCCCTCGCTCTATAGTTGAATGTGATTCATCAATTGACAAGATAGTTTCACACTCAACATTCATATGTTCATCATTTAGTGACAGGTTATTATCTTCAGATATTGTTGTTAAAACTTCTTCAGACAATATGTCTTCCTGGGATCTTTCAACCACCTCTTCATCCTCTTCCTCCTCCTCCTCATCTTCACCTCCATCTTCTACCTGAAATAAAGTAAATAATTCATTAGTACTCCACTTCAAGAATTATCTACTGACAAACATTAAAAAACAACAATCATATTCGGCATAAAACTATTTATTTCACCTAACCCAATACCAAGGTTGCGCAGAAAAAGGAATGTTGTTGAGTGGCCGTAGTGAACATCACACATACCATACTACCTCTGGACTAAAAGTGAATCCCTGTTGGTTGAACAAATCAGATTCAATTTACCTTGGTCTTTCCAAAGCTAGACTATACTATGTATTATATTATGTGGATACAAAAAAAAATGCCTTTCAATGCATGCCAAAATCTGCCACTACAAAACAGTTGTTCTCCCAGAGGCGCTTTACGCCGGAGAAACTATTTTCCAAATTAAGAATGAAGCTAAAACTGACCAACTTCTTAAAAAAGAACGCAGAATTATCAAAAAAATTGGGTATGGCGAATTCCTCTTAATGAAACTGTTTATAAGAAAATTTATCCGATTATTAGCGTGATGAAGAAAAGGAGGATTTCCTACTTTTCCACATTTTAAGAATACCAAATAGAATGTTGAAACAGCTGTTCCTCAGGAACTTGAACAGGAAGATTACGGGAAGATACATCAAAGAGATTAAGAGGAATCTTAATGAAATTGGACTGGCAACTGAAGACGCATTTGACAATAAAAGATAAACACTCTCAAAACATACAGATTTTATTGGGGAAAAGAATAAAGACACACGGTGGAGGTTACAGATGAGATATGGAAACCAAGATCAGACAATCTCAAAAAGGACTGGCAAAACCGAAAGGCTAGACCACTACGGGTCAATCCATATGAAATGGTCCAGAAATAATTTAATTGGTTGCTGCTACATTTTTATTTTTTTAAATATTTTTACACTAAATAGTATAACTCATCACAAGTACAAAAAGTATGTTATTTGATTTTTTACATTTTTATTTTACCGATGGCGGCCATTTTTTCTTGAGCAGAAGGCCTCTTTTTGGTGAATTTCAAACTTTGCGGAAAAGCGCGTAGCTCCTTTGCTATTCATCCTAGAACATTCAAACAAAGACCAATCTCTTCAGAAGAGTCTGGACTACAATTTAAGTCCTTATAATTATGTCCTTAAACCTAAGTTTAAGGGTCCAAAAATATCTCCAAAGTTTATCATGGTTTTTTTCCAAAAATCGATTTTTGCAAATTTATTTTTTCAAAAAGGCAATAGCTAATTTCCCTGTTATTTTTTTATTTGATAGGTATATACAGGTGCTTCAAACCTACAAAGTTTCAAACTGTGGACTAGCATAGTTTTTGAGAAAATAATTTTTGAAATCATGAAATTTTCAATTTTTCCAAAGTTTAAGGGTTAATAACTTTTTTGGGCTTAAAAATAAAAATTTGAAATTCATCCCAGTTATAGTACTGGGAAAGAGGAACAACCTGTAAAAATTTGATTTTGTGGACTTTATTATTTACCAAGCTATGAAATTTAGAAAAGTGCCAAAAATGTAGTAAAACCAACATCGCTCTTATAGCTTCTTATTATGCTTAACATAGCTGCATATAATGCTTTTTATGCCTGAAAATGTATAAAACAATTTCACACATGTTATTATACCATATTTACATATACTGACCTTTATTTTCATGACTGGTTGGCATTGAGTAGCAGTGAAATTTCATCACACAATGCTTGCATGATGTTGAAGTTGCGCCCAGTTGCTGTGGTTAGCTCTAGAGGTGTGATCTTCCTCAAAATATTACTTAAAGGGACCCACGTTTCATCATTTTTGCTATATTTGAAGGAAGTTCTTGGGCCAGCAGGTTCATAAAAGTGAACAAAACAGTCATTGTGCTCTCGATTGACTGATTTTATATTTCCGAGCCACCACTGATTGTCATAGATACAGGCTATGGTATCATCTTCTTCCAAAGCTAATGTCACTTTCTTTGATGTTATCATCTCTGTAAATTGTATGGATTTAGATGTCTTGAAGCACTTTACTCTGTTGTCTGCCACAGGCACAAACCGATGAAAAGATCTGGTTCCGGGAATTTTGAGGCATTCCTTAAATCGAACTTCAAGTTCTGTTTCATTTTTTTCTATTTCCTCAGTTTCTACATAAAAGTATGTGATACCTTTCAAGTTTTCAGCACAAAAACTAAACATATCCTTAGCATTCAGAATTTGGTTATTTGTTGTTGATTGTAGACTTTTTTTAGTTACTTCTCTTTTTGTCGTCCCTCCAACTCCATCACAGGCATTTTTGCCATGAGCAGTGGCAAAGAAGTTCCACTCTGCTTCTAAGTCAAAATCCTTTTCATGCAGGCACAGATTCAGAAAGTTTTTTTTGTTTTTGTATTGGCTGCTGGACCCATCAGTAAAGTATATAACTTTTTTAACTGACGGTACATTTTCTTTAATATCTTTAATCAGATATTTTTGGAAAGTATGAACTACTGCAGTATTGTGCTGTCGATGGTTGCTTATTATGCAAAGACTGCGATTTTTAACTAGTCCTGATTCTTCATCAAAATAATAGTACACAAAAGGATGAATAGTAGCCTGCTTATTTACCCAATGATAACTCTGTATTTCGTCTTGAACTACAAAAGTAAAATTTTCAGCAAAGTCAGCTACAACAACACATTCTTCTTTTGTAAGTGTACTCTTTAAGTCTTTGAAAGAGGCAGATTGTATTTTAGATACATAATGATGAGCTTTCAGTTCGCTAACTTTGTCCATAAGGGATTCTAAAAACTCTTCCCTTGGCTTTGATACTGTGAGCATTTCGGCTCGGTCCACTGTTACCCATTGCTTGTACACAATAATATCAGGCATGTCATCAATTTCATCGGATTCCAAAAATGTATTTAAAAGCTCTGAAACATCACCGATGAGTGTGGTGATGTTTCAGAGCTTTTAAATACATTTTTGGAATCCGATGAAATTGATGACATGCCTGATATTATTGTGTACAAGCAATGGGTAACAGTGGACCGAGCCGAAATGCTCACAGTATCAAAGCCAAGGGAAGAGTTTTTAGAATCCCTTATGGACAAAGTTAGCGAACTGAAAGCTCATCATTATGTATCTAAAATACAATCTGCCTCTTTCAAAGACTTAAAGAGTACACTTACAAAAGAAGAATGTGTTGTTGTAGCTGACTTTGCTGAAAATTTTACTTTTGTAGTTCAAGACGAAATACAGAGTTATCATTGGGTAAATAAGCAGGCTACTATTCATCCTTTTGTGTACTATTATTTTGATGAAGAATCAGGACTAGTTAAAAATCGCAGTCTTTGCATAATAAGCAACCATCGACAGCACAATACTGCAGTAGTTCATACTTTCCAAAAATATCTGATTAAAGATATTAAAGAAAATGTACCGTCAGTTAAAAAAGTTATATACTTTACTGATGGGTCCAGCAGCCAATACAAAAACAAAAAAAACTTTCTGAATCTGTGCCTGCATGAAAAGGATTTTGACTTAGAAGCAGAGTGGAACTTCTTTGCCACTGCTCATGGCAAAAATGCCTGTGATGGAGTTGGAGGGACGACAAAAAGAGAAGTAACTAAAAAAAGTCTACAATCAACAACAAATAACCAAATTCTGAATGCTAAGGATATGTTTAGTTTTTGTGCTGAAAACTTGAAAGGTATCACATACTTTTATGTAGAAACTGAGGAAATAGAAAAAAATGAAACAGAACTTGAAGTTCGATTTAAGGAATGCCTCAAAATTCCCGGAACCAGATCTTTTCATCGGTTTGTGCCTGTGGCAGACAACAGAGTAAAGTGCTTCAAGACATCTAAATCCATACAATTTACAGAGATGATAACATCAAAGAAAGTGACATTAGCTTTGGAAGAAGATGATACCATAGCCTGTATCTATGACAATCAGTGGTGGCTCGGAAATATAAAATCAGTCAATCGAGAGCACAATGACTGTTTTGTTCACTTTTATGAACCTGCTGGCCCAAGAACTTCCTTCAAATATAGCAAAAATGATGAAACGTGGGTCCCTTTAAGTAATATTTTGAGGAAGATCACACCTCTAGAGCTAACCACAGCAACTGGGCGCAACTTCAACATCATGCAAGCATTGTGTGATGAAATTTCACTGCTACTCAATGCCAACCAGTCATGAAAATAAAGGTCAGTATATGTAAATATGGTATAATAACATGTGTGAAATTGTTTTATACATTTTCAGGCATAAAAAGCATTATATGCAGCTATGTTAAGCATAATAAGAAGCTATAAGAGCGATGTTGGTTTTACTACATTTTTGGCACTTTTCTAAATTTCATAGCTTGGTAAATAATAAAGTCCACAAAATCAAATTTTTACAGGTTGTTCCTCTTTCCCAGTACTATAACTGGGATGAATTTCAAATTTTTATTTTTAAGCCCAAAAAAGTTATTAACCCTTAAACTTTGGAAAAATTGAAAATTTCATGATTTCAAAAATTATTTTCTCAAAAACTATGCTAGTCCACAGTTTGAAACTTTGTAGGTTTGAAGCACCTGTATATACCTATCAAATAAAAAAATAACAGGGAAATTAGCTATTGCCTTTTTGAAAAAATAAATTTGCAAAAATCGATTTTTGGAAAAAAACCATGATAAACTTTGGAGATATTTTTGGACCCTTAAACTTAGGTTTAAGGACATAATTATAAGGACTTAAATTGTAGTCCAGACTCTTCTGAAGAGATTGGTCTTTGTTTGAATGTTCTAGGATGAATAGCAAAGGAGCTACGCGCTTTTCCGCAAAGTTTGAAATTCACCAAAAAGAGGCGTTCTCCTCAAGAAAAAATGGCGGCCATCAGTAAAATAAAAATGGGAAAAATTAAATAACATGCTTTTTGTGCTTCTCATAAGTTAAACTTTTTGGTGTAAAAATATAAAAAATATTAAAAACATGTCGGCAACCACTGCTGGACCACTTCATATGGATTGACCCCTACGTTTTCCGAAGAACACTATAAATTGATTGGCTTAGTGGTGCAATGTAGCCTCAAAATCTTTAAAAAAAAATTACATGGATGTATGGAAAATATGTATACTTCTAAAAACTGAAATGGAAAACAAAGGCCTTACATAATATGACCAAAAGCACATCAGGTACAAACAATAGACCCCAATTTCCTATTAAATTAATTTTACAAAAACACAATAATATTAATGGGAATAACAAATGAAAAATTTTATTCATTTGGAATCTACAAAATTAAATGTAATTAAGTATGTATACAAAAACCCACCAGATCATTTAAGAAACGGTTTACAGAACACTTTTTGAACTATAAAAAAAGGCAATAATAAATTTTCCAATGTAGCTGAACATATGCACAGGAATCAACATATAATAACAAATACAATGAATAATTTAGACATATTAGAAATAAATGAAAAACAAAATGAAATTGAGATTTTGGGAAATATTATATTAATAAAATAATATGGAAATAAACAAAAATTAAAAAAACTCACAAGTTGAATAAGACAATGATCTAATCAAGTTGGCGAGACTGTTCTAGATATAAGAACTGAACATGCCTTATCTGCCATGGTGGAAGTAGAAGTAGTGGTAATACTAATTTTAAATATTAACAAATTGAAGAATAACAAAAATTATTGAAGTGTATTTTATACATGAAAGCACTATTAAGTGTTTACTGTTTTACTGTATTTCTGGTGTTTTTAAAGAACATATTTATATTTCAATTATAAATATGGAATATATATACAGTATAAATATTATAATATTCATCTCAAACATTTCATTGGATAACATCACCTTTGTTTCCAAAACCATTCCTGTAAACCAATTTTCTAACATTCTATTCCACAGAAATATATACACTGTAAATGCTTGGTTGGTTAAGAATACTGTTGAATGGGGTTTTTTTATTAGGTAAAATCAACTTTAATTTAGGGAGTTTTTGTATCATCTCTGCATATAGTTCTTTTCACTATTGAAATTATTCATGAAAAGTATTTAAATACATTCCCCAAAATTGTTCTGGCAAATATGTTTTTAATGAAACAATAAGGAATCACTATTTCAAATTTTTGTTACTTTCGCAAAGAGGATCGATCAAAGATGGCAGACAAGAATGCTGACATGTCCTTGAATAGATTTAATATATTTTATATTAACAGCTACTCCATATGAACAAACCAATCTCAAAGGTTTTTTCATTATTTTGTATTTAATAATACGACACTCTAATACTGAAAGCTGTTCAGTGGTATCCAGTCTTACAGAATAATACACTTAAATTACTGGCAATTAATTCTAGTTTTAAGTAGAAAAGTAGCTTACTTCTTCCATATCAGGCAGAATAGAAAGACTGTCTTCAGCCTCCTCAGCAATAACAGTCACCTCATGAGCAACAAGGGAATGGGAGTCTGGTTCAGACATAAGTCCTTCTGCATGAAATCTTTCAAGTTCATCTTCAATATTTACAAAAGTATCAATTTCAGCAGAACTCAGTTGATCATCTGCACCAAGTGAAAGTGAACCTAATTCAGATTCCTCTAAGTTCAAACTTTCCACCACAGCACCGGGCCCGTGCTCTTGGGTTAATGTGCTTCCTTCTGCAACACATACATGAAACTTACATTATTAAACTTAGCATGTGGTAGTCAATTTTAACTAATCTTATTAGTTGATTCCACCTGTCACTAACAGTGCAGATCTTGTACGAGGGGTTTTCAAAAAGTTCCCAGAATTGCCTTGCCGTCGCCAAACAAGCAATATGATTGTGTGCACAATCTTGTTTGAACATGTTTGGACAGTGCTCCATACGATGTGGATGTGAGTGGTTGTCAGTCAACACAATGTCGCAGTTCGAACAAGAAATTCATGAGCAAATTGGGAAAGTCGTATTCAGAGACACTGTTGGCTCTGCAGCAAGTTTATGGTGATAATGCACTAAAAAAATCTGCTGTTTACAACTGGTTTGCACAGTTTAAGAAAGGGCAGGAGACATTAGAGGACAATGAGCGCAGTGGGAGACCGTCAACATCCTGAAATGACTGCAAAAGTGAAGCAAATGATTCTAGATGATCGAAGAATAACAATTGCGGAGTTGGCGAACAAAGTCATCTCACAGAGATTAATTCATGCCATTTTAAGCAATGATTTGAAGATGAGATGGGTCAGTGCGAAGTTTGTTTTAAGGCTGTTGAACACGGATCAGATGGAATGTCGCATGACAATAGCCAGTGAGCTGTCTGAGACAAGTTCAACGGACCCTATGTCCCTCCAACAGATCGTCACAGGTGATAGAGTCTTGGGTATTCATCTACGAACCAGAGACGAAACTGCAATCACCAGAGTCTCACAACAACATTGTCTCCCAGACCAAAGAAATCGAGCTTAGTCAGATCCAACGTCAAAGTGATGCTGATAACACAAGTGTGTGCAAGCAAGGGTCCTTCTACGAAGGTGATTAAGTAATCATTGCCTTAGGTCATAATATTAACAAGCTAAACCACCATTCAGGTAACTTTTTGAATGCCCTTCATTTTTCCTACAATGAGGTTTGTTGATTTAAACTTTGAAAAATTAATAACTATTACCTCACTTGTGATAGTAAGATCCTAGTGATTCATTTGTTACTTTAAATTAATTATTAAACATATTTATTAGGAATAACACAGAATTTAAACTGAAAATGAAATGATAAGCGAGTCTTAAATAGATGCTACTAGTTAATCATTTTAAGGAAAAATTACATTAAATAACAAAACTACACAAAAAATTAAATAAGTCTATAAAATGAACATCATTAAATTTCTCTAGAATCTTCCTTGATAAACTTTACCAGGATATTATAAGAATTAATTCAATTCATCAATAACAATTCATCAATATCTAATTGTTAATTAATTAATAGTAATTCTTCATTTGAGCAAGTGTCAATTTTTCATGAGTTCGCGTTTAACCCTCAGTCAAATAAGAAATGGTAAAATTAAATTCATGTACTTTAAAGGATTAATACTTACTCAGTTATAATTATTAATAAATAATTAAAATAAATAGTTAAACTCTATTCTATAAGCCTTTAGAAAGTTTACCTTGATCCCTGGAAAGCATTTGATACTGAATCTCATAAAATTCTTGTTAGACTGCATTATGTGGTCAGGAGTATTGTGTTAAAAGCTATTTCAGACCTCTCAGACTAAGCTGTCAAAGACAAAGAACAGCTGTCTCAGTGATAGTCTTAAAACAGAGTATGGTGTTCCACAGAGTACTGACCTGAGTACAGTATTATTTCTTATATATGTGAATCTTCTTTGCAATTTAGAATCAATGGCAAAATTGTTAGCTTTGCAAATGACAGTTCTACTTCCCAGATTAAGATTAAGACTCGGTAGACGCAAAAAATAAATGCTGAAAATAAGCTATGAAGGATAAGAGCTTGGCTGGATACGAAATCTACTAATGATGAACAATGAGACCTAATTTCTCTATTTCAACTCAACTCCTCACAGACTTCTAGACTATCAGTACATATCTGTCGGCTGAAAACCAACTGGAGCTGCCAAAATGTATGCAGATCACATCCTGTTAAATATCTAGGAAGAACTGATAAGCACTTCACTAGGATGAGCAAATAGATAGGCTATGCCAACATCAAAGGAAACTTATTTGCCTGTTTAAAAGCCTTTGAACAATTTTAGATTTAAAAACATTAAAATGATTTACTACTCAGTTGCTCAATCACCACTTTCCAATGGTATTGTTGCTTACAGAGGAGCATATGACTTCATATTACGCTTTTAAAAGTGCAGAAAACAATACTGAAAGTAATAACCAAAAAACACCAATGCTTTCCAGCTGAATAGCTCTTTGAGAATTTTTAAGTACTGGGTACTCAACAGATTTAATCACGAGTTCTTATTCAGGCATTTAAAAACAAAAACACCTTCTCCCTAAAAACTTTTGCCTACAATACCTGAAACTACCAAGTTCTTTCACTCGCTGTTTACACATTCATATGAAGACATATGAGTTCTCTCACTCTACAGAGCTTCCACCAAAGGCAATAGAGTTATTTAGCTCCTAAACTTTTAAATCTTATGCGTACTAAAATCAGAAATCTGCTGAAGATCACAAAATTTAAAAAGGTAGTCAGTCTATGTCAAGTTAAGACATAAGATCTACCAGATGTTGATTTAAAACAGACTTCCGCTCAAATGGGAAGCACTGTCTAAGTCTACCATAGAACATGGCAGTGCCATAGTTCGGTAGCATGATTTTCTCCGCGCCATAATCACTAATTTGTGAAAATGTAAATGCATTAATAATAACAGTAATTTATGTGGTTTGATTTTTTTTTACTTATGTAATCTTTTAAATGAAAAATAAATATTTATTATTTTATTAATGTTTAAGTACATTATCAAAAACAATACTATCAGACAACCTTTTGGTTTCCTGATTTTGACCATGAGAAAGTTTCATAAAGGTAAAGACTGGAATTTGGTCTGCCTTTGAACAATAACCTTTCAACAAACTATGGTAATAAAAAGGTAATTAATCATCTAACATTGTATGTATTAATAGGCTTCAGATAACAAAAACAGAGCCAATTAAACAAAGGCTTCATAATAAATTATGATGCAATTACAAAAAAAAATCTAAACAAAAATTCAAAAAGTTTTGTTTTAAAACAATAGGGCCATTTAATAAATACAATACCTGTAACATGACAGTACTGTAAATAATTTATAGAACTATTTTGTTTGTAAACAGATAATATATATTATCATTTTCTGTATTTTATAATTAATTAATTATTTATAATAAACTCATCATTTGAATAATTTAAGACTTTAAATAACAAAGCCCTATAAGTTAAATGGATTTACACAACTAAAAAAATGATATTGCTCAGACTTAAGGGCACGCAATAGTGATGGCTTATTAATATGACTAACTTTTAAAAACTGTACACTGATAATTTTGTTCTCCTTAGCTTCTTACTATATTACTTACAAAAATTACTTGAACCATAAAATTTTGACTTAATAAATTTAAATATTTACCCCTATTTACCATAACTAATAGTTTTCATAAAAAAATTGAAAAAATTGTTGAATAAACAATAACAGTCACTAATTACATTTTATCACACCCAGAAATAAAAATATCGCCAAGCAAGTTTTCCAATTATAATGTAACATACGTCAATACAGTAAAATTCAGTTAATCCAGATTTTGCTTAATACGTACTGTGGCCAAACAATTTTCCTTAGATGAACACTTTGAATAACCATATGTGCAACAAATGTCATAAACAGGATAGTTTTAAAAAATGTATTACTGACGATTTAGTAAAGAATAATAGGCCTTCAGTAATACACATACCTACAGTTCAGCCATCCTTAGTTTGCTCCTACTGTCAACAAACAAAAGCCACCTCCTTTAGGGTGCACACTAGAGTCTGCGACTTTACGGATGTCGTATTCCTATTAAGTTAACTATTTTTTAAATTATGAAGTACTTAAAATACTAAAAACATCAGTTATGATATATGTAAGCTTAACAATTTCATTTAGGAAGATACTTTTAAAAGTATTTTGTATTTAAATACTTTTGAAAGTATTTTGTTGTTACTTTTTAATCAGCATGTACACAATTTGATATAATGCACATGCTCAATGACGTCGTTGTTTGTTTACATTAGGAGCAAACTAAGAGAGGCTGGACTGCAGTAATAAATGTACTATTACCACAGAATGAGAGAGCAACAATATCAATTCATAGAAAAGACCTAAAAGATGAAAATTTTTAATTTAATTTATATTTGCTCTGTATCACTTAGGTATGTATTAAATGCAGATATCACCAAATTTTTAATTTAGTAAAAGAGAAAACTGTTTGAAACATTTTAAAATTCTAACACCAATATGGGCAATTGTTACATATGAGCCAGGACTATGAACTTATGGTAGAGAGAGAAGAGTAATAGACCCAGAAAACCCTGTGTGAACAGAAACCAAGGCTTGTAGAGGCCAGTGAGCCAGTGTACCACTAAACCAACCCTAAAACCATTGTACACATTAGGCTGGCCAATGACTTCCGTAAGAACTAATCCATACACTTTATTCATGAGTTACTAATATTTTTTAAATACAAAATACGCACACACAGTGAATAATAAATTTTCATATTTTTACTTTTTCTAGCCCTATATGAGGGAAGCAAATACTGTTTTCATGTCGATTTTTCAAAAGATAGACCTTAAAAAATCGTTAAAAGATAGACCTTGACATCCAAAAATCTTTACCACATTATTAAACGTTATTCTTACAGTCTAAACAAAACATTTTTCTATAAGTAGGCCTACTGCTGTATACACCTTCTCACTGATTTTTATTACTCCAATTTATTACTTCTTATTTCAACTAGGCAAATAACTTTTAGCACATTTTTTAATATTTTATTCAAATAAAAGAAAAACTAAATCAGTATCATAAGAATAGAAGATTTAATAACATAATTGTTGTTTTGATGCAAAATTTCTTAAGGCTTCAATTGTCACTAAACTGTAATTATAGGATAATACTGAATTCCTTAGACAGAAATTAACAATATTAAATAAGCCTAATATTAAAACCCAAGAATTTAATCTTGATCAACTTAAAAAAATGAATAAACTTATTACTGATAAAGATGCATAATTTATATTGTGATGCACAATATAGATTCTGGATTACCTTAACAACATTATGCATGAGATTATGTTGTTAGGCTTTAGGTTAGGTTAACCTTTCAGAAACATAAACAGAGATCATCACAGCAGGTTAACTGCCAATTTACTAACACAGAATTTAAATATAACTGATGGTATCCCATTTTGAATATCAATTCACAGTCAAAATGACTATTTATGTGCACTAAAACAACAAGCAAGTAACAAAATGTGCATCTTCAGTTAACATTAATCAGTAATCAATGCATGCCACTGCACGCAAAAGTAAACACACACTACGAACGGAAACTGAAAAACTGTGTTACCATTCCCTACTAATTTTTGAACCAATTTGAGAAATTTCCTACTCATTAAGAACACACTACTATGGAAAAAGAAAACGTAGTGACAAAATTCAAAAATTATAACCTAACTTAAAACATGAAATTATTTTACAACAATTAACAACCTAATCAATACAAATTTTACAAGTGAAAACTTAGAAGCCTTACTGATAACAATTAATATTAAAATTGTATAATTAAACATAAAATAGTATCTTAAATAACCAAATAATAATTAATCATAACATACCAAACGCCATAGATTTCGATTTACTTCATCCAACATAAACTTTAAATTTAAAATCACTTGCAAAAACGACGTTATAATATGCTTTCTGCATATTCATCTAAAGAAGTACACGAATACAAAATAACGTAACATACTTAAGAATCTAACAAAAACACAAGCGATTCCAACACGATCTTGGCTTAATTTGAACACCAACTAGGCGCCATTTGCGTTCATCACACCTCCAAAGCTCAAATGACGCGCCATAACCTGCCAGCAAAGCAGGGAAATTTGAAATTCTGTTATACTTTACTTCCGAAAAACACGTTTTTCGACTAAACCATTCCTATAACCGAACATGAATTGTTTGTGTACGTCAAAGATAACAAAACACCAGTGTTAAATAACGACTTTCGTAATAACCTATATGATTGAAGTCTAAATAGGCTAGCCACACAAATCAGATGATACTAATCACATATGAAACACTATACACAGATATTGTTTAACTTTGATACAATGTCACTGAGTCAAAATAATAAAATACTAGTACAAAACACTTATAGCAATATGAAAGTAACCGCTTAATTCATCCTTAAAGAACATTTCAAAGATGTACCTGTGTTTGGCGCTGGCATCCTGCATTTGTTCAAAATCACGCGCCCACCATTGCAATCCCACAATGCAACTCGATAGCGGCACAAAAGAAGAGAAAACTGTTGTTCAAATTAATTTTCTGTTTATTTGCACGATGTAGTTTTATCTTCCAAGCTGGAATAAAAACAAAATAATAATTCTCTCAAATTCAGTTTCATTTAATGATCCAATAAATTTATTAATTTATTTTATTAACAATTGTAGTTTTACTTTGATTAACTGAAGATTTAGCTGATATAGCTACAGTTCACCTTGACAATATTAGTTCCTGGTTATTTTCTTGGTGATTAAATTGAGATAATTTCTACCTTTATAATACAAATTAAAAAATTTAATTCATCTCCATAATTTATTAAAGGGACATGTTAAACACAAAATTTTTGACTGTAGCATCTTAAATTTTCAATAATTTTACTTCAAAACCTTTTATAAACTGAATCCTTAACAGATAAACAAATGGACAGCATAACTGAAATGTAGAGAATTAGAACATAAAATTTTATTGTTAATATTTTTGTTATAAGTGTAATAGCTAACCCTATTTTTTCTATTTTTCATCATCCTAAATAATTTATCTTGTCACAGAATTGTAAAATTGTTAAATAAATATCAGAAATTAATGATTTCATACATTTAAATAGAAAAGCACTTATGTAAAGGACAACTACACATATATTTAATTTTCTGTAAATATAAAAGGAAATTTCAATTTTTAGTTTTTATGTAACCTAAGGCATTAAAAGTTATTTGAAATTATATTTCTACAATACAGTTTCGTACTGAAATAATTTTATCAATTCAATAAAATAATGAAATTTTCAAGATTGCTTAAGTAGGTACCATTAAAAATTTTCAAACATAAGTATGAGGAATTCAGCATGCAAAATGTAATATTATGCTAATGATGATTTCACTGATTTTTTTCCCTGTAAGTAAAATAAACTGGCAGGTAGATCATAGTGTTTAATGATGAAACCCAAACTTGAAATCTCTGTGCATTGATACTGACAAACCAAGCTTGCCACCATGGGTTTCCAGCCTATCCAGACCTGTGTACTACTTCAGGGTTTCTGATTCTTCTCGAGTAACAGCAGAACTCAAAGATTATTGATTTTTTTTTGGTTTAACGTCTGACGGTTCTGCAATCACTGCTAATGCAAACGGTGAAGGATGAAATGATTTTTTGTGACGTATGAAAATATATGCCAGCCTGAATGGGATTCGAACCCAAGACCGCATGATGAGAGGCGAGCACGTTACCAACTACGCCAATGCGGCCAGCAAAGATTATTGAGAGTTCATAAAGAAGGCTTGAAGGGTATTTAATACATACCCCAATTAAATATTAAAAAAATTGGTGTGAAACAATCACATGACTTTCTCTTGCCAATGTAAATAATAAAACTTATGTTTAATTATTAGTAAACAATGTCAAATGAAAAAACATAAGCTAATCTTGAGTGAATAACGCAAAATGAAAATCAACCCCTGCTTGACTTGAACACACGAAAAGTCACTAATTGACGCTAAACTAAGCTCTATAGAAAAAAATTCTTTTTGTTTTATTTTAGATTTACTTCAACTAGTTAATTACTAACAAACAGTTTTTCTTTAGCAATATTATCCCCCCCCCCCCACGCCAAATGTATCTACGCAGTCACCCATTGGTGCTAGAACTTATTTTCTACTGTCACTTATACAGTGTTTTATTAACATATTAATTACTTAAATCTCTAACTTTATTTTTTTAATTTTTTTATATCTGACTGTTTTGCAATTTCTGCTAATGCAGACAGTGAAACGAATGATAGATGAAGATGAGTGATGAAAAAATGCCAGACCTGACTAGGAATTTACTTTTATTTATAGTTTAACAGAATTTTTAGTAGTCTTTCTCTTAACACACTAAATCTACAGGCTCAGTCCTTTTCAGTCACCTAACTATTACAATAGTATCCAACAGTTGGAAGTGCTTCAACATTGATGTGATTAGAATTAATTTTACATCTGTGCCATGTGTCCATACTGCTTTTAGCACTGGCTTGTAGAGAAGTAATTCATTGAAGACTGACAGTTCAGAGGTCCTACTGAGCAGCCAATACATCATTCTATATTTAATCTGCAATTCTTCCTTTTCCTTCTTAACATGTTCCTTCCAGCCCAGCTTTGTGTTTAGGGTCATCCTATGATACTTTGCTGTGTTGGCTGGTACTGATAGTTATTGGAATGTGATAGATTCTTTTATTGGTAAAATTTACATGCACTGACTTATTTTCATTAAGTCTGATCTGATTTTTTTATATCAAAATATGTTTCATCATCTTATTTTTATGAGGTGTGGCTATTAAATAACAAGACTGACGTAAAAATGTTATTTTTGTTTTATACATCACTCATTGTCACCTTTAATATACACTCCTTCTCTATTCTTACAATGCTCCATGCGAATTTTCCATTGTTGGAAACAGTGCTGTAAGTCATCTTCTGTCAGCTCCTTCAGGACACGTGCTGCTCAAAAATGTTTGAAATGAAGCTCGCAAAAATGTTTGTACTGACACTTAGTACGCGATTGAAAATGACCCAAAGCACTGTTTCCAACAATGGAAAATTCGCATGGAGCGTTGTAGGGATAGAGAAGGAGTGTATATTGAAGGCGACAATAAGTGATTATGTATAAAATTAAAATTTTTACGTCAGTCTTGTTATTTAATAGCCACACCTCGTAAATAAATTGATGAAACATATTTTGATATAAAAAAATCAATTACCTAGGGGTTTTATTTGGGTCAGTAAGCCAGTAAGTTGATCTTCCTGTGAAGTACACAATTTAATTCGGTTACTGCTTCATGTAACTCTCTTCCTTTTGCATTTGTTACATGAGATTCTCAGTTTTGTTTAAAAATTTAAAAGTGTTTTGCATTAAAATCGCCGCCTATGATAAATTTATTACCAAGCTCAAAATAACAATGCTAGATAATTATTTTTCTTACTATTATATTGTGAAGGGCAATATGACACACTGCACTTAAGATTTTAAAATGATGGAATTTTAGATTTTTCAACAAATTTATCGGAAGAGCATGACGGATGCAACTTCTTTACATTTACTTTCAATGACCTTGTGTGTTTGTTTTTAAATGAATACTATTTAAATGAGTTCTCATTCAGCAACTTTGTTAACTTCCTGTACTCATTGTCACTCTCAATATTAATTTTAATAGTATCTCCACTCCTTAACAGAGTTTTAAATTTTTCAACAAGTGGCTTAATCATGTATAGTTTTGTGTAATTTGCCTTTTGCTCAACAATTACTGGTGATAGTCTGGCTGATTTTTGTTGGGAGTTAGTTGACTTGACCTTTTGTTTTGTTGTTATGAGTCGAGTGGTGAGATCGATTTCCTCTTCTTTGAAGCACCTACTGCAGCTCCTTGTTGAGCTCCTCTTCATCAGTTTCATAATCTCCATGTAATTCCAGAATTTGTGTACTTGATGTCAATGGACTGACTGTGTCTAGAGCTGCCAATTTTAACTGCATCTCTTGAAATTGACATTTGTGAATGGTGTTAATTTTTTTCGGCCTGTTTCCATTTCACTTCAGCTTCTCTCCAAGTGTTGAAAAGAACTTGCTCAGTAGTAGTCTGAAGTTGGATTGAATTGATTCGAATATCTTTCATTGATGAGGACAGAGAGGTTAGGGGTTCTCCTTCATCTTCTGTCTCCTTGAACTCAGGAACAAGAATTGCCGCTGGTATTAACACCATTGTTGCCCGTATAGTGATTCCAGCACTTCACTTTTTATTTTAAAACAAACTTCACTAAAAAGTTTTTATAAATTATTTACACTTTATTTATTACTATCACTACTCACTACTGTTAAATATACGAATAAAAGAAACTAACTTATTACACTAACATTACATTCACTAATTACGGCTAACTACGCAAGTAGTTAAACGTGTTTAGTACTCTACGACTGCTAAACGCTGAATGTGAAAAATCTGGTGTGAAACACTCACACAACCTTCTCTTGCCAATGCTAAAAATGACCAATAATCTAGTAATAAAACATTAGAAATAAACAAAAAACTAACCTCAACATAAAACATAACCATATTTTAATCATGAGTGAAAGATGCAAAATGAAAACCGACCTGTTGGTTGAAAAATACGGAAAATCACTCTTTCATGCTAAACTAGGCTCTGTAAAGAAAAATGCTCTAAATAAAAGTTGTAAATCTATTAATTTCCTATAAATTTGATTTTATACACTTTTGTCGTAAAATGCATACTAAGGCCAAAATCTTAAAAAAATCGATTTTTCACACGTTTTCGTGAGAAAACAAAAAATCGCTAATTACCGCTAAACTAAGCGTTATACAAAGAAATCTTTGAAATAAAAGTTATAGGATTTTAAATTCTCTACAACTTTTACCATATACTATTTTGCGCTAAAATGCATGTTAAAGCCGCAATCTTAAAAAAAAAATTTTTACGTGAAAACAGCCTCACCAAGAATTTCAGCAAACATGGCGCCTACCCTATCTTGTAGAGCATAAAAAATTTAGTAAACCAGGCGATTTTTAAAAAAATTGTAGGACCAGTTTTTGAGAAAATCGCAAAAAATTGAAAAATGACACGAATGAACTACTACTTCCGGTTGACCGATTTTGATGAAAATGTTCGTGTCGGGTCCGATAGTGGTATGTAACTTAAGTTTCAAGTTTCAAGTTTGTACGATGTTCCGTTCTTGAGATATTCTGTTCACACACAGACCAATCGCTGAAAACATGTTTTTTTGGTTCAGGGGGTCTGAAAACGTGTACATCCGGTGAAAACTCGATTTCTTAAAATCGACATGAAAACAATACTTTCCTTTCTATATATTCATATAGGCAAGAGAAAGTAAAAATGCTTGAAATAAAAACTGTAGCTTTTTTATGTCATATAACATTAATTACAAAAACTTATGCCGTAAAATGCATACTAAAACCGCAATCTTTAAAAATCCATAATGAATTATGTTTGAATGGAAATAAATTATTAATATTATTATTATTACCCACCAGGTTGGTCTAGAGGTAAAGTCGTCGCCAAAATCAGCTGTTTAACAGCTGATTTTCGGAGACGAAGGTTCCTGGTTCAAATCCTGGTAAAGGAAGTTATTTTTATACGGATTTGAATGCTAGACAGTGGTTACCAGTGTACTTTGATGGTTGGGGTTCAATTAACCATACTCTTTCAGGAATGGTCAACCTGAGTCTGTACAAGACCACACCTCATTTACAGGTCATACACATCCTCCTCATCTCATTGGGTCATGGGGTTGCTTATTGTTCTGAATTGAACAGATTGCAATGTACACAAATTAGGGATTACAAAAAAAAGTATTATTATAATTATTATTATCCTACTTTTTAGATTTTGATGAGTGATATACAGAAAATCAGTAATTCTCGCTAAACTAAGTATTATAGAAAAGAATGCTAAGAATAAAAGTTGTAGGGTTTTTAATTTCCTACAACTTCAACTGCACACTTTTACCCTAAAATTCATATTAAGATTGTAATCTTAAGAAAAGAAACACTTGTTACTGTGAGAGTACAGCCTCTTCAAGAATTTCAGTGGACATGGTTTACCCTATCTTATAGAGATATTAAAAGTAGTAAATGAAGCAATTTAAAAAAAACCATAGCTATTTTTGAAAAAAAAATCACAAAAAAGTAAAAAATCGCATGGATAAACTTCTACTTCCAGCTGACCGAGTTTGATGAAAATGTTTGTGTCAGACATGGTATTATCTAACTTAAACACAAAGTTTTGACTTTGTACAATATTCCATTCTTGAGATATTTTGTTCAAGCGCGCACACACACACACACACATGGACCAATTGCTAAAAACCTTTTTTTTTTGTTCACGGAGCCTGAAAATGTAAATGTATAATCGGTGAAAATTCGATTTCAAAAAATGAATATGAAAACAATACTTTCCTTCCCTATACATCCACATAGGGCAAGATAATGTAAAATATGTATAATATTCAGATGAACTAATGTCCCCTAGCCGTGGGAGTGAGAGAATGCATAACGCTCTCACTCACACAAGCCATACGCGCCGTTCCAATTACATTGTCTTTAATTTTACTCACTGTTGTGAGCAAGCGTTTATGCATGCAGTAAACTAACAAGCAAGATAACGACTGCAGTACGTTTTCAGATCTGGATTATAGCGGTAAAGACCTTTGGGCGCATGCGTAGTTATGCCACATATCTGCCTCTCACTCGCTCGGCTATGGGACACTAGTTTGTCTGATACTTATACCTAACTGAAAAAATTATTATACGATACATGAACAAATACCCTTTTTATCTATTCTTAACTCTTCTAATGTACAAGCTTAAATTTCTTGACACACCACTAGTGGTATGTGCACCCATTGTTGGGAACCCCTGCACCACTATCAGTATCACCTAACCATAAATAGGCAAAAATGAGAATGATGTGAAATAAAAGAAAAATTCTCAAATTTATGTTTAGTTTATATAGAAATCTCTTTTTGCAAGTAGGCTATAATTAGCTCTTCTAAACACTCCTGGACTAATAAATTTTATCTTACAGTAATTTAAAATCTGAAGATAATATAACTTAGTCACTAAAGAATTATTTCTTTATAACATGGAAAAAAGTTAAAATTTTGAATAAAAGTTGTGACATTAAGTAATACCTATTGATTAGCATATTAAACTTTTCTCTAAATATGGAAGCTGTATCCTTTTGGTGCCGGTAATGGGTAACTAGGGTATAATTATACTTTATTATTTTCATGCATGTGAATTTCACCAGTTTTGGTACATTTTTAGCACTTTTAAGTGTCAAAATTTGGCATATTTCTATCACTGTCAGTTTTTAATGAACCTGTGAATATAAAACTAATAACCAAAATATTAACCACCAAAATGGGAACTATAAAGTTCTGGGTAATTCAACGATTGAGTTTTAATGAGTAGTCTATTAACTATTTGTACATTACGGACATTACTAACAAGAACCCGTGTTGACTCCTTGGACTACCAGAAGAAAATTAAGCTACGATTATTTAAATCAAATTCATATGCTTTATAAATAAATTCTCTAAATTAACACTTGCACCGAGTGTTGCTACTCTTTTTCACTAATTAAATGAGTGCTTACAAAAAGTGAAGTCTGTCAACTACCAGAATATTGTTTGAAGACGATGCTTATTACAATAAATCTGGTTTTCAAACTTTATTCATTTATTTAAGGTTCTCACAATGAAAATTCGTGGTTCTCTAACTTTTATCAACCCTCACAAAATTTGTAATTTGCCATCTCCGTGATTTAATCATTCATAAATAGGCTCCTATACATTTAATAATTTTTCTTGGTGTAAACATTTTGTTCTGATTTCGTTAAAGGAATACCCTTCAGAAATTTTTAGCAAATCTGGGGGTTCGCGCCCCTCACTTGTGAATCACGGTCTTATTTAGAATACCGTGATCACGGTATTAAACAATGTGGTGGTTCTTACTAAAATAGCGCCCTAAAATAATTCGTTGATCTTTTCCAACCAACATTATTTAACTAATTCCTTGATAATTCAAATCAAACATCATTTATGTTGTCCTGAATATTATGCAATTTGCGTCCACGTTCAAACAATATTTTCTCTGTTTACCAACAAACTCATCTGTAATTCAATATTATGCCAAGGCCGCCACACTACGAAATAGCGAACACACTAACTACCTAAATAACGTCGGTAAATAAAAACGTCTTTTCTGAACATATTATTTTCCGTTAATTAACAAAAATGCATTATGGAAAGTTCAATTAATGTTTTTTTTACTAGTCACCATCATTTCAATTAAATAAGTTTCAAAATATACGATAGTAATTTTGTAATAATTAATATGAATCACAGATGACTATGCTGACCCGTGTAATTAATTATTTTGCTAATTTAAACATTTCGTGAAGATACTTCACGTTGTTTAATTTATTGACTGTTAATTAATAAATGGCATTTATTACCTACAACAAAGTAAAATATTTAGGTAGCAATGTGATACCTAATCTGCTAGTTGAGCGAAGCGACAAAATCATATGTTTTATCCGTGCTCCGTGCGGCGCTTTCGTTTCTTTGATGTCTATGGTGGAATTTTTGTTTATTTGTAAAGCTGCTGATTGTAATTAGTATTTGATGTATTTATTGTTCATTTAACGTCTTCGTACTTGCCGTTTTCAGCTTTCGTCAGTAACATTAGCGTCAATACAGATAGTTAGACACTTCTATTAATACAATTTTTATAACTTTAAGTATTGTGGTAGGTTAGAACAGAATGACTTCGCTGGGAAATGATGTTAGACAACAATTGTCGTTGATCGTCCATTCCGGAGGTACTCATAAGAATCAAGCTGACAGGTAAACTTTAGTTTTTGGTTATACCGCTAACCTAGATAATTTTATGAAAAATTTATTCATGTTCCATAATTATATAAAAAAAAAGTTACGTTTACCATAAAACGTTCGGTCCCAAATGTTCAATTATTTCAACAAATATGCATCTCTCCTAGTTTGGTGGCATAATTATTGGTACCTAATTATTTGTTAAATGGATCATGTATAAATGTACTGTTATTTTAAAGTTTTGCTTAGTTTATTGACAAATGCACATAGGTTTGAAGGCAGTTGGGTATACCGGCAGTTGATTTAATTGATCTAAGACTTGCCCTATGTCTAGGTATACTTTTGGTAACAACAGACACTACATGTAATCGGATATCTTAAAATCCAATAAGCATCACCTAACTAGATGATGTAACTTGGAGAGCATTGGGTATATTATTTACTACACGTTTATGTATTGTAATTTTTACTTTCTCTTCC
Source organism: Catonia carolina (assembly GCA_035578175.1). Taxonomy (NCBI): domain Eukaryota; kingdom Metazoa; phylum Arthropoda; class Insecta; order Hemiptera; family Achilidae; genus Catonia; species Catonia carolina. The sequence goes on along the minus strand of JAQMRL010000001.1, from coordinate 139,484,981 downwards.
CCTTTATGAATTTGTAGGAAAGGAAGGTATTATTTTCATGTATATTTTTTGAATCTTTGTTTTCACTGTAAATACACTTTTTCATGCCCCTTAAACCCCCCCAAAAAAAAATTTACTATCGGTCCTGCGAGAGTGTATGTGTGTGGTGAACAAAATAATATTTTGTTTTTTTTATATCAAGAACGTAGTATAAAGTTGAAACTTAGAACTGTAGTTACGTACCACATGGGAACCCAACACAAACATTTTCATCAAAATCTGTCGACCAGAAGTAGTAGTTTATTTGTGCAAATTTTTATTTTTTGTGATTTTCTATATTGCGCCTACAATTTTGTTCAAAATTGCCTCATTTGCTTACTTTTTGTGTTCCACTAGGTAGAGTAAGTGGCATGTAATAATTGTACTTGGAGGCTATATTGTATGGCAATAATTCTTTTAACATTGTGGCCTTAGTATTTATTTTACAACAAAATACTATTCTACAAGTAAAGTTATAGAAAATTAAAAACCTAGGCCTACAACTTTTGTTTCAAGCTTCTTTTTTACTGAGCTTAATTTAGTGTCAATCAGTGATTTTCTGTATTTTAATTCCATCAGAGGTTGATAATCATATAGCATCATCATTCACTCATGATTAAAATTAGGTTATGTTTCTCATTTTACATTTCTTAAGTGTGATTAAACATGTTATATTTTTCATTATTTATGTTGGCAAGAGGAAGTGTTGTGAGAGTGTTTCTCACCAGATTATTATTTTTAGTCGCATTATGCATTTACAGCATAGAGGACCACAAAATATACAGGGTGATTATAAATGAAATAAGACACTTTAGACAGCTTCTTAAACATCAAACTGGTGTATTTGAATATAGTAAATGACATAGGTTTGTAGGAAATTTTTTAAAGTTTCTGTTGGTACAACTGTTGCTAGCATTTTGTTGTTGGCTGCTGTTACAACGACCAGTCTAACAAAATGGCTGCTACTCAAGTGGGGAAAGCTTATTGTGTTCTTGAATTAGCCAAAACAAACTCGGTTATGGTTGTGCAACGTCATTTCAGAACAAGATACGGTAACCACCACCAAGGCAATCAATGTATGACTGGTATAAACATTTTGAAAACAGTGGATGTCTGTGTAAAAGGAAGAGTACTGGAAGACCTCCTGTTACAGAAGAACAAATTGATAGTGTTCGTGATGTTTATGTATGAAGTCCAGGAAAATCAACTAGATCAGCAAGTTTAGAAATTGCAAATTCCTCAACCCACTGTTTGGAAAATTCTGCAGAAACGTTTGAAAATGACACTTTATAAATTCCAGTTAGTACAAATTTTAAATACCAGTGATAAAGTCGTACGTAAAAATTTTTGTTTGGAGATGCAACATTGTGTTGAAAATGACGACGCATTCTTTAATCGCCTAATTTTCAGTGATGAATGTAATTTTCACATTAGTGGAAAAGTTAATAGACATAATGTTGGAATATGGGGCACAGAAAACCCAAAAATAACTTTACAGCATACACGCAATTCCCCTAAAGTAAACATCTTTTGCGCATTATCTCGTGATAAGGTTTACGGGTTGTTCTTATTTCACGAAGTTTCAGTAACCGGAGTAATTTATCTGGACATGTTAAACAAATGGTTAATGCCTCAACTCCAGGACGATAGTGATAACTTCATTTTTGTACAAGATGGAGCTCCGCCTCACTGGCACTTACAGGTCAGAAATTATCTTGATGAACGTCTTCCTAGACGATGGATTGGCCTTGTAAGTGAGGAAAACATTGTGTTTACACTGTGGCCACCTTGTAGTCCAGACTTAACGCCCTGCGATTTTTTCTTATAGGGTTATGTAAAAGACAAAGTTTTTGTACCACCGCTTCCTGTAAATATCGATGATCTAAAACAACGTATCGCAAATGCTCTTGCCACAGTTGACTGTCATATGCTTAATCGTGTGTGGGAAGAATTCGACTACCATGTGGATATCTGTCGTGTTACAAATGGTGCACACATTGAACATCTGTAAATATTTTCAATAAAAACTAATGAATTCTTCTATATAATCTTGTAAGTAATTACCTTAACTTTTCAAAAATAAATTTTCTATAAGCTATCGAAACTGTCTATTTCATTTATAATCACCCTGTATTGCTACTAGTTCAAAGAATAATAATAAGGTAGATGAATGCAGTTTGTTGTTACTAGTGGCGCTATAATTCTATTGTGGGAAATCAGCATATTATTTGCTCAATTCCATTTTCTATTCTGACGCAGTGTTTCTTAACTGAAAGAATATATATAAGATTGAATTTAATTTTAAAATGTATATCACTTAAAATTTCAATATGTGGGTTCAGTAGGTGTAGGTCATTAAAAATGTTCAATGTGTTAAAATCTTGAGTTTCATTATAAATGCTTATAAAGTATTATCACTAGTGGTTTTAATAAGTTGCTGTTTTTAACCTTCACTTTCTTCTGTATTCTACATTTAGAGCGGAAATTCTCGTATCTGGTTCAGTCTCGATCTATTTTAAATTAGCTTTGTTTCTAGGTCTTAAGTGATGTGCTTTCAACTTTGTATTTTTAACAAAATTGAACTTATTTTCATTTAGGTTAGAAGTAAAATGTTCCATCCAATTTTATTATTTTTATTGTTCATAATTGTTATGTTTATTTTCCAGATATCGATCCATGTTAGAAAATTTGCTGACTTATACTGGATCCGAACTAGTAGAAGCTCTAAAAGTGTTTATTGAAGCAAGTAAGACATTATTTTTTGCTTTAATATTTTTGTGATGTCTTTCTTTGAGTTGTAGGCCATTATTTTTGCAAAATAGTACAATATAATAATAGTAGTATTATTGCACAGTTATTAGTTAATAATTTTTAATTAGGCTGATGAAGAACTTCTAGATTAGATCAGTCTTGGGATGAAAGCTTTTCTTACACTTTACATGTAGATCCATAAGGTCCATTGTGGTGTCACACATGCACCAAAATTCTAGCTACATGATGAAAGGATATGTTCAACAACAAACCCTAAACCAGTTCTTCTTTCCTGCCAGCACCAAATACAGAGACTGTAGTAGCTGACGGTGCTGGACAGTTGAAAGTCAGGTAAGGTGTTCCTTCTTCCATTCCACAACTTGTATAAGTGAAGATGTAATCATAAATTGACTACATGGAGTTCCTCCTAGCCTGTAGGTATTCCTGTGATGTAGCCTAGTCAATGTTCTCTTTGAGTAGTGTTTGAAGTAGAAAGCCAGAAGCTGTTACACTGTATTGAGGATTATTTGGAATATCATCATTGACCTGATTACCATGGATAAGATTTACTTTACTCTCTTCTCCATTGTTAGGAGACATTTCTTGAAGATGTTTTCTTGTGTAGAGTAGACTCACCTGATGCAGCCATGTTAATAAGAGAGGTTTTACAGAATTCTTCATATATTGCTTCTACAATTTTTTGAGTTGTTAGTTCATATTCATTTCAGTATCAACTATCAGTTTACTGAAAGAAATTCTTGTGAATGCAATATCCACAGGCTGCGCTAGGGAAATAATTATTCTGGCCAGGAAGATCACTGCATATCCAAATAAGGCAACACTTTGGGAGATATCCTGGTATCCCAGAGACTCCGTTACGACAACTCAACCATGTGTCACACCCCTTGGTAGCTATTGGTTGCACATGTTTAGCATTAGGTTTAACTGTGTAATTGAGTTGTATTATTGTAAAGCGAAGAATACATGTAAGAGTATTTGTTCTATTATTTCGTTAATCCTGCAGTACAGTGGAATTGACTGAAAAATAGTAATACTGTATCATTTTATTTATTGTTTGGATACGTGTATATGTATTGTGTTTTAGCACCTTGGAAACACCATTTATTATCAATCTCAGATAGTTATGGGTTCCTTTGAGGGTAAATTTAAACTAACCCCAACTATTAGTTGAATACCTATATTTAAAAAAAAGTATTATAGCAGCAGTAAAATAAATGCAAAGAATTAAGCATTTAATTTTTTCCATGAGGAAAATTCTTTTTGTACCATTTGGTGACATGAGTTTAATTTTATTTTTGAGTTTTATAAGATTTTAATTTGTTTTATTCTGTCCTTAATTTAACAGTTTACTGATTAATTTACCTGCAAAAATGGCTGCAATTATTTATAAAATTGATGTGTATATTTTACTATAGTGTTTTGTATACACTTTCAATACAGCAGATATTTATTTTTAATTACAGTAATTTTGAAGTATTTTCAATGGTTATTATGTTGTTCTGTTTTTCTAATCTGTTTTGTATCATCTTTTCCAGTTGTGAATGAAAATGTCAGTCTTGTAATATCTAGACAGATTCTTACAGATATTAGTAGTAAACTTGTTGTGTTGCCAGATGATATCTCAAAGGCTGTCTCTCATTATACTTTAGACAAGGTAAAGAGAAATTTAAAAACTACACAATATTGTAATATACATGTTAGTCTTTGTTTTGGGATGGCTCGGTCAAAGCAAATAAATAGTTTACCTGATGTGAGCGTAAACTGACCATCTGTATGCCCTAACCCCTACCGTTATACTAGCAGCAACTAATATTAATGTTTGGTGTTTATTGTTCTGCCTTAGCAGTTAATCTAATTTAATTTCACCATTTTGTGTTAGTACAATGGTTTTGTTTGTATGAAACCACACTACTATAAAATAATAAGAGTGCGTTTATTACAGGGAATATTTTTCTAGAAACGTGATGAAAAACAACTTGAAGTTTCGTGGGACTTCTACTTATTCTAGAAACGTCAAATTTTGTGGTATTTCATTCCTATTGGAACTATGAACTATAAAAATAGCCCTTTAATTTACACACTCTTCATAACATATCTTAAGTGAAGCCATAGAGTCATATCAGAATAGAAAATCTGGTGTGAAACACTCGCACAACTTTCTCTTGCCAATGCAAATAATTAACAATAAACCTAACATTAGTAATAAACAAAAAACCAACCTCAATAAACATAACCTACTTTTAATCATATATGAAAAACGCAAAATGAAAATCAACCTCAGTTTGGCTTTAAAAAACGGAAAATTACTCTTTCATGCTAAACTAGGCACTGTATAAAAAATGCTTTAAATAAAAGTTGTAGATCTTTTAATTTCCTATAAATTTTATTATATACAGTACACTTTTGTCGTAAAATGCATACTAAGGCCGAAATCTTAAAAAAATCGATTTTTCACACCTTTTCGTGAGAATAAAACAGAAAATTGCTAATTACCACTAAACTAAGCGTTATACAAAAAAAAAAAAAAATAGAAATAAACTTTAATATATATATACATTACGTATATTTATATACATTTTTGCGGTAAAATGCATATTAAAGCCGTAATCTTAAAAAAACAATTTTTTATGTGAAAACAGCCTTACCAAGAATTTCAGCAAACATGGCGCCTACTCTATCTTGTAGAGCATAAAAAATTTAGTAAACCAGGCGATTTTTAAAAAGTCTTAGGACCAGTTTTTGAGAAAATCGCAAAAAATTGAAAAATTACATGAATTAACTACTATTTCCAGTTGACCGATTTTGATGAAAATGTTCAAGTTGGGTCCAGTAGTGGTATTAAACTTAAGATTTAAGTTTCAAGTTTGTACGATGTTCCGTTCTTGAGATATTCTGTTCACACACAGACCAATCGCTAAAAACATGTTTTTTGGGTTCAGGGGGTCTGAAAACAAGTAGATCCGGTGTAAACTCGATTTCGAAAAATCAACATGAAAACAATACTTTCCTTCCTGTATATTCATATAGGCAAGAGAAAGTAAAAAAGAGTTAATAATATTAACAATTTTATTTACATTTTTTTACTGTAGTGTTTGTTCTGCAGTATCAGTTAGATGAGAACTAAGGCCAGCCATTGTAACTTCTACTTACACTATTCTTACTAAACCATTCTTACAAACTTAAAAAATACAACCATTAATAACTTATGACAGCTTAGTGTGTTTAATTATTTACAAAATAATTTTTCAATAACAGTACATGAGAAATAGATGTAACGATACTCTATCCCAAGAAACCATGCAGCATGTCAAAACATAAATGTAAATTGTAAACATAAATACAAATTAAAATTGTGATTGTACTTAGCATTATCCATTCAAGTTACAAAAAATGTTCTGTGCTTATCAGATGAAACTTGCTATATACTAATTGAAACATATAGGTACTAAATATAAAATATGACAGTACCAGTAAAAAGAATTCATACAGTGGGCCTATTATAAAACTTCCAGTCTATTGCCGGTTGTTTTGACTTGAGGCGTTGGTAGAGTGAAACATGATTACGCATCCTTTTTACTGATTTTCAATTCTTAGTTTGTTTACATCTGTTGCACGGTTCTGTGGAATATACTATATTAAAACTACGAACATAATCTCTGTTAAGTCAACAATAAACAGTGATACTTGTGTTGGGATAATTATGTTTACATCAAACTATCTTGTCGTGTGAAAATTTCTTTTAAAAATATTGACAGATAAAAATAAAGAACACTGATGCCTTCCCTGATAGATTCTTTAATTTCCTAGACTATGGGTTAATATCGTGTCGACAATGGCTATTAACACTGTGTATTCCGATACACAGTATGGTGGTTTTTATAGAATAGTTCAGTCCCTATCTGGGAATCTAATCTGGGATTGTAGGCTTTATAGTGGAATGTATCACTAAATTAACTACCAAGGTAGCCTTTCCATTCTTTAATTTTGTAACAAAAATCCATTATTTTGGACCAGTATTGTGAATCTTGAAGAGTTTTGCAAAAATTGTTTGTGAAAAAAGCAACAATAATTGTAATGTCATGGATTATTGAATGATTAATTTTCTTTGTAAATTTTTATTATTCTTGTCATGTTATTTTATGTTCTTAGGTTCAGCCAAGAGTAATATCATTTGAAGAGCAAGTTGCAAGCATTCGACAACATTTAGCTTCGATATACGAAAGAGAACAGAACTGGAGAGATGCTGCTAATGTTCTTGTTGGAATCCCTTTGGAAACTGGACAAAAGTAATACACACATATGTATATACCATGCTTCCCAACAAATTTGACGAATAGGGAAATTAACATTGGACAATGCACTGTCAACATTAATCGTATTACAAGGGTGTAATCTTACTTTTATTACTCCAGTCGTTAGGAAACAGAATAGAAATGAGTCTACAGAAGATTTTAATAGCTAATAATTTAATTATTAATAATTAAACACATAACTTTATTTAGTTATGATAGTGCGGTACTTACATAAAAAAATTTTTTGTGCCGATTGTTGACTAAGTATTAGCCGGGCGGTTAAGTGGCCAGTCAGATTATTTATATTTTTTGATATTACCGTACAAGAGGACATGAGTTCGAGTCCTACATGTTATAACTTTTTTTTTATGTTAATTTTTTGTTAATTGACAAATTGATGATTATTAATTGCATAATGAAAACCGTTTGAAATTATAATTGTAATTTTTGATTCAACAGAAATAACTAACTATACTCTATCCCATGGAACCTTGCAGCATGTTAAAACATAAATGTATTAAAATTGTGACTGAACTTAGTGCGATCCATTCTAGTTACAAAAAATGTTCTATGTTTATCAGATGAAACTTGCTATATACTTGTACAAAACATGAAACATGTACAAAGTACAACAGTTCCAGTAGAAAGAATTCATGTTGTTGTTGTTTAGGTCATCAGCCGAAAGGCTGGTTTGAACCTGTAGTTTTACTAAGGAAAACGAGGAGTGAGGTGGTTTACTATACCTTCCTCACTGAATGGAAAAGTACGCTTATCAGCATGCCGGGCCCTCTGAAAAGCACATATTTTCCACTCTGCAAATGACACCTTCACTTCATTCACCACGGGGTCTAGCTGTATAATGAAATTCATTACTTTCAGAGGAGATAACTCTGATTATTGTCTTTTGCTCCTCTATCTCTTTTGTTCTTAAATGATTCAGTCATTTAATTGGCTGACCATGTGATAAGAATAGAACTATTTATTTTAGCCCTGCAAAGAACAGATTGAGTGACAATAATTTGACACTCCACCTGTCTGTTATGGGCAGAAAAGAATTCATACAGTGGGCCTATTATAAAACATCCGGTCTGTCGCCAGTTGTTTTTGAGTGAAGGTGTTGGTAGAGTGAAACATGATTATGCATCCTTTTTTCTGACTTTCAAGCTGTAGTCTGTTTAGATCTGCTGCCCGGTTTTGTGGGATAGAGTATAGTGAAGTTTTTTAAAACTTAATTTAATTAACAAATTATTTAATATTAATTTTAATAAAAATATTTAGTAAAAAACAAAAAAATTAAAAGTGTGTGGGATTCGAACTCATGACCTCTCGTACGGTAATGTCAAAAGTAAAATATATACTGTCGACTTTACCTGCTCGACTAATGTTCAGACAACAATGGATCCGAAATTTTTTTCTTATGCAAGAAATCTGTGAAAGTCTTGAAATTAAAAGGTCTTTGTTCTCACTGAATATCTTATTATAATCTGGGAAGTAGAAATTGCGTTAGTTGGGTTAAGTTGTATTGGTAATAATTTAAGGTTTATTACATAGTTTAAAGAGTAAACATATTTTTATGTAATGATTCATGTAAATATATTAACATGTCACACAAGAGTTTTAAGAAATGTTCCTTCCACCCTCATTCAGTATGTATGACCCATCTATTAAAGTTGAAATACAGTGTTGTAACACAAGTGAACCTTATTTAATTGTCTCAGTCTACATGGAAGTTCAAAGTCAGTCCAAAGTGGATTCGAGGATTTTAACTCGTGAACAAAAGGTCACGTGTCAATTTGTTATTTTTCTTAATGATATACATGTACAGATTATTAACAACCATTGAACACTTGCTGTTTATCAATCATTCTGATGTAATCAAAGCAGTTTTTAATTTTTGCCAGATAATGTTTTTAAAGTAAAGTTGGCTAATGATCCAATGTCAGTGCTTTTCTTCTTCTGACTGTCTAAATATTTGTATAAAATAATTAAATAATATTTTTTTTTTTTTTCGAACAGGCCTTCAATGGACCACGCTAATATCAATCTAGTTTGGCGGCTCCCTCCTTCTCCTCCAATACTGCTTCATGTTCTCGCTGTGTTGCGCTCTTCGCTCCTCCGTCCGGCGCATGTTTTCTCTAATCTTCCTGACACTCACAAGCGACTCTTATTGATTGAATCCTCCCTCTAAACCTTATTCTATCCCTGCAGTCTTCTATCTTTATGTTTATTCTATTGAGGTCTTCTTTTACTTGTTTTATGTATGGCGGTGGATTCCTATAATTCCAGAATTTATCAAAAAGTTGTTTATTCAATCTATTGGGATCCATCCGCATCATGTGTCCTATGAATTTTAATCTTTTCTTCCGAATTGCCGTCTCAAGATTTTCAAAAGTTTTAAAACCGCCACCGTTCTGTATTTTGTATATATCTTCATTTGACTTCAATCTATATCCATTGTCTGTTTTATTTGGGCCATGTATCGTTCTCAAGATTCTCCTTTCTATTCTCAAAAACTGTTCAAGATTTGGTACATTTGATGTTTCAGTTCCATAAAGTATTACTGGCCTGACAACCATATCATAGTGTTTAAATTTGGCGTTGATGGACAGATTCTTCTTGTTGTAGACATTTTTAGTTAGGAACCTTAGTCTCTCAAAAACGATCTTCCTGTGTTGAAAAGCTTTTTCATCTGAACCATTCGAACTGATCACTTTGCCAAGATATTTAAAGCTACTTGTGTATTTAATTCTTCCAAATCTAGTATCCATGAATTTATTTTTTTGTTTCAAATTTGTCATTATTTCGGTTTTGGAGAAAGATATTTGCAGACCTGCTTTCTCGGCTATTATCTTCAGATCCTCAACTTGAGAAATCGCCTCTTCCTCAGAATTCGCCAGCAAAGCCAAATCATCAGCAAACGCTAAACAATTCACCTTTATTTTTCCCTTTCCAGCACCAATTCCAACAGCACTCTTGTTGAGTTCTGAGAATGTCTTCATGATCCTATCCAACACAAGATTGAAAAGCATAGGGGAAAGACCATCCCCCTGCCTCAGGCCTGTTTTAATTTCAAAAGGATTGCTGATTTCGTCTAGAAATTTTATTTTTGAAAATGTTTGGGAAAGAGTTAGCTGGATTAGATTAATAGTCTTTCGATCAACTCCATACTCCTTCATCGTCTGAACAACTGCTTTCCTGTCCACAGAGTCATACGCTTTCTGAAAGTCAACAAACATTACAAATAATGGTTTTGCTCTCAACATCTGATTTTTGATTATCAGTTTTAAATTTAGAATCTGTTCTGAGCACGACCTTCCTCTCCTGAATCCACCTTGGAACTCACCCAACTTTGGATCAATCTGAATCCCCAACCTGTTCAATAAAACTTTTGAGAAAATTTTATAAGTTACCGGTAAAAGGGAAATTTCTCTATAATTATTTACATCTTTTTTGTCATTTTTCTTATGGAGTGGATGGATAATTGCCGTTTTCCAATTGTCTGGGATTTGCTCTTCCTGCCAAACTTTTTTAAAAAGTTTGACTGTTCTCATAAGAAACTCTTCACCAGCTAATTTCCACAATTCCGCTGTCACCCCATCCTCTCCAGAGGCTTTGTTATTTTTCAAAGACTTTATAGCTTCTTTTATTTCTTCCAAATTTGGCGGTGTGGAGTCTTTGTTTGGCGGGGTTGCATAGTTGGAAACTAAACTACTTATTGGTGTTTCGCAGTTCAGGAGATTCTTGAAATAGTCCGCCAAGATTTCACAGTTATCTTTATTATTTGTAGCTAGAGTACCATCATTTCGTTTGAAACATAAGTTTGGTGCGTTATAGTTTGTGATTTTAGTTCTGAAAGCTCTGTAAAAATTTCTGGCATCATTCTTTTTGAAATCATTTTCTAATTCTTCAATTTGCTCCGATGGAATTTTCTCCTTTCTTCTCTGAGGATTTTATGGGTTGATTTTCTTTGACTTTTCAAAATTTGTAGGCTATCCTCATCTTTTTTTTGAGTTCCGTCTCTGCCATGCTAGAAATCTACTTTCTATAGCCAGCTTGCATCTAGAATTCCACCACGGATGTTTTGTTATACATCGTAATGGAGCGATTTCCCTGGCATTTTCCACCAAACTGTTTTGCATGTCGTTCCAGCTTGAGTGATCCATCGCCATAATTTTCTCCTGGAATGTCTGCTTATTTGTTTCCAAGACTTTGTAGTCAAACTTGGGAATTTTGGGAAACTTGGGAAATAATATTATTAATATTAAATAGTAATTATGAATAATTAATAATATTTTCTAAATATTTGTTTAAAGGAATGCTGCTTCTTTTTCTAAATGCAGAATAATTGTATCAACGTATAATTTTTCAGGCAGTATTCAGTGGATTATAAGTTGGAGACATATATGAAAATAGCACGACTGTATTTAGAGGATGATGATCCCGTTCAAGCGGAGGCATTTATAAACAGAGCTTCATTATTACAGGTGAAGATTTTTTTGTTTTATTGCTTTTTTTTAAATTTTGTAATTTTATTTGGACTTTGTATTGTCTGTTGTCGAAAAAAGTAATAAAATATTGTGAAAACTAGCCTATTTTTAGGAGTTAAGACATTATGACTTGGTCCAAGCTTTTATTTCTTATTATTTGTGTCATGTTAATTATAAATTTATAGGTAATTTATTGTTTTGTTCTCTGTGTTTGATATGCCATGTTCAAGACGTTTTCAAATATATTAAGACCTCTGTTATCCAGAGTAAAGTGGCATCAGGTTGTTGCTGGATAGAGGAAAATCCGTGTATCAAAAGCAATATCTAAATAAATAGGAAATGACACAAAACTAACAACTTTCAGCTTTTACTGTAATAAAAGGATGTAAAAGCAGCCCGAAATGCACAAGTGTTTGTGTGTTTTAATTTAGCGTTGAAGGTGTTCATTTAAAATATGATTTACCTTGTTTTTGGATAAAAATCAATTAAAAACTCAGAATACTGAACTAATGTACTTCAGAAAAAAATGTAATGAATAGAATTTCAGACAGCAGAAAGAAATTGAAAATAATGTAATATAATGCAGTTTATTGAAAATTATATAGTAACTTATTTTATAAAATATATCTGTGACGGGTTTTTGAAAAACCTGCGCGGGATATCTGAGGTTTTGGATGTCAGAGGACTGAATGAGTAAGTTTTACTATAGCTTTATGTTACAAAAAGTTGTAGTACCGTTCAACTTTTTTTCTTGCTAGTTGACACTTAGTTTCTATTATTTTTTCTCTTTCAACATGTAGACAACTGATGCCTCTTGCGCATCAAATGGAACTCTATTGTGTGATGGCTGACGCCTTGAGCGACATTATTCTTTCATATATCTATGTGTTATTTCTTTCCCAGCAGCTAAGCAGTGTCTCTTTTTTCCGTACAGTATTTCAAAAATGTTTGCTCTGCTCTATAGTGAAGATCGTTCTAGGATATCAGCTCTCAGATTTTTTCTTCAATTTTGAAAGTGTCACTTTGTTCATAATGCTACTACAGTTTTTGTTTTATAATCGAGGTTTTTAGTATTAATCATCTTAAGCCTTCGTTTTAACAAAAAAATAGATATAGCATGTTGAAATATATCTTTATTATGATTTTACGTAAAAGTCATGTAATTAACCTGATTTGTTTGCGAGTGTCTGAGTTCACCTGACAGGGATCATGGCTTGGAATTGGCAGGAACAGGCCTGTCACAGCATGTAATTTCTTAATACCAACATTGTTTCAATGTGTTAAAGTCTGCACCAAATCTGTGAGTTAAGGTTAGGGTAATGATATTTACTGACCTAGGATTGTTTTTAATCTTTGGTATTGATCTGTGTAATCACATTACATGAGACTGTCAGCAATTCACATGGTGATTTCACTACATATTAGCAACATGTATGTTAGGGTTGCAGCAACACACAGTAGATCGAACCGAATGGATCTTAAAGATTGGTTTCGAACTTTTGCAACTGTTTTGTTGGGCACAGTGTGGTTTTACCCTTGGTTAGACATATCTTAATCGATCGTAGTACAAGCAGCGATAGTTGCATGTTACATCAAGTAATTATGTTAACCAACTTAATAAAAAAAAGTTTATAAAAGTGTCAAATGAAGGTTATACTTTACTTTGTTACTTTATTAATAATTTGTTGTTTTCAGACCTGAACGTAATAAAATTTTTAGGCTGTGCTGAACTCTAGTGTTTAAGTAATCTTTTAGTTACTTACTAGTGGTCATTGTGTGTGTTTTTTTTTTGTAGATACTCTGAAAACATAAGCAGGACTGTCTGTGATTTTGTGGTAACCATTAATAGTTAATTGTTGGAAAATTAATTAAAGAACATCATATTATTTCAGATTATCTGCAGCTGGGATTTCTAACAGGGTGTTATGTATTTTGCTACTCATGTATTTAGATAGACATTTTTAATTTTTGTTTGTGTTTATTTAGGCAGAATCCAGGAATGAACAATTGCAGATATATTATAAAGTGTGTTATGCCCGTGTCCTAGATTATAGGCGAAAATTTATTGAGGCAGCTCAGCGGTATAATGAACTGTCGTACCGTACTATAATTCATGAAGATGAAAGGATGACAGCCCTTCGTAATGCCCTTATTTGTACAGTTCTTGCATCTGCTGGTAAGTATTCCACAGTTTTCCAATTTCAAAGTTGTTACAAGTACAACAGCTAGTGTGTGCTTAATAATGTCTTCTTCTACATCTTTTAGAAGTATAGACAATAGCCTATTACTTCATCCTTCCATGGAATTGGTCTTTTCACTACTTCATTGGCTGCCCTAAACTTCTACTTTCTGATAATAAAGTTGACGAGGAGGTTTTTTTGCATCCATATATTCTATGTGATGGTGCAATTTCTCTCTATATTCCTTAAGACCATGTCATTGAGAGGATGGGGATTCAATGCATCTCTGTTATCCACATTGTTTTTCTTCGTATATAATCAGGCTACCTCCAGGATTTCCTATCCAATTGGCGTATTTCTATGATCTCCTATCCTAAATTGATCAACCATTTAATCAGGTGGTCTGTGCTACTGACTTCTGTGCCAGAAGAGTTGAGTTTGGTTCCCTCTCGGGTATGGCATTTTTATCACCCATTTTCATCTATCATCCTTTACCATCTGCCTTAGCATTAATGTGTCAAACAGTCAGATATAAAATCAGGAAAAAATAATCATTTCCAATCTGGTGCAGCTAGCCGCTGACCTCAACAGTCTCATCTTAGCTCACAATTGGGTTATCCTGAGCAAAATATAATCCTTGTCAAAATTTTCTACAAGTTTATTGAACTGTAAACCAACAAATGATTCCTGTAGGCATTGTTAAATTAATTTCTCCACTAGTCATTTTTCCTTGAGGGATTGCAGGTTAACTGTAAATTTATTGGAAAGAGTAAAAGTTGCTAATGTATTTCAGCTCATTCAATGCTGAGCTATTATGAGGCATACTTACCTGTCGGCCTAAATTTTTTGTACATATTTTGAAATTAATATATTTATATAACGTGTGTGAGTGGTTTTTATTGGTTTTTAATCTGTGCATGCTTTGGAATTACCAGTTTTTGTGTGGAGCCGCTAGGCGGTCATGCAGGCTTGCTGCGTTATTTATTGTGTTGATCACTTCCGCCTAGGCAATGACTCCGTGGTGTGTTCTCCACTCCTTCATTTACACCTCTGTTACCTATGTTTTTTATGGAGTATTTTTATTTGTGACCTATACATGGATTTATGTTTGCTAATAACAAAAGTAGACTACTCAACTTTTTTTTAAATTTATTTTCATTAAAATTTTCATTTATTTTTGTAATATCTCTAGTTTTACCCTAATTTACAAGAAATTCAATAGAAATAATTTCTTGTTATATCCCTGTTTTGACTATTATTTTATTTATTGTATTTCTTGCTGTTAATTATGGAGTAAAATTTCGGAACCAATGGAGAATTAGCTTGAAGAGTTTTAGCTAAATGTTGTAGAACACCACAGTATGCTAAAAAACTTTTGTGTTTTTGTTGTATTCACTTCAAGCAGTTGTTGCAGTTGTTTTTTGATACTTCTGTTTGTTTTAATGTTGTGTTGTTTAGGTCATCAGCTGAAAGGTGGTTTGAACCTGTAGTGGTTTTACTAAGTAAAACGAGAAGTGAGGTGGTTTACAATTGCCTTCCTCACTGAGTGGAAAAGTATGCTTATCAGCATGCTGAGCCCTCTGAAAAGCATATATTTTCCACTCTGCAAATAACACCTTCACTTCATTCACCACAGGGCTGTACAGGGGGCTATACAGGGTCGGGCTGTATAATGAAATTCATTACTTTCAGAAGAGATAACTCTGATTAGCGTCTTTTACACCTCCACCTTTTCTGTCTTTAATGATTCAGTCATATAATTGGTTGATCATGTGATAAGAAACAGAACTATTTATTTTAGCCCTGTAACTAACAAATTGAGTGTAAATAACTTGACACTCCACCTGTCTGCTATGGGAAGTTTTAATGTTACAAAACTATATGGAAGTGAGTGTTCATTATGCTAATTTTCAAGTTCTTATTTAGAATTAGCAGGCTTATAATATTTTTGATTTGGAATGTTCAAAACGACTTAATAACAGAAAAAAATGTTACTATTTCAGGACAGCGAAGAAGTCGGATGTTAGCCACATTATTCAAAGATGAACGGTGCCAACAGTTACCAGCTTATTCTATTCTGGAGAAAATGTATCTTGATCGTATAATTCGACGCTCTGAATTGCAAGAATTTGAAGCTCTCTTGCAACCACATCAAGAAGCTTTAACAGG
Organism: Catonia carolina; assembly: GCA_035578175.1. Lineage (NCBI taxonomy): Eukaryota > Metazoa > Arthropoda > Insecta > Hemiptera > Achilidae > Catonia > Catonia carolina. The sequence continues at coordinate 139,469,063 of JAQMRL010000001.1, read as the reverse complement.
AGATGGTAATATACATTAATATGTACACATTTAACTCTTTAAATAAGAATTTATGTTCATTTTTAACTATTAGATCTTTATAATTAAAAATTATTTTAATGGTCATTAAGCAAAGAGAAGTTGAAATACTTTTGCCTAAAATATTATTTTGTTATCCAGCCATGTAAGTTGTAATTTGAACTTAGTGACTAAAAATTTCACTGATTTATGAAATCCCAAAATAAAATGTTTGGTTGACTGGACAGTAAAAATGTGGTTCGTAAAATGGATTTTAATTTTTGAACAGAAATAATGCTTTCTCTGTTTACTGTTTATAAAGTATGAACAGTCCTTGTAGTTAAATTAGTTAATTCTTGTGGTATAAAGTAATCAGTATTGTTTAATGAAAAATGAACGTAATATTTGGAAAATTGATATTTATTGGTAATCAGCAAAAGAAATTCTTTTCTCATCATGTCAAAAAGCTGCCTTGCTCTACTCGAGAAACTAGTTTCGTTACAAGTATGACAAAATATGCTTAATTAAGTATTGCTTTTTTTGTGAAGAACAAGGTCCTGAAATGTGAAGTGCATTTAGCAGACTTAATTTACCATTTACCTTAATTACCATTTCTGATCTTGTAATTTGTTAAATCTGTTGTCCTGAACAAATTGTTTCAAATATTTTGTTTCCTTAAATATATACAGTTACTAAATTAAATAACATTTATGCAAAGAGAAATAACCAAAACTGAAATTTCAGAGCAAGTAATCTTGATTTTAAAATCTTTGCTTTAAGTGTTACACAAAATAATCTGTAGTGTAAAATACTTTCTTATATTAGCTTAACAGAGTTAAGCTAAGAGTTAACTTCAGGACATGATTTGTCTTGTCAATAAAAAAAGAGTTTTTATTGAAGGTATGCCCAATAATGCTTATTTTATTCTGGTGGCCATTTTGTACTTTTTTCATTAAAATGACTTGTAAACTCTCACTTATAATAAAATAATGAACCAATTGAGATATTAAAATTTAGCATACTTGTTCATTTGAAAAAATTTTGTGGTAAAAATTTCAAAATGGCAGTATTGCAAATTTTAAAAATCTCTGCCGTGGTTGTTTTTTGTTTTAATATTGACTTTACTACCAAAAATATCAAGGATTTTTTTATGAAAAAAATGACACCTCATTTTTCAAAATCTTGTAAAAAGTAACAAAGTTATGGTAAAAGATATTTGAGCGTTGTAACTGAAAATTGTTAAAAGTCAAAACAATATAGACACTTTTCAGGCTTCTACTTACCATTACCCTGCTTTGTTTATACCACCACATTAGTTATTGGTAAGTAGTTTAACAGTTGTTGGCTTCAAACCTCTCTTTAAGGCTGGGCGCCCATTAGTGATTTAGCCTGTCACACAATAAAAAAAAATGAAACTTGCTGTTTTAAAATAAAGCCCAAATACATGCAACCACGAAATGTAGTGATTTCTTAATCACATATGTTCTTGATTCTTTTGTCACATAACAAAAACGCTTGTGGGCGCTTATCTTATTGCTCATGCATGAATAGGAATACATACAACCACTCGTGTAACCAAGCATTGATGCATATTACACCACTTTGTACATATTGAGAATGTTGTTTACAATTTATCCCAAAACAAAAATAATTGTTTAATGATTCATTATATTTATTTGAAGTAAGGAGTGTAGAGGCAAAACTCAATATGTGACATTTTTTCACATGTGGTCGTTTTTTACATCACTTGATTTATCTCAGTGAGTTGATCTCAGTTGTTTCATTAGAGGCTATAATCGACAAGTTGAACGCTATTACCGTTTTAAAATTGTGGTTTTAGAAGCAAAAAACCGATAAATATGACACATATGTTCAACGTGTGTGTCATAAAAATTAATTTGTGTGCCACCAGAGGAGAACAAGTCAGATACAGCTAATGAGAGTGGGGATGTGTGTTTGTTTACCAAAAAGTCTCCATTGATTTGACACTTGGTATAGTTTTAACCAGTTGACAAGCAATTTTTTACTGAAAGGAGGAAATGAAATCCAGAAAAAATATCAAACCAATAATATTTTTTACCATAACTTTATGTTTAAAATATAGAGTATTCTAAATTGTACATTTAACATACTAATAAAATTGACTTAATTTTGTATTTTTAAAGGTTCAACTATTCTAGATCGTGCTGTTATTGAGCATAACCTCTTGAGTGCAAGCAAACTTTACAATAATATAACGTTTGAAGAATTAGGTGCTTTGCTAGAAATACCTCCTACAAAAGCTGAAAAAATTGCCAGTCAGATGATTACTGAAGGAAGAATGAATGGATATATTGATCAGATAGATTCTATTGTACATTTTGAAAGTGAGTCTTTTTTAGTTGTTCATTTAGTCATGGTTAAAAACATTATTGCGAAGCAGTAATTTTTTTGCATTGGCCAGTTTTAATAAACTCTTATTGTAAATTGTTTTAATTTGTTTTGAATTTGGTTATTTTTCTATGTGTGCTACCAAATATTGATAACTCAGTGTCTGAATATCATATTGATAGCACAGATACTTCATCAGCTATTACTAGCAGTATGTGTTGTTTAGTATTGTTAACTGTCTGCAATGGCCATAAAATTGTAAATCCTTTATGAGGTGAAGAAATTTCAAATCCCTTAGTGACCGACCATTTATTGATTTATTTGCATTGTTTAACTTGTTTAACAGTTTTCTTTTGGCAGACTGAGTACAGTGCTTATGTACATAAACTATAACAGCTAAACCAAGCAGAATATTTTATTGGCAGATTCATGAATTACGTGTTTGTGCAGTTTTGTGAAATTATATTGAGCTAGTATGGTCCTAAGTTAAGTATGGGGAACTCTTTGTGGTATGCTCTTCTAAGTTTGGGCTTATAGGTTGGGGGGACCCAAAAATTACAAGACTTTATAGCTGTTTTATTTATCAATATTTTTACACCAAAATTTGATCACCTTCAAAGTATTCACCATTAGATATTGTACACTGGTCCATCCTTTTTTTTTCACTGTTCAAAAGAATTTTTTAACTCTCAGTGGGATGTCCTGTAAGCTCTCCAGCGATTTTTATTTCACTTCTTCGACAGTCCCTTAACGTTTCCCTTTCATGTACCTTTTAGTCCAGCGAATAGAAAGAAGTCGCAGGGAGCCAGGGCGGGTAAACCATCAGGGCATTCCATTTTTGCTCAGAAACTGCTTCACAGACAATGCTGTTTGAGCAGGCGCATTGTGTTGTTGAAGAACCAGTCTCCTGTGTGCAAAAGATCCGCCCTTTTCTTCCCGATGCTCTCTTGCAATTTCTTCTATACCTCCATATAGAAATATTGGTTTGGTATAGTTTGGCTTGGAGGAACAAACTCCATGTGCTCCTCTTGACATCAAAAACCATCGGCCCGTGAGGTTGATGGGCACCCAGAAGGAGTTAGGTCTTTAATAGACATTTCCCTCCCTTTTGAAATGTGAAAACCAGTCGTAGACCCAAGCTTTACTCATGCATCTTCCTTGTAAGACAACGACAAGTTCAACGTTAACATCACCGAGTCCCTCTTGGTGATCAAGTCCAACCATTTCGTCTACCAAATCAATAGAATAATGCAGTTTATATTCTTCTTTCACCCAACTATACATAGTTCCTTCAGGCATAAACTTGCTTTCAAAAGACCTGCCTTAACCTTTTCAATAATTTTTAATTTTTCCTTAACAGAATGTGTTTTTTGTTTAAACAACATGTTAGGCTATATGAACCAAAATAAACACAATGATGTCAAATAAATTAACCAATGTAACAGTAAAACTTCACGATACACAGTGAAAGCAGCCCGGAATACAATCGAATGACCGTGTCACAAATATCATGTATACTGTGTCTTGCAGAAGCATTTCTTGTATTGCTGTTACAGGAAATGAGTCACATACAGTCTACCGTATCATAAGAATTCCTCCTATTACTGTACTAGAATCATAGTTTAGTTTAATTGAATCATATTTCTGGGAATTCAAAGACTTTAAAATTGGTTGTGACTAAATTATATCCAATCCAGAGGTAGGATAACTAGGAAATTAAAAGATCTACATTTTTTATTTAAAACATTTTTCTCTACAGAGCCTAGTTTAGCGTGAAAGAGTTATTTTCCATATTTTTAAGTCAAACTGAGGTTGATTTTCATTTTGCGTCTCCACTCCTGATTCAAATTAGGTTATGTTTATTGAGGTTAGTTTTTTGTTTATTTCTAATGTTTTATTACTAATGGTAGGTTTATTGTTCATTATTAGCGATGGCAAGAGAAAGTTGTGTGAGTGTTTCACACCAGATTTTTTCATCAAAATTTGTAATAAACAGGATTTTTTAATAATGCATTTTAGTGTATTAGTATATTTTAGTATGCATTTTATGACAAAAAAGTGTAAAATTAAAGTTATAAAAAATTTAAAAATACAACTTTTATTTCAAGCTTTTTTTACAGAGCCTAGTTTGGTATCAATTAGCGATTTCCCGTTTTTTGAAGTTTAACAGAGGTTGATTTTCATTTTGCATCATTCACTCATGATTAAAATTAGGCAATGTTCTACATTTTACATTGTTTACTAATGATTAAACATAGGTTGTTTGGGGTTTGCTTACATTGGCAAGAGAAAGTTGTGTGAGTGTTTCACACTAGATTTGTTTTTATCTCTTTTGATAGCGGTTTAGGTTGTACCATTATTTTATTTGTTCTTTCTAACACAATTTTTTGAATATAATTATAAAATCATTATCATACCTATTTTCATTAGCTATATTTTGAATTCTTTTTAGTTGCACAATAAATGTCCTCTTGTTTCTATAAAGTTGTCTTCATTGTTTTTTATCTTCTTTCTAAAAAGTTTATTATTCTATTGTTATCCTTATCACATGTAAATTGTAATGTGTTGAGTTTAACTTATTTATAATTATCAAATATTTATTCTTTATTACTGGATTTAAAAAATCATGTAAATGTAATCAACATAACATGCCATATGTTATTTCAGAGTTTTGGTGGGTGCCTCCACAAAACAAAAATGCAGGATTTTGTTGAAAGAAAGTCCTGTGAGTTCTTATAATTATATTATTCAGTATTAAAAAATTTTGTTTGTGTTGTATGAACCTTATATGTTGTACCAAACGTTGTTCAAATGTATAATTTTTTAATATAATTTACTGTGTTTTTATTTTAGCTCGAGAAGTTTTACCTGCATGGGACAAACAGATACAGTCACTTTGCTACCAAGTTAATCAGATTATAGAAAAAATAACAAATATTGAAGGAGATTGGATATCAAGAGCTATGGAAGAACAAATGGTTCATTGAAGTTTCTTGCTGAGTGTACTTTAATCTATCTTTATGTCAGAATTTATTAATTAATGTTGTTGCTCATTGTGATAAAAATCCTTATCCCGTAAATTACTTTTTTTTAAATTATGATGAATTCTTAACATAATTACTATTAGATTTTTCTTTTTATGTATTTTTTGTAAAATATAAAATAATTTTTTGAAAATAAATTACTTCTTACTTTGTCTTGAAATTACTTACGTGTATTTCATCATTCAGCAGATCATGGTAAATTCAGTTATGTTGATGAACAGTACAAACATAGCGCTGTAAAGCAATCTTGTTAGATTATCCATTCATTAAATAATTTATAAATTTATCATTGTCATATTTTGAATTTTTTCCAAATACCTATGTAAGAAAATGTTATGGAGTACAATAAATGTTTAGTTTTGTGTCAAAAGCTCTACACTTTTGTTTTTAATGTTTGTCAAGCACAAAAGTAACTAACTTTGTTAATTGGTTTCAAGAAGTACCTACAAAGAAATTAAAATTGTTTCACTTTTAATGATTTTTACTTTCTCTTGCCTATATGAATGTATAGAAAGGAAAGTATTGTTTTCATGTCGATTTTAAGAAATCGAGTTTCCACCGGATCTGCACGTTTTCAGACCTCCTGAACCCAAAAAACATGTTTTTAGCGATTGGTCTGTGTGTGTGTGTGTGTGCGTGCATGTGTGTGAACAGAATATCTCAAGAACGGAACATTGTACAAACTTAAAACTTAAGTTAGATACCACTACCGGACCCAACATGAACATTTTTATCAAAATTGATCAACCGGAAGTAGTTTGTGTAATTTTTCACTTTTTGCGCTTTTCTCAAAAACGGCTCCTACAATTTTTTTTTAAAACTGCCTCTACTAAATTTTTCATGCTCTACAAGATAGGGTATAGGTGCATGTCTGCTGAAATTCTTGGGGAGGCTGTTTTCACATAAAAAATTGTTTTTTAAGATTGCAGCTTTAATATGCATTTTAGCGCAAAAATGTATATAATAAAAGTTGTAGAGAATTTAAAAACCTACAACTTTTATTTCAAAATTTTTTATGCAACGTTTAGTTTAGCGGTAATTAGCGATTTTCTGTTTTTTTTCATAAAAATGTAAAAAATCGATTTTTTTAAGATTTCAGTCTTAGTATGCATTTTACGGCAAAAGTATATATAATCAAATTTGTAGAAAATTTAGAGATCTACAACTTTTATTTAGAGCATTTTTCTCTACAGAGCCTAGTTTAGCGTGAAAGTGATTTTCTGTATTTTTAAGCCATACTGAGGTTGATTTTTACTTTGCATCGTTTACTTATGGTTAAAATTTGGTTATATTTATTGAAATTAGTTTTTTTGTTTTTTCTAATGTTAGGTTATATTGTTAATTATTTGCATTGCCAAGAAAAAATTGTGTGAGTGTTTCACACCAGATTTTTTTCAGATTTGTTACTACTATTATGGCCATGTTTTCCCAATAGGTTTTCTTAATTTCTCCAGTTGTACCAATTAATTCTCCTGTTTATCGTGGAGTAGCCTATATTTCCCTTTCTTACTCCAAATGAATGACGTCATATATATTAAATTTTAATGCTTTAAACAAAGGTAAATTCATGCTTCTTGAATTCTTTGTGTGTGGGTATGGAAACAAATTCTTCTACACATCACAGATAGGAAAAATTTCCCTGTTTCAGACACCATCTTCAATGGATGACCATGACGTTACTATAAGACACGAAACACAATTTTACTAAGGAAATTTCTAGCCACCAAAATGACAAAAAAATGCTGAAGTCCTTCAAAAACCATCACATTTAAACTCAGCAATATGGGAAATAATAAATAAGAATCGAGGTGTAGTTAGCAACAAAAGTTTTACTGGACATACCAAATATTCATTCAAAAATAAATTTTTATAATGCATCCTGCAGTTTGAAATTATTTCTATTTCATATAATGAATTAATATAATAATTTCACTAACCTTCTTTTTAAACTGCGTCACCTTTATTGTAATTTCTACTTACACGTGTTTCGGTGGATCCACCATCATCAGAGTAAATGAAAAATTGAAACTAAAAAATTTTTTCACATTTATTTAAAATTTACAGAAGATGGTACATCTTCAGTCACTTGTATAAAACTGATTTAAAATTAATTAATTTTAATTTATCCCTTCTCATATTTACTGTAGATAGCAGCAGCAGTCAATATCACTTCATCATTCCTAAATTTTATTTGTTCATTCAAAATGTCCTGCTTTTGCTCTTTCAAATATTTATAAATATGGAACATCTCATATTTCTCAATTTTATTTTTATTCTCTGTATTACATTGTTCTATTATATTGAAATGTTCATCTATTTTACCAAATTTATGTCTTTCTTCTTTTATATGATTGGTATAGTTAGATAATTATAATGTAGTCACATTTCAGTGCTTTTTTATGTTCATTATACCTCACTTGAAAATTACGACTAGTCATACCAATGTAAAATTATTTACATTTTAATATTTTACAATGTAATATAGAGAATAAAAATAAAATTGAGAAATATGAGATGTTCCAAATTTATAAATATTTGAAAGAGCAGAAGCAGGACATTTTGAAAGAACAAATAAAATTTAGGAATGATGAAGTGATATTGACTGCTGCTGCTATCTACAGTAAATATGAGAAGGGATAAATTAAAATTAATTAATTTTAAATCAGTTTTATACAAGTGACTGAAGATGTACCATCTTCTGTAAATTTTAAATAAATGTGAAAAAAAATTTTAGTTTCAATTTTTCATTTACTCTGATGATGGTGGATCCACCGAAACACGTGTAAGTAGAAATTACAATAAAGGTGACGCAGTTTAAAAAGAAGGTTAGTGAAATTATTATATGAAATAGAAATAATTTCAAACTGCAGGATGCATTATAAAGATTTATTTTTGAATGAAGATATTATTAAAATGGCATTTAAGTATCAAAAATTGAAACTGAAGATTAATTTAACTAATATAAACATAAAATTTAACAAAAATTGCATGAAAGAAAATATTTTCCCTAATTATATTAGAATTAAAAATAATAATAACTCTGTAGAGTCTCAACACGCAATTCAAAAGGCAAAATATACATGGATAAAGACAGTAATATCTAATCTATACAAAAAGAAATCAAGATTAAACATAGAACTGTACGAATTGCATTTAAATATTTTAAAATTATATGGTTATCTATATTATAATCTTATAAACTATCATACCAGTGTAAATAACAAATCTTTAATCAATAATAAAATAAAAACTATCAAAGTTAAATTCAATAAATTATTGAACAATAAATATAAAATGACAGATAATAAAATAAAATTTGGCAATCCATACATTAACAATACAAATATAGAACTTAATAAAAATGATGAAGAGATTTTGAATTTAGGCATAAAACATAATTACAGCACAAATAACATACTTAGGGATCTTAAACACAATATAATAGACATTGAATCTGCTTTATATAAAATTGAAGTAGAAAATCATAATATAATCAGAAGTAACGTGAAAAGTAACATATTGAATATAAATTATAAAAACAAAAACTTAAATAATTATAATAAAAAAATAAATAAAAAATATGAAAATTTAAAGAAAAAATTACAAGATGAAGATAAGATGCTGTAATTGTAAAAGCTGATAAAGTAAATGTACCTGTAATAATTTACAAAAATGAATACATACAAAAAACAGAAAAATATTTGAACAACAATAATTTTGAGATCATTAAAAAAGATCCAACTAAAAAATTCAATGCACAACTTAGAAGAATTATTAGTGAATCAAATAAGATAATCGATAAAAAAATAAAAAATAAATACATAAATAATAATCCTCAAGCACCAAATCTTAATGGCCTTCCTAAAATACACAAAGTGGATGTACCTATAAGACCTCTGGTTAATTATAAAAATGCGCCTACATATAAAATATCTAAATTTTTATATGATTACCTAAAAACACATATAATATTAAATAACCGATATAGTATAAAAAACGCTCAAGAAATAATAGACAAAATACAAAAAATAGAAGTTAATGACAAACATATTATGATGTCTTTTGATATCAAAGATATGTACACAAATATACCCATTGACAAAACCATAAACATTATAAAAAATAAATTAACAGAACGTAAATTGCATGAAGACGAAGTAAAGCAAGTTATAGGATTATTAAGACAATGTACTTCACAAAATTATTTTAAATTTAATGAAAAAATATACAAACAAAAAGATGGACTTACTATGGGAGCACCATTAAGCTCTATTTTGTCTGAAATTTATTTACAATATTTTGAAGAAATAACTGTGTATCAAATAGAACACACACATAATGTAGTAATGTGGCACAGATATGTAGATGACATACTGGTAATATTAGAAAAGACATATAAAAATGAAGAGGATGTTATTTTTAAAAAATTAAATACATTTGATGATAAATTACACCACACTATGGAACTTGAAAATAATAATAAATTAAATTTCATGGACATACAATTAATCAAGGGTATAACAATTAATAGTAAAATAACAACAGGTGTATTTCGTAAAAGTATATTACCAATAACAAATATAAATAAGTCATCTAATCACCCATACTCACATAAAATGGCAGCTTACCATAGTATGATTCACAGAGCATATAATTATATAAAAGATAAAAAACTACTAGAAAATGAATTAAGAACAATAAAATTCATAGCACAAAAGAATGGGTATCATGAAAAAGAGATAGATAAAGTAATAAATAAAATTAAAAACAAACTATATTTTAAAAATAACTTGAGAACCACCCTTATAATAGATAATAAAATAAAACATAAACCATTTATTGCATTAAAATACAATAAAACTATTAATAATAAATTATACAGAACATTAAATAAATTTTATAAAATCGCATACATATGTAATAATAAAAAACTACTGTCCACAAATATAATTAAAAATAATATAAATGAAACACTAAGCAATAAAAAGGGTGTGTATAAAATAGATTGTGGTAATGAGGATTGTAAAAAAATTTACATTGGTATGACTAGTCGTAATTTTCAAGTGAGGTATAATGAACATAAAAAAGCACTGAAATGTGACTACATTATATCTAACTATACCAATCATATAAAAGAAGAAAGACATAAATTTGGTAAAATAGATGAACATTTCAATATAATAGAACAATGTAATATAGAGAATAAAAATAAAATTGAGAAATATGAGATGTTCCATATTTATAAATATTTGAAAGAGCAAAAGCAGGACATTTTGAATGAACAAATAAAATTTAGGAATGATGAAGTGATATTGACTGCTGCTGCTATCTACAGTAAATATGAGAAGGGATAAATTAAAATTAATTAATTTTAAATCAGTTTTATACAAGTGACTGAAGATGTACCATCTTCTGTAAATTTTAAATAAATGTGAAAAAAATTTTTAGTTTCAATTTTTCATTTACTCTGATGATGGTGGATCCACCGAAACACGTGTAAGTAGAAATTACAATAAAGGTGACGCAGTTTAAAAAGAAGGTTAGTGAAATTATTATATTAATTCATTATATGAAATAGAAATACCAAATATTGTTAACAAAAATAATGAACTCTTTGAGAATGGTGTAGAAATTTGTAATTATTGTAACCAATATTATCAGGAAGTAGCTTCAAAACGTAAACAACAGATTAGGGAAACAGTGGGATGTTATGATCCAAAAGGTAACAAGGTAGTAAATCGATTCCTATTTAGCCTAATTTCTAGTGAGGAATTAGAATCAGTTATTGATAGTTTGAAAAGTAAGAAAACATGTGGGTTAGGTGGTATTTCTAGTATAATTGTTAAAGAATGTTAACATTTTTTAATTACTCCTCTCCTTCATTTAATTAACTTCTCACTCAAGGCAGGTATATTTCCAAACAAACTGAAGGAGGCTAAAATATCACCTATATTTAAGAATGGAGATAGCCAGTTAGTTGAAATTTATAGGCCCATAAGTATTTGAAACACAACTAGTAAAATTTTTGAAAAGGTAGTATTTGTTAGGTTAATCAGTTTCTTGACTGAAAACCTTATCATCTCAGAGGATCAGCATGGTTTCCAAAAAGATAGATCAACTAAAACTGCAATAGTTTCACTTGTGGAGCAAGTAGTTGATATATTGGATGCCGGGTAGAAAGCATTGGCAGTGTTTCTGGATCTGAGTAAAGCTTTCGATTGTGTTGATCATGATATTTTATTGAAAACATTAGTCATTAAGCATTAAGGATGTAGAATTGAAATGGTTTCAATCTTACCTTATTAATAGATTACAGTGTGTGGAGTTAACTAAAGTTGTTAGGGGGAAACTTACAAAGGTTGTATCTGGAAAGCTTGAAGTCAAAGCAGGCGTTCCACAAGGGTCAGTTTTAGGTCCAATTCTGTTTTTTTTTTTGTAAATTAATAGGCTACCAGAAGTCATACCTAATGGCAGAGCTTTGTTGTTTGCTGATGATACTTCAGTAATGAGTAACAGTTTACTGATAAATGCGCTTGAAGTAAATACACATGTTAACATAGAGTCCGTTGTACAGTTTTTGAATCAAATGTTTTTGGGAAAAAGCGTCAGTACTTGCAGTTCAAAAACAAACATAACATTAAAGAAAGTAGAGAAGTGGATGTATTTATTCATAATTATAGTTTAGAGCAAGTAGAAACAGTGAAGTTCCTAGGAGTATCTCTAGATAGATTTTTGTCTTGGGACTTCTATACCAATCAAGTTTGTAGTAAAATAAATATCATCTGGGGTATTTGCACTAAAACAAATTGCCAGATTAAATGATAAAAAATTACTAACGGGAGCTTATCATGGCCCCATTCTGTCTCGTATCCGTTATGGTATCTTAGTATGGGGTAATTCTAGCATGGGTAGTATGAATAGGGTTTTTAAAATTCAAAAGAAAGCTATTAGGTGTATGGTAGGAGCTAACCAGCTAACCTCATGCAGGTCACTATTTAAGGAGCTTAAATAGCTTACAGTTCCCTCTCTCTACATTTTGAGGTGATTATGTATGTTAGGCAAAATAATAATATGCAAAATTTCAATGTTCACAATCATAACACGAGAAACAGAAATTATTATTATGTGGCTAATCACTCCTCAAAATTGTTTGAACAAAAACCTACTTATGCAGGGAGAAAATTCATGAATATATTACCCCAATTTTTAAAATGTTGTGATAATTTGCATTCCTTTAAAAAAAATCTGAAAAATTACTTGATCAGTGAAACTTTTTATAGCATACAAGAATTTCTTTCTTGATAATAGTGATACATTGTGTGATTCTTATTATGTATTTCAGGTGTTATAACTGACATGTCCTATACTCCTCCTGGAGTCTCCAGGATGCATTAATAAAAAAAAAATAATAATTACATTTATAAGAAATATTGGCCTCAAACGGTACAAGTACTATTATATGCCCAGTCATCTTAGTTGGGATTTAAACTGGTAAGGAAATAAAAAAATTTAAGAATTAAAATGACAACACTTTCCATATAAAAATGAGTAATTGTACAAAATGTAAAATAATCAATAGTATTAAACAAACAACAGTAAAAATAATAATCATTACAAATGAATAAAACAGATCCAAAGGACAAATTAAGAAGGGCATATATAACATCATAAACTTTTTAATTGGCAAATGCCATTTATAAAGCAGAACTCTGCTGAAGAGAGAGAGAGAAAGAGAGGTAGTAGGCAGAGATAATACAAAACAATTCAAGGAAACTAAACAAATTAAAATCAATTTACCTAGTAACCACATCTAAATAAACAAAAGATAATCCCGTCAGTAAAAACAAAACAAAGAAAAATAGACAACAGGTATAATATTTAGTTTGGTTTTCTCAGAAAATGGATATTAAGGTTAGGATGGAGATGAGGGGAAAGATGGCTGTAGTGGGTGTTTATAGATCCCTTAATGGTGACCGGAATCAATTTTGTAGACAGTTCAGTGAATTTCTGGAAGTTTTGACAGAAAGATGTATAAAAGTGGTTGTTCTGGGTGATGTTATTCTAGATCTTGCTGTTCAAAGTAAAATGGTATAAGAGTTCAGCAATATTGTAAATATGAACAATCTAGATAATTATAAAAGTTAATATGCACAAAGATTCTTGATCTATCATCAAGAATTACTAGTCACTCACAAACCATAATAAATCATTTAACAATTATTGGTAGTTGTCAGGTTGGGTTAAGGGGATTGGAGCTCTCATACAAGTAATAAATGTACCTGACTGAATGAATGTAATTATTGTTATGAATGTAATGTAATTATTATTTATTTTTGTACAATAATATATCTATTTTGAAAAATATCGTGCAAATAAAACCGCCATACAAATAATTACAAATCAATTCTTTGTTATTAAATTAACGTAATTAATAATTTGGCCTACATCCAAATATTTATCTGTAATTTAAATAAAACCTTGTTAACTTAACTGTCGAATGACAGGTGAATAAAAAAAAGCACAATGGTAGACCTTGCCTATAGCTGCCAAGGGCTATTTGCCAGGTAGTTATTACTGTTAAAGAAGTTATATTATCATATTTTTACAATGGAAGAGTTTCTTTGTACAATACAAAATTTACACAAAGTCGGTAAGTAAAATTGCAATTGAATATTGCAATTTTTTTGAATAATTGCATATGGTGTAAACTATAATCTGTGCTTACTTTTTTACTTAATTAGTTTTTATGAATAAATTTTTTAAGAATACATGTGCTGCTGAAGAAAAAGTGTTTGCTATTAATTACTTATTAAAATCTGTGATTTAATGGGTTATTTTAGTCACATTTTGTAGCTATAATTTGTTTTAATTGATTTAGAAATTTATTAAAATTTCTAATATTGGTGATTTTCAAAAGGACTGGAAAGTTTTTTTAGGGTTTATTATAAACTGTGTATATTTATAACAGCCTTATATTTCATTTAGTGAATCAAGATATGAATATAACAGAATGAAATACAATCTTTATTCCATTCTTTTACATTACTTTAAAATTTTCACAAATTCTCAGGTTGCCTTTGGGAGTCTGCTTCAAGAATATTATTATACATTATTTTGAGTAATTTCTCAAAAATACATAATAAATAAGCTGTGTATTGTGTGTAACATATTAGGCTACATATTTTGATTATGTGAGGGTTTATACTTTTTGAGGTGACTGGAGAGAACTAATTAACATTTTGGGAACTGAACAGAAATGGTTTTCAAATGTTTTATGGGTCCGTCCATCAGAGGAGAACCTGAAATTTATTGCAAACAGTGTAATTGAGGATGGACTAAGTGGTATAGTCAGCATTGGGTGTGGTACAGGTTTACTTGAATGGCTCATTCATTCAGCAACTGGTCAGTAAAACTTTTTATTATTTATTTTCTGAAGTAATTACAAGTTTTTTCTACTTACCATTTTTGTCAGTTAAATATGAATCATGAACATTAATCACCAAAGATTAGCAATGTGGTCAAAAATATAATGAAATGAAAGCTAGTATAAGGTCAGGACTGTTGAATAAGGGATTTAATGGCCCTGGTAATACTTGGACAATTCAAATTGGCACAAGCAGCTTCGGTGTTTATCTACTCCACTCTTTGCCCCTCGCCATGCAACGACTGTACAGTCACAGAAGTATACAATTGCTAATGTAATGTGCGTCCCACGCATGGTCACTACGCTTTGTTTTCACTGTTATTAATAATCTGTCAGACATAATAATGCAACTAATTTTTTTTCATATATGATTTCCTGTTCATTATATATAATTATATTATTATTATTATTATTATTATATTATATATATTATTATATTCAGACCAATTTGTTTAGTTAGTTGCGTGCGTCTGTAGAGTATAGTTTAGTGAGTGTTTAATTAATTACGTTAAGTTTCTTAGCAATAATTTTTTATTATATTTACTGAGACAAATTAAATAGATATTGTAAAATGAAATAATTATTTGTATATTAGTGCATTGAAATAAAGTTGTAGGCATTTGCGTACATTAAAATTTGTAGGTCTTGTTGAATGAATAGGTTATGGATTATACTTTATGAGAAACTGTTTGTACATGTAGAGCAAGGTTTGTGCCAGTTCAAATTGTCCACGGTATATAAGGCTGCCTTCTATGAGAAGTAATTTGCATGCTTGGCTACAAAGTGGAAGATCCAGATTAGATTTTGGGAACTTAAACACATAATAAATTTCACTAACCTTCTTTTTAAACTGCGTTAACTTTTATAACATAATTGAAACTAACAAATTATTTATTTAAAATCTATAGAAGATGATACATCTTCAGTCATTTATATAAAACGTATAAAAATTACTGAAGGTGTTCATCTTTTACAGATTTTAAATAAAAAAAAATTTTTTTAGTTTCAATTATGTTATTTACTCTGATGGTGGATCCACCAAAACACGTGTAAGTAAAGATAAAAGTTGACGCAGTTTAAAAAGAAGGTTAGTGAAATTTATTATATAAAATAAAATAAATTTCAAACTGCAGGATGCATTATAAAGATTTATTTTTAAACACACAAGAACCAATCTTCCATTACCAACAATAGCATCAATTACCAAGCTGTTGATGCAACTTTCAATTTAGAAAAAATGTAAAAACAGGTCACATTAAATCCAGCAAAAAATAATAAGTGTAAAATTTACAAAATAAGTGACCTGGGCACTAAATATTGTTTATATTCTACAGTAATGGCAATTTTGTGATTAAGAATACTTACATAACATTAAAAAATGCAAATTTTTATGTAGTTCCACTTGAAACTTGTGTACCAACTAGTACAATTTTTTACTGGTAAATTTCTAGAGTATAAGAACTATTGGTGTGAACTAAAAATTGTCCAACTAATGGATTCGGTAGTCACATTTTACACTTAGGTAAAAAAATACAACTATAATAAACACGGTAAATTTAGGCGGGTGGGAGTTACAGTGGTGCTGTATACAACACCACTTCCTCACCTCGCCACTCCTACCAGTCAAGCAATTTCTCCTCTCTTACTACTTCTGTTGACTTGAAACTTATTTCCTTATTTTAAAGTTTAATTCACCCTTTATGCTCAAAAAATGTACTTCACCTATAATATCTAGTACAGGACTACTGCAGGCATGTTTTATTACCTGTAACGTTTATATTTTGCACAAAAATTGAAACAAGATATAAATTACACTTTGTTTCACACCCTACGATTAATGTAGATTGTATAACTTTTCAAAATAAGTAATTCAGTTACGTGGATTCAAAATTACGAAAAAAACAAAGTTTGTTATAAACATTGTTACAATGTGATGTAAAAAGTTTCTTAGCATTAATAATTTATTGGCTTCAGTGCTGCTAATGATACAATTTCTTTATTATTTACGTTTATAACCGCACTCATAAATGAGTTTGTGAATTTACAGAATTATGGATAGTCAAAAATATTATAATAGAGAACAAATCAATACGATTATAGCCTACAAGTAGGCCTGCTTGTTGGTCAGTTGGCATTTAGTCTTGAAAAAAAATATTGGACATGATGTTCAGTTCGGTTATTATATCCTTAAGAATATTCGGTTTGGTTGCGATTATTTTCCCACGGTTTCATTAATTTTTATGTAATTCATAATTATCTCATCGGGATACCTGTTATACAGTTCTATTTATATGCCCACTTTATTAATATTAATATATTATTCAACTGCAGTAAGTAAATACCGTAAATAAAAACGTTCACTGAATGAACTACTTTTATTTACATTTTTTTTAAATTAACTTTTTTTAATTTATTTAACACGTAAAAACAGTGTACTTCTTGTAACAGTGTAAAAAGCGTAAGGGGAGTCTATGAGTACATAAGAGGTTGTGGAAGGGATACATGAGCAGGAACTCAACCCCCCCCCCCCCCGTAAATCTTTTGTTCTTAGTTTAGTGGCATATGTAAGTAAATTTTTTTACAATGGCTGCTGCTTCATATTTATTGTAGAATTCTGTTCTTAGAAATATCGAGGTCACTTGGCTAATGTGTGTACCATTCAACTTTGGAATAAAGGATTGCAACAAAAATCTAACTGAATAGTGAGGAACTTAACAATGTTCTGTTCGGTGTCCAAAGTTACTGAGCCTATACAAGAATTATGCTTACTGTAGCAAAGCAATTAAAGAATTTGGTGTGGAACTCACATTACCACGACTTTCTCTTGCCTTTCTAGATAATAAACAATGTAATCTATGTTTAATCATGACTAAACAATGTAAAATTAAAAACATTTCCTAATTTTAATTATGAGTTATTGACATAAAATGAAAATCAACCTTTGTAGAACTTACAAGTACGGAAAATCAGTAATTGCCTCTAAACTAGGCTCCATAAAGAAAAATGCTTAAAATAAAAGTTGTAAGTTTTTTTAATTTCCTATAATTTTGATAATATACACTTTTGTCATAAAATGCATTCTAAGGCCGCAATCTTAAAAAATCCCATTTTTAGTTTCGAGTTCAACTTCATACACAATTCCGTTCTTGACATATTTTGTTCACACATACACGAACATGACAGCTAATATTGGTATTTCACTTGAAAATCGGTTTTTTCAAGTAACATACCAAGATGAGCTGTCATGTTCCAGGTACATTACTTCTAGTGCACCTCAGGGTTCAGTTCTAGGCCCATATTTGTACTCATTGTATGAAGCAGACTAACCAACAACTGAACGGGTAGTTAAAGCTACATTCACTGATAAGGCATTGCTTGCTAAAAGTGGAGATCCTATAGTTGCTTCAAACAAACTTCAGGCATGTTTAGACCAAATCCAACTATGGCTTCAAAAATGAAGAGTGAAGATCAATACTGCAAAATCGCAGCATGTTACATTTACAATGCGGAGAAATACTTGTCCACCAGTAAAACTTGGTGTTGATTTACCACAAAGTGAAGTTGTGAAGTACCTGGGTATGCATCTTGACAGGCGGTTAACTTGGAAAACCCATGTGAGAATGAAGAGGAATGAATTAAATCTAAAATACAAAAGGATGTACTGGCTGATTGGCGGGAACTCTTCACTCTCTCTTGAGAATAAGTTGCTGCTTTACAAAATGTTACTTAAACCAGTTTGGTTGTACGGCGTTCAACTTTGGGGAACTACCAGCAGAAGTAATTCAAAGGTTCCAGAATAAGGTTCTTCGGGCTATAACAAGGGCACCATGTTTTGCAAGGAATGCAGGAATACAACATTATTGCAACCTTCCCGATGTAATGGACGAGGTCAGGTGTTTTAATAGAAAATATAAGGCAAAACTTGAAAGTCACGAAAACTAATTAGCCATAAATCTTTTAAACAATGAAGAAGTTTGGCGGCTGAAAACGTTACCATGTTTTGGACTTGTCTGAAAGAGTTTAAATATACATAAAATTATAGTGAAAAGTATTCCATATTGTAAAATGTAAATATCTTTGTACATAGTAATTTTCTCTCTTAACATATGAATAATTGATATAATGAGAGGTACTCAGGGTAATGAGGCCTCAACTTGTAATTTGTAAATTCAAAAGATTTGTTTATAGCTTATTTTTAAAAAACTGATGACAAATAATGTTTTAAAAAAAACCAGACCAAATTGCTAAAAACATATAATTGGGTTCAGGGGGCCTGAAAACATGTATATCCAGTTAAAACAAGACTTTCCTACCCTATATATTCTTATAACAAGAGTAAGTAAAAATGACTATTGATTTGTAACACCAAATTTTGTCATATAAATTTTTTGCTCTCAGTATCTGAAACTAAAAATAAAAAATTTGGTAATAGAATTCTGCACATGTGTGGTGGAACCCTGATTAACGAGACTGATTCCTCAACAGGTCAGTCTAATTACAAAATTGAACTTTCTATCTGAAGTAAAATAAAATTCAACTGTCTACCTACCTTTAGCTATTAGGACCTAAAACTCATATTCTGATTTTAGCTATAAAAACAAAAACAATGTTCCTGTGTGGTTGGATGAAGCTAATTGTTTATTGAAAGCAGATTGACACACAAGACTATCTTAGGAATGGAATAAAAGAAGCTGTAGCAACTTTTAATAATAATCGTGCCATTATGATTCATGCCACCAGGTTCATTCATACCCACCGGGTTGGTCTAGAGGTAAAGTCGTCGCCAAAATCAGCTGTTTAACAGCTGATTTTCGGAGACGAAGGTTCCTGGTTCAAATCCTAGTAAAGGTAGTTACTTTTATACGGATTTGAATGCTAGACAGTGGTTACCGGTGTACTTTGATGGTTTGGGTTCAATTGACCATACTCTCTCAGGAATGGTCGGCCTGAGTCTGTACAAGACTACACCTCATTTACACGTCATACACATCATCCTCATCTCATTGGGTCATGGGGTTGCTTATTGTTCTGAATTGAACAGATTGCAACGTACACATATTAGGATTTAAAAAAAAAATTGATTCATACTAGGAAAGAATGGATTCGTCAAGCGAAATCCATTAGTTTGAAATCCAAACGGGAACTATTTCAAGCAATGTTGTTGTTTATAAACAACTTTTTTATTCTTTTAAGTTCATTTTTTATTGTTTTCAGAATTAAATTATAATGTACGAATAGTTAATCAGATGTTATTGTCAACCTATAAAAAAATTATTTCATTCTGTTGAAAAATAGTAATTTTTGTAACAATTTATTCCAGTTTTGTTATTAGTAAAAGTCAAATTTTAATATCTTGTATTTATTTTACGCTTACTTCACTTACATGAATTTTCTGAGAATTAAATTTTTTATGTGTTAAAAAAGTAATAGCTTAATTAAGCATTTAACAGTTACATTATGTTGAAATAAAAAGTGATATTTTCAACTTTTAATTTTTGTGTTTTATGTCAGATATGTGTAAAACTATAAGAGTTACAGCTCTGGGACCTGTTATGTTCAGTTATTCAGGTTAAAAACCATAATCATACTTAAAAATTTTAGTTAGACCGCATTTCACTATAAAAATCTTGATTTTATTACTGGGGTAACTTATTTTCAGCTGGAATCTTTTGTCAGCAGGTACTCACTAACGAAGTGTTTCCAGACTTATGTTTATTTTGAACATTTTTTTCTTATTTTTAGCTATATAGTCAGCAAATAAGAGATTGCAGTTAAATTTTTAATCAGCCTGTATTTACGTGACTAATAACGTACAGTATTTAAAATGCTGTTCAGTACAACATTAATAAAATACTTTAATAAATTGCCACAACCTTTAAAAAGTTGTGGTAATTTAAATTTGTTTAAAAAAAAAGTTAAAAAATTATTTGATTGATAAAACATTTTACAGTGTTCACGAATTTCTTTCTAAATAGTTTTTGGTAAATATAAACTTCTAAAATTCAACGTTGCGGCAAATTGTATATTATTTGATACAAATGGTTGGATGACTCGTTTATTGACGTAAGCAAGTTAGTAGTAGTAATAAATTATTGGTAAGTAATGAATTTAACATACTGTTAAAATTTCAAAATTAAATGGAAATACTCTAGTATGATAATAAAGACCAATAACTACAGTCCATTACTTCATGTCCACAAATTAAAAGACATGAAAAAATATTTTCCTTGCTTCTTGGTGATGTCACCAATTTATACAATGCTGTTATTCTTCACAGTCCGCTCCACATTCAAGGCTGCCCTGCTGGTGTAATGGTCAGAACAAATTGGCTTCTAAGCCAGGGGTTTTGGGTTTGGTTCCCTGATAGCCCTAGAACTTAGAACTTTTTTTTGGCTTCTAAGCCAGTGGTTCCGAGTTTGATTCCCCGTCAGGCCTAAAATTTTTTTTATCAGCAATAAAATTAGCCTTAACGTGCATAACATTTAAATCTTTATAATGCATCCTCCTGCCCACAATTAATCCTGTAATAAAAACATTGTGATTTTCTTATTTACCTCTTGCAGCTGCTGTGTAATTTAGTGTTTTACGTATGATTTTATCTTTTCACGATATGTTTCGGTGGATCCACCATTATCAAACTATAAAAAGTTTCAATTTAAAAAAAAATTATATACTCAAAACTAGATAAAATCATAGGTAAAAACAAATAATATAGCAGCTATACAAAAAATATTCATCGCATGTAAAAATTGTTATGAACCAGTAAGACACATTCAAAAGAATGTGATCATAATAAAGACTTATCAGATTAACCAGTGAACATAATAACTGGTAACTACTGTATTATATTTCTGGAATATCCTGACCTTAGTTCATCCAGACTGTCCTGTCTGTTCTGAATGAATTAAAATATACTGCAATTTATAAATGGTGAATACGTATTTAAAGAACAAATACTATTTGTCTGTGGAAAGAAAAGAGTTGGTGGAGAGGCGCATAACTGGGTTTATTTTACCATTTCAAAAACCATTTTATTTATTTTAATTCACAAAATTGATTGTAAATGCACTTATATAATAGAAAAAATGGAGGCTTTTCACTTGAAATAAATTTTTAACGGTTCAATGTACCTGAAAATTTTACTGGACAAAAATATTACGCCTCCATTTTTTCTATTATACCTATAAGTACATTTACAATCAATTTTATGAATTAAACAAATTTTTTTTGGAAATGGTAGTATATAACCAGTTTCGTGCCTCTCTTCTTTCCACAAACAAATAGTATTTATTTTGATAAATCAACCATGCCATAGTTTCTTTAAAATGAGTTGTATTTGATGCTTTGTTTTTAGGTCTAGAAACTATTGGTTTGGAAGTAGACAGTAATTACTGGAAATCATACAGTCAGCACAATGGACCTCCTTTTATACACCACATATTTACGGATGATGTGGACTATAGACATTACTGTGAAAGTGGAAAATATGCATTAATGTTTTGTTATTTCAATTATAAAAAGCCATTTGATGACTATATTTGTAAATACAAAGGTAATAGTATTATAATAATTGGACCTGGCCCAGGGAGAGGTACACATACCACCCCTGAACCATTTGAGCCAAACTTTAGTCATGGGAACTGGAGACTAAGCAGCATCCAAGAGATCCGAGATACTAAAGACTTCATAGCAATTTATAAACGTGAAGAAGACAGTTGAAGAAATACATGCTACTTAAATACTGGGTCATCGAGAAAGGTTGCATCCACTTAAAAAAAATGACAGTTTAAAAATACTGGAGATAAGTCATTAATTTTTTTGTTTGTAAGACTGTACCGCAAATTGGAATTGGAAAAAATATTAAAATAATCTGGCTGCAAGATGGCGCGCCTCCTCATTTCAGTCTTCTAGTGAGCCGCGCCCTCAATGAAAGGTTCCCTGACTGATACATCAGTAGAGCCGGTTCTTTGCTTTGGCCTCCGAGGAGTCCAAATTTAACCCCACTTCATTTTTTCTTTTGGGGTTATGTGAAAAATCATGTCTATAGTGAAAAGGTTCAAAATCTGAATCAATTACAACGAATTGCTACTGCTGTTGCTTTGGTCACACTCTATATGACACAGCGCACCTGGACCGAGGTCGACTATCGTTCAGATGTCTGCAGATCAACGAATGATGCTCATATAGAAATCTAATTAAGTTGCAAAAGAACGTTAATATTTTCTGTTTACAACAAAAAAATTAATGTCTTTACTCAGTTAGTCTTTAAACTGTAATTTTTTTTAATGGATACAGCCTTTCTCGATGACCTGGTATTTATGACAATTACATGTATTTTTAAAACTTTTACAACAATTTCTTTCAAAAAAAGCCATAATCAGGACAATGCCTGAAGTTATTTGTAATGAGTACAATTTAATGATTAACCAACAGTAAATTAATATATATAAATGTATTGTACATTAGAAATAAATATTAAAAAGTAATAAGAATTTCAGTTGGGTACCTAATTCCAAAGCAGCGTGAACAATTTTAAAAGAAACAAATGTATTTTGGATTCTTGTGTATTGTATGAGCTAAGTTCACTTTAATAAAAAAAGTTATAATTTTAAATTCTATTTAGTTTAGTAATTTAACACACATAATGTGTAAAGTTTATTAACCTTCAAATAGTATGGCATGGGCTGTCTTGACCTGAAACAAAATTGACACCTGTGCCAGAGCCCAAAAAGTTTTTGACTTATTGTTATAAACCAGTTTAGTCTGATTCAGTCTTCTTGCATGTGAACAACAATAATGATTATTTTTGTAAAAATGTATTTGGGTAATTTTTTAGACCCTGTGTTGGTACCATTATCTGATATGTTCTAGTACATTAAAAGTTTAATTAATTTTTGTTGTTTTTTAAATAAATTTTTAATTTTAACCCTTACGAAAAGGACGGTTTCTCGTAAAACAGAATTGCAAGAATCAAAACGCGCTCTCAAAACAACTGTTTCATCTTATGTCATTACGGATGAAAAATTCTGAAAAAATTACAGTCGATTCATATAATGCGTATGCTTTTTGAGCATAATTACAAGAAAATCGCTTCACAATTATTTGCTTTTAGCGGACCGAAATTTTCATCCACGAAAATTTTTGTGTTTACTTTACATTTTTTACTGTAACGGGCTTAAATTTCAGTTTAGCAAATAAATTTATAAAACATGTTTTGTAGACAAGAGTTTACTGGAACAAATGTTATTTTTTATTTAAATTTCTGTAAATATTTGACGAAGTTACAAAATGTTCAACATGAGTCCATTTTCACATCACAGGGAAGCATCTTCACGTTTCCCTAAATGGGATGGTATTTTATTGTGCGGTTCCAAGCTCCGTGTAGTTGCGGGTTGAAGGGTACAGGTGGAGGTATAATGAATGAGTGATGCATGCTGGGAGAACGATTGTTGTATTACTCTGATACAAAACATTCGTTTTCAAACTTTCCGTATTTAACATGTTTGTTTGTATTTATTACATTCATTTATTCACATATTTTGATATAATTTGGTAAGTTAAATATAATGAATCCGACCAAGTTAATAACCCGGTAGGTATTTGTTAAATTAATGCGCTAGATGATAAGAATATTTTTTTATTCTAGTTAGTGCACGCTACCACTACAAAAGCATCAGCTGTGAAACACTACTAACTCATTCATTCTCTCACTACTATAACTACGCACTGCATTCCTTCCAACTATACGGAGCTGGGACTCGAGCAATACATTCTTTACGGTGATGTCACAAAGCCACTATTATATTTAGGTTACAGCTGTAAGCAAAGCAATTTAGAAAATTCTTTTCCCTACAACCACGTGTTTTGAAAAATGCTGTAGGTGTGGTCAGAAGGAAGCCATTACATGTCCTTTCCAAGCCTGCAAAGTGTCAAATCTTTTGCCTCTGTGATGGTAACCCCCCTCCTGAACAGTAAAATGGACTCGTCTTCCCTTTTCAAGGACAAATTCCGTTATAGAAATGTCATAGCTTCAACACAAACTAAAGAACATGCATGTACATTGACTTACACACGAGCTGGATGGACTTCCATTCAAAGCAAACAATTCCCAAACCATCAATGATACCTACACCCTATAGAGGGAATAAAAATTTTCTTTTTTATGATATTCTATTTCTTTAAACACTATTAGATGCATTAAAGAATTTCCTACTGGGAAAGAACAATATTTACTGGGTTCCGACTTATACTTAACTAGCTGCAGCCTGTTTCGTCGCTTTCCCCACCATCAATTGTGCATGGCCTAAAATTAGATCAACAGTTTAAACTACGATAAAATTACAGTACTGTATAAGTTTTTGAAATCTTGAATTCTTCAGAGGTGGGTATGCAACCTTCTACAAATTCTAGAAGATAAAATACACAGTAAATTTTATGAGGATTTTAAACCACAGAGAAGAAAGTGAAGAATACACTGAATATGAATACACATAAATATTGTGACACTTATCGTTAAGGTCCGTTTCGGGATCTAGGTTATTAAATAATTAATGCACTAAAGTTTACAATTACAAATATTTATTACACTTAAAGGTTTACAAAATAAATAAATAACTAATTAAAATGACTTATTACAATAAATAACTTAATAATTTACTTAAAATAAATAATAAACAATAAATAACTTAATAATTTACTTAGCACTACTTACAATCACTTTTATAAGATTACACATAGACAATGAAACTGAATACACAAAAACTGCACATTAACTTTACACAATACATACACTCACAAAGACGGTATAACAATACCTCAGAACCGTTAACCTGAAATAACGTCCCGATAATTGCTCGACAAAGATCACACGAATACTAACTGGACCACGCTCGAAGGTCTCTTTATATACTCATTTAAAAAGATCATTCCAGAAAAAGTAGAGAAACCATGCAAACAATAAAGTACAAAAAATAACCCTTTATAAGTGAGTGCTAGAAAAATTCAATGTAAACAAGTCAACAATAGGTCTTACTTTAAATAGAATAAAAGTTGTTACGGGTCCCTTTCATAACAGTTGTACAATACCTGACCTTTTATCCTACACAATAGTGCAATTATTACAATTTTTATGAATAGACATACCTTTATTGTCATTATTGTCACTTATGTCCTATTATTCCTTTTTCACTCTATTATCTACTTTGTACAATTTCATGAAAACACTAGAACCTTTGCGAACCATCCTTTCCTTCGATGTTGTTACAATATATTACTTCGGGAAAAATCAAAATATTAATTTAGGTAGGCATCGCAACCAATATGTATGTAATATACATTATGTGAATACTATAATGCACATGCAGTGTGATTGTCCCCACATAACTATACCACAATAAAAAATCAGCCAGCTGATCAACAAAAACTGAGTGAAAATTCACCAGTTTTGTTTATTAGATGTTTTAATTTCTGGAGGAAATACTAAAATTAACTAATAAGCGGATTAGAAGTGTTCGGAACAATTCTAGGAAAGACATAATTTAGGTGCTATAAAAAAATAGTACAAAAGAAAGAAATTCACAAGCCAAAAGAATTAACATTCATCAGAAAAAAAGCCCATGACTGACATGAATCTTGCAAGAAACCAGTCAATCATTGTAGTGTAGGGGGTTGAAAAAACGAAAACTTTTTTACTTTCTCTTGCCTATATGAATATACAGAGTAGGAAGGAAAGTATTGTTTTCATGTTGATTTTTCGAAATCAAGTTTTCATTGGATCTACAAGTTTTTAGAACCCTGAACCCAAAAAACATGTTTTTAGCGATTGGGTCACACACAAATTTATCAAAATCAGTCAACCAGAAGTAGCAGTTTATTCCTGGTTCACAAAAGGGTCATTTTTCACTTTTTTGCGGGTTTCTCAAAAACGGCTCCTACAATTTTTTTTTTAAATCACCCCATTTACTACATTTTTTATGCTCTACAAGATAGGGTAGGCGCCATGTCTGCTGAAATTCTTAGTGAGGCTGTTTTCTTGTAAAAAAATTGTTTTTTTAAGATTGCGACTTTAATATGCGTTTTTGCGCAAACATGTATCTAAAAGTTGTAGAGAATTTAAAATTCTACAACTTTTATTTTAAACTTTTTTTGTATAACACTTAGTTTAGCGGTAATTAGCGATTTTCTGTTTTTTTCTCACAAAATCGTGTAAAAAAATCAACTTTTTAAAGATTTCAGCCTTATTACGCATTTCATAACAACAAAGTATAATCAAATTTATAGCATATTAAAAGATCTACAACTTTTATTTAGAGCATTTTTCTCTACAGTGCCTAGTTTAGCGTGAAAGAATGATTTTCCGTATTTTTAAGCTAAACTGAGGTTGATTTCCACTTTACGTCTTTCACTCATGATTAAAATAAGATTATGTCTTTTGAGGTTAGTTTTTTTATTTCTAATGTTAGGTTATATTGCTAATTAATAGCATTGGCAAGAGAAAGTCATGTGTTTCACACCAGATTTTTTTTATTATAACCAAGATATTCTTATTCTCTGTTTTCATGTTTAGGTATGAAATATCTAAGTATATAATGTTGAGTTTTTTAGTTTGGCTAAATTTTTGGACAAACTTCATTTATTTGTATTTTACAATTTTTGAAGCTGAAATTTCACAAAATATTTGAAAGCGAACCACTGCTAAAGAATATAAATGAGCTGTAACCCCCCAGTAGATTTCTTGGTAGACCATTAAAATGTTATAATTAATGCACACTGGAGATATACTGTGGGTAGAGTATTGACGTAAAGGGATTTCTATTCAGTTTATGGCAATTTTTTGCGTTTTATGGACTGTTTTATTTGTTATTAATAAAATGTTGTTTCATTATATTACTTTTCTTACAATTACGCAACATTTACTATACTTAGTAAATATTAAGTGTGGCAAAAATGCAACTAAATAAATAAATAAGAATATACGAATGTAATACCTAAATGCTTTAAATTTAAATAGGCCTATTTTTTTGAACATACAGACCTAAAGTTAACTTTTCTTAAAGAAACTAGTAGGTATTAATTTTTTTTTAAATGTTTGCACAATTTAAAAATTGGTTATAGAAATATTTTATTAGTACTTATAATTTTAGGAGCCTACGAGGCGTGCACATTCACACAAAGCGGCAGGGTAATTTACTTATAATAGTATACTAGTAGGCTTATTCAATTCTTTTCTTAGGTGACCCCATTTTTGGAATTGCATTTTTACCTGTTCACAGAAACACTTACTGCCGTGGGAACAGAAAGGGTAATAAAATATTGTTAAAAACACAAAAAATTGTAAAACCGTCACAGGTACTGATATCTGTCTGCTGTCTGTACCATAATATTACTTACTTTCAACTTTACAAAAACCTTTGGCCACACCGCACTTATTCAGCTAAGAGTGCCATGTAGAACTATTATTATCCTTTTATTCCTATAAGTTTTTAATTTTTTCTCACAGGTTTACGTGATAAAAGCAAAGTACTTTCAGACTTTTACATTTGTTTTGTATTTATACTTTTATGTGTGTATTTTTAAAATGAAAACAAATACATTTATCTATAGTAAAATACATAAACATACACGTATAAATATAAAATAAAAGTATTGAATGAAAATACACATGAGAAATTGTAATTGTAGAGAGAATATGAGGATATGAAGCGCCGCGGACTTGTGCATTTCTGTGTGTGGGGAACATATAAAAGCGGCAGGCGATGGTTCAGCCACAGCGAATAACATCGCTTAACACGGGTCGCAGTGAACGTGTTAATTATTAGATTACACATTCATACTGCACTAAATGACAACTGTGTTTCACCAAATGTGTCTGCATGTCTCACAATTGTTTTCGTTAACTTAAAAGGAAATTTTTGTACATATGTTGTCCATTATAGATTCTTCCATTAACCTGGATTAGCTCAGTCCCCGTACATCCAGCTTAACAAGGTTCAAATGTTTATTTGTAATAATCAATGCTTTATGTACTGGTGGGTTGACTTGCAAAAATTAAGTTTTTATAACTGTTAGAAAAGTCTTCCACCACTCTCATAATGACCCTCAATTTTAGCACATACCCTGTAGAAAATCGGCTTTTGAGGTCATCACGATGATGAAATCTTCTATAAATTCCTTCAAATCAACTAATCTACTAATCACAAATATTACGAATTCACTAATACTATATTAGATATACAAAAATGAGACCTGCTATAATTCATATCCATACACCAGCTGCCCAAAAAGTCAAAGGAGCCAGAATAATTTTTGTTGATACTGTATTTGCCTAAATAAGACACAAGAATCATGTCACATACTAGTGAGGTACAACCTGACTTGTATATAGATTAGGATGAGTATAAGGTGAAAAAACCAGTAATACAAATAAATTAAGAAATTTTTTTATTGTTATACATTTAATTACATATATCAAATAATGACTGATAATGTTTATGAAATTGTTTAATTAGTTTTTTGAGCTGTACCAAGCCGAGAAGGATCTTGTGATGGATAATGAATAGCAGGCATTGTACCAGGTGGAACTATTGAGTTGTCAGGAGGTAGTGGAGGCGCCGTACCTGGGGGACATAAAGGAGGTGGCTGAGGAGTAAACATGGGAGGTCGCATACCAGGTGGCAAACGCATATGAGGAGGAAAGAAAAATGGTGGCGGTGGTGGTGGATGGGGTACAGGAGGGCCTGGGGGACGGAGATTAGATGGTGGACGTGGAAGTGGAGGAGGAATCAACATAGGAGTTGGGATAAATGGAGGGGGTGGAAACGGTGCAATTTCTGGCGTAGATTGAGCTATATTGAAAAAATTATCTTGCAGATCAGAGGGTGGCATCGGTAAGGCTGCAGGCAAACCAGGAACAGGTTCAAGGTTCTCATTATTTTCTGATCCACCTCCACCAGAGTTTGAGGAATTTGATGCAGCAGTATTTGCTTGACGACCTTGAGATTTACCCCATTTAATTGTCATTCTTCGACCTCCCAAAATCAATTTGTTAAAAGTCCTCTCAGCTGCTAACTCTGCAGCTGCTCGCTGAGTGAACTGTATGAAAGCACACTGCTGACGTGGAACTAAAGATACATTTCTTATTTCACCATACTGATAAAAGTGATCCCTGCAAAAAATCATGAAAAACAAACATCAGTAAACTACAGAAGGAGGTAAACTGACCTTTTTATCAACTTAAAAGTCAGTATTTGACTTTGTGATCAGGTGTGCTTTGTATGTAAGTTGTAAGGCTTGGGTGTGTTTTTGAAATTTGTTTAACTTTTGCAAGGACTTCAAGCTAAACTAGTATCAAGGGTTTGGCAACTCATGACTGATATGTTTGAAAATACATTGGGTTAAAGAAGTGATGGCTTTCGTCTCTGTTACAGTTCTCATTCCTCACAAACGATTTTTAAGAGGTTCTTGTAGGTAGAATTCACATCGCTAGAGTAAATATTAGATGTCTGATAATGCAATGAGATTGTTATTCAGACCGATCACCTTTTAAGTATTCAAGAAATTGCCGCTAATCTGTGTACTTATTGTGCACTAAGGAATCTAATGGTTAATTTGAAGTTACAAATTGTCTTTTTTGAAAGCGGTAAGGAAAGAGCACTGGAAATATGATTGGCAAAATACTAAAGTAGTTAAGAAGGTATATAAATTAAGATTCCATTAGAATCAACAATTGTAAATTACAAAATTACAAATACATGAAGTTTGTCAAAAAATTTAGCCTACTAAAAAACTCATAAACATATACTTAGATATTTCATATCTAAACATGCAAATACAGAGAATAAGAATATATGCCACTTAAGGCTCTTTCCAGCTTTGAGTGGCGATCTTTTACGTAAAGGCTTACCAAACTGTGCATAAGTTTTACTTATGTTGTAGTATTAGCTAGTCCAATGGTGGCCATCTTCACAGCCCAAAAATTTGTTATAATTTTACAACTATGGGATGTTACTAATAAATATGTGTTTTCTGTTCACTTTTGTTCATGATATCATGTATACGATACCAACGTGATAACAATCACAGTAATGCTTAGGTTACAGTTTACATGTGAGATAGTAATAATAAGGCTGACTGATATTTGTAATATATTTGTATTAGCCCTCCATGTTTGGGCCCTTACACCCAGACATGGAGGACCACCACGCAATGATAACCAAAAACAGTTTTTCATCTATATATAGATTTTTTTTCTGTAAGACCACTATAAAGTAAGCTAAAGAACAGCTAAGCGAGATGGTGAAGGCAGCTCAAACCCATATCTGACAATCAGCATCATACGATCACCCCCCCTGCCTGCCTACCTCACCACTATCAAGGTCAACCAGGATTTTTTAATCCCAATGCATGTTTCATTTATCAGTAAACCGCTGTCGTTAACTAATAATATTTTACTGCATCAATTTATGCATGTTCTCACACAATAACAAAGGTATTAATTCATTATTATGTTGCTTTATTATATTATTTTTTAATTGGTCCTTTTCAGGAATATTTTTTAATTGAGTGATTATGCCTACCTGACACTTGGCTTGTGTATAAGTGAGACAGAGATGAAAAATATTACAAATCTGACCAGAAATAAAACCTGGGGACTCATATTACATTAAATAGAAGCCAGTTGGGTTGACTGCTACATCAATGGGCCGTTATGAGAATTTTGTACACAATAAATATTATGCAATACACCCACAACGCATGATTGTATACATACTATCTGACTTAAAAAAATAAATAATAAAAAATCCTTTTTATTCTGACATTGGGTACTTAATGGCTTTGAAAAGGACACCACCCAGTGATAGCCCTCCAGATAATGATAAGTGTTCAAATTTAATCTATATTTTTGAACACGTAATAAATGTTAGAGTTGCGTAAATGTATCATATCTCTACTCCATCAGCATAGATAGTCACATGTATCATTATATTACGTATAGTTTTATTATTTTTAACCTTAAGTAGCTAAAATAGTTTATAATATATAATGTATGATGAATCATTTAGAGTGATGTGATAGGTTTTAATACATAAATTTCCAAATAAGACCTATTTCGTACTTTTTAAACAATGAAATGTAATCTGAACTCACCTCAGTTCTTTTTCTCCAACTCGTTCTCCTAAGTTACCAACATATAAAGTGGTGATACTCTTATCTTCTGGTGACTCCAGCTTTGGCATAGCTGAAGCTCTTCTCATTAATTTTTCAGCAACAGGGTCATTGACACCATAATATCTGAAAAGATTTTGTTAATTTCAGTTATTTTAAACATAATGATAACAAAATACCCAAAGTAAAAAAGTTGATTACTTGAACCACATATATGCTACAATATTCTTTTATTACCTATGTATACTTTTAATACTTTAATCATGTTTCTTTAAAACGTTCAGTTGTCCAGCTAATACTGATTATTAACTACAACAGTAAAATTATTAATGTACCATTCCTTAATAGAACCGACATCCATAAATTAACCTGCAGATTTAACTAACAATTTTTTTTTGCTAGCTTAAACACCAAATTTTTTGCTAGCTGTAACTCGCTAATGAAGCGTTTCTGGTTTTTTTTTATATTAACCTTTTTCCTTAATTTTAGCTGTAGAATAATTTTTTAAGAGGTTGGAGTCCAGTTCCGAAACACCCGGTATATGTTTTTGATAGTGTTATAATGAACAAATACTGAAACCTTTAGAATGGGATTGCATTGGGATAAGGAGTTATGGTAAATACGTCATAACATTAATGTATTTTTTAAAAAAAATAAAAGTTGATTGAAAATTTATGCTTTTTCAAGAAACCCTATGCTAAAATTGCTTAATACATTGTTCATAAACCCACCTTAATCAAATTGTACTAATTGCAGGCTGTTTCCCTTTTGACTGTCTTGTGTAATTGAGAGGTAACTGTTAATAAAGGTTCATCAAGCTCCATGATACAGCCAAGCCTATTTTTAACTTATAAATATAAGTTAATATAGTGTTTTTTTCTGCTTCTTTGCTTCTTATTTGGAGTTTATGTAACACTAATTTGTCACACAACAGGCTGACAAATGTACACCACAATAAACATGACACGAGGAACAATGTCTGTACTGTGCTATTAAAGTAAAGGGGTTGCGATTCTATATAATTTAAGACGGGAATATGAAAGTTGTGAGATAGGGGTTGACGACCTTGTACTAGACTATGGCCTACAGTCATGAGCCTAATTGTCGCTTCTAACCAATCCTCTATTTTTCCACCTTCAAACACAAGCATTGCGTATTTGATGCCCGCTCTTCAATTTTTTAAATTTCGTTAGGCAAGCTATTACCGATTAGATCTGAAAGGCTGAATTCGATGCCTGTTATAGTCCAGTCACTCACGGTATAATATTGCAATACCTCAGAATTTTAAAGTACCGCTCCGATTTTAATGAAATTTTGCAAGTGAGCTTATTTTGCCTATCTCTTCAAAAGTTATATGGTTAGAATGTGTGCTTTTTGTTTTTAAGGGGTGAAAAGCACCCCTTTCTTGCAAAAATTAAAAACAGTAGATATAATCGTTATTTACCTATGGATTATGTGTGGGTATGTTAAATAAAGATTTATTTATCATATAGGAAAGTATTTTACAATTTATAACAATTTTTCAACCCTTAAAAACCACCTTTAAGGTCAAATTTTTCAAAAAAAAAAAAAATTTTGAAACTTTAAATTAGGTAATGATACATTTTGTAGTGATTTTAACTTTTGTTATACTTATAATTTAATCTTTTAAGTATTTAATATTTTCAACCCTTATAAACTACCCCTTATAATGAAATTTATTTAAAAAATTTTTTTTTTGGTGCTTAAAATTTTAAATGGTAATTTATGGCAGGTTACATTTAATTTAAGACACAATGCACTTATTCAACCCTTAAAAACCACCCTTTAGGTCAAATTTAAAAAAAAAATATTTTGAAACTTTAAATTTTAAACTTTAAATTAGGTAAGAAAATTAGGTAAGAAGAAGCACGTGTATATTTTAGAGGTTATGTAGCTGTACTGCTACGACTAAATGAGTATATATACATCAGCAGGTGTTCATCGGTTACATACGTAATCCGTGTATATACTAATGCATAGTATATATGTGAGAGATGAATACCATATATATATATATGTATATATATGAGAGAAAACGTTTACGAGTATTTCACTGGTCCAAAATAGTTGAAACTATATAGCTATTTATATGCTCCGAAAATATTGGTAGAAAAACGTAAATGGTTTATTAACGATAACTTCGGTAATTTTAAAGATATTTGAACGTTTCAAAGCTCATTTTGTAGGGAATTCTAAGGGCTACAACTTCTGAAAATTTGGACTATTTGAAAGTTGCTGATTTTTAGAAAATGCGTTTTAAAGGGATAAAAAAGGGGGCTTCTCACCCTTATATGCAAGCTTAGAATGTAAATATCTCGCTTAGTTTTTATGATAGAAAAATAAAAAAAAATGGAAAATTTTCAGTGAAAAATATACTACATTTTAGAACTCTTGTCAATTTTTCGTATTCCTCTTTGATTTCGAGCAGTTTTGAAAAAATGGAAAATTTTTTTAAAATTGCAAAAATTCATTTTTTACTAAATTGACCTTTTTTTCAAATTTAAGCATTTTAAACTGGTTAAAATTTCAGGACTCATAGTCAGTACATAAATAAAGCTAATTACACTTGGGATAACGTTAATTTTTATTTTTGTGAAAAAATTACCGTTTTAATAAATTTTTTTTTTTTTTTTACGACATAATTTTTTTGTTTTTGCAATAACTCGGCCATTTTTTATCCAAATTACTTTTACCTTAGCTCATTTTGAAGATCTTTTTAAAATCTACAAAAAACATTGACATTATTTTTTTCAAAAATCCACTCCTTTTTACGTTATTTAACGATAAACACTTTTATAAAAGGTAAATCGAATAAATACCTGACCTTAATTAGGCTGTAACTTGGGTTTTATTGCTCCGATGATAATTTAAAAAAACCATTCGATTTGTTATTTTAAAAGGTTTCTTTTTGATTCTTAAGACTTTTTTGTAAAAATGCACCGTTTTCGAGTTATTACGGAAAATATACTGAAAAATATGCATTTTTTATGCAAGAAATCATCAATTTCAATCGTGAATAAATCGGTAAATATCCACTTACCGAAAAAAGTCAATAAAACATTTTTTGCTTAAAATTGAATTATCTATCGATTCCCGGGGTTATTTTGAGGTTAAATATTTTCACCCCCGAGAAGGGGTGGTACTCACCCCCAGGGTAAAAGCACACATCGGCACTATATAACTTTTTTTCTTTGACATGTCAACTATGTGTATGCAAAATTTCATGTCAATCCAAGCGGTACTTTAAAATTCTTAGCAAAAACCGTGAGTGACTGGACTATTATTTACATATTTGAAATTGAATAAATTTCTGTAAAAGTGAACTTGTTAGTCACTTTAATTTATTTTGTCTGGTAAATTTTTTAAAAATTCTCTCTTTTACCACCTTGGTAAATCCGCCCCCACGCAATAGAGGTACTACTGTACTTTTATCCAAAAGAAATGTTTTCAAATTTAACAAAATATAAAATTTTGGAAAAAATGACACCAAATTTTTCTTTTAATCTAGGAAATAGTTTGATACTAATAAATGACCTTTCATCATTACCTGTCTTTAATATTCTGATCAGCAAGTGGATCATCAGGATCTGTAGGTTTTTCATGGCGGTACGGACACTCTTCTCCTCTTCTACACTCTCCTTTAACCCAGAATGAACAAATATGTGGTCTGTTTCGTTTATAATACGGAGTAGTACGAGCTAGTTTCATTAACATATCACTAGCAGCTTGTGTTTTACCCAGACTTCCAGCAGGTGTAGTAGAATCTATCTTGCCCATCTGAAAAATGTATTTCATTCAATAGTATTATCAAACATATCTGCACTATAGTCAAATAAATTAACAGAAATCCTATTTTTATCCTAAAAATTTATTTTGCTGCTGCATTTGTTAAATTTCAAAACATATATTTGTTACAGTTGAAAACATACAGCGAAGTTCAAATTTCACTTGTGGTTAAAATTTTCAGAATGGTTTCAACCAAAATTTGGAAAACAGTAAAAATCACTATTCACAACAAATGGTTTCTAAGAAAAATTAAACCAACTTTTTAAAATATAAATAATGACTCAGCTAATCCAACATTTTGGACAATCTGAACTGATTTCTAAATTTTTTATATGCGTTTTAAAAAAAATTTAAAATTCTTCATATCAAACATGGTTTAAAATGAAAATTAAGTAATTCCTTAATGAAACAATATTTTTGATAGACTTCTAAGCAAAAAAAGTTAAATTTAATGAAAAATGTAAACAGTGTAGTTGAAAATAAAAAACCAACACAACTAAGTTCCTAATACAAGTATAATACAGTATAAATAGCATACTGGTAAAATATTTCTCAACTTCATTAGCAATTACACAAAATTATACACTTTTACAACTGCCTAGCTGCATAAAATTTCTAATTGTTTGCTGTCGTAATACCAAAAACCTTTATGATGATGCAATATTTTTCCAATGCTTCATAAAAATGTCATATCTGTGTGCTCTACATACTGTAGTCCTTTTTATGCTTTTGAATGTGAAATAAGCTGCTTTGTGCAAAATATTTCTTTATCTGTTAAACTTAAGACCTTCATTATCAGCTGGCCGTCATTGTTCACACGTACAGTTGTGTGTTGTATTCTCATTTAATTATACTCAGTTGGCCAACACCATTCCAATAATGCGAGCTTATTATTCAATTTAGCTATCTTTTGTTATTATGAACATTTTTTCGAGTAATCCAAACACATACATCCCAATACCAATTAGTTCAGATTAGTGGGGTTGTTGTGTATTATGGTTACTGGAAAGGAAAACCATAAGAGGAGGGACCAAAAAAACACCCAACTGAGAGTGTGCTGCCATTCGTAGACGTAGTAAAGAGTTCTCCCAATAGATGGAGCTAGTAGATGCCTTAAAAAACAATTGCTCAGACGGTGTAAGTTTTTAGGTTAAAGTTTTATCATAATGTTGTATTTCTCTTTCTGTTGCGTTCTGCCCACAATGTTTTTATGGCAGATTTAAAAGAACAAATAGAGTGTTTAGAATTTTTTTCCTGCTTGAAAAATCAGCAACAGAAGCTTACCAAATGCTTCAACAGGCTTTCACAGAGGATGCTATGAGCCGCACACAAGTTTTCAAGAGGTATGGGCGGTTTAAACGCGGTTAGATGAGTGTTGAAGGCCATGATCGTTCTGGGCACCCTTCAACATCTCAAAATGATGAAATAATTTAACCTAAAAATCAATAAGGATCGTCGTTTCATGATTGATGAAATTTCAGAAGAGACAGGTGTGAGTTAGAGCCAGCAGATTTTGCAAATGAGACGTGTTGCCGCTAAATTTGTTCCTCGCCTTCTCAAACAGGATCAACACAAAATTTGATAGAATTTGAGTCAGGACTTGAAATTGAAAGTGATCCAAATTTTTGGACCATCATTTACAGGTGGTGAGAGTTGGTATTATGGGTATGACCCAAAAACCAAGCCAGTGGAAGACTGACGCTTAACGATGTCGCAGGCAGAACGCAATGCTACGATCAAACGCTAAAACTGACTCTGTCTGGGCAGTTGTTTGGTGAAGGTCTCTAATAGCTGCTCCATAGTGGGAGAACTCTCTGCTACATCCACGAATGGCAGTCCACTCTCAGTCCGGGTTTTTTTTTGGTCCCCCTTCGTAGAGGATATTTTCATAAGAATATAATAAAAGTATTAATAACAGAATGGTCAATTTATGACACCATTTACTAACACATACCAAAAGTCTTGTCAGTTTTCAGTACTGATCAAAGGTACTTTCACTAAGCAGTCTACCTGTTGTAAGATCTGATATGTTGGGTTGCCTTTTATATTTCGGGAATAGAAAACAAAAAACAAATTAATCAATGTAAATGGCTTTATTGTTTTTCAAAATATTCTCCATGATGATCAATACATTTTTTCATGCGCTAGAACCAATTTTTGAAGCACTTGTTCCACTCCAATTGAGGTACCTCCAAAATGTACTTTTTGAATGCATCAACTGCTTCTTCAGGCGTCAAAAAACGTTGACCTCTTAATTTATTTTAGATGAGTGGGAATAAGAAGAAGTCGTTGGGTGCCAAATCTGGGCTATATGGCGGATGGCCCATCAATTCGATTTTTTTATTTCTCAAAAAGTTCATTGTTTCAGCCGAAGTGTGAGAGCTCGCATTGTCCTGGTGGAGAATGATTCGTCTTCGGGGGTTGGTTTCCCTTATTTTTCCAAAAACTTCTAGCAAACAAATGGTTGTGTACCATTCAGAATTGATCGTCCGACGTTCCACTAGTAGTACAGTTGCCACATGCCCGGTTTTTCCAAAAAAACAAGCGAACATTTGCTTGGAGGTGCTTCGGGCACAAACAACTTTTGTGGGATTTGGCTAATTTTGAAAGACCCACACAGTCGACTGCCATTTAGTTTCGGGTTTATAGGCATATATCCATGATTCGTCACCTGTGACGATGTCATAAACGTGTTTTGAAGCACCACTATTGTATTTCATGAGCATTTCTTTCGACCAATTGACACTAGCCTTTTTTGAGCAATTGTCAAATTATGGGAAATCCGACGCAAACAAATCTTCCTGGTGCCCAAATGTTCATTCAATATTGAATGTATGCTGGTCCCACTAATGGCCAAGGATGCCGTAATCTCACGATATGTTATATGACGATTTTGCCTAATCAGTTCACGCACAGCATCAACATTTTCTTGAACAACAACCGATTTTGGATGACCTTCGCGAAATTCATCACTGAGCGAACCATGGCCATGATTGAATTCCGTATACCACTGATATAGAGTGGTTTTCGATGGTGCTTCATCACCAAATGTCGAATTAAGGTCATTGATGCACTGTTGTTGAGATAATCCATGTTGGAAGTTGTAAAAAATAATTGCACAAAAATGTTCACGACTTTACTCCATTTTTTGACCAAGATAACAATTTCAAGTCACTACTAAACAACACAATAATGGACTGTACGAGAGAAACAGAGTGGAATCTATCGAAAAAAAAGTCAAACTTTAAGATAACGATATTGGCTAACAGATTGCAGCACCAGTATTGTCCATTCCCGAAATATAAAAGGCAACCCTCGTAGTCATAGTAAAACAATAGTAACAGATATGGAATAACTCATGAACCATCTGAAGCTTCAAGAGCTAAGTATAATGAATCTTTTGAAAAGTCTAGTTAGGCATATGGTTGTAAAAGAAAGACAGAAACTTCTTCTTTATTCCTACACCTTGTCTGCTCCAAAATTATACATTTTTTAAAAATATTATTATTGACATATCTCTCACTACAAAACCTACAAAACTAGATGTGCAGTAGGAAATACTGTTAACAATTTATATTAATTTAAATACTCACATCACTCCGTAAAATTCAACAGAACTATAAACATATAAAGACTATAAATACACTGAAAAGTATATTGATCCTAAGACTGTGTAACAATAATAATCAAAAATCTTTTACAGAATTTATAGATTATAACATAAAATATGCTAATTTCTTCTTTGTTAAAAGCAACATAATCTGCACAAAACAATAAATGTAATCTGAACTTACTTCATTCATTCGAGTAATTTATAAATTTACATGATAATGAAAATATTGTGATGGTTACCTCATTGTCCATATTTTGAATGTAATATTCCTTATTGACCTCAGAACGTGGTAAATCATCTTTGATGCGTAAAGCAGTATCTCTGACTTGAATTGGCAGTCCATACTCCAAATCGAGTAAACATGTCTGACAAACGTTTTTCAATCTGCTGCAGGTCTGACAAACCTCAGTCTTCTTAAACCTCATCCTGGCTCCTGGACACCATCGAAAAACAGTAAATGGACGAGAACAAATCTTGCACTCTTTGCCATACTTTTCTTTTGTCTAAAACAATAAAAATTTTACATCAGAAAAATATCACTTTAACACATAATCCTCCACGTGGAGAAATTTAATTTAAACAAATTTAATTTTTAAACATCCACTTACCTTAGCAAATGCTGATGACCATGAAACAGAGTTCCTGGAGTACTGACAAATTTTCAATTCAAGTTTTTTGTTTTTTGGTGATGATGCTTTAAATATCAGTTGCTGCAGAATTATTTATTATTTAATATTCAAGATGCAGTATTGATACTTCAAGATGCTTTTCATTTAAATTAATTCTTTACCACATAACACATTAGATGTTCAAAGAGCAAAAGAATACTAGGTACAGAAATATATCATTAATCTCAATGATAAGTACATTACTTGCGTGATATTAATAACTCTCACAATAACAGTACATAGAAATTATAGATAATAATTGATCTGGTTAATTGTGAATTATTACAATGGCTGTAGAGATATGAATTTCATCATTAGCTGAACATGAATCATTCTCAGAAGTAGTAACAAACAAATGTTTTATAAACCTTCAGTTTACTACAAACATCTGTGAGCAAAGTTTGTAACAAGCAATTGAAGAAACTGACAAACAACGATTTTCAATAATTTAAATAGTAACTGAAACAAAGTACTTACCATTCGAATATAAGGATTATCTCCTAAACATGTCTGGCATAGTATAGGAAATTCCTGAAACATGAAACGTGTACTGATTAGATACTGAACAACAGTATGTGCATGCTGTAATGTCTGTAACAGACAAACTAGTTACTGTTTGAGTCCCAGCTTCGTGTAATTGGGAGGAATGCAGTGCGTTGTTATAGTAGTGGGAGAATGAATGAGTGTGTGAATGAATTAGTAGTGTTTCACCGCTAATGCATTTGTAGTGGTAGCGTGTACTAACTAGACTAAAAACATATTCTTATCATCCGGCGCATTAATTTAACAAATACCTACCGGGTTATTAACTTCGTCGGATTCATAATATTTAACTTACCATTTTATATCAAAACATGTAAATAAATAAATGTAATAAATACAAACAAATATGTTAAATACGGAAAGTTTGAAAACGAATGTTTTGTATCAGAGTAATACAACAATTGTTTTCCCAGCTTGTGTCACTCAATCAATATACCTCACCCGTACCCTTCACCCCGCAACTATACGGAGCTGGGACTCAAGCAATACCTACAATTAATGTTTTATATAATTTTTATGACAAGAATGATACAATTCTAAAAATGGCAAAAGACTCCCGAAGTCAACAGGTTCAATTTAGGCGACAAACTTCTACGCAGAGAGGTTAGAAAAGCTGGTAGCGTTAAGAAATTGTTTCTTACAAATATTTTTTTATTTATGGTGGCCTTTTTATATGTACAACGGGGGACCCAAAAAAACCGGACTGAGAGTGCTGCGTTGCCATTTGTAGAAGTAGTAGAGAGTTCTCCTGCTGGATGGAGCTAGTAGACACCTTCAACAAATAACTGGCCAGATGGCGTCAGTTTGTAAGTTAAAAGTTTTTATCATAATGTTGTGTTCTCTTACTGTTGTCCTGTTCTGCCTGTGACACTGCTATGGCAGATTTAAAAGAACAAAAACTGTGTTTAAAATTTTGTTTCCTGCTTGAAAAATCAACAACGGAACCTTACCAAATGATTCAACAGGCTTTCAAGGACCAGATGCTATGAGCCGCACACAAGTTTTCGAGTAACTTGGGCACTTATAATGTGGTGAGATGAGTGTTCAAGGCCATAGTCATTCTGGCCGCCCTTTAACATTTTGAAACAATGAAAACTTGAAAAAATCAACAAGGATCGTTGTTTCACATTCGACGAAATTTCTGAAGACACAGATGTGAGTTGGAGCTCGTGCCAGCGGATTTGCAAAAGACGTGTTGTCGCTAAATTTGTTCCTCTCCTTCTCAAACAGGATCAACAAAACATCCGATTGAATTTGAGTCAGGACTTGAAAAACGACATCAAAAGTAATCCAAACTTTTTGAACAAAGTCATTACATGTGATGAGAGTAGTTGTGATATGAGTATGATCCAGAAACCAAGCAAGCGTCAAGCCAGTGGAAGATTGGCTTGACTCTTTATGATGTCGCACACGGAACATGACAACAGTAAGAGAAATACATCAAACGTTAACCTACAAACTGACATCATCTGTTGCTGACTAATCCCATCTAGCGGGAAAACTCTCTACTACATCTACAAATTGCAATTATATAGTACTTTCAAGTAATATGTAACAGATCTTCAGTATTAATTTTTGAGATTCTTGAATATTCAAAGTTTAAAACTTCCGTTTTGTTGCCATGACATATAAGGAATTGTTGATGTTTTGTGTATGAAATAGTCTTGCCAACTTAATTAAGATTGTTGTCATACTCAACCTGTGTGAGTTCATTAATTTTTGACTATTTCTGTATTTATGTACACAATATTTTTACAAAATAGCAATTTCATTTTGTTTGCTACTTATCAAAGATATTTTTGAATTATTTTTTGTATCCGTTATTCTATTTTTATCCATGTATTCAGTTACATTGGAGAATTATCTGCTGCCTCTTTTATAGTTTAAAAAGTGTGAACTGAGAACCGTTTTTAACATGGTTGTTATTATACATAAATAACAAAATAAATAAAATCATATCAAATCAATTATATATATATATATATATATATATATATATACATCCCGCTAACAATTCCGCGTCTTTTCAAAAAGCGTGCATTTCGCACATCGCTTATTTGAAGAGTATATTCAACTTTGATGAGAGTATATAGGGTATTTGTTACACTTACACCCTGAGTTTTGGTATTGGTTTGTCCTGATATTGAAAATTGAGCATTTTTCAATTTTATTCACTGTGCTATCAATTCAGACTCCTTTCGAATTACCGACAATTTCGCGTTCGTACAAATTACCGACAATTTCGCGTCCGGCATCGTTCCCGCTATTATGACTTATAGCCTGCAACAGTGTAAACGATGTTGCCATGTCGTACCGGCACGTGTACTGTAGCATTTGCCACTTCTACGTGTTGTAATGATTGTAGTTAGATATTCACATCTCACCCTAGTACTTCTCCACACAAGACCATCGTATGAAAACAATTCGTTCTCGGACGGAATCCAATCCAGTCATCAAAATAATTTATTATTTGTTGTTTATTATTTTGACATGTATTTTAAATAGGTACTTATTTTAAATCAATGTAAAACCAGAATAATTAAAGAAAGTATATTTTTTATTTGTTAGAGTTAATTATTTAAAATATCCTAATTGTTACAAATACAGTCAAACCTCCTCATTCGAAATCCTCCCTAAATCGAATATAATTGTATGCTATCCCCTTCAAAAATCGTCCTTAATATGAATTAAATTACCTCCCTATTCGAAAATTTTCGAGAGTTTCGTGGTCATATATATTGTAACAATACATTTTTTTATACATTATTAATAAAATAATTACAAAATTTCCAATTTACACATTGTACACGATTTTTAATGAAGCATGCGTTAAATCATGACAATAAGGACACAGTAAGCGTAGTACAAAACTACAAAAAGCTTTAGAAAAAACTGAAAATGCAGTTAACTTTTGAGTTAGAAGAAACCAGGCAGAAACACAAACAATTACACTTCTTACAAAACATTATTGTCACAAAACCTTACAACCAAATAAGGGCATAACAAGCGTAGTTCAAAGCTTCAATACGCATCAGGAAATATTGAAAATTCAGTTAATTTTTAAGTCAGAGGAAACCAGACGAAAGCAAAAAAAAAAAAATTAGTTAGGCTAAATTAGTAATGCAGTCTTTCCTTCTTTGGTGTATGATTTTCGTACAAACAGGGTAAAAAATACCGTAGCTGTATTCATTCGGATTAAGCAATATTTTACTCGTTAAAATTTCTAAAATTTTCGGTACCCAATTTATTTTTCATTTTCTGTAGGCTGACCTAACTTTTTGTTTGTAGGTATAGTTGTACTGTTTACGCGTATCCCGATTTTATTTTACTCTGTTTTTTATGTCGTTTTTTCAATAATTTGTCATATCGTTCTTATAAGTAGAATATTCTTTTGCTTTTGAGTACTAATAGAGCTTGTAATACCAAAACATGCCCTTAATTCTTAATCACAGTATTAAGTAAACCCTGTGGTGAATGAAGTAAAGGTATCATTTACAGAGGGGAAAATATGT
This sequence comes from Catonia carolina, assembly GCA_035578175.1. Classification (NCBI taxonomy): domain Eukaryota; kingdom Metazoa; phylum Arthropoda; class Insecta; order Hemiptera; family Achilidae; genus Catonia; species Catonia carolina. The sequence continues at coordinate 139,424,922 of JAQMRL010000001.1, read as the reverse complement.
GCTTTGCAAAGGGCCCTGCATGCTGATACGCGTACTTTTCCGTTCAGTGAGGAAGGCCACCTCACTTCTCGTTTTACTTAGTAAAACCTCTACAGGTTCAAACCAGCCTTTCGGCTGATGACCTAAACAACACAAGTAAAATAATATTTGTAAAAAACTTTCCTCAATCAAATTGGTGGTCTATTAATAATTTTGACTTTTGTAATTTAATATTTTATGAAATTACATGAATTTTATTAAAACGCAATTTTTAAGTACATTTTTTGTTTCAATATTTTACCTCTGTAAATCGAAATCAGCCGGTTCCATCAGATTCGAATCAGGGAGGTTCGACTGCAATTACTATAATATGATCAATTAGTAGACAATGCAATTAAAATATTTACTTAGTTGACAAAATTATGTAATTGTAAAGTGACATAATTTGTTCAATATTCAAATGGAGTACCATTCACCCATTGTCTTTTCGGTGTTCAAATGAATTCATCATCATCATCTGTTAAGGATTAGGCTCAATGGCCTGTTCCAGTATTCATCTCTTTTTAGGTCTTCCCAAGCCTCGCTTCTCTCTAGGTTTATATTTCCATGTTTTAGTGACTGAATCAAAATGATTTTATAAATTATACAAAAGTACGATGGCCAGTAAAATTTCTACAACATTTGAAATGCAGTCCGGCTTAGTCATAGTTTGTATTTTTATTCTTGTTCCTCAAGTAATGGTAATCTTTGATCTTCAACAAAGTAAACTAACATAACATTACACTAATAATTCTCGTATCCAGCTGTTTTGTACACGTTGAAGTTTATCCTTTAACAGGCCATTTCCAAGATTATTTTTCGGCTAAACAACTTTCAGTCAGTCTTCCAAACCCTGATATTTTTCTCTGCGTTTTTTTTAAAATTATTTAGTGTTGTAAAAGCCATGGTGGCCACTTTTTGTTGATATTCTTTTGGTTTCTAGTACTTTATTTACATCGTCAACCAACCACCCAATCTAGGAATCAATATTACAAATAATGAAATAAATAAACCTTATTGTTACGTAAAAATATGTACATTATTTTTGACTAGTCAAAATGCTTGGGATAAGGAACTGGAAGGTTATACTATTGCACAGAAGACAAAAAGGAGATAGACAAGGCATTCACTTGGAGAGGCCAAGAAAAACTATGTGAAACCTTGACAAAGACAGCCAAACAATATGCTAGGACCAACTGATTAGAAACGAATTCTTAATAGTAAACAGTGTCCATATTCATAAGTCAACTTGATAGTTGATCATTAAAAATTTTAATCATTATAATTAACAAAAAACCAGATAAAAAGTAATTATATGACGGAATAATTTGAACATTATTTGATTTTTTAAACATACATTTATTTTTATTCCTAATTTGTGTACGTTGCAATCTGTTCAATTTAGAACAATAAGCAACCCCATGACCCAATGAGATGAGGATGATGTGTATGACGTGTAAATGAGGTGTAGTCTTGTACAGACCCAGGCAGACCATTCCTGAGAGAGTATGGTTAATAAAACCCCAACCATCAAAGTACACCGGTAACCACTGTCTAGCATTCAAATCCGTATAAAAGTAACTACCTTTACTAGGATTTGAACCAGGAACCTTCGTCTCCGAAAATCAGCTGTTAAACACCTAATTTGGTGACGACTTTATAAGTTTAAGTGTGACTAAATTAAAAACAAATCCAACAGAATTTGTAAACATGATAAATACTCAAAAGTTATTGGTATGCTAAGTACCTTATTTTTAAGCGTTTTAGGGCGTAGCAGTAGGATTTGATTATATAGCAGACACGTTCCTTAATACACCTGTCCCAGGATAGTTTGCTACCTAATATTAATTCTAAAAATTTTGTAACTTACCTGTTACAAAAGATTTTGATATATTGTCATTAATGGAGATATCCTTACTTTGGTTACTTATTTCCTTACGACCAGTGAAGCATTTGGCCACAGTTTTATCTGAGTTGAGAACTAGATTATTTATTGCATCCAGTCTATAACCTTACTTCAAGCTTCTTTAGTTTTAAACCTTGTTCAGAGTTTTCATCTTCGGAAGATATTATCGTATCATCAGCAAATAATATAACATTGAAGGAGCCAAGAAATTCAGCGAGATCGTTAACAAAAATTAAAAATAGCAAGGGTCTTAAAATTCTAACTCGTTGAACTCCCCTTTTAACTTGTATAAAATTTTATGTGTATTTTGTTTTAACTTTGCAATGATTGGATGGCAATTCGACCCTCTGATGTCCCTCTAATACCATACACCTCAATTTTTTTATGGGCAAATCATACGGGACACGGTCAAAAGCTTTACAAAAATCAAAAAATAAATAACAGGGGTTTGTTTTTGCTAATAATTAATTTCAGTAAGCTTCTTCAGTATCGGGAAATTACAGTCTCTGTTGACCTACACTTTCAGGACTCGTGTTGGACATTTGCGAGTGTACTGAATTTACTTTAAAAAAATCGACTAATCTACTCTCTTATCAATTTATTATCTTTTGTAAAAATATTTTCACCGTTTGGAAACATTTTCTCGATGTGGGTATCCTTTGAATTATCGATTTAAATTTACTCGCCCAAGTGACGAATAAAATGCATGTTTTGATTGTAAGAGGCAACTGCCTTTAATAAATAATAGTACTGTAAGGGGTTGCACATAACAGGCAGGGTGGAGTGTTAAATTATTTGCACTCGATTTGCTTGTTTCAGGACTAAAAAAAATTTAGTTTTGTTTTTATCACATGGTAAGCCAAACATATGACTGAAGTATTTAAGAACAGAAGAGGTACAAGTGTAAAAGATACTTGTCAGAGTTATATCTCCTCTGAGCGCAATGAATTTCATTATGCAGCCAGACCCTGTGGTGAATAACGTGAGGTGTGTCATTTGCAGGGTGGAAAATAGGTGCTTTTTAGACGGCCTGGCATATTGATAAGCTTTTCAACTCGGCGAGGAAGGCAATTGTAAACCACCCCACTCCTTGTTTTACTTAGCTAAACCTGTAGAAGTTCAAACCAGGACTGTAAAGTTGGCCCCCATACAAAAATTTCAAAAATTAACTTGTAAAATTGATCGGTCTACGTTTCTACCGGATTATTCCGGAAAATGTTTTGTTTGTTCCGTCCAAATAAGTGAAAAAACGCCGGGAGGGGCTAACTTCACACTGGCCTCCCCCCGCTCAACTTTTTAATTTTTTTTTGGACTTCAGAGACAGACCTTCGTTTGTTTCGGATGGTCTCGCAAAATATTTTTTTAGTTCCTTTCAAGTAAGCGAGAAATCGAGAAGAACTGGGTGGTGCTAATGTCACTCTAATCCCCCTCGACTCAATATTTTAAAGTTTTTTACATAGATTGACAGCCCTTCGTTTGTTCCGGATCATTTCGCGAAAATTTCGTTTTTCCCGTTCAAATATGCTAGAAAATCAAAGAAAAATTTGGAGTGGCAAGTATAAGCCCATGCATTCAATACTTTTTGGTTTTTACTTTAAATGATAGCTGTCATTTGTTCTGGATTGTTCTGTAAATTGTTTTGTTTGGTCTGCCGAAATCAGCGAAAAAATCGTGAAAAACTTAGGAATGGTGGCGATACTCTAAGAAATTCAATTTAAATTTTATCGTTATCTCTATCGAGAGTCGTTCTGCTGTTTCGGAACGTTCCATAAATATTACGATTGTTAAGCTCATACTCGCGAGAAAATCGAGGTGAACTGGATGGTACAAACTTCACTTTAGGTCACCCACTCATTAATATTTAAACTTTTTTGTCTAAATCGATGGCCCTTGTTTTTTCCGGGCATTTAAAAAAATGTCGTTTGTTCAGATGTTGTAAGAGAAAAAGGGAAAAAACTGAATGGGTGTACTTTATTCTACCCTTAACATTTTTTTTCTGAAATCTGTAATCTCTGTCCAGAATTTTATAATGAAAGAAAATCGGCCCAGAATAAATATTAAAATATGCCTACTTGGTTCAGGTCTGTCTAGTAAAGTTTGCTATTTCCCGAATTTCTTAGTTTAATTTTTTATCGCATTGTTTTTAAGCAAAAAACAAGGCTAATAATAATCTACTCCTAGTCCATTTTTCATTTTTTATATTTTAGAAAAAGTTTTTTCTCTTTAATGTTTTATTTACTTACTGTAAAACTGCTAAACCTAGTAATTGGGGCGACATATTACATGATACGAAATAGCATTATGGAAGTGTACTTGAAACATTTTGCAGTGAGAGTGGGCAAACAGCAAAATGCGCATTCTTTTTACACATCGTAAGCGTAATCAGGAAATATTTGATTGACAATTGTCAGGTGGTGTAATGTTAAAAAAAGCGTGAAATAACATGTTAAAAATTCTTAAACAAATTTTTGTTTTGTTTTATCCTTAATGCGTGTAGGTTGCAATTTGTTCGATTGAGAACAATAAGCAACCCCATGACCCAATGATATGTATGACGTTTAAATGAGCTGTAGTCTCGTACATACCCAGGCCGACCATTCCTGAGAGAGTATGGTTAATTGACCCCCAACCATCAAAGTACATTGGTAATCACTGTCTAGTATTCAAATTCGTATAAAAGAACCAAAATTATACTATATACTAGGATTTAAACTAGGAACCTCCATCTCCGAAAATCAGCTGTCAGAAAAGCTGTCGAAAAGTCAGCTAAACAGCTGACTTGCGGCGACGACTTTTCTTCTAGACTAGACCAACCCGTTGGTTACTAAACGAACGACGTAAACAAATTACTAAAGGATTTGTTCATGGATTCGTTGATAGTGGGTTTATGCCTAATTTGAAAAAAGAAACCAAAGCGGCGTGCGATGGACTCATGTATGGAAGGCGACAGCACGGCGGAGAACAACTCTTCAAAATTGCGTATAATATACGTTGTGTATACAATGCGTTTAGAAAGATATCCTGCCAGCCATAACAATAATTTAATCCTGACACTACTATGCGCAGCACCGGTTTCCTTCCAGGATAGTTTGTCAACCCAAAAAATCGTCTATCGGAAAAGAGAGTTTTTTAATTCTATTAAAAAATATATAATTATTTTTAATTTAATTGTATTACTTATATCAAATAATTTGCCGAATAATATTTATTTGAATGTTTACTAAATTAGATTGTGAGTTTTGAAAGAATTGTAATTCGATGATTAATAAAAATTTGTTTTTATTATTCTTTTAAACTTTTTTTCTTAACACAACACAATATTTATTTATAACTTGTTTTGTCTATTTTCTTAACCGGTGGACGCGAAATTGATAGCAGATGTGAAACTGACGTCCTTGTAAGAATATACATAATATACGTATATTTTTACATAGGGGCGTAGCGAGAGCACTCTGGTGAGAAACTCTCCAAGGTACGGTGTATAAAATAGTTTCAAAACACCGCCATTTCGCATCCGGTACCAAAATTTATTTATTTTTTTGTGTCTCTCTGAGTAACAATAAAATTCTCAAAAAATAAATATAGTTGCCCCAAACTATGTACTTTAGTTTAAAAAAATTACGTCCGAAAACCATGTCACAATAAATTTTTATTAAGTTTTTATTAAGGATTACAATTTGGCGTCCGTATACGGACGCCAAATTGCACTCGGACTCCAGATTGTTAGGAAATTGTCAATGTATGGACGCGAAAATGATAGTAGTACATATATATACGACAAAAGCAAATATAAAATAGCACCGGAATCCTAATTTCCTATAATTAATATATTTAACAAAATCGTAATATTGGTAATATGAATGATAAAGAAAACAAAAATAACAAATATAATTCATGTGGAGTTAATAAAATTAAGTGTAATGAATGTCTTGAATTATATACAGGAAAACCCACACTAGATTGTTCAAAAAATCGTTCTCGTAATGCTTTTTAACCTATTTAAGAGGAAATGGAAAATTTTCCAATCAAATTGAACACGTGGATAAAAATATAATAACTAAGATAAATAACAAACAAAATAAAATTGACATTTTGGAGCAAAATTATATCCATAACTACAGAGATTCTATATAAAATGATATAAATATATTGTTTTCATGCGATTTTTTTCCTAATAGAGCTTTCACCAGATATACACGTTTTCAGACCCCCTAAACCCAAAAAACATGTTTTTAGCAATTGGTATGAGTGAATATTGAGAATTTGGTACAAAGTTGAAACTCGGAACATAAGCTACGTACCACCCAGGGCCGTCGAATAAAAGGTGGGCTGTCTCATGGCGCTCGAAAAAGTTGTACTAACAGCTGTTTGGCTGTGACATCACTGCACTGTCTACACTGTGGTTACACACATACTTTCTCGGCTACTCATCTTAAAATATGCCTAATGAATTAAGAATAAATGCCTATACTTTGTTATTATTAGCAATGTCCGAAACATTATTTATAAAACAATAGATAGCAGTAATCAATAAATAATACGACATTCTAAAAACAATATGTGACAAAAAACATTTTGGGTTGTGTAAAATACTTAGTCTTATTCTAAAGATGAATATGATCTACGAAGAGATTGTAAACAAAATAAATAAATAGAATTAAAATAAAAATCTTACATAAGAAATGCGAATTAACGCTAATAGCAATATTATTTTTTGGAACGTATCCATTTCTTAGCTTTGTTCATGCAGTTGCTATAGTTTGATTTGTTCTCATTAAATCGCCTGGTCCTAATAAATGTCCTTGATCTAGTGTAGGTGTTAATAGCTTGTGGGCACAGATTTGGAAATTTTTCCGTAAGTCTTGTTCGAAGTTTTTGTAATGACTGTACATATCATTTTTGTCATGGAGTGATGCAAAAACGATTTCAAACTCGTCCACTGTTTTTTTTCCAAGATTTACTTGGCACAGTCAAACCTCCGTGGAAAAGAGCTTTAATCCATTTTCATGTAGGTCAACTTTTTCGAGTAGGCACTTAGTGTTGGATCCTTGTTACATACTGTGTACACTATGCACCCTACAACGTAAGAGAGGGCTATAAGGTAGGCAGTCCGACAGGATATCACTTATACGAGGCGTATTTTTAAAGTAAGTACCGTTTGAAAATAAAAAAAAAATAAAAGGAAATTTGCAAAAACTAATTTTATTTTCGGAATCTACATACTTTTATCTATTTTTCTACATAGTTTCCAAGTTTTTGTAAACACTTATCATATCGCACAACTAAATGTTGGAAACCTTCTTCATAAAAACTTGCCGCCTGCTGTGATAACCAAGAATTCACGGCCGTTTTCAATTCGTCGTCATCGTCATAACGGCTGCCGCCCAAGTGATGTTTCAGATGAAGGAAGAGATGAAAGTTGCTCGGTGCAAGGTCAGGGTTGTAGGGTGGGTGGTCCAAAACTTCCCAGCCAAAAGAGTTCAATGCAGCTCGGGTCTGAGCGGCAGTGTGAGGGCTTGCATTATCGTGCAGAAACAAAATTCCTTTTGTGAGCATGCCACGTCTCTTGTTTTGAATTGCTCTGCGCAGCTTCCTCAGGATTTGGCAGTAGGCTTCTGCATTTATTGTCGTTCCTCGTTCCATAAAGTCGACCAGCAAAACACCATGCCTGTCCCAAAACACGGACGCCATGATCTTGGGCTGTGATAAAGTCTGTTAGGCTTTGACCTTTACGGGAGAGTGCGTGTGTCTCCATTCCATGCTTTGTTGTTTCGATTCGGGAGTGAAATGCGAAATCCACGTTTCGTCTCCAGTTACGATCCGACTCAGGATGTCGTCACCATTTTTGTCATAACGTGTCAGAAAATTCAAGGAACTCGAGGACGGCAGCTGTTATGACGATGACGACGAATTGAAAACGGCCGTGAATTCTTGGTTATCACAGCAGGCGGCAAGTTTTTATGAAGAAGGTTTCCAACATTTAGTTGTGCGATATGATAAGTGTTTACAAAAACTTGGAAACTATGTAGAAAAATAGATAAAAGTATGTAGATTCCGAAAATAAAATTAGTTTTTGCAAATTTCCTTTTATTTTTTTTTTATTTTCAAACGGTACTTACTTTAAAAATACGCCTCGTATAAGTGATATCCTGTCGGACTGCCTACCTTATAGCCCTCTCTTACGTTGTAGGGTGCATAGTGTACACAGTATGTAACAAGGATCCAACACTAAGTGCCTACTCGAAAAAAGTTGACCTACATGAAAATGGATTAAAGCTCTTTTCCACGGAGGTTTGACTGTGCCAAGTAAATCTTGGAAAAAAAACAGTGGACGAGTTTGAAATCGTTTTTGCATCACTCCATGGCAAAAATGATATGTACAGTCATTACAAAAACTTCGAACAAGACTTACGGAAAAATTTCCAAATCTGTGCCCACAAGCTATTAACACCTACACTAGATCAAGGACATTTATTAGGACCAGGCGATTTAATGAGAACAAATCAAACTATAGCAACTGCATGAACAAAGCTAAGAAATGGATACGTTCCAAAAAATAATATTGCTATTAGCGTTAATTCGCATTTCTTATGTAAGATTTTTATTTTAATTCTATTTATTTATTTTGTTTACAATCTCTTCGTAGATCATATTCATCTTTAGAATAAGACTAAGTATTTTACACAACCCAAAATGTTTTTTGTCACATATTGTTTTTAGAATGTCGTATTATTTATTGATTACTGCTATCTATTGTTTTATAAATAATGTTTCGGACATTGCTAATAATAACAAAGTATAGGCATTTATTCTTAATTCATTAGGCATATTTTAAGATGAGTAGCCGAGAAAGTATGTGTGTAACCACAGTGTAGACAGTGCAGTGATGTCACAGCCAAACAGCTGTTAGTACAACTTTTTCGAGCGCCATGAGACAGCCCACCTTTTATTCGACGGCCCTGGGTGGTACGTAGCTTATGTTCCGAGTTTCAACTTTGTACCAAATTCTCAATATTCACTCATACCAATTGCTAAAAACATGTTTTTTGGGTTTAGGGGGTCTGAAAACGTGTATATCTGGTGAAAGCTCTATTAGGAAAAAAATCGCATGAAAACAATATATTTATATCATTTTATATAGAATTTACATAAATTAATACATTATTTGTATTTATATAAATAATAATACAAAAAAATAATATCCTCATAATAAATAAATTATATAGATACATATAAACATATTTTTACGTAGGCAAGACAAAGTGAACAACTTCGGTTCACTAAAACGCTACCAGTTGTATGTTGAAAGGCTTCAACACTGTTCTAACGAGTGTGGACAGATAATGGCATGCCTCTAAGCGCATGCGATGTCGCAAGAGTGTGGACATAGCTAATGGGATTCGAACCCAAGATCGCATGATGAGAGACACCCATGTGAGTTCTGTGTAGGACAGGTACATGAATGAAATTGCAGTACTAGCACTGCAACACTTCCCTACTTCATTGAAAATTTCCAAGGTAATCACTATTCTGAAGCCCCACAAGCCTCCTGCAGACCCTGAAAGTTATAGGCCAATCTCTCTTCTACCTATATTGTCCAAATTGTTTAAAAAGCTTCTCCCGCATCTGCACCCGACTATTGAATCACTACTTCCCCCAGAACAATTTGGATTTCGCCAAGGACACTACACGACCACCCAACTCCTCTGCATCGTAACGGCACCAGTGGATGCCAAAAATGCCCACCATCATACGACGGCTGTGTGATGTGGCATGTGGGCCTCTTATTCAAGCTAGCCCAATCCTTTCCCCTGCCAACAGTTCGTTTACTTTACTCTTACTTTACCAGCAAACAATTCCAAGGCTCCGCCGCTACCCCCCCCCACCAGTTCCACTTAGTCAAGTCACCGCTTACCTCATCAGCCGCAGGTGTACATCAGGGCTCGGTCCTTGGGCCCCTCCTCTATCTGCTGTACACCTTCGATTTTCCCATCATGGATTCTATTCAATTCGGACTGTTTGCCGACGACCTTGTACCGTCACGGCAGATGCCTCCGCCTCAATTGCCGCGCACTTCAACATCAACTTATCCTCATCTCTACCTGGTATCGTATCGGGAGACTTACGCTCAACCCTAAAAAATGTGAAGCCATCCACTTCTCCATCTAGAAGGAGAACTCCTCCCATGGCAAGACAGTGTCAGGTATCTTGGGGTTACATTTGACAAAAGACTAACACTCCGGCAGCACGTCTATGACAAACTTTGCAAGGGCAGGGTTTTATTCCCTTCGCTCGTCCCTTTGTTTCTTTCTAAAGCTTACCCCACTAAACTGAAATTTCTTCTATTTTCCTCAATATTACGCCCCTTCCGGTATGGTGTCGCCGGTATGGTGGCCTCTCCTCTCAAAATCTAGCAAATCTCAAACCTCCGCTTTTCAGAACAAAGACCTCCGACTAATCACCCGCTTTCACTATCTAATCTCCAATCGCACTATACACGAACACTTACTCTTTTTCACTATGGAGGACTTTATGCACAACACCTCTAAAAGACTACACGATGCTGGGAAGACCCACGGTCCTCAGATCATACGAAACCTTTATACAACACCACATCCTCACGAACATTTTAAGCTTTTACCATTCCACGACTTTGTCTAATAGTATAAGAAAAAATTAAAACCAGAGTTGCCACTTCATTAATCTACCCCGTATGTCTTTCCCTTAAGTTGGTTGGTATAAAACCCCTACTAAAATTGCATAATCATACTCAAAAAGAGCCGACAAATACACCGTAAAAACAAAACAAAGGCCACTAAATACACAAAAGAGCAGATAAACAACACAAACTAATAAAGCCAATGATTAGGCCTTCCCCAACCATCATAGTTATAAATCACCCCTTATATATAATCCCACACATTTTTAATCCTACTACATATAAGTACGTAATACCTTCGCTTCCCCAACCAAAGCCACACAAAAATTAAAAAGGCTCATTTTAATAAAAACGTTCAATTCTAATTAAAGAAAAGAGCCACCATTACACTTCCTCTGTCCCGCTATATTATAAACCACCTCAGCCTAAAAACTTTAAATTTCAAATACATCTATAAAACTCCCGTTTTCCCCCCGAGGTTGCATTTTATCCGCCAAATTGTTCCCCGAGCGATCAGGTGTTCCTTAACACGATATCGCCATCCATGGGCCACAGAGCCTACTCAACCCGGACTCAGACTGAATGAAATTCTGTAACCAAGGTTGTGTTACCAACCCCTTGGTTCATAAACACCACGTAATTTCCTAAACCAGGATTATTTTTACCTTATTTTCTACACTTCATAAAAATTGAACTACTATTAACTTTATGCTAATTTTCTTTCGATAATTGCAGGAAATCGCCAACAAAAAAACATATTCAACATTAAGATCACTTAGTCAAAACCTAACCTCTCTCAGCAGAACATCGTCAACAACAAAAAACCTTCTACAGTTAACGAAAAAAATAAGAATACTTAGTCAAAACCTAACCTCCCTCTTAAGTATTACATCATCAATAATAAAATTATCTTACAGCATCTTCCCAATTCTGCCTGTTGTATGCATTGGACGTTTTAGATGTAGCCATTACAATTACACACCCACACTCAACTGACTCGATGCTAATTTGTCACTGAAGAACCAGTGGTACCACAATCTAGTGTGCTTTTCCAGCCATTTTGTACGTGATAGAATTCGATCATTGCTGCCGGTAACTCAATGAGCTAGATATAGACTTCTGTCATATATCTAGCTCAATGGTATAACTAGAGGGTAATGGTTAGATTGGAACGAAATTTGGTTAATCGTCAATTTTTACACATTTATGTGATTAATAATATTAAAATTGTTAACTGCTAACTTTGAAATGCTGTTAAAATTCTATTTTGCTAATCCTAATTAAAATTTCCGCTCGTTAATGAAGCGGGCGTTCCTGCACGTAAGAAGACATTTGCGCCTATAAACCAAGTTTAATAGATTTTGGACAAAAATTATGGTTAGCTTGGGGTGCAGAATATGTAAGTTACGTCAAGTGCATCTGGATATATTACAATTTATACTGTAAACAAATTTTTTTGCTGAATACTCATTACTTTAATTATAAAAACGCAGTTTGCAGTGTATGCTTTCATATTTTGACTTCTCATGTGTTATATACATTACTTTACTTTTTAACAGTTATTTTTAAGCTTATATATAGGCTTTTGCCTATATATAAGCAGTTGGACGTGAAACGAGAAAATTATTTTTATTCGGTACCTACCATTATCTCTGATTACAACTCTTTGTCGCTGTCTCTTTGGGAAAACCGGCATGTACACATGTACACCAACCCAACTGCGTCAGACGTGTTAAATATGGCGTGTGGTTCATATATTCAGGTTTGTCACTTATATTTCTGAAATTTATTTCCGCTATGAAATTGTTGTAGTAATTTTCCTACCTTCTGTTAATTTACTGACTGATTTTTTTTTGGTACAGGTTTTGCTGAATTTTATTGTTACACTGTAATTTCGCTGTTAAGAGACCGGTGTATTTTTACGGCACGTGTCTTGTCTGGTTGCTCTGTTGACACATTACAGTTTTAAATAGTGTTTAATATTTTTACGTATAAGTGTTTTAGCAACGTATTACTATGTGTAGTGTAGGGGATTTGTTTGTAGGTTTAGGTTTTAGATTTGATAAACACTATATTGGTCTAAGCACAGTTACAGGTTAACTACTATTAGATCCCATTTTGTTGTGATGTCTGTTGATTCGAGGCAGAGGCAAATATGTATTGTTGTCACACCAGGCCATAGGTATTTTTTATTAGAGCCACAATTTTTCTGCATAGTGTTTTTCTCGACTTAAGAAGTATTCCTGTTTATATTTAGTACCGTATTTTTGAGATCCGATGGGATCTCATGGCCCTTTTATTAGCAGAAAATATTTTTCAGCATGATCATTAACATTTGAGACACAAAATAGGATCTCACAAGTGAAGACAGTAAATAAAAGAAGCTCCCCATCAGAGAATGTAAAGCTATTTGTATCCCATTCATTTAAAATTACTTATCAGAACAGCAGCTGCAAAAATTAACTTGAACTGAGGTTATGTAGAATGCCTAAACATCATTTATTATACTGTACTTCAAATTATTATTTTTGGCATGTTTGTTTCTGAAAAATATAGTAGGCCCAATTGTAATTAATGAAAAAAATGACTTGTGGACATAAAATAAAAATTGCAGGAGTAGACTGATTTTTACGCTAAAACTATCATAGTGAAGGTCAAAATCTATAGAACATGTATGCAATAAGTATGCAGATAGAGATTCCGTTTGGGATCTCAATGCATTTCAAATACTTTTAGTGTGAAATCTCATGGCCAGTTCAGGTAACACGTTAAAATCAGCGTGATGGTTAACTGGTTAATTTGAATAACGCTTCTTGACCAAGCAAATGAGAAGCCAGATCACATAAATTTTTAATTATTCTTAAGAAATTTTTTGTGTGAAAAAAGTAAAATTAACTGGTTTATTGATCTGCATGTTCACTTTGTAAACGTAATGCATTAACCAATTTTTTTATCTCTGCAATTATCAGATGCACTAGGTATTAAGAAAATGACAATGTACTTTGTTAATGTTTTCTGTACATTATTTATAACGCCCATTAACTGCTGCTTCTTTCTGGGGTATTATTCTTAAATTAGAGTCATTTAATCATCTTTAATACCAACATCTTTAATATTTTGACTTTGATCATTTTAACTTAAACTAGTATGTTTTCAATCCCTAGACATTTTAACACTTATAAATTAATTTAAAAACTATTGAACCAGAAATGACACTAACTATTGTTGGCAACGTTAGAAACACTGAAATGAAAGATAGACATTGTACGCAGATATGAATGCAATAAACATTATATTAATTACATCAACTACAATTTTACTACAAAAGTGCACCTAATTTGACTTTTTAAATTTATTTTGCAGATGGCGTCCGTTTTCATTAATTGCAAAGCTCCACGGAAAGTCCCATCTGCTTTTGTTGTCTTAGAGCATTGAATCAAATGCCAATCTCTTCAGAAAAGAATGCACTGAAATAAAGGTTTCTTGTTTTATTTACAACCTACCCTTAAGGCTTTTAACTTACCTTACTTACATAAAAATTCCATTGTCAGAATTGTTTGTACAGGATGGTCAGCAGAAAATATGTATTTTTATAGAAAAATATATACACGAGTACTTTCAGTGAATAAAGTTTAAGCTATGAGACTTAAAAAACAGATTTTCAAAAAAATTCAAAGTTTGACACCTTATATTTGCTGGGCGAGTAAGTAAGAATCTTTAATTTGGCTCAATTTAAGCTCCTAATGAGTAGTGAGTAGTAAAAATTTGGACTGTAGACTTGATTGATTGATAAGAAAGATACTGGCCTGAGAATATGACAAAGTCAATAGCTAGTTCTCACTAGCGAGCACAGCCACTCTGACCTTAATAAACTGAACAAAAAAAAAACTTCATAAATTTTCTCCATGAGTATCTACATATATATACAGGGTGATTCATGAAGTTCTCCCCCCACTTCTACAGCACATTGTACTAGTAAAAATAATGAAAAAATGTTATATAAACATAGGTCCGAAAACGCTTCGTTAGCGAGTTACAGCTAGCGAAAGTTTCGCCTGGATTTCAGTTCACCAGGTGAAATGAGGTCTTCCTGGAATTGTGGTAAAGTAGATTAAGGGGCGAATTCAATAATTTCTTATGGTTTTTGATCTGATAAATTGAATAAAACAGGTCCCAGAACTGTAAGTTAAATAGTTTTTGAGAAAACCAGTGTCAAATGCAAAAAATGGAGTGAAAATCACATTTTTTTATCTTTGGGCAAGAATAACTTTGTTATTTCACCAAGAAACAGTTAAAAATTTTCAATAAAAAATGTAGAAAATTTTATTTTGAACAAACCGGTGTAAATAAAGTACACAGAAAGCGAATAGTTTTTGAGAAAACCAGTGTCAAATGCAAAAAAATGGAGTGAAAAAAACACATTTTTTCATTTTAGTTTTTCCGGTTAATTTTACTTTGTACTCTTATGAATAAAAACTCATTTAATCAAACATCTATTCGCTTTCTGTGTACTTAATTTACACCGGTTTGTTCAGAATAAAATTTTCTACATGTTTTATTGAAAAATTTTAACTGTTTCTTGGTGAAATAACACAGTTATCCTTGCCCAAAGATGAAAAAATAAGTTTTTCACTCCATTTTTTGCATTTGACACTGGTTTTCTTAAAAACTATTTAACTTACAGATCTGGGACCTGTTTTATTCAATTTATCAGATCAAAAACCATAAGAAATGATTGAATTTGCCCCTTAATCTACCTTACCACAATTCCAGGAAGACCTCATTTCACCTGGTGAACTGAAATCCAGGCGAAACTTTCGCTAGCCGTAACTCGCTAACGAAGCGTTTTCGGACCTATGTTTATATAACATTTTTTCATTATTTTTACTAGTACAATGTGCTGTAGAAGTGGGGGGAGAACTTCATGAATCACCCTGTATATAGGTGATTCATGAAGTTCTCCCCCCACTTCTACAGCACATTGTACTAGTAAAAATAATGAAAAAATGTTATATAAACATAGGTCCGAAAACGCTTCGTTAGCGAGTTACAGCTAGCGAAAGATTTCGCCTGAATTCCTGGGCAAAGAGTAAAATAAAGCCATACTGAACTTTTGGAAAGGTTAATTAAGTAAGAAATGTCGTGGATTCTTATGTAATTTTACCTGATAAAGCTAATAAAATAGGTTTCAGAACTGTACCTGTAGTAGTTTTTGAGGGATTCACGGTTAAATGCAAAAAATTGGGGCACGAAACAATGTTTTTTTAAGTTTCATGTACAATAACTTTGTTAAATTGGTAATAAATACATAAAATCAACAAACATTAATTGTAGAGAATTTAATTCTGAGAAAATTGATATAATCAAAGTCTAAAATAAAACAGAAATAAGTATCAAAAAATCGATTTTATTCAGTATAATACATTACTAGTTTTAAGCAAAATTAATCAGGTTGGGCCAACCGTACGCACCTTTTTATAATAGATGTTCGAAAATGAGGCCATCATTATCAATACATTTTGCAGCACGTTCGTGTATTGCTTTTGTTGCGTTTCTTAATTTTTCAGGGCTTCCCTGTATCTGCACAGCCGAATCCATAATACGGGCAATTAATTCATCACGAGAATTCACTTTTGTCTTGTATACAATGTCTTTCATCCATCCCCAGATGCAATAATCCAATGGAGATAGATCTGGGGATCTTGGTGGCCAAGGGTGAGGCCCTCCACGACCAATCCAGTGTCCAGGAAATTGATGATTTAAATAAGCAGAAACGGCACGTGAAAAGTGGGGAGGTGCTCCGTCATGCTGGAAGTACAAATTTTGTCTGAGACGTAAAGGAACATTCTCTAACAGCTGCGGCAACTCTTCTTGAAGGAAATGCAAATACAACTCAGCATTTAGGCGTCCAGGTAATATGAAAGGTCCAATCAGCCGATTGTGCAAAAGGCCACACCAGACATTGACGCTAAATCGGTGTTGAAAGTTCTGTTCCACTACCTCATGTGGATTTTCTTCTGCCCATGAGTGTTCATTGTGCAAGTTATTGACACCATCCCGAGTGAATTGTGCCTCATCCGTAAACAAAATACGCTTGTAGAGTTGATTATTAATATTCAAAAAGTTGCAAAACTCCAAGCGAAGCGGACCATCCCCTGGCTGTAGATGTTGAACCTTTTGTTTATGAAACGGATAAAATTTGTTTCGATTTAGTGACCTCCACACCGTTGACTGCAAAACTCCTATCCGCCTAGAAATACGTCGTGTACTTACACCTGGACTGCGATGAACAGCATTAATAACAATATCATCATCAAGTTGGACAGCTCGTTCATAATTGGTTCTAGTACTTGGTAGTGATCCTGTTTCCCGAAGAGTACGAAAAGTTCCTGAAATTGTTTTGGTATCTGGAATCCTCCTATTAGGGTAACGTAGTTCATATTCTACTACAGCAGCTCTAGCATTACCATTACAGTAACCCAAAATAAAAACCATATCAGCGTATTCCTCTGATGTAAATAAGTAAGGCATTTTTTCGCTGAATAAACAATCGAATTATAACTCACAAAAAAATTGCATTTAATAACACGATTCACAGAACCCGATCTCCTGCTGTAGCTTGCAAAACACCACTAATACACAGTTCTAACGTAACAGTACAGAATACCATTGTTGATCAGCTGTTATTCGTGCGTTACCAACTTAGAAATTAATAAAACAAAAAACTGCATTTCGATTATTAGTAAACAATAATTGGAAAATGTTTGCTTCATTTATTTTCGAACATTTAATGTAAATTTTTATTTAAAAAAAAAAATACAACGTAATAAAACATGATATTTTTATTTACAAACAAATTTATTTAACAGTTCATCTTGTTTTCTCAATTTATCTCATCATTAAGGAACAAACATTTTGTTTTTGTTTTATTTTAACTAAATACCGTACGGTATTTCTTTACAGATAGTAATGTATTATACTGAATAAAATCGATTTTTTGATACTTATTTCTGTTTTATTTTAGACTTTGATTATATCAATTTTCTCAGAATTAAATTCTCTACAATTAATGTTTGTTGATTTTATGTATTTATTACCAATTTAACAAAGTTATTGTACATGAAACTTAAAAAAACATTGTTTCGTGCCCCAATTTTTTGCATTTAACCGTGAATCCCTCAAAAACTACTACAGGTACAGTTCTGAAACCTATTTTATTAGCTTTATCAGGTAAAATTACATAAGAATCCACGACATTTCTTACTTAATTAACCTTTCCAAAAGTTCAGTATGGCTTTATTTTACTCTTTGCCCAGGAATTCAGGCGAAATCTTTCGCTAGCTGTAACTCGCTAACGAAGCGTTTTCGGACCTATGTTTATATAACATTTTTTCATTATTTTTACTAGTACAATGTGCTGTAGAAGTGGGGGGAGAACTTCATGAATCACCTATATACAGGATGATTCATGAAGTTCTCCCCCCACTTCTACAGCACATTGTACTAGTAAAAATAATGAAAAAATGTTATATAAACATAGGTCCGAAAACGCTTCGTTAGCGAGTTACAGCTAGCGAAAGTTTCGCCTGGATTTCAGTTCACCAGGTGAAATGAGGTCTTCCTGGAATTGTGGTAAGGTAGATTAAGGGGCAAATTCAATCATTTCTTATGGTTTTTGATCTGATAAATTGAATAAAACAGGTCCCAGAACTGTAAGTTAAATAGTTTTTGAGAAAACCAGTGTCAAATGCAAAAAATGGAGTGAAAAACTTATTTTTTCATCTTTGGGCAAGGATAACTGTGTTATTTCACCAAGAAACAGTTAAAATTTTTCAATAAAAAATGTAGAAAATTTTATTCTGAACAAACCGGTGTAAATTAAGTACACAGAAAGCGAATAGATGTTTGATTAAATGAGTTTTTATTCATAAGAGTACAAAGTAAAATTAACCGGAAAAACTAAAATGAAAAAATGTGTTTTTTTCACTCCATTTTTTTGCATTTGACACTGGTTTTCTCAAAAACTATTCGCTTTCTGTGTACTTTATTTACACCGGTTTGTTCAGAATAAAATTTTCTACATTTTTTATTGAAAATTTTTAACTGTTTCTTGGTGAAATAACAAAGTTATTCTTGCCCAAAGATGAAAAAATGTGATTTTCACTCCATTTTTTGCATTTGACACTGGTTTTCTCAAAAACTATTTAACTTACAGTTCTGGGACCTGTTTTATTCAATTTATCAGATCAAAAACCATAAGAAATGATTGAATTCGCCCCTTAATCTACCTTACCAGAATTCCAGGAAGACCTCATTTCACCTGGTGAACTGAAATCCAGGCGAAACTTTCGCTAGCTGTAACTCGCTAACGAAGCGTTTTCGGACCTATGTTTATATAACATTTTTTCATTATTTTTACTAGTACAATGTGCTGTAGAAGTGGGGGGAGAACTTCATGAATCACCCTGTATATATATATATAATTAATATGTATAAGATATATAAAATAAAGATATAGGAGATATAAAATTATTTTTGTCAATATTTAATGTGAACTGCCTGAAGCTGAATAAAAGTATTCCTGACGTAACGTAAGCAGTTCATGTTTGTGTAGCTTTTCATGTCATTGCAGATGCACCAATGTTTATCTATGAGTGGTGACTAAGAGCTCAGTTAAGAGTATCTTCTGCTTCTGTGTAGTGGCAGATGTTTTTTAGTTCTATTTTCTTTCAATATATATTTTTGTAATAGTGAACTTCTAATAAAATGGGGTGTCTAATGATGTATTTCCTAGTGAAGAATGTCATAAGAGAGTTTATGGTAAAGTATCAAAAATATCAAGCTAATAAGTGAGGAAGACAAATCGATAATGCAGTTAAGAATAATTGGGAACATTAAAAACATTTGCAAGTATGAATGTAAGTTAAAACAATGATACTTGCAAATGTTTTCACTTGTTCTTAAATAGATTATTGGCTTGTCTTCCTCACTAATGTGTATAACTTTTGACTTTACTCTTATGACATTCTTCAACAGTAAATACGCCAACAGACAACCCACTGGGTTGGTCTAGTGGTAAAGTCATCAACATGAATCAGCTGTTAACAGCTGATTTTCGTAAACAAAGGTGCCTCGTTCAAATCCTAGTACAGCTGTAGTATGTTAATGAAAGATGAAGCCTGTGTTTGGAACTGCCTATCTCATCAAGTAAGAAACATAAAAATTTCAGGTTTGACTCATTTTAAAGCTTGGTTTTTTTGTTATTTTATTCCTATTAATTATGAAACAAGGTGTGTTAGGCATTTTCTAGCGACTTAAAAACAAAATATGTGCCAGTTTTTTAGGACATTTTTCACTTAGTCCATGTTTCAGAACATGTAGCACGATCAATTTTAACGGGAAAAATTGGTGTTTGAGAAGAGTGTTCCTGCATGTTTTCTTATTAATTTTAGCTAAAATTCGGCCTTTTAGTACAAAGGGTAAAGGAATTACAGAGTTTTTTAAAAAAGTGTTTTATTCGTTCCCGATGGATGTAACGAGTTAGAACCAATGCTGTATCTCTAATCAATTAGGGAATGAAATTACACTACAAATAATTATTACTTTAAAATTAACAGATTTTCTATAGGAAAGTTAATTTGTATAAGGATTTTATTAATTCAAAGCGGGCAGTGAGCTACGTAGTGGTGTTGCATTGTACGTTCCACTTCATGTCAAACATAAGCCAAATACTATGTTACTATTTAAAAATGAAACATGCTTGTGGGGTACTTCTACTTAGGTCAAAACCAGACTGTACAGCGTTTCTCTGCTGCATAACATAAACTTTAAGAGCACATACCTGAACGCACATTTGTAATGCATGTTTTTTCAAGATTTTCCATGCAACTGAAAAAAATTACACATTTACAACATATATTTGTATTGTAATTGCATTCCCTTATTAATTAAAGGGATATAGCGTTGGGAATGCTATATCCCTTCAATATCCCTAACGCTATATCCCTTCAGCATACGCTGTTAAAGCGTATGCTCGTTGGCAAATAAAAATAATGGTAGTTACGTGTTACGCAGCGCGCATTTCGTAATTATTTAAATATTCCGTGTAATGATCCTGTACCTTCAGCCCATGCAATAAAAGTATGGGTTAAAAACTTCGAAGAAACAGGCTTAACACTGAAGACACGAACTGGAAGCATAAAAAGTGTCCTACACCAGAAAACGTTGACAAGGTGCAGGCGGCTGTGTTAAGAAGTCCTATGCATTCAGCTCGATGACATGCAATATCACTTGGCATTTCTAATCATTGTGTGAGGAGGATTTTACACAAAGATCTACAGTTCCATCAGTTTAAAATTCAGTTAGTGCATGCTTTGAATAATGTTGATCACATATCCCGACTTGCTTTTTGTAATCGATTTATTGGACATGATGAATGACAACGCAGATCTTCTCAACAATCTTTGGATGAGTGATAAAGCTCACTTCCATCTTTCGGGCTTTGTAAACAAGCAGAATTTTTGATATTGGTCACGTGAAAATCTACAAAAAATACAAAAAAAGCCGCTTCACAGTATTAAAGTGACAGTTTGGTGTGCAATACCAACACAGGCTATTGTAGGACCATATTTTTTTGAGGATGACAATGAACGTGCAGTTACAGTGAATACACAGCGCTATGTTAACATGTTGGAGAACTGTCCTCAATCAGAATTAGTTTGTAATCCGGCTTACCGAAACATGTTTTTACAATAAGACTGTGCTACCTGCCACACATCCAGGGCTTCAATTAATGTTTTGCGACGCTTGTTTCCCAATCGCGTCATTTCTAAGAACGGAGAGATTTCATGGTTAGCCAGATCACCAGATCTCTGCGTGTGAATACTTTCGATAGGGGACACTTAAAATCACATGTTTTCCAATTTCCACTGCCTCGTAGTGTACGGGAACTTAAAGAACGGGTACGTGAAGAAGTGGCACGAATTCCTACAGCCATATTACGAAATGTGATAACCTTTGTGCCTAAGTTCAGGAATGTGTGCGACAAAATGGAGGACATCTTTTAAGATATGATTTTCAAGTAGTTTATAAAGAATTGTAAATTTGTATTACTTTATAATATTCTAAATTAATTAAACTACATTTTTTTAACTTTTTCACGGTGTTTTCATAATGGCCCGATTCACTGCCTCACTCGTTATATTAAAAAAAATTGAACTAAAAAACACCTGCCACCGCACAGAAGCAAAATTTTTTGTTTTTTTTTTTTTTGCGCCCTGGAGACTCCAGGAGGAGTATAGGACATGTCGTCAGATATAACACCTGAAATACATATAAGAATCACACAATGTATCACTACTATCAAGAAAGAAATTCTTGTACGCTATAAAAAGTTTCACTGATCAAGTAATTTTTCAGGTTTTTTTTAAAGGACTTCAAATCCTCACAACACTTTAAAGATTGGGGTAATTTATTCATGAATTTTCTCCCTGCATAAGTAGGTTTTTGTTCAAACAATTTAGTGGAGTGATTAGCCACATAATAATTATTCCTGTTTCTCATGTTATGATTGTGAACATTGAAATTCTGCATAAAATTATTTTGCCTAACATACATAATCACCTCAAAAATGTAGAGGGAGGGAACTGTAAGCAATTTAAGCTCCTTAAATAGTGGCCTGCATGAGGTTAGCTGGTTAGCTCCCACCATACACCTAATAGCTTTCTTTTAAATTTTAAAAACCCTATTTATATTACCCATGCTAGAATTACCCCATACTAAAATACCATAACGGATATGAGACAGAATGAGGCCATGATAAGCTGCCATTAGTAATTTTTTATCATTTAATCTGGCGATTTGTTTTAGTGCAAATACCCCAGATGATATTTTACTACAAACTTGATTGATATAGAAGTCCCAAGACAAAGATCTATCTAGAGATATGCCCAGGAACTTCACTGTTTCTACATGCTCTAAACTATTATTATGAATAAATACATCCACTTCTCTACTTTCTTTAACGTTATGTTTATTTTTAAACTGCAAGTACTGACACTTTTTCCCATTAACTGTTAATAACATTTGATTCAAGAACTGTACTACGGACTCTATGTTAACATGTGTATTTACTTCAAGAGCATCTACCAGTAAACTGTTACTGATTACTGAAGTATCATCAGCAAACAACAAAGCTCTGCCATCAGGTATGACTTCTGGTAACCTATTAATATACAATAGAAACAGAATTGGACCTAAAACTGACCCTTGTGGAACGCCTGCTTTGACTTCAAGCTTTCCAGATACAACCTTTGTAAGTTTCCCTCTAATAACCCTAGTTAACTCCACACACTGTAATCTATTAATAAGGTAAGATTGAAACCATTTCAATTCTACATCCCTAACGCCTAATGACTCTAGTGTTTTCAATAAAATTTCATGATCAACACAATCGAAAGCTTTACTCAGATCCAGAAACACTGCCAATGCTTTCTCCCCGGCATCCAATATATCAACTACTTGCTCCACAAGTGAAACAATTGCAGTTTTAGTTGATCTACCTTTTTGGAAACCATGCTGATCCTCTGAGATGATTAGGTTTTTAGTCAAGAAACTGATTAACCTAATAAATACTACCTTTTCAAAAATTTTACTGATTGTGTTTAAAATACTTATGGGCCTATAATTTTCAACTAACTGGCTATCTCCATTCTTAAATATAGGCAATATTTAGCTTCCTTCAGTTTGTTTGGAAATACACCTGTTTCGAGTGAAAAGTTAATCAAATGAAGGAGAGGAGTAATTAAAAGATGTTTACATTCTTTAACAATTATACTAGAAATCCCATCTAACCCGCATGTTTTCTTACTTTTCAAACTATCAATAACTGATTCTAATTCCTCACTTGAAACTAGGCTAAATAAGAATTGATTTACTACCTTGTTACCTTTTGGATCATAACATCCCACTGTTTCCCCAATCTGTTGTTTAAGTTTTAAAGCTGCTTCCTGGTAATATTTGTTATAATAATTACAAATTTCTACACCATTCTGTATAGGTTCATTGTTTTTGTTAACAATAATAGGTATGTCAGTAAAACCTTTATTGCTAACTACACCTCGATTCTTATTTATTATTTCCCATATAGCTGAGTTTAGATTTGGTGATTTATGAAGGACTTCAGCAGTTTTTTTGCATTTAGCTCTCTGGACTTCTCTGGCATAATGTTTTTTAATAGTTTTGTACATTTGTTCGTTAAAGGTAGTCCTATGTGAAAGAAAATCTGAGTATACATCTCTAACTTCAGACCTCATTTTCATAATTTCCCCTGTGACCCACTCATCTGTTTCCCTGACAATATTTTTTACATCTTTCTTTTTAATTGGACAACTATTGTTATAATGAAATTTTAATGTTTCAATAAAATTATGATATTTCTGATCAATGTCAGAAGAATTGAAAATAGTCTTCCAATCCTCTTTGGATAAACTGTGTAACAAACAATTAATATTCCCTTGGTCTTCCTGCCTAAATTCTTTAATAATTTTTTGATTAGGGACATGACTACCTAAATCCTGAATCTCTAATACTTGGTACCCGTGATCAGAGAGCTCTGAACCCCTTAACCTAACCTGACAACTCACCATATTTGTTAAGATATTATCTATTATGGTTTGTGAGTGACTAGTAATTCTTGTATAACCTTTAACTTTTATATCAAGATTGTTCATCTCCACAATATCCCTAAACTGTTCAGCCATTTTATTTTGAACAGCAAGATTTACATTAAAATCACCCAAAACTACCACTTTTACATATCGTTCTGTTAAAACTTCCAGTAGTTCACTGAACGATGAACAGAACTGACCCCAGTCACCATTAGGGGATCTATAGACACCCACCACAGCCATCTTTCCCCTCTTTTCTAACCTAACTTCTACCCCAGCCACTTCAATATCCATTTCCCGAGAAAACCGTTCTAAATAAGGTAAGTTACAAGTGTCAAGTTTCTTACTTGCATTAGCTAATATACTCTGAACTGAGCTCTGTCACCATTCACAGATAAACAATGGTGGATCTACATTGACATGAACTACTCACATTGCAACAGGAATACTGTTATTCAGTTGCAGGCGCTTCACATTAAATATTGAGACAAAAATAATTTTATATCTCTAATCTAATACCTATTAGAATTATACCATGGTGAAAATTGATGCAAATGAATTTTTTGTTAAGTTCATGAAGGCCAGAGTGGCTGTGTTTGCTAGTAAGAAGTACTGGCTTTTTCGTCATATTTTCTGGCTAGCATATTTCTTATCTCTCTAGTCTACAACTCCAAATATCCTGACATGCCCTATACTCCCCCATGAGTTTCCTGAAAGGAATAAATAAAAAAATTACTACAGACTCCTCTTTGGAGGTTTAAATTGTGTAGTATATTTTAACAATTATTAGTTATTAACAATTAATATGATTTTATTATTTTTTATTACACATAAAATGTTCTCTTATGTAATGTATTTTATATTCTCAAATAATTATAACCAGTAACGAGACGTACTCTCCCCTTTGAGATTTAAAATCCCACTAAATTTCTTTACAGTTCCCATTTCTTTTTCTTAGTTGCCTAGCAACGAGATTTTGTTTGTATTAAATTTATTAATGTAAAAATAATTTTGAATATTTAATATCAACCAGCTGGCTCTATTTATATTTATACTTTTACTATTTATATTTATACTTTAATAGACCAAAATATAAACACAGCCAGCTGTCAGTCATTTTTGAATCATTACAATTCAGCCAATTAAAGATCTTACTTGTTTGCCCAGCATAGATATAAGGTGTCGAACTTTGAATTTTTTTAAATGTTTTTTGAGAAATTTTACCAAAAAAAAAAAACTATTAGTCTCAGAGCTTGAACTTTCTCCACTGGAAGTACCCATGTATATCGTTTCCTTAAAAAAAATTACAAATTATTACCTGCTTGCATTCCTGTATAAAAATCCTGAAGTCGGAATTTTTACTTTCAGTTTTGCAAACTTTGGGTAAGTTAAAGGCTTTAAGGGTAGGTTGTAAACTAGACCTTTATTTCAGTGCATGGTTTTCAGAAGAGATTGATATTTGATCAATGCTGATCAAATCATGACAGTAGGCTGCCCAAATTATTCTTCATCATGAAAATTTGTCCTTTCATTAAAAAGCCTACACCTATTTCACACATTTCCGGTATTCATTACATCTTCACCATAAACTGCAACAAGCTGCTGGTGAGTATCAGCCGTACAAACTTTTTTGCGTTTAGAATCGACAGGGTTTTTGATCGTCATAGCAAGAAACGAAGCAGCATAACTACACATTAAACGTCGGCAGAGACGTGAAACTTAATGGCGGCGTTGTGGGGGACTGGCCAAACGTGGCTAACCTTGAACGGATGTCAAGTGACAGCCTGCGGATGCGATGCACAATTGGTTCTTTAAAAATAATTCTAGTATATTAATAATTTGATGGTTAGAGTTGAAATTCCGAACTAGGATTATAACCCTGAAGGTTATTATTTAGTTCACAGAGTCTTACCCTGTTTTAGACTAAATTATCCAGCTCCATCATCTTGTGGAGGTGTGCAGCTTCAAGACGTGATTTTGGAGACTAAAATAAGAAGGTAAAGAAATTGTGTTCTTGAAGTTATTAAAAGTTCACAGGCATCATATTGTAAAATGATTGAAAAAGTCATTGTAAATGATTTGATGATTGGTTTATAGGTTTCTTAGTGTTGAAAGACAGTTTTTGTTTTTCAGTCAAAGATCACCAAATTGGTTTGCATAATCCTTTGTATAGGTTTTGCTAAATTTGGTGGATCTAGAGGATATAACCTCGAAAAAAAATTAAGTTTAATAGATTTCTTTTGACTTTTTGTAAATGTACAACATATGTTGTTCCAAGAGTATTAGTACTACATTACTGCATTAGAGTATCAGTAGGCTAATAGGATTAGATATAAATTTCAACAGACCGTACAAGATCGGTTGTTTTTGTAAAAGGAAATTTTTGCAACCCATACAAGAAAGGTTATATTTCTTTCTTATAAATTATGTTAGATCCAATGAATTTGTGGTTAATGAGAATATATTTTATGTTGTATTCAGATATTCACTGCATTAAGAATTTTGTTGTGGGAGTTGCAGAGATTGTGTGGTAGAAGCAGCAGGGAAAAAAGGTAACCAAATGGTGGAATGAAATGGTTAGCAGACAATTAGAAAAAAAGCTTAGAAGAGATAGAGATGTCAAGAGGGGAAGACGGTAATATAAGAATAAGAAAAACAATGCAAAATATATTAAGGGGGGGGGGGGGAATGAAATTAGTAAGGCTGCTCAAGGAAATAAGCAATACCATGTGGAAGTTGTAAAGCCCTTAAAAATTTACAATCTGTAAAATGTGAATTTTTTAACTCTTCAAAAAGTAAGACTATGCTACTTTCAAAACAACGTTTGAGGGTTAATTTATGACTGCTGTGAAAGTAGAGGTAAAAAAACCCAAACAGATTCCGTGTGATTTTAAGCAAAACCTGATAATTGTGGTGTGCTTGCTCCGAAAGCCTGCATGTGCCCGATGTCTTCCAGCTCCACTCGACAGCAGTATGACCCCTGCAGATTAACTTGTAGCAGCCTATACATCAGTTCTACGTATCAACAAACTGCACGCCGCCGCATACGCCGGACCGTTCTCACTCCTACTACTGTGGTCAGCCTTACGGCTAACCCTCTTGCAGTTAATGCAAACCGGTTTTTCCTTCAATAACTTCGGAGGACAGTCCTTTGCTATATGTCCGGCCTTTGCGCAGTAAGCGCACAGCTCGTTAGCCTCCTTACAGAATCTCGCTATGTGTCCAAGGCCTGAGCACTTAAAACACAGCGAGAACCTGACGAAGTCCCTCACTTTGCTGCTCTCAGAGCCGATGTATACTCTTCCCTTCTACAGGTATACACGAACGTCGCGCCGAGCTTCTTGATGGTGAATAGTCGTCTCATGTGGTATCTGGAAAAGAATGACTTCCTTGCTCCTGAACAGAGCGGTTTTCGGAGAGGGAGATCTTCGACGGACAACTTGGTGGCCCTTGAGACGGCTATCTGCAATGCGTTTGCATTGCGGCAGCGCCTCGTTGCCGTATTTTTTGATTTGAAAAAAGCATATGATACAGTTTGGCGCCGAGGTATCCTCAATACTTTGCGGGATTGGGGCATCGCTGGGAACATGTTGGCCTTCATCAAAAACTTTCTAGATGAACGATCGTTCCGTGTAAGGGTTGGTCAGTGTCTGTCCGACAGGTTTGACTTGGAAAATGGTATACCGCAAGGGAGTGTAATTAGTTGTACCCTATTTGCGGTTGCCATAAACAATATTGTGAAAAGTTGCGTATACCCTGTTAAATGTTCGTTGTTTGTTGATGATTTTGCAATATATGTTGCATCTAGAAATGTTGTCTCAGCTGAACGAGCCCTACAGTTAACTATATACCGTCTTGAGGAATGGTCACGGCAGACTGGCTTTAGTTTTTCTCCTGAGAAGACTAATGCGTTCAGTTTTGCCGAATACGGACTGATAATGTTCCAAGACTGTATTTAATGGGTCAGGATATCGAAGTTAGCACTGACATCAGGTTTCTAGGTGTTTTATTCGACAAAAGACTTACATGGGTTCCGCATATTAAAGACCTACGGGCTAGGTGCTTAGAGGTGGTTGATATTCTGCGTGTTCTTACAGGTACAGGTTGGGGAGCTGATAGATCATGTGTGATAAGGTTCTACAAGGCTCTAGTGCGATTACGTATAGATTATGGCGCTATAGCGTACTCATCTGCTACTCCCACTTCGCTAAGAATGCTTGACAGTGTCCACAATTCATGTTTACGATTGTCTACAGGTGCTTTCCGTTCTAGCCCTGTTGTCAGCATCTTAGTTGAAAGTGGAGAAGTGTCGTTACACAGACGTCGCCAGCAGCTTCTATTGACGTACTTTGCTAAGTTAAAAAGCTAGACCTTACCATTTTTTGCATGAGATCATTCTCAACAACCCCTGTCATGATTTGCATCTAATGAACTCCCGACAGCCTTCACCATTCGGTGTAAGAGCGTTGGAGGTATGCAACAACCTCGATATTGCCATTCCTCGTGTCTACCCATGTAATTCTTGTCTATTTCCACCCTGGACCATCGCTCAGTTACACTTTAACTTTGAGATGCGTAAATACTCAAAGGCAGACACAAGTTCTGTGGTATTTAATAGCATTTTAAGTGAATTAGTTGAAGCTATTAAACCATCTACGGTTGTATACACTGATGGATCAAAGTCGGATGTTGGAATTGGTTGCTCGTTTGTTGCTAATGGGAGAACCTATTTGTTTGGATTACCTGCGGGAACCAGTGTTTACACGGCTGAACTTTATGCTATCAGCAAAGCTCTTTCTGTAGTCTGTGTGCGTGGGCGTCGGGTGTTGGTGTGCACTGATTCACTCAGTGCCCTGCAGTCGATTAGTGACATATATTCACGCCACCCGCTAGTTGCAGGTGTCCACGGTACCGTGAAGCAGCTTAACGATAGAGGAGTAAGCGTTGTTTTCTGCTGGGTTCCGGGTCATGCTGGAATCCCGGGAAATGAGGCTGCTGATTTGGCCGCTAAGGAGGCGGCTCGTCAACCGGCCTTCACGCAATATCTGACTATGTCTGATTTTGTGAGTGGTGAAGCGTGTCATCACTGATTTCTGGCAGGTAGAATGGACTGGCTCTCATGGCAACAAACTACGTGAAATAAAACCTATTGTTAAGCCTTGGCCTACGCCAGTGAGTAAGAACAGAAGGGAAGAAGTTGTCATCGCGCGACTTAGAATTGGGCACACCAGATTAACGCATGGGTATCTTATGATGTCTGGTGAATACGAGTTGGATTCTGGAATCCGATGAAGGTGCTGGATACACAGAATTCCCTCAGTGGTATTGTCTAGAATGCGTAGGCCTGGTCAAATCATTAGATAGGATCGTTCATCAATGAATGCTGAAGTCTCAGGATACTCTGGGTATTTCTCGATCTGTTGACATAAAAAAAAAACTTTTAAGCAAACAAAGATAAAATAATCGTTATGCAATAATCGTTTGCATGAACCCGGAGTAAAATGTATTTAGGAGATATGTTATTGTAGTGCAGAAATTACAAAGGATGTAAATTTAAGCAAGGAAAGATTGCTTGCAAAAATTACATTGAGTAATGTTATATTTTAAATTATAATGAGTAAGGTATTGCACATGAATGGGTACAAATTATACCACACTAAGAACTAAATGACTGAAGTTACCTATTTGTAATTGGGAGATAATTAAAGGGATCCTTAATCTAAGAGGGAATGATTGTTTAAGGGGGTCTTAACCTAAATGAGAATTTATACCAACTATTAGTACTATCTTAAGTTATTAGAGCAGTTCAGAGTATTAGAATATTGCACGTAATAAAACATCATGCTTGGAAAGGCATGGACGTTACTGTCAAACAACCAAAACTTATTTGTCAGAAGGCGCTGAGTTCTGTCTTGTGGAGACACAAGAGTTAGACCTCTCAGCACTTAAGGTGAAAGAGTAATTAAATCTGGACGGATAACTCAATAACAAAATTATAGTATAAAGCTTAAAACTAAAATCTCGGTATTACACAACAGTAGTACTTAAACTTAATGTAGGAATCAGTTAAAAATCAAGCGTTATACTTAGAGAGGGTATAAACGCTGCACAAAAATTAAACAAACCTTGGAGTAATAAATATCGGAATAAAAAGTCTTAAACTTAAAGAGTATGGCATAAACTAATGGTAAATTGACACGGAGCAGGACTAGAATTGCGATCTATTGTAAAATAATAAATAAACTCTACTTAAAATGAGGAAGAAGGACGGATTGGAATTATCACAACCTAATAATGGAAGGATGAAGGAAAAATTCAACAAGTAATAGCTCGTAATTGTTGGAAACTGAACTGAAATAGAATAGAGAACCTAAAATTTGCAGAGAACTCGAATGAAAAAGAAAAATTTGAAATAGACTGAAATTTTGGAGAGAAAAAACATTTGTGTCACCGGAATCTTTAGAAGGATAGCTCCGGACTTAAAATAAATGGGCAGAGGACAGGAGAAAGGAATAACCAAAAATAAGAGGAATTTGACACACGTCGGGGAATTTGGATTGGAAAAAAAAGATAGTAGGAAAAATGCACAGCAATTCGCCCCCTGATTCATACTTCCACAAACGTACACGCATACGTACAATCACTCAACCAGCATTCACTTTCATTCACACAGCACATACAATCTTGACTGCATACAAAACCCCATCAGTGGGATAAACACCTCGCTTCTCGGAATCCCAACCCGAGAAGGTAGGCAAAGAATAGGGCCCAGTATTCAATCAAGGTAGGGCAAATGGAAAGCATTGGAAAGGACGGGAGGAAAAAGGAAGGGATCAAAGGAAGCTACCCTTTGATACAAAATAAAAAACATAAGGTGTCACAGGAGCCTTGAAAAGTATGATGACACATCATGGAAGAAGTTAACAAAAATTGAAATAAAACTGAAAGAGAGGTGAAATAATTTAAAAAAACATTTAAAGAAACTGAAACGAAGGAGTACCGCAAGTTCCTGAAGGCTGAACTGAAACGAATTTAAAAAAAAATTTACCAACTGAAATCCTTCAAGAATGACCAAAAACATAAAGGAGAAAAGAAAATGAAAATACGAGGACAACTTGATGAATTGAGAAGTAAGGATGTTGTGGGTAAAACTGATAAAATGAAATTGAATAATGATAATGGTAGGAAATTTGACTTGACATCAACTTGAAAAAACATAAAATGAAATTTAACAGATCGAGTTAAAAATTTTTTTGAAATTAAAGCGGGCCTACACATTAGGAAAACGGAACTTAAAATTGGTCTTAAAACTAAACTTATTAGTAATTACCCTAGAATCTAATAATTTAAATCACAACCCAAATATAATTAGTTAAATAAATAAATCTTGAATTCGCAGCTTGTCACAAAACTGTTCTGTCGACTGAAAGTAGGTAAAAAAAACTTTGGAAACAGAAATCAGACACAAACGACTAACGGAGTACAAAATTTTAAAAATAATGAATAGCAAATTTACGTAAACAAAATTCTGACTTGAAATGTGAATGGAATTTAAAAAAAGAAAATGACATTTGTAGCGTTATCAAAAATTAGCGCCAAGATTTTAAATTTTTATTACAGTTTGTGAAAAGTTGAACGAATTCGAGACCATTTATGCTCTTAAATCTACATATAAATATATATATATATATATATATATATATATATATATATATATATATATATATGATAAT
Source organism: Catonia carolina (assembly GCA_035578175.1). Classification (NCBI taxonomy): domain Eukaryota; kingdom Metazoa; phylum Arthropoda; class Insecta; order Hemiptera; family Achilidae; genus Catonia; species Catonia carolina. The sequence goes on along the minus strand of JAQMRL010000001.1, from coordinate 139,392,939 downwards.
GAAAACATGTCATGAAAGATGAGATGAACATACAAGCTTCAACTTAAATTTTTAGTTATCCTTACAATTCTGCGATTGAGATCTGTGGATAAATTTTTCAAACGGCTTACATGGACAATCTGGGGTGTTAATTTGCCGAAACGTTCTAAAATAACCTCATAATTTAATGGACTTATGACTCTTGAAATTTTGTATGGACCACGAAAATTAGATGCTAACTTTGGTGATTTTCCTGGAACTGTTTGTGGAAAGAAAACTAGCACCTCGTCATTAACAGAAAATTTGACATCTTGATGTGTTTTGTCATAATACTTCTTTTGCTTGTCTTGGGCCTTTGAAAGAATTGCTGGTAATTTTTCACGAACCTCCTGAGGGATCCGTAGTTGATTTAGCAATTCAACATCATGATAGACAGTAGGAGGATACTGGAGGTAGAGCCCTCATTTGATCTAGCGCCCCCGTGCATCAAGAAAAGAATCGAACGAGGGACCATGAGATTGAACACCTATTGAGCTAACGAAAACCAAGATCTACCATCCTCCGAGTAACAAGAAGAGAATCGAAGGGTAGATCATAAGGTTTAGCACCAGGTGAGCTAACCAAAACCAAGATCGACCCTTCGCACGGGGCCTGGGAGGGGATCAAAAATTTCGAACTTTTTAACGGAGCCCCGTAGCGAAAAAGTGTATAGAACCTTTTTTGTGCGCCCCTCAACGACGGTTAAGAATATGTAATCAAAGTCAACCTATAGGTGCATCCGTTCGTTAATAAAGCCCAATAAACGAAATTGAAACATTTTTTCTGGCATTCCTATAAGAGGTTCCTTCAAAATTTTAGTTAAAGGAGCACTACGTAACAGAGAGGAGAAAGCAGGTCAATACAAACAAGGAGTCCAAACCAGATGTCTTTACACACTGCAGGTGGCACGAAAACCAGTTCATGGTGAGTGTCCGTAACAGTCGAATGGGAAAGGGGTCATGTCCGTTTGCCCTGCATGCATAAGTTGCAGGTAGTCTTATGTGACCACTCCCAAGAGCTAAGTCGGTATAAAAGAGTGTTAAACCAAAATTGAATTAGTGCAAAACCGTCGAGAAACATTTAATATTATGTGAAGTGCTGAACCGCGCCTTCTCTCAGACAACAGGAAGACGGGCTCCAAATTTTATCTACATCCATCATAACAATTCGACGCACACAAAAAAATGTAAGTTATAAACTGTAACTATATAGTAAAGTAAGTTAAGACTTTAAAATTCTAAGAAAAATAGTTATGTAGTTTAAATACATTCTGTAGGCCTCAGATACAGATAACAACAGTACAGTACCAATTAAGAGTCTAATAACTATTAACAGTACCTGTTTCAACATATTTTTCTCACGTTTAAGCCTATAGTAAGCAGCAACCCTCATGAACGCTACCTACGTGAAACATATTAGGTTACATTATTGGGAAGAACTAGGATAAAGTAAACAACTACAGTATGAATACAAGAAAGTATATTTTAAAGAAATAAAATTAACAAACAATAAGTATTAATACTGATTCGCTCAGTGCCCTGCAGTCAATTAGTGATATATATTCACGCCACCCGCTAGTTGCAGATGTCCACGGCTCCGTGAAGCAGCTTAACGATAGAGGAGTATGCGTTGTTTTCTGCTGGGTTCCGGGTCATGCTGGAATCTCGGGAAATGAGGCTGCTGATTTGGCCGCTAAGGAGGCAGCTCGCCAACCGGCCTTCACGCAATATCTGACTGTGTCAGATTTCGTGGGCCTGGTGAAGCGTGTCACCACTGATTCCTGGCAGGTAGAATGGACTGGCTCCCATGGCAACAAGCTTCGTGAAATAAAAGATAATGTTAAGCCCTGGGATACGTCACTGAGGAAGAACAGAAGGGAAGAAGTTGTCATCGCGCGACTTAGAATTGGGCACACCAGATTAACCCATGGGTATCTCATGACGTCTGGTGATGCTCCAATTTGTGGCAGGTGCGATTGTCCTTTGACAGTCAAACATGTTTTAGTAGATTGCATCTGCTACGCAGCTCTGCGTCGGCGATTCAAGATTCCCTCGGAATTAAGGTATATACTCGGTGACGAAAGCCCTATTTTGGACGTGGCTATAAAATTTTTACGATCGATTGGTGTATACAACAGTGTCTAATATATGTCCTATTAGTGTTACCCTATAGTATATGTTTTATATTAGTTATAAGTTTATATTTATATTATGTCTGTGTTCATATTATGTGGCCCCTTTACAGCCTTTTGTGATGTCTGTGATATTTTCTTTTTTTAATGTAGTATTTTATTTATTTTTGGTTGTGATACTAGTTTTTAAGATTTTAATTACATATATGTATGTATATGTATATATATATATATATATATATATATATATATATATGAAAGGCGTTCTGCACTCGGGTTTTTTACACCCTTGTGTAGAACAACAGGCGATGATAACCTCGCCGAGGTTTTTCGCCTTTAAAAAAAAAAAAAGAATGGTGATAGAGGATGGTAACCGTGTAGTATGTAAAACGGTGAATATCCCAAAGACTTCTGAACTGAAATGTTGTACGAGAAGATCACAGGTTGTACGAATTTATGCCAGTTACTCTGATTTTCGTTGACATAAAATTTTAGCATTTGTAAAATCGTAGAATTAAAGCGTTCGGTAATTCCTGTAGTTTGCGGACAATATGGAGTACTAGTATGATGTTCAACTCCTAATTGTAAGCACAGATGATTTATCGTTTAATTAATGAAATGAGACCTTTGGTCAGTTTGAATAATTTTAGCGCATCCGTATTGAAGGAAGAGTTTGTATAGAAAATTAGCTACGGCGTTTTCATTGTTATGAACTGTTGGAGTTGCCATCGCGAATCGAGTAGTAGCGTCCAGAGCTATGAGAATGTGTTGAAAATTTCCAGTAGTTTTTGGCAGAGGGCCTAAAACATCGAGAACTATTTTTGTGAAGGGAGTTTATTTTGATTGGATGAAGAAGACCAAATTTCTTTGAACCTTGATAATTTGACATTCGGGGCACGATTTTACGTAAGCTGTTATATCTTTAGACATATTAGGCCAGAAGTATTTCGTAGAAATTTTTGAAATGGTTTTTTGAATTCCTAAATGCGCACCAGACATGGGCGAATCATGGTACATTTTGATGACTTCGGGAACTAGAACTGAAGGAAGGACGAGGCGCAAAGTGGTAGAATTATCATGAAATAATTTGAAATACACAAGATCATTTTGAAGAGTATAACGTCGGGACATGCGTTTGAAGTTTTGAGAAGTATTCGGAGAAGAAATGAGCGCAAAATAAATTTTACTGATCAAATCGTCCTGTTTTTGGAGAAGATTAATGTCTAATTTAGAATTAAATGGAAGTGGAGCAGAGTCTGAATTTGTTTGAAGGACTTGAAAGGACGTGGAAGGGGTTTCTGAAAGAGACTGAGAAACTGAATTAAAATTATTGAGTGAAACTGAATCAGATGTGGAAATGGTATTGACAATATCGATGTTATGTTCTACTGGAATATCTAAGGGTGCTCTTGAAAGCGCGTCTGGGATATTGAGGAATTTTCCGGGAATATGTTTGATGGTATAAGAGTATTCAGACAAGTGAAGCAGTAGTTTACTTAAACGAGACCCAGGGTCTGTAAGATTTTTAACATATTGCAGAGCGGAATGATCTGTGATTATAGTAAAAGGCCTACCATATAGGAAATGTCTAAAATGTTTTACGGAATATACGATGGCTAAAAATTCAATCTGTGAGACCGTCCAGTTAGCCTCATTAGATGTTAAGCGTCGAGAGACGAAAGCTATAGGTTTCATCTCATTGTTATTATTTCTTTGGCATAAACAACCTGCTATGCCAATGCGTGAAGCGTCGCAAAACAAGAACGTTGGTCTAGAGTTGTCAAAGTATTCCAAAATGGGTGGATTAACAATTAGATTTTTAAGTGTCTCAAAAGCTTTTTCATGATCTGTAGTCCAAATAAATTTCTGGTCAGCTCTAGTAAGCTGAGTTAAAGGATAGGCAATATTTGTGAAGTTTCGAATAAATTTTCTGTAAAATCCCACCATGCCAAGAAAACTACGAACTTCCTTGATTTTAGTCGGAGTTGGAAACCTGGTGATTGCTTCAACGTTTTGCGGAAGCGGTGAGATACCTTCATTTGAGATCTTATGACCCAGAACTTTCACTGATTTATAGAAAAATTTACATTTTTCTGGTTTCAACTTCAAAGACGCTGAGCGAAGTCTATTTAAAACTTCTTTAAGTACCTCTAAACATTTTTCGAATGAGGCCGCATGTACATATAAGTCGTCGATGTAAAAGTTAAGATTTTTTTACAGGAGATCAGACAGTAAAAATGTCATATTTCGGTTGAAAGCAGCTGGGCTAACAGATAACCCCATTGGTAAACGTTTGAACCCATATAAGCCAGTTGGGGTAATAAAAGCCGTGATTGGAATGCATTCTGTAGCAATACGCTGTGTGAAAAAGGCCTGTGAGATATCCATAGTAGCGAAAAATTGTGAACCACCGAAAGACTCCAAAATGGTGGAAGGATTAGGCAGTGGAAATTTGCCGTGGATAATTTTCTTATTAATTTTTCTGTAATCAACAACTAGTCTCGAAGAACCATCAGGTTTGTGAACTAAGAACGCAGGACTAGCGTAAGGCGATTTCACGTCCATAATAACATCAGAAGATTTAAGCTTGTCAATGATTTTACTAAGTTCAGACAATTCATAGGCAGAGAATTTATACGGGCTGTTAAAAACTGCATCTTGATCAACTAGCTTTATGTGTACGGGCGGCAGGTTAGCTTCTGGTAAGTCGAATTCATCTTTGGAGAAAATATCTTGAAAATCGGAAATTAAAGAAGTTACGGCTTTGTATTGTGAGTGAGACAATTCCGGATTAATGTCTATTAATTTATTATGAATAAGAATGGGTTCATGTTGGTTCGAAACTGGAGTAGAAACATTGACTTGAAAAACAGAACTTTGTGCGGAAGACATAGTAAGGTTTTTTTTTTTTTTTTTTTTTTTTTTCTCGGGGTTCCTACGGCCGGTGCCGCTTCCCGCACTTCAATCTCCACTCTCCTCTATCCTCCCAATCACCCTCATCCATCCCTCTCTCCCTCATGGCTTCCTGTATTCCCTTTTTCCACGTTTTCCTTGGTCTACCTTTCTTCCTTCTGTTGGTTGGGACATAAGACAACATTCTTTTTGGCCACCTCTCATCACCCATTCTCTGCACATGGCCATACCATATCAGTTGTCGTCTCTCTATCCTATCCACAATGGTATCTTCTACATGAGCTCTTTTCCTGATGTCGTCATTCCGGATATGGTCCAACCTGGACACTCTACATGAACGGCGCAGAAAGTCCATTTCAATTGCTTTAAGCTAGCTGTCTATTTTTGATGTTATTTGCCAGCACTCTGCCCCATAAGTTGTTATTGGCTCCACAATAGTGTGGTACAACTGGACTTTTGTATTCATGTGCATTTTTGCAGACCATAAAATCGGGTTCAATTTCCGGATTGCTATTCTCCCTTGCACAATCCTATTTTTAACATCCTTCCTAGTTGAACCGTCTGATGATATGTAGGTCCCCAAGTACTTGAATTCCTTTGTGCTCTTGATAATTTTGTTGTCGACTTGAAGATCATTGGACTCTTCCCCTATAACCAAGTATTCGGTTTTGCTAATATTAATATTCAACCCCCATTCACAGTATTCATCCAAGAGTTTCCTTGTCATATAAGCAATGTCCTCTTCATCGTTAGCTATGAGCACTTGATCATCGGCAAACAGTAGTGTATACAAACAGGTATCTCCAATTTCAATCCCCATTCCATTACATTTCTTGCGCCAGGTGCTCAGTGCTCTTTGTATATATATCTTGAAAAGAGTTGGTGATAAACAACACCCCTGCTTCAAACCCTTGTTAACCCTGAACGGCGCAGATATTTTATTATTCAATTTAATCACACATTCTGAGTTCCTATAAAGTGTTCTTATTGCTCTGATGTAGCCTTTGTTGATGCTTGTTTCAGATAACACCTCAAACATCCTATTGATGGGAACATTATCATAGGCCTTTTCCAAATCAATAAACATTAGATGCGTACTCAGATTCCTTTCCGACCGTTTCTCTACCAATTGCTGGAGAGTGCTGATATTGTCCAGGCACGATCTGCCCGCCCTAAAACCACATTGCTCTTCTATTTCCTCAAAGTCCTGCTCTAGTCTTGTTTTCAGGATTCGACCATACAGCCTTCCCATAGCACTGGTTACTGTTATGCCTCTATAGTTCGAGCACACCTTCTTATCACCCTTTTTATGTATCGAGCTCAGATACCCCATTTTCCAATCATTTGGGATATCCTCATCCTTCAAAAGGCATTTGTTATAGACTTCCACCATTTTTTCTAATAGTATGTCCGGTCCATGCTTCACCAACTCTATAGGAATACTTCCAGGTCCAGCAGCTTTCCCATTTTTCATATGTTTTAGGGCGTTTTTAAGCTCTATCACACTGATTTCCTCTATATCTATATCCTCTCTATCTATTTCCTCCTCTTGTAATGGAGTCGTCATAAACTGAGGTCTATCTTCTTCAAGTAATTTTTTATAATAGATCTCCCATTCATTCATTTTTATCAGTGTGATGTTATTCTGGTTTATGTTGTCTTTTCTGAGATTTCTTATTGCTTTCCATGCCTCTGCCACTCTCGTACCACCCATATATCGATTGATTTGGTCACATCTCTCCTCCCAGAACTCATTTTTCCTTTTTTGTACTTCCCTTTTTGTTTCTCTATTCCACCTGACATACTGTTTCCTATCCTCATAGTCTCCCGTTGCCAACCACTTAAGATATGCCTGCTTCTTATGCTTGACCAAAATCTCCAACTCCTCCGACCACCAATCCCTGCTTTTTGGATTACTTCCTTCAGTTTCTCCCAAAGCTTCTCTAGCAGCTTCATGAATGAAGGCTTTAAGTTGTTCATACACTTCTTCTGCTGATCCTTCTTTCAACTTTTGAATTTTAGTTGCCAGTCTTAACTTATACAAGAATTGGACTGATTCTTGGCTCAAACTCTGTAGATTGTATTTGGGAAATTCCATGTTTTGTTGTGCAATATTATTAGTGATTTTCTTCTCTTGCTTTTGGGAAGGTCTGAACTTAACTAGCACACTTGCTTTCACCATAAAATGATCCGAGCCACATTGAGGTCCTCTGTGCACTCTCACATCCATGATTTTCAGTGGAGAGTTTTGTCCTTGTATTACATAGTCTATAATGCTTGTCAAATTTCGTTTAGGCTGACTCCAAGTATATTTATGTATCATTTTGTGGGGGAAAAAACCATTCATAATCTTCAAAGAAAATGTGTCACATAGATCAATTAGTCTCTGACCACTATCATTGAGCACCTCTTCTCCATATCTTCCAACTGTCACACTATTCACACAGCGCCCAGTACGAGCATTCAAGTCACCAAGGATGAAAATTTCTTTACTTTTATTGATCCCTGTTAGAACTTGTGACAGTGTTTCATAAAACTGGTCTTTCACTAGCACTTCTGTGTCGTCTGTCGGAGCGTACACTCCCACAATCACAATGTCATATCCGTTTTTCCTTAATTCGACCATCATTATCCGCTCATCTATTTCATCCCAACTGGTTACTTTTGATTTATGTTTACTGTGGATCGCTATAGCAACTCCTCTTTTTGCTCTCTCGCTTTTGTTTACTCCGCTGTAAAACATTATATAGTCCCCCACTCTTTCATTACCCTTTCCTTTTTTCTTTGTTTCCGTTAGAACGCCGATATCTATTTTCATTTTTTCCATTTCATCAAAGACTTCTTGACGCTTTGTACCTATACCTTGAATATTCCATGTTCCAAAATTCATTATCCATTTCCGTTTCTCTTTTCTTATTCCATTATTCCGGTCCGAGTTCCGAGGCTTCTGATTGAAGTTTTTAACGATGCTAGATTTTTACAAAATGATGGGGTGTTGGCCCATCGATTCAACCCCCAACCTGGAGGACCAGAATTTTCTGTTGGGGTTTATTCCCCTAGCCGAAATGTTCTCGTTATGAGGCGCCAGAAACTCGCCTTCACCCCTACATTACATAGTAAGGTTACCGAGCATTAATCCAGTTGGAAAATAAATGGGCGACGGAGAAGAATTATTTATTGAGAACTTGAAATGAGCGGAGTCGGATGGAACTAGAGTAATGTTAACAAGAGAAACATCAGCGACGATATGGTTTTGTTGGAAATTAAATTTGAACGCGGAGGATAAAAATTTATCAACGGAAGTGTTTATCTGAAGTGAAGCATTGGAGGGTAATAAAATTGTATGAGCATTAATAACGGGTGTGGGCTTGGAAAAATAGTCTGGAATACTAACAATTGGTGTTTGAGCTTTTTCGAAGAGTGGAGTTACAGTGGAACAATCATCTGAAGAGAAAATTTGGAGATTATCAGAAATATTGTAAAGAAAATAAGTCGACTCGCAGTCTGGGAATATTTGTAATGAATTGGAGGCACTATCAGAAAGCGAAGGAATGCTTGAACTAGTAATACGATGTACTGAATGTGGTTTGAGAAAATTAACGTTGTTAGTGGTTATAACATTTAGGTCAGCAGTAGATGAATAATTGTGTGAAGATTGCAGATTATGAAGCCATTTCTTATTAAAATTGATTTTGAAACATTTTCCATTCTTGAAAAATGAAATTTGATTCGAATTGAAATCTAAAATAATGCCAAATTTAACAAAAAATTCGTTGCCCTAAAGAATCTGACAAGTTAGGTCCTTCACCACATACACAGTGTGGCAAAATGGTATTTTGGAAATGGAAAAACATAAATTCGTAGAACCTAAAACCTCTAATGTTGAACCGTTCGCAGAGGTCAAAACAATATTCGAAGAAGGGGTGATTTCAGAAGGAGAGATTAAATCGGCATTGCAAAGAGATAAATTGGAGCCAGTATCTAGAACTATGGGGAGTGAATCAGCTTGAAGAGAACCGATAACTGTTAAAGCCATGGAAGGTTGTTTTGTTGAAACTTCAGTATAGAGTAGATGCTGCGATGAATCCTGGGTGGAAGTGCCTAAATCATTCGTAGAAGGAACAGATTTGGAAGAAAAAGGATCGGATTTAAATTTGATCAACGATAATAAATGATTAAGACCACAGATGTGGGATGCAACCACATTAATGGGGAGGTTATGAACGAAACATTTCAGAATTTCAGAAAGTTGGTGTTTGGAAATGACAGAAAATTTAAAAGATTCAAAATTTATCCCCATCACAGTGCGATACTTGAATATGTAACAGAAAGCCCTAATAAAAGAACCAATAATCACTTGTGTTGAATCATAGTCGGCTGAAGTTCTACGAGAATTAAAGAAATAAGTAGAAATACATTTAACATTGCACTTAGAAATAATTGAAGAACATAGGCGTTTAGTCAAAGAGAAATTCTTCCCCAGAGATGGGTCTGTAATAAACAGTTGTCTAGCTTTGATATCAAAAATTAACAAAGACCAAATATAGTTACGGTTAGTTGCACTAGACGAAGCTTGGAATACTGGTAAAAACATAAAGTCAGAATTTTTGAACTCGAAAACAAAGTTATCGGGTAATGGGATGGATTCTTGGTCTGGAACTAACTGAATAGGGTGTACAATGCAGTATGAAAAATCTACAACGTGAAAGAAATGATTATTAATAGTTTGTAAAATAATGTGTACATGTTCGCAAGACAAATCGGCAGTTTCTGAGACGCATAAATTTGAAGGAAGCGACAAATGTGAAGATTGAATCGCACAAACTGTAGTTGAAGTGTTAACCTGATTATTAGGAATTTGGAAATTAAACGAATCACAAAGGCCTACCTCTAAAGAAGGTGAAATCTCATCCTCACAGTGAGAAAAAGTTAGGTTATTAGAATAATTAGGATTAATAAGTTTTAATTTTGAGGGTCCTGACACAACATTAGGAATGGAACTTGAAGAATAATTCTTATCTGAAATTAAGGAAGTTTTGGAAGAAATATTAGTGATAGCTTGTACGGGTGAAAGGTGTGAGGTCGGACATTGACCTCGAAGATTTATACGTTTTTTGATGGATGAGTATTATATCTGCAACGGCTAATAGAGTGTCCTGGTTTGTTGCAAATTTGACAGAAATATCTATGTTGGGCGGGCATGGCTACTTGAGGTTGAAGAGGGTGGTTGAATTGTGTAGACGAAGCATTCGGAAAGTTGTGGGGCATCAAAGGCCTAGGAGAAAACATTTGGGGTTGTTGAAACGGAATAGCTTGATTGAAGTGAGACGGTCCTGGCATCTGTGTGAAATTTTGTTGAGTGGGCCTAGTTGGATTGGAATTAAAACCGTTTTGGAATTGTGGGCTGTTGAATCTAGGTCGAGGTTGTTGCGAATTAAATTGTGACCGATTTTGTTGATTTGCATGTTGTCGATTTTGATTGCTACTAGAAGTAGGTCGCTCTGATTGTGTTGATTTGATATGACTGTTGCTATTTTGAAACTTGTTGTGCGATGGATTATTATTTTGATTTGACACAGTTTGAGTCTGGTGTGAAATGGCATTGACCGGTGAATCAACAGATGTAGAAACATGGAAATTTAATAGATTTTTCGATTCTTGGAACTTCCTAACGTTGGTTAACAATTTATCTAAAGTAGAGTTGTCGCACAGAGAAATTTTATCTAAAATGGAGGGCAGGAGACCCCTCAAGATGTATTTACAAACTTTCTGTCTGGCATTTGCGGATCGATACGTGAGCATAAATGCATTACATCAGCTATGAATGAAGATGTATGTTCAGAAATTAGTTGTATTTTATTAAATAAAGTCATCTCCAAGAGATCAGAGTCGCAATCCAAACGGAAGTGTTTTAAGAATTCCTGTTTCACAAACGAATAATTCATCTGGTTTGAATCAAAACGTAACTTAAGATCGTCAAAGAAATCCAAAGCTGTATTCTTTAAGTAAAGCGGTAAAAACGGGAGTTTAAACTTATCGTCCAAAAAATTTACAATAGCTGCTCTTTCAAAATCTTTAAAAAATGTAGCAATGTCGTCGTTGCCTTTCCCCTGGAACACTGATGGAGTGAAAAATGGCAATTTAGCCTTAGGCCCAGAAGTTTGGAGCGAACCGTCCATGATAACAGCAGAGTCCGTTTGTGTGGCAACAGAAGTCGATGGTTGAAGAAACTATAACCATAACTACAACCATAACCATACCAAAACTATAACCAACCATAACATGGACATCAACAACATGGAATCATAACATGGGCTTTTTGGTATATGGTAACTATAACCATATCTTATTTTGGTGTGACAGTGCGGTCTTTAAGTCAGCAAGATCAGGATACTGCTGTTTCAATTCATCCGACAAGGATGCGTGATTGACCAAATAGTCCAAAGCGTGTTCACGGGATACCGTTATTGAACTCGGATTTTGGAAAAAATGATTTCGCAGACGTAAAACGCCTCGGATGTATTCTAAGTCGGCGCCAGAAGGAATGAAGATATTATGTTGGCTTGCTAACAGGCGAGCCTGATCCAAAGAAAGCGATTTGATTGTAATACCCCGCAAATCTGACATACGGCTAACCACACAAAACGAGATAACCTTACCTGTATCCGTAACCTCAACAGTAAACACAAAAATGAATAAAATGTAATGAAATTTGAATACTGACAGATTCCCAATGAAATACTTGCTATAACCAAATGATATGATCGATGGAAAATGTGGCCGGCAGATGACCGCTGTTGAATGAAAGGTGGAAAAGATGTCCCAGCTGGTATTGTATGTCAGATGAATGAAGTGAGTGGCGCAGGTCAAATGAAATCGCTTACTGGGAATGTCAAGGTGTTCTGCTATGCAGTTGACGTTCTGAAAGATAAATTTCCAAATTCTGTTAGTAAAGGCATTTAAAATATGTGTTAGATAAAATAACATTAATGTTAAGTGGAACGTAAATTAGTGTATCATAAGGTATGCCTTAGTAATGTTTTTTTTTTTTTTTTTTTTTTTTTGGCTAAGCAAAACAATAGTTTCACCCAAAACCCAACCTAATTAATCTTGTATAGTTGGTGTAAAACCCAAACGACTTCATTGAAAGTGCAAAAGTGTTATACATCATTACATCACAGTCTGTAAACATTGTAGGTTAGAATACACTGCGATGTCCTGAGTTCTCAGGACTAGTCCCCCGTTTTGGCCGACCTCGCGTATCCCAGTGATTTTTGTCTGGCCCATAGCAGGTTTCAGCTTTTTGCTCAACTCAGTTTTGAGTTGGGCGTTTGTCTGACCCTTACTACTGGGTTTGATAACAATCACCCTGTGTTGGGAACTTTTGCTCGACTTTGCCGCGTCCGCGTAGGATTTTGGCTTGGTCGGAGCAGTGCGACCCTTCACAGTGGACCCCCGACCTGACTGCTTGTGACGCGGTTTGGTCACCGTTTGCCACGGAGGGTTGGCTACAGTTTCCTCACCTGTCGGCACCGCTGGTGTGACACCCGGCTTTTTCTTCGGGTTGGTCGCCGTTCTCCCCGTTGACGAGGCGATGACTTCCTTGCCTTTAGGTTTGGTTGCCGTACACCCCGATGTTGAGGCGACGGGTTCCTTGCCCTTAGGTTTGGTCGACATACACCCCAACGTTGAGGCGATGGGTTCCTTCCCTTTCTTTGCCGTTGGCTGGTCAACCGGCCGCATAGATGTATGATCGGCAGCTGTCGGTACCGCTAGTCTGGCGGGGCCACTCTGCAAGGCAATGGACCTGTTTGCCTTTTTCTTCGGAGTTGCCGGTCCTTTGACAGTTTTCGCCGGTGTGACTAGGTCACACTGGGTACTACGTGTCACGGTTTCCGGCCGCTCCTCAGTCTGGGTACCTTTGTCATTGCCCACAGGTGTGCAGGATACCAAGCTGGTGTCCTTGATCGCATTCCCGATCGCGTCGATTCCCTCTGTCACTTTGCCTATTGCATCCTGTAACCACTCGCATGCTTTATTACCAACCTTCCTTCGGGTCGGACTCGTGTACGAGTTGATTTCATCGCAGGCCTCCCGCACACACGCGACCAGTTGTGCTACTTTTTCAAGGTCACCCCTGGCGAGGCCTACTTCATCAGCATGGGCTTTGATGCTATCGTTAGCGTCCGCTCGTCGGTCTCCCGAGAGTTTCTCGCTCTTCATGACTTCTTTCTCCTCGGTGGTCTTCGGATTATCCTTTCCGGACCCCTCTGCTCCGTTTGCCTCTGTCTTCCTCGGTCTTAGCTTCTCTCTGGTTGGGGTGACAAGCCGGACTCCCTGACTAGTAACCAGACTAGTGAAGAAACCCGACTCACTTTCCCCTCCCGCCAAGTCGCTGTCGACGTCATTGGAGGTCAGCCCGCGATGAGAATCGCGCCGTGATTCGACTGACCTTTTTTCCTTCTCCTTTTCCTTTTCGCCGTCGTTGGTTATACTAGTCGTATCGCTCATTATTAACACTTAGTTCGTTACAAAAACACTGTTTTTGTCACAGAAAACCAAATACTTATCAGGGCGTACTTTCATAGAACCTTTTTCCCCGGGTTCGGTTGTTGTTAATTTAGAAAGCAATGCGCAGTAGCGATGGGCCCGAGCCCGGAGCTAACAATCCACCGCTACCCCGCACGCCACATACCCGCCAGCCTACCTTGATAGTTCGCCTTAGCGGAGATACTATCAAGGGTCCGAGACTGAAGGAAAGCGTACCGACTGCATGTGAGAGAAGGCACGCCTGGCTCTATAATACTCCTGAAAATTGGTGCACCGTACACACGCTTCCGCCCAAGAGGCTTCGCCCCAAAGTGACGGTGGTGAGTCGCGGTTTACGCGGAGTCCGCCATCTGAGTGAGTGAAGAAGCCGAAACCCCGCTCATTGCCCTACCTGTCGCAGCAACTAACCCCACAACAAGTTAGCGTGAACTTCAGGAGGGGAGAGAAGGACGCCAACCACACCCCGGTTAGCCAATCTCCTCTGAGAAAGGCGCCGTTGTCATACCTGGCCGAGGCTTTTACGGTAGACACACCCTTGCCGGCACTCCTTGCATTGACCGGCTCTCTTCCACCGCCGCTGCCCATACAGCGTCTTTGCAACAAATCAAGACCAGTTTCTCGAGGGCATCCACCTGTCGTAGTGCTGGTACCGAAGGTACTCACACGACGGTTTGAAAGTAAAACTATGGACCTTCCTGCTGGTTTCCCAGCATTCCGGCTGCCTCACGCTCACGCGATCGTCGGCTGTGCCTCATGCATCGGTCCCCTCCACGGACAGGCAGCAGAGCACACCTGCCCGCGAAGGCTCAACAGACTCACCGACTACGTTCGTCGACACGACCACTGGGAAGTCTCAGGGAACTTACCCGGCAGTCGTGCCTCCGGCCGTCGTACTCGGGAAGGTTGCATGTAGGCCTCTTTGGGTGTACCGCCAACGTCCGTAGGACGTCGGATCCCTTCCATGCGGCCAACTGGGTTGACTGCATGGTCGATAGCCGACACGAACACCCTTGGAGTCCTCCTTACAGGGGACATCTTTAATTTGTCGTAGAAGGTCCCACCTTTGGGCTATCCGGAGCCCAACCACCCCTGCCGTACCTAGACCAAAGGTCTTTATCGGCAGTCCTTCTTATCGCCCTCAGTTTCTTGTGTACAAAATTGCACTGACTGGGCCAAAGATGTCCCCCTCCGCATCATCGGCATAAATGCCTCCGCATCATCGGTATATTTACACAGACCTCAGACGGTCTCTGTTAGCACTTTCTTCGGTGCCTTGTATTTCGCCATCCTTGTGGCTTTGCTTCCCTCGACCTATTACCTATTCCCAACTATCCATAAAACGAATTCCGCGTTTTAACAATCTGCTGCTACTGGTACCGCGCCTCAATATTTGTTATCGTTCACGAATTTAAATTTACCGTTATTAATTTCTCTAACCGACCGTTTAACTGTGTTTGACAATTTCTATCTACTACTCTATCTGATGTTTTCATCTACCTTACCTACATTTTTTTTTTTTTTTTTACCTACAATTTTTGTAATTCGCCTTGACTGCCTGACTACATACTGAAAAGCTACCTACCTCTGGAGTCTACCAGTTTCACAGACGTGCCACACCACAAATTGTGACAAAAACCACGCCTCCGCTGCTAGCTGTCCCCTAAACAAGTAAACTCTGTCTCAGAACTAACCTTATTACTACTAACTAATTCTTACCTCTAATTCTCCTTATTCCTACAGATATACTTTATGTACTCCCTACCTACCTTAAAACTATCTTTATTGTCAAATATATCCCTAATACTAAACCTTACCCCTAATCGCAGTAGCTGCCTTCTGCACTCTCGCCGGCCCTCTTCATAACCAATGCAGTCGTAAAAGACGTGCTCGACCGTCTCTGGCACCAAACACTGCCGACAACGTCCATCATCCTTCAGCCCCAGCGTGAACAGCTTTCCCCTGAAGTTACCGTGCCCCGATAGAAACTGGGTAACCTCGTGGTCCGGTATTATAAACCTCTTCTTACAACGCCGATAGACGTCCGGAAAAATTCCGTACGTATGGCGTCCCTTCTCTGTTCTGTCCCACCGCCGTTGCCACTCTTCATAAGCTTCCCTTTTAACATCTAGTATCTCCTCTCTTGGCCCTCCAGCTTTCTTTATTGCCCGAATCTTAGCTCTCTCCCTCGCCGTGATGTCAATCGGCTTGATTCCGGCAATTACTTGTAGCGCCTCACCAGATGTCGTTCGGTACGCCCAAGTAACAATTATCAACAACAACCGCTGGTACCTCAGGATGATGTTCCTATACGTCGCCATCTCCGTCCTATCAGCCCATATTGATGCTCCATACAGGATGATAGATTCCGCCAGCCCCTTGTACAGAATCAGCACAGTTCCGAAGTCAAGGCCCCAACTCGCACGCGTTACCCTTCTGATCTTGTTGAATGCATCGTACGCCTTCTTCCCCGCTCCTTCCAAATGCGCACGGTATGTGAGTCGCTCGTCCACCAGTATGCCTAGATATCGCTGCTCCGTTACGTACTTGATCCTCTGCCCATTCATGCAAACCACCGGCATCCTGTATCTGTCAAACCTGCCCTTCAACATCATGCAGGTTGTCTTCGCCGCTCCAAATGACATTTTATGGTTTGCACTCCACGCACTGAGGATCCTACAGCAGGCACCCGCCGTCTTCTCTAGCTTCACCCGTGAGTCACCTCTGACTAGCAGCAACGCATCATCGGCATACGCAACGACCTCACATCCCTGTGGAAGCCGCAACCGTAGTAGCGAGTCGAACTCCACCACCCACAGCAACGGACCCAGCACACTCCCCTGCGGGCAACCTCTTGTTAGCACCTTCTGCACTGTTGACCCCTGGAACGTAAGACTGACCACTCTGTTCTCCAAGTAATCTGCTACAATGGCATATTCTTCCCTCGTTATAATCCTTCTTTTCAACTGGTAGAGTACCGAGGGCCACCACATATTATCGAATGCCCCTGAAATGTCCAGGAACACTCCCATCACATAAGTCGAGGTGCTCTCTCTAACTTTCCTCACCACCTCGCCTATTGCGTCCTCCGTGCCTCTACCAGCCCGAAATCCGTACTGCTCTTCACTCAGAAGCCCGTCCCTGTTCAAGTGCTCGTATATTCTCGCGTTCACAATCTTTTCCAACACCTTCCCTAACACAGGTACCAGTATTAGCGGCCTATATGATTTTGGCAGCATAGGATCTTTGTCTGCTCCCTTATACAGCACCTTCGCCCCCAGGGGGCACCCATTCTTATATATATGAATGCTCGTCCATGCATATATATGTGGGTGTTCGGGTGTGGCAACCCCGGGACCCCAGCTAAGAGCTAACCTTATTTCAAAACTTTACACAGGTTGCTCTTACACTACACACAACAATAATACTACATCACACACACCACACTTTCTTTCAACACACACATTTACATACCCTACACACAACACATACACAAAGTTTTCTTACACACATTTATAATGCTGGCGAGGATGGGATGCGGGCTGGTCGTGCGTAACCCTTTCCGGATTGGAAGGTCTGGACTGTGGTTGTGCTGCTGTGAGCTTGCTCTGCCGAGGCTTTGCGCCATCCTTTAGCCCTTCCAGTCGCTTCGGTACTGTGGCAAGAAGTGGACCATGGGTAAGAGTGTCGGAGCTCTTACTGCTGCGTGCGAGCCTCTGGGACGTCGGTATCAGTGGGTCAGGCAGTACCTGACTCCCCGGCCCGGATGAAATATGTGGGAGATGGCTGCCGGGAGTACTCGGCCGGGTCCTTCTTTTTACTAGGGACCTGCGGCGTGCGCGGGTCATCTCTCCGCCCGCACCCTGCTTTCACGATGACTGGAAAAGCACTAAAGATAATGTCAAACAAACAATCTTCCCTTGGATTTAAAAGACTATGGTCTAGCTTGTCTGACGATAGTGATAAAAGTGGTGTATTAAGTAACACGGACAAATTTTTCGTTGTTCGTTGTGTTGCAGAAGAAGGGTCGCTTTCAAAAGTTTCCCCCTTCATTATTAACAGGTCTGTGCAGTCGGTTTGTGGCTCGCCACACTCTATTAAGAAACTAAGGAATGGTACTTTGTTAATTGAAACAACGTCTGCGAAGCAAAGTAGCAGCGTTGTTAAAATTACACAAATAGGAAGTACTGCAGTCACTGTTGAACCGCATAGATCCCTCAACTCATCTCGAGGAGTGGTTTACTCTCGAGATATACATGATATGTCTGAGGCTGAGTTATTGGAGGAGCTTACCTCCCAGCGAGTGACGCAAGTCAAAAGAGTTACGCGTCGGGAAAATGGTATTGATGTCGGTACCCCGACACTTATCATAACATTTTCCACCCCACAACCTCCAGATCGTCTAAAGTTGGGTTACTTGTCTGTTCGAGTGAGACCGTATGTCCCAAACCCTCTGCGCTGTTTTCAGTGCCAGGAATACGGACATACGAAAACTAACTGCAAGAAACCTGCGATATGCGCAAAGTGCAGTTCACCTGACCACTTAGACAGCGAATGCACTTCTGAAACAGAACTGTGTGCAAACTGTAAAGGAAGTCATTCAGCAAGGTCTCGGGAATGCCCTAAGTATAAAGAAGAACGGGAAATTCAGAAAATTTCGTCTGAACAGAAGCTTTCCTTTCCCGCTGCCCGGAGCGAGTACAGAAAACTAAATAGCATCCGAAATGCAGTCCAGCCTGACATTTCGTTTGCAGCTGCAACTAGTGTTCAGTCTCGTGTGTCTGGTGAGTGCTCGTCATGCGTAGAGTTGAAAAGTGTTGTTGAGAACCTAACTAAACAGGTTGCTTCCCTAACTTCTGCACTTAAAGCGTTATTAAGCACCAAGCAAACAGAAATTGGTTCAAAGAGCTCAGTGTCTCAAGTGTGTAACCTTTCTCCGATGCAGAGTACAAAAGCTCAGCTGTCAAGTAAGACAGCCTCTACCTCAAAGGGAAAACCCCTTTCAGTATCCAAGACGCTTCCAGCGGAAGCGTCTAAATTTCTAAAATCTCCTCCGTCTGGGTCCAAGATCCACGATATGATAGGAGATTCATCGGCCCTAGAAAAGGGCTTTATACAAGTAAAAGGGAAAAAAGGGAAGCAGAAAATTGTGTTTGAAACGTAACTCCTCCGTTGCGAAATACCCTTTAATAGTTTAATTCAATGGAATGTTCGCGGGATCCGGTCTAGGTATGAAGACATAAAGTTATTGATCCGGGAAAAGTGTCCGATTGCGCTGTGCTTGCAGGAGACGATGTTACAGCCTGATGTCTCAATGCCCGTTCGTGGATATGAGATGTTTAGGAAAGATTCCCTGCATGGTGGCCCTGGTATTGGGGTCGCTATATTACTTCACTAGTCAATGCAGGGGATAAATCTGGATATTCAGACGGATCTTCAGGCCGTAGCAATCAGGATAACTGTCCCGGTGTCGGTTTGCGTGTGTAATATTTATTTACCACCTAACACAGAAATTTCATACCTAGCCATGAGAGAATTACTGGAACAGTTACCAGCTCCAGGTATCGTCCTAGGAGATTTCAATGGTCACCATTATTCTTGGGGCTCCTCACTGTGCAATGGTAGAGGTCACATGGTGGAGAGGGTCCGGAGTGATTTAGACTTATGTCTATTGAACGATGGATCTGAAACATTCATGTCATCCTCAACAGGATCCTGGTCGTGCTTGGACCTTACTTTCTGTAGCCCGTCCATTGTTCCAAGGTTGATGTGGAGAGTACTGCCAGACCTGTATGGAAGTGATCACCGACCGGTGGTGGTCGAATTTTTTGACTACCAGCCTGTCGATGACCTTCCGAAACGATGGATTGAAAAGCTTGCACGGTGGGATGAGTTTTCAAGTTTAATGGAATCTGAATATGAAGATGATGATGATGCACGAAAGCTGTTGTCTTCCTTTCTAGAGAGGATGTCTGCAGCAGCTGCCCAGAGCATTCCTAAAACATCGGGAAAAGCACGGCGTCCGCCGGTACCTTGGTGGAATGATCGTTGTAAGGAGGCTCTTCGGGACCGCCGTAGGGCCCTGAGCATTTTTAGTCGCAGACCTACGGATGCAATTCTGGAAGCGTACCGAAGAGCTCGGGCCTGCTGTAGGCGTGTCTTTCTTGAGAGTAAGAGGGAGTCGTGGAGCCGTTACGTTGGAGATATTAGCAGGAGTACCCCTGTGACAACGGTATGGAGAAAACTGCGTTCGGTATGTGGGAGGACGTCTCCACATCGAATCGCAGGGTTGCAAGCTGACGGTTCTGTGATCACATCTCAGTCCGACATCGCTAACGTGATTGGTTCCTTCTTTAAATCAGCTTCCCTCACGTCTTCATATTCAGTACAGTTCCAAAATTATAAGAAAACCATTGAATCTATTCCTTTCTCTATAGCGGACTCGAATGATCCTCTAAACATTCCTTTTTCATTGCCTGAGCTTAGAAAAGCGCTCAAAGTATCTCGAAATACTTCACCTGGAGGTGATGAAATTACACTTTCGATGATAGCGCATTTACCGGATTCTGGGTTAAGGCAACTCCTACATGTTTTTAATAAAATATACGCTTCTAGAAAGCTTCCAAAAACTTGGAAAGAAGCAATTGTTGTTCCGATCTTCAAACCTGGTAAAGATAAAACATTGGCCTCCAACTACCGTCCCATTTCCTTGACAAGTGTTGTTTGTAAGGTCATGGAAAGAATGAAGAACAGTCGTCTCATGTGGTATCTGGAAAAGAATAACTTCCTCGCTCCTGAACAGAGCGGTTTTCGGAGAGGGAGGTCTTCGACAGACCACTTGGTGGCCCTTGAGACGGCTGTCTGCAATGCGTTTGCATTGCGGCAGCGCCTCGTTGCCGTATTCTTTGATTTGAAAAAAGCATATGATACAGCTTGGCGACGAGGTATCCTCAATACCTTGCGGGATTGGGGCATCGCTGGAAACATGTTGGCCTTCATCAAGGACTTTCTAGATGAACGATCGTTCCGTGTAAGGGTTGGTCAGTGTCTGTCCGACAGGTTTGACTTGGAAAATGGTATACCGCAAGGAAGTGTAATTAGTTGTACCCTATTTGCGGTTGCCATAAACAATATTGTGAAAAGTTGCGTATACCCTGTTAAATGTTCGTTGTTTGTTGATGATTTTGCAATATATGTTGCATCTAGAAATGTTGTCTCAGCTGAACGAGCTCTACAGCTAACTATATACCGTCTTGAAGAATGGTCACGGCAGTCTGGCTTTAGTTTTTCTCCTGAGAAGACTAAATGCATTCAGTTTTGCCGAATACGGACTGATAATGTTCCAAGACTGTATTTAATGGGTCAGGATATCGAAGTTAGCACTGAAATCAGGTTCTTAGGTGTTGTATTCGACAAGAGACTTACATGGGTTCCGCATATTAAAGACCTACGGGCTAGGTGCTTAAAGGTGGTTGATATTCTGCGTGTTCTTACAGGTACAGGTTGGGGGCTGATAGATCATGTATGATAAGGTTCTACAAGGCTCTAGTGCGATCACGTATGGATTATGGTGCTGTAGCGTACTCATCTGCTACTCCCACTTCGCTAAGAATGCTTGACACGGTCCATAATTCATGTTTACGATTGTCTACAGGTGCTTTCCGTTCTAGCCCTGTTGTCAGCATCTTAGTTGAAAGTGGAGAATTGTCGTTACACAGACGTCGCCAGCAACTTATTTTGACGTACTTTGCTAAGTTGAAAGCTAGACCGTACCATTTCTTGCATGACATCATTCTCAACAACCCCTGTCATGATTTGCATGTGATGAACGCCCGACAGCCTACACCATTCGGTGTAAGAGCGTTGCGGATCGCTAACAACCTGGATATTGCTATTCCTCGTGTCTACCCATGTTACCCTTGTCTATTTCCACCCTGGACCATTGCTCAGTTACACTTTAACTTTGACATGTGTAAATACTCAAAGGCAGGCACTAGCTCAGTTGTGTTTAATAGCATTTTTAGTGAGTTAGTTGAAGCTATTAAACCATCTACGGTTGTATACACTGATGGATCGAAGTCGGATGTTGGAGTTGGTTGCTCGTTTGTTGCCAATGGGAGAAGTTATCTGTTTGGATTACCTGCGGGAACCAGTGTTTACTCGGCTGAAATCTATGCTATCAGCAAAGCTCTTTCTGTAGTCTGTGTGCGTGGGCGTCGGGTGTTGGTGTGCACTGATTCGCTCAGTTCTCTCCAGTCGATTAGTGATGTGTATTCACGCCACCCGCTAGTTGTGGACGTCCACGGCACCGTGAAGCAGTTGAATGATAGAGGAGTAAGCGTTGTTTTCTGCTGGGTTCCGGGTCATGCTGGAATCTCGGGAAATGAGGCTGCGGATCTGGCTGCTAGGGAGGCAGCACGCCAACCGGCCTTCACGCAATGTCTGACTGTGTCAGATTTCGTGGGTCTGGTGAAGCGTGTCATCCTTGATTCCTGGCAGGTAGAATGGACTGGCTCCCATGGCAACAAGTTACGTGATATCAAACTTGACGTTAAGCCTTGGCCTACGTCGCTGAGGAACAACAGAAGGGAAGAAGTTGTCATCGCTCGACTTAGAATTGGGCACACCAGATTAACGCATGGGTATCTTGTGATGTCTGGTGATGCTCCAGTGTGTGGCGGATGCGATTGTCCTTTGACAATTAAACATGTTTTGGTAGATTGCGTCTGCTACGCAGCTCTGCGTCGGCGATTTAAAATACCCTGCGAGTTGCGTGATGTACTCGGCGACGATAGCCATGTTTTAGACTCAACGTTGAGATTTCTTAGGTCCATCAGTGTATATAACGATGTCTAATGGGGAAACGTTAATGTTGTTTTTATTTTATATGTGTATTTGTGTATGTTGTTTTATATTTTCGTGGCCCCTATACAGCCTTTTGTTTATGTTTTAGGTCTGTGATATTAATGTAAATTATGTTTGCTGTGATACTAGTTTTTTAAGATTTTTATTTGATAGGTTATAAATATTGTATATACCAACTGTGATAATAGATTTTAAGTTTTTGTTTGTTTATGTATCATACAACTTATTTGTAAATTTTTAATATAAATGTTCTTTTGTGTAAATTTTATTTATTAAATATATTTATTTTTTTTTCTGTGATATGTTTAGTTTAAGAGTTTGATTTAAGAAAATACCTTCTACACTCGGGCCCTTTACACCCGTGTGTAGAGGAACGGGCGATGATAACCGTCTGGTTTTTCGCCCATAAAAAAAAAAAAAAAAAATATACAGCACCTTCAACAAGCCGAACTTCCAGCACGCAGGAAACACCCCTTTCTCCAACAGCACATTGTACAGATCACACAAATCCTCCTCTATGTCCCCAAGGACAGCACATAACAAGTCAGCGGTCAGTCCGTCATAACCCGGCGCCTTCTTCTTGCCGAAACTGCTGATCACATTCCTGACCTCCTCTACAGTTATCCTCCGCGATCGTCTCTGCAATGGCATCGCCGCAACCTCTCGTCGAACTCTGCGATGGTATCCGCTTTCGCCGTCTTCAGTATCATCTGGCAGCAGCGCCTGGATCAGCCCTCATACAACTTCCTCTCTGTCTTGCACTACATTACCGTCCAACATCATGGACGAGAGGAGTATATCTTCCTTCCGTTTGTTCAGCATCACTCTATACACAATCCCCCAGGGCTCCTTGTTACCTTGATCAGTAACAAAAGCCCTCCAGGATGCTCGCTTGGCTTCTCGGACGTTCTTGAAATATTCCGTCCGAGCTCTTTTATACTCCTCCCGCAACCAGACTCTACGGATCGGATCCCGTTCTCTTTGTAGTCTATTCCGCCGTCTTCTCACCAGACGCTGCTGTTCAGACAACTCCGCCGTCCACCAGTTGGAGACCCGTTCAGTTCCCCTACTCCTTGGAATCGCCTTCTCAGCCGCCTCCAGCAGCACCATCGTGAAATCCTGCGCTAGTTCATTGCACTCCTTTGCCTCCGAGGTAGCCCTCCAACGACGTAACCTCATCCGCAACTCCTCTCTCATCCTCCGCCAATCCGCCCGCCGAAGCATGAATCTTCCGCTCTCCATTCTCTCACCCAATCTGACCCTCTGGTCATCCGTCTCGCCCGCGAGACCATAAACAATTGGTCTATGGTCACTGCTCCCCTCATCTGTGACCTCCCAGTACTCCAGCCGCAGATCTCCACGGAGAAGCGTCACATCTATATTGGTCCCTTGGAACCCCAACCTGAGGTCGACATTACCTCTGTAGGTTGGAAGCTCCCCGGCCACATTTCCGACCGCTACCTCATTGGCCGCAATGAACTCTTCCATCTTCACTCCTCTTTCATCCTGTATGCCACTGTGCCACAACAGAGACTTCGCATTGGCGTCGGCCGCAAACACGATCCTCTCGTCAGGCATCTGATCAACTATGTCCTGCCACACAGCTAAATGAACTTCTATATTATCCCTAGGCCTAAAATATGTATTAACTAGAACTATTTCCTTATCCGCTAGACTTATCTTAACAACGACGTGGTCCACCGTGGTGAATTGCCGCAGAAACAACACATTACTGCCCTCCCTCACAAACGTCGCACACATCGCACCTGGTCCCGCGTAGTACTTTCTCCATCCATGGCCGAAGCCAGGGATTCTTTCTTCAATCACATACGGGTGCTGCATCAACACGCAATCCACCCCCTGCGTGTGCACGATGTCCTCCAACTCCACCTGACAGCAATATGACCCCTGCAGATTCACTTGCAGCAGCCTATACATCGGTACGCCGTATCAACAAGCTGCACGCCGCCGCGTAAGCCGGGCAGTCCAAACTTCTACTACTATGGTCAGCCTTGCGACCAACCTTCTTACAGGTCACGCATACTGGCTTTTCTTTCAACAACTTCTTAGGGCAGTCCTTTGCAATATGCCCCGGCTTAGCGCAGTATGCGCACAGCTCATTCGCCTCCTTACAAAACCTTACAAAACCTTGCGATGTGTCCAAGGCCGGAGCACTTGAAACACCTCGACACTCTCACAAAATCTCTAACTTTGTTGCTTTCGTACCCGATGTACACTCTGCCTCTCTGCAAAAGCAACTCCCTCATCTCTTTGTGGCAATCCACCACATAATGGACCCTATCACCATCTCTTCTCCCTGTCTTGAAAGCGACTTTGAAGCGTTCGCTGAATTCTTCCTTCGAGAAGTCCGTATTTTGCGTACGGATCATCTCCGAGAGCTCCGCCTCAGGGATCTCCCTATCCACATCATACACAATCATTCGTGGCCAGAGTTTCCTCTGCTCCACGAACGTTGCCCCTAACTTCTCGATGGCCTCGCTCCCCTTAAGCTTCCGCTCCGTGTCGCTTCCCTCGACCACTACCCGCATGCCTCTCTCATTCTCCCGCATACTTATTATCTTTAGCCTGTCTTTGACCGGGTCAACCGTCTTCGTGAACCTCTTCGCAAATTCCTTGGCGGAGACATCCTTATCTGCCTTGTTGATGAGCAACACCTTTGCCGTGCTCTTCTTGCCCACCGCTTGACTGTAGAGCCTCGTAGGCTCTACGGACTGGCGCCTCTTCTCAGGTGCACCCTTAGCCCCAGCGATGTAACTACAAGACCTCTCCACCTTTGTCTCCATAAGTTGGCACAGCTCAACCATCTTCTTCACACGTTGACCAACATAAGTATTGGTCTTCGTGCTCGCGTTACGATTGTTACCCATGTAACTCTCGATCTCCCCGGCCAAACACTGCACCCAACCCATGATGTCGAGTGCGCTCTCCCGGCTGCTAACTGCCTCTTCGGCAATCCCCTTCTTAAGCGTCCGAAGACGCTCGGCCTCTTCTTTCTTCACCTTCAGTGGTGGAGGCACCGGCCTTGGCTTATCCAATGCCGGTTTACCTTGACCCATCCCTGAAGGCCCTGGAGCATCACTGTCACCCTCACGTACCCAATCTTCCGGGAAGAGATCCAGGTCACTATCCGTGTCCTCTCGGGCCCTCACCCTACGGCTCTCCAACACCTTCTTCCTTGCCTGGATGAGTTTCTCATCCTCAGCCGTGATCTGCTTATCCGGATGCGCCGCCTGCCGCTCAATCATCTCCTGATAAGCCTTGAGTATTTTCTTCTCCGTGGATGGTGAGTATTGGGCCTCACTATCCCTCCTTCTCTTGCGGACCTCATCACCCTTGCCACCTCCTTTAAGGCCCGGAAACCCCTCAGGAAACCGAACACCACGAACCAACTTTCCTTTCCGTGACCGGACCTCCTCCTATCCATCCAAGTTTCCAAAAACAGCTACTTGGCCTTCATCCGCAGAATCTTCTGCTGACTTATACTCGTTTGTCGGTGCTCTACTGCTCCTTTCCGAGACCGCCACCGATGAGTAAACAGACGCCACCGATGGAGGCCTCGGGTCAACTCCCACAGACACCATAGATCTCTCAGACTTCGCCGACCGAGCCGATCGCACGGACCTCACTGATCCAGCCGTCGAGGACGAGGACGACGATTCTGCCGCCTCTTCTAGAACCCTCTTGATCTCCTCCTGCAGCGCCTGGACCTCCCGCTCCAGCTTGTTATGCTGTCGCTGTCGTTCCCGTTCCGCTGCCTCCTCCAACTCCCTCCTTCTCTTCTCCGCTTTCCTCGCCTTCTCGGCGTCCTCATACCTCGCCCAGCCAGCATCGATCCGGGCCTGCTCGGCGTCCAGCCTCGCTCTTCTGTCCGCAATGTAGCGGTCATGCTCCTGACGCCTCCGTCCTGCTTCCTGCTCATAAGCAGCCGCACATTGTCTTCCACTGCCACTTTCGCGGCCCGCAACTTCAGCCAACAACCCCATTGGCCCTAATAAATCCGCCAGCCTCTGCTGCTTCTCCTTTAACAGAGCAAGCCTCTCACCTTTATTAATTTTCTTGGTGGCAGCGATTGCTGCCGCCTCATCAATAACCCCCCGACAAGCCTGCTCCCTCAGGTCCCTGTCGAGGTCCTCATAGTGGAGTCCGGTCCTGTAGCCCAGGCACCCCTTCTCCGCATTACCTGGGACACCGTAGACCGTGAATAACGGCTTCATTTTAAACGGTTTCTTAAAGGTTCTAAACATCTTATTACTCAATAATCAATAACAGAATAATCAATACAATCAACAATTAATACAATCAATACAATACTAATAACAATAATTCAGCCAATCAATCAATCAATAATCAATAATCAACAGAATTCAATTCAGAAACAATATAGCAGACACTATATATATATATATATTATGCAACTTTTCATATTATGCCACGGATACGCCGGGCACGCCCTCTGCACTTTAGAATTTAGAAAACATGCGCAGGGATCTGGCCCACCGTGCTGAGAGAGTACCCCTAGAAGGGCGCGACCAGTCCCCGTGGATATCATGTACCCCTTACAGGGGACATTCGTACTTGCCTATCCGTTTCCGGAGCACCCCTCGGCCAACCACGCCCAATCCGTAGGATTTTAGCAGCTTAGTGGCTCTGGAGCGCTACCCAGCTCAACCACAACCCCCGAGAGTCCTACTCCTAATTGAGTGTGCGTGGATCCGTCCACGGGGCACCACACACCCCTCGGTACCAGTGTTACGTGCGTGTGCACAAAGCGTTGGACTGGTCGCCGCCGAGCTCCCACAAACTCTCCCACACAGTGGATGTACTAAGCCGCCCCGTGCACCACGAATAGTACACGAATGCACTACCGGCAGCACACGCGACGGTTCACGGCCGGCCCCCAGTACTAAGTATTCTTACAGCTATTACGGCCTGCTTAGACAGGGTAGCCTAAGCCGCGGTTTTATGGGTACGGTCTGTGTGGTCTGGGCCGTACCCCCACCTTACAGGGGACATACGTATTTACCTTTTCACCCTTTGACTCACTACACCTAATCCGGAGGATTTAAGATTAGCAATAAGCCGCAGAGAGCTACTTCACGACCCACTAACACCCCTAAGAGGCCAAACCCAATTGAGTGGGTGCGGACCGTGATCCGCAGGGCTCCCAACTCCCCTTAGTACTCGTGTAAACGTTGGACGAGTCGCCGTCGAGCTGGTTGGATCGCTGAAGGTGGGCGCCCAACACAACTCTCCCCAGTTTTGGCCGAGCATGCTCAAGAACGCTAATTGGGTGAAGCTGAACTACTTTGGCTAGACCGCTTGTCGTTCGATAGATCCGGTGTTGGTGGATATTTGTTAATAGGTCCCTTCTGAGTCTCGGAAGACGCGGAAATGAAAACTCACGCCCTCTTTGTCGCATCCAGTTCCTACGCATCGGTGTTGATGATGCTAACCCTCCATTGTGAATGGTACTAGCCTAGTTCTGGAAAGGTTCGGGTCTCGACTCCGCCCCAATCCATTTGCCGTACGGTTTAAAGAAATATTATCTGGTTTCTTTCCATGTCTCCGATTGAGTTGCCAGTTGGACGTCTCTTGGGGAGCCTTCCTCAGATCAGCCTAGGCTTCTCCGGTAGTGACTCGGCCAAGTTCTTTCACAGCTGTCTTCTCTCACTTTGACACTTCTGTCACCAGTTTGAGTGCATCGTGTTCTTGATGCCACCGTCGGTTTATATTACACAAACCGTTCCAGTTTGGGACGTAATATTTAGCATATTACTCAACCTTTGGGTTTGGGACGTAATATTTTCGACTCATCAGGTTGCCGTACGGATAGAAATTTGATCTGGTTCCTTCCATGTCTCAGATTGAGTTGACAGTCGGACGTCCTTCGGGGAGCCTTCCTCAGATCAGCCTGGGCTTCTCCGGTAGTGACTCGGCCGAGTTCTTTCGCAACTGTCTTCTCTCACTTTGACACTTCTGTCTCCAGTTTGAGTGCATCGTGTTCTTGATGCCACCGTCGGTTTATATTACACAAACCGTTCCAGTTTGGGACGTAATATTTAGCATATTACTCAAACCTTTGGGTTTGGGACGTAATATTTTCGACTCATCAGGTTGCCCTACGGATAGAAATTTGATCTGGTTCCTTCCATGTCACAGATTGAGTTGACAGTCGGACGTCCTTCAAGGAGCCTTCCTCAGATCAGCCTGGGCTTCTCCGGTAGCGACTCAGCCAAGTTCTTTCGCAGCTGTCTTCTCTCCCTTTGACACTTCTGTCACCAGTTGGATTGCATCGTGTTCTTGATGCCACCGTTCACGGATTGTCTCAATCGGTTATTTTTGTCTCATCCAGTTATTTTGTCTCGTTCGGATTTTTTCTCAAATTTTTGACCGTTCTTAGGTGACAGTGGTACTCGCAGTACTGTATTGTCTTCTGCCTCGGTTTGCGCACGGTAGCGAATCTCCCTTGCGACGTTTCCCCTTCGCAGGTTACCGGCGTACGGTAGGTGACTACCGGCCGTTTATCCCTGTTCCAGCTGACGTGCCAGTGCAGATCCTTCCACATGCGTTTATCCCGACGCTGCAAGATTTCCCGCTTTCTCTCCATCCGCCTCTTACTGGGTCCGAGACCTGCGGTGACATGAGGTCCCAGGCTGTCTGCCAGATTCTGGTTGGTAAGTAACGGTTGCACTGACGGGGTCTTACAAAGGAGACATTTCGCAACGTTCCCTCATAATATCCGCACAGTACTTGGATACAACCTTCCACTCCTCCTCTACGCAGAGGTTCCTAGCAACATCAAGGTTTGACCCTATCCGTTGTAGTTCCCTACGCACATTCTGACGCAAATCCCTGTACTTGAGGCAGTGGTACATAACATGATCCACGGTGTCACCCACCCCACATTCCATGCATTGGGGTTCCGAAGAAAGTCCCATTTTATGGAAGTATGAGTTGAACTTGCCATGTCCAGTCAGCACTTGAGCTACATAGTGATTAGGGCGTAACCACTTACTGGCCAGCCTTTTTCTCACAGTCTCAAAGTACCCGAAAGTGTGTCGTCCTGTAGCAGCAGTCTCCCACCTCGTTTGCCAACCATCAAGACTGTCGGCCTTGAGCTCCGCTTTTCGCTCAGACGTTAGACGGCCTTCTCTCTTAAGCACCCATTCTTTTCGTCGCCGGGCTGCTGTAATGTCCAACGGCATGACGCCGGTCAGCACGCACAATGCTTCGGTGGATACTGTCCTATAGGCACCAGTGATTTGCAAAAGAGCCAACCGCTCCTGTTTAGGAGTTCCCTGATTTTGACGTTATTTTCGCATGCTTCTGCCCAAACAGGACAGGCATACAGTGCGATCCCTTCAAAGACACCTTTGTAGATAGTCATCCTAGTCGCGTAGTCTATGCCCCAAGTTGCACAGACCCGTTTGATTTTGGAATAACTCTCGTATGCCTTCTCACCCGCATACCTTATATGGTCGCGGAAGGTGAGTCGCTCGTCCAGTTTCACACCGAGATACATTGCTTGTACAGCCGATTTCACACGCTATCCATCCAGCCAGACCCAGGGTCTTCGTTCATGATCCAATTTGCCTTTCAACAGCATCATCTGTTTCTTAGCGGGGCTAAAACTCATCTTATGCTGCTCGGCCCAACGTACTAAACATCCCATTAAGGAGTTCCCTTTTCGCTCGATCTCCGCTCTTGAATCTGCTTGGATGTAGACAGCCAGGTCGTCTGCGTAGGCTATTGCCCCGCATCCTTCCGGAAGTCTAATCCTCATCAAGGAATCGAACTCGGTAATCCACAACAGAGGCCCAAGTACGCTGCCCTGGGGACAGCCCTTGGTGATGCCTTTCCGTCGAACAGCACTGCCACGGCTCAGAGTTACACTTCTATCTGTTAGATAGCTGCGAACCGTCGCCAGACAGCTTTCATGGACGTCACGTTTCCTGAGTTGCTCAATAACAGATGGCCACCACATCCGGTCGAATGCACCTGTTATGTCCAGCAATACTGCTACAACATACTTGCTAGGCGAAGTCTTGGCCACACGCACTAGTGCATCTATTGCGTTCACAGTTCCGGTACCAGGACGAAATCCGAACTGATTTTCACAAAGTTTGCCGGCACCATTCATTCCACTGTAGATCCTACGGTATATGATCTTTTCATACATCTTACCAATGACAGGCAAAAGCGTGAACGGTCGGTAGGATGAAGCGTTTGAAGGGTCTTTTCCTCCGCCTTTATACAGTATGATTACCTTGCCATGTTTCCATTGATTGGGCACCACACTCCCCTCGGTACCAGTGTTACGTGCGTGTGCACAAAGCGTTGGACTGGTCGCCGCCGAGCTCCCAAAAGCTCTCCCACACAGTGGATGTACTTAGCCGCCCCGTGCACCACGAATAGTACACGAATGCACTACCGGCAGCACACGCGACGGTTCGCAGCCGGCCCCCAGTACTAAGTATTCTTACAGCTATTACGGCCTGCTTAGACAGGGTAGCCTAAGCTACGGTTTTATGGGTACGGTCTGTGTGGTCTAGTGTAGACAGGAGCTCGAACTTCCTCAGGGGTAATTACTGGTGGATCCACCAGGTTTCCCTCCCGATTTCGTTCGCTTCGCCTACAATCTGGGTGCCGCAGCAACCCAACCTCTTGCGCCTCCTTCCGTATCCTTCGGTGATAAGGACCCTCGCGGGCGACCTCATCATCGGGTAGGAGTACTTCCAACAGACGCTCAAGGACGGTACCAGGTTCCTCTGCGAATCCCTGATCGGTCTGAAGAGCAATAAGGGGTTCTCGTCCGCGGTTCCTCCCAGCACAGATCTTGTACACGAGACCCCACGGATCCCGTGCAGATTCCTCCCGGACGAACTCGCGCCAGCTATCCCGTTTACGTTGGCGGATGGTATTAAAATACCGGTTCCGCAACGCAGTAAATTCCGCCCGGAGTTGTGGGCCCCGTTCTTGATCCCGGTGACGTTGGGATCTTTTGCGAGCTCTTCGGAGTGCCTTCTGCATCCTAGACAGTTCCGGAGTCCACCATTTGGCAACTCTTTCCCCGCCCGAGCTCTTCGGAATAGTGGCGTTAGCTGCGTCCTGGAGTGCTAGTGTGAAATCTCCCACCAGCTGCCGCAAGTCCTCGCTCTCTGAATCCATGGCTACGATGTTGTCTGCAATTCTTCGATGAATTTCCGGCCAGTTCCCTTTTTTTCATTAGGAACTTTCCGGGTCT
Source organism: Catonia carolina (assembly GCA_035578175.1). Classification (NCBI taxonomy): domain Eukaryota; kingdom Metazoa; phylum Arthropoda; class Insecta; order Hemiptera; family Achilidae; genus Catonia; species Catonia carolina. The sequence goes on along the minus strand of JAQMRL010000001.1, from coordinate 139,361,200 downwards.
CATGAAGCCTTGCATACCGAACTGTATATTAAAATCCCCTATTTCAAACTCTATCAACCTGTGATCGCTCATGCTCTTCTCGGTCGTTCTCCAGGCCTTTACGCGACCATCCAACAAGCGCGCGAGCGTGACGTCAATATTGGGTCCGTCAATTTCTTGGCGGAGGTTCCCATTACCAGCGTACGTCGGCGCATTGCCTTCAGAGTTCACGACTTCCAGGTCCCATCGAGCTATGAGAAGCTCAAGGCTTTCACCCCTTTCATTGGCGATGTTGTTGTGCCAAAGGGTCGATCGGGCGTTGGCATCCGCACAAAAGACAAACTTGGAATTCAAATTCGCTTCGATCGCCCTCTCCCATTCTGCCAAGTAGGGTTCTATCTGGTCTGAGAACTTAAAGTAACTACTGACCAGGATTATGGATTCGTCAGCGAACCATAACCTGGCCATTTGAGTGTTGTTACTCGACAGTTGACTCAAATGAACAGCATCGAAGTCCTTCTTGACCAGGATTACTGCATTACCGTCACAGTAGAACTTATGATACCCTGCAAACCCGTTCAATCGGCCGTTGGCAAGGTAAACTTCCTGTGCACAGACCGCATGGTACCTTTCCTGTGTCACCACCCTATCAAACTCGATTGTGCGTACGTATGACCTCTGAAGATTTACTTGCGCAAACCAGATCATACGACGTTGATGGAGTTTGGCCTGCCCTGAAGCTTGGCTAGCGCCTTGCTGTATTCAGGGCAGTCCCGAGAAAGACAGGAGTGGCGACTTTGGCTGGGGTTCCTCCCCGCTCTGACGCAATTTACGCATTTTTCACTTCTCTTACAGCCTTTTGCTAGGTGGCCAACTTCTCCGCAGTTGCCAAAGACTGTTTCCTTCTCTCTACATATTTTGGCCATGTGACCGTATCTCTGGCACTTGTAACATCTGGTTACCCGGATGAACTCGCGCACTCGACACGATGTCAGACCGACATACACCCTCCCGGCGGTTACAAACTTACGGTAGAGGGCCGGTGAAGCCTCACACACGTAGTGGACTCCCGGTTCTTCCCTTTTCCCTAATTTGAACCGCACGGAGATGCTCCTCTTGAACTCATCAGCGGACATACCCGTGTTCTGCATACGGATGCCCTCCAAGTTCACGGATTCCGACCGGGTTCGATCTAGGTCGTAAATTATGAACAAAGGTTTAGGCCCTCTACGTTCCTGCACCTCTGCTTTCAACGCACCCTTGCGGGCACGCGTCATAATCGCCTCCACAGTGGCCTTTTCCTGAGTTCTCAGGACTAGTCCCCCGTTTTGGCCGACCTCGCGTATTCCAGTGATTTTTGTCTGGCCCATAGCAGGTTTCAGCTTTTTGCTCAACTCAGTTTTGAGTTGGGCGTTTGTCTGACCCTTACTACTGGGTTTGATAACAATCACCCTGTGTTGGGAACTTTTGCTCGACTTTGCCGCGTCCGCGTAGGATTTTGGCTTGGTCGGAGCAGTGCGACCCTTCACAGTGGATCCCCACCTGACTGCTTGTGACGCGGTTTGGTCACCGTTTGCCAAGGAGGGTTGGCTACAGTTTCCTCACCTGTCGGGACCGCTGGTGTGACACCCGGCTTTTTCTTCGGGTTGGTCGCCGTTCTCCCCGTTGACGAGGCGATGACTTCCTTGCCTTTAGGTTTGGTTGCCGTACACCCCGATGTTGAGGCGACGGGTTCCTTGCCCTTAGGTTTGGTCGACATACACCCCGACGTTGAGGCGATGGGTTCCTTCCCTTGATTTGCCGTTGGCTGGTCAACCGGCCGCATAGATGTATGAGCGGCAGCTGTCGGTACCGCTAGTCTGGCGGGGCCACTCTGCAAGGCAAAGGACCTGGTTGCCTTTTTCTTCGGAGTTGCCGGTCCTTTGACAGTTTTCGCCGGTGTGACTAGGTCACACTGGGTACTACGTGTCACGGTTTCCGGCCGCTCCTCAGTCTGGGTACCTTTGTCATTGCCCACAGGTGTGCAGGATACCAAGCTGGTGTCCTTGATCGCATTCCCGATCGCGTCGATTCCCTCTGTCACTTTGCCTATTGCATCCTGTAACCACTCGCATGCTTTATTACCAACCTTCCTTCGGGTCGGACTCGTGTACGAGTTGATTTCATCGCAGGCCTCCCGCACACACGCGACCAGTTGTGCTACTTTTTCAAGGTCACCCCTGGCGAGGCCTACTTCATCAGCATGGGCTTTGATGCTATCGTTAGCGTCCGCTCGTCGGTCTCCCGAGAGTTTCTCGCTCTTCATGACTTCTTTCTCCTCGGTGGTCTTCGGATTATCCTTTCCGGACCCCTCTGCTCCGTTTGCCTCTGTCTTCCTCGGTCTTAGCTTCTCTCTGGTTGGGGTGACAAGCCGGACTCCCTGACTAGTAACCAGACTAGTGAAGAAACCCGACTCACTTTCCCCTCCCGCCAAGTCGCTGTCGACGTCATTGGAGGTCAGCCCGCGATGAGAATCGCGCCGTGATTCGACTGACCTTTTTTCCTTCTCCTTTTCCTTTTCGCCGTCGTTGGTTATACTAGTCGTATCGCTCATTATTAACACTTAGTTCGTTACAAAAACACTGTTTTTGTCACAGAAAACCAAATACTTATCAGGGCGTACTTTCATAGAACCTTTTTCCCCGGGTTCGGTTGTTGTTAATTTAGAAAGCAATGCGCAGTAGCGATGGGCCCGAGCCCGGAGCTAACAATCCACCGCTACCCCGCACGCCACATACCCGCCAGCCTACCTTGATAGTTCGCCTTAGCGGAGATACTATCAAGGGTCCGAGACTGAAGGAAAGCGTACCGACTGCATGTGAGAGAAGGCACGCCTGGCTCTATAATACTCTTGAAAATTGGTGCACCGTACACACGCTTCCGCCCAAGAGGCTTCGCCCCAAAGTGACGGTGGTGAGTCGCGGTTTACGCGGAGTCCGCCATATGAGTGAGTGAAGAAGCCGAAACCCCGCTCATTGCCCTACCTGTCGCAGCAACTAACCCCACAACAAGTTAGCGCGAACTTCAGGAGGGGAGAGAAGGACGCCAACCTCACCCCGGTTAGCCAATCTCCACTGAGAAAGGCGCCGTTGTCATACCTGGCCGAGGCCTTTACGGTAGACACACCCTTGCCGGCACTCCTTGCATTGACCGGCTCTCTTCCACCGCCGCTGCCCATACAGCGTCTTTGCAACAAATCAAGACCAGTTTCTCAAGGGCATCCACCTGTCGTAGTGCTGGTACCGAAGGTACACACGACGGTTTGGAAATCAAACTATGGACCTTCCTGCTGGTTTCCCAGCATTCCGGCTGCCTCACGCTCACGCGATCGTCGGCTGTGCCTCATGCATCGGTCCCCTCCACGGACAGGCAGCAGAGCACACCTGCCCGCGAAGGCTCAACAGACTCACCGACTACGTTCGTCGACACGACCACTGGGAAGTCTCAGGGAACTTACCCAGCAGTCGTGCCTCCGGCCGTCGTACTCGGGATGGTTGCATGTAGGCCTCTTTGGGTGTACCGCCAAAGTCCGTAGGACGTCGGATCCCTTCCATGCGGCCAACTGGGTTGACTGCATGGTCGATAGCCGACACGAACACCCTTGGAGTCTCCTTACAGGGGACATCTTTAATTTGTTGATGAAGGTCCCACCTTTGGACTTTCCGGAGTCCAACCATCCCCTGTCGTACCTAGACAATTGGTCTTTATCGGCAGTCCTTCTTATCGCCCTCAGTTTCTTCTGTACAAAATTGCACTGACTGGGCCAAGATATCCCCCTCCGCATCATCGGCATAAATGCCTCCGCATCATCGGTATATTTACAGCAGACCTCAGACGGTCTCTGCTAGCACTTACTTCGGTGCCTTGTATTTCGCCATCCTAAGTGGCCTTGCTTCCCTCGGCCTACTGGGTACCTATCCCCTCAAACGAACAATTAACCACGATCACTATTACTACGTTACTAGTACCTTCTCGACTTTAACAATTTATTCCGCGACTTTAACAGAACCTACTGCGACACAATCAACCTCTTTAACTGCGCAATCCTAACTTTAACAATTTACTCTGACTATATCTAATTGCTATATCTTTATAATTTTTTTTTTTTTTTTTTTTTTTTGGTTTTTATAATTTTTATTTAATTTTTTCCTTACAACGTACAACTTACGCTAAAGTAAACTAAACTACTCTACCTCTACCTTACCTGTACGTTGCTTGTTTTTTTTCCTTATCGAGATCTGCCTTACACTATTTTAATTTAACTACTCTAGGAGTCCGTCAGTTTCACCGGCGTGCAACACCACGATTGCTCACGACAATTACTCGCCTCCACTGACGGCTGTCCGCCTAAACATACTTTACTCTTCTACTCATTACCTCTAATCGTACAAATATACTTAACCCATTTGGGACCAACTTTTTATTTCTTATCCAAAATGTATTTTATGGTAATTATTAACTTATTTACACTAAATTAAATGTATTTGTGTAATTTTTATTTTTTTCTGTCCTCATCTGACTGAGTACTAATATGTTCCCATATGGGAACAGCGGTCCCGAATGGGTGCAGTGTTTTAAAAAAATAACTAACGTAATATTTATTTTAAAATGTTACTTTACTATTCTTATTTAAAAAATTAGCTTAGTTACATTATTTTAAACAAGAGAAAATGATAAAATATAAATCACATAACTTTTAATTGAGTAATAATTCAAAATTTTTCAAAATATTTACATTTTTCCAAAATAAAAAATGAAAAAATAAAAATAAAAATGAAAAAACACAAGTTATAATAGTACACATATTTACTCATTCACTTATAATAATTATAATACAATTTTTTTTCGTGAAAAGCAACATTACATTTAGTGCATCTCATTCGTGAATTCTTCTTGCACTGTCCACACCTACTCTGTTTTTCTCCTTTTGATATCATATGACCTTCATTGTCAAAACGAACCTCAGGAACTACGCTTTTATCTACAACTCGAACAAAGCGATTACTAGATGGCCTTCCCATGGTCAAATGTGTGGAATACTTTTCTACATAAGTTAAAGCAATATAATTGTATCTATGATTTCAGAGTCATAGAATAGCTCGAACAGTTCTACTGGGTTATAGTTAGCATCGACAAGCCATTGTGGATGTTCCCATGTGTTTTCTGAAGAAGCAGGAATTTCTGACTTTTCCCACTTTCTTATTTTAGGTTGATATTTTTGTCGTTTATTGGGTGGTTTACCTTCTTCAGTTTCATTACATGTAATTTCTGAAAGTGTTACCTTTTCTATTGTTCCGTCCTCGTCATTTCTCACCTGCACCTCAGCTTCTGAGGACGAAAGAAGTAGATCTCTTGAGAGGCGGTCTATGTTGGCTTCATCTTCATCTCCACTGTCTTCTTCTGTAACATTTCCATCACTTTGTGGTGGAATCATGTAAACTGTTCCTCGTAAAGCAGTACCGTCAATTTCAAGTAAATTAACGATATCGTCAAGTGCATACAATCTGCAAACAATAAAAAATTGTATGTGAAAAATTATTATTAACACCTTTTGGTGTATATTATTTTCCTAAAAATATCAAAAAAGTATAATTTTTTGAAACAGAAGCTCAATTGCATTAGTATGAAGATAGTTTGGCAAAAATAATCACATTTTCTAAAATAAACTGACGGATAAACCATGAATGAACCTTATGTATTGGCAAATGATAGAGTAAGAAACAACACTGAAAAAATTAAGTTTTACAGAAATGTATAAAACAGCAAGTTTCATACTGATAGAGCTATCAGGCTATATAACAGATATGGAAAAAGATACATGTAAAGAAGTACATCTCTGAATGAAAAATCACTGTAAAAGTAGCAAACATGCATTGTCATAGCGAACCAAAGTGAAAAACCATTGAACACTGAAAAAGTACTAGAAAAAAAGAGTCCCAGTCTGGAACTCCGTCTCCATGGCGTCGGTCTCCTCGATCCTTTTCTCCTGTGAGAAAGCCTCAGCAAGAGCGCTCAACCGGTCCCCTCCATGGAAACCCTCCCTACTGGCGATGATCGTAGCCATTTCCATTACCTTACCCCCCGCCCTAACCAGGTGCGACTTACTGCTCCTCTCAGCAGGGATCGGACGGACCAGTGGCTCGGCTACCCGCTCCACCTGCTCCTACTTTACCCTGCAATCAAGCCCGCTCTCGTCCTCGAATACATCAGAGCTATATCTCCTGCATCCGTGGCCGGCTGCTCCAATCGTTCCTCCTTCACCCCACTCACCGCAGGGATCGGGCGAAAGACCGGGCGCCCCAACCACTCATCCTTCACCCCACTAACCGCAGGGATGGGACGAGCAATCGGCCGCTCCAATCCCTCCCCCTTCACCCCACACATCACAGGGACCGGGCGAACAATCGGCCGAGCCAATCTCTCGAGATCCTCCTGTGTGACCACGAACACCACTCTGTTCTTCTTCGCCGACTTGTCCAGATCGCTGTCGCTCTGCGGCTCCTTCTTAATGCGACAGACCACATTGTCTCTTACGTCGGACCTGTCCGTGCCACTACCCCCACTTCTTGGCACCTCCTTGGTCTTCCTAAAAGCCTTGCCTTTCTTCGCCGGTCTGTCTGATGCACTCGTGTCGCTCTTCGGCTCTTCCTTCACTCTTACCTCTACCCTGGAGTTCTTGCTGGACCTGTCGGTCCCGCTTCCCTCACTCTTTGCCGCAACCGCCGCATACGAGAGAGCCCCCGGGGAGGGCCTAACCTCCCTCACAGGACTATCCCGCTTAACCTCCTTGACCGGGCTACGCCGCACCACAGGCTCAGCCATCGGAGCCTTCTTTGCTCCCGCAGTCTCAGTCCTGCCAGGTCCCGCCTCAGGCCGAACCATCGGAGCCTTCCTCGCCCCCAGCCCCACGGGAACCGAACCCGAGGCAGCGGCCCTACTCACCGCAGGCCTCGCCACCGCAGGCCCAGTCACCGGCGCCTCCGACTCGGTCGTCTCCGACGTCGACCCCGGCATCTGCTGCTTAAGCTCCTCGAGCTCCCGCTTAAGCCTGGCCTGAACCCTCTCGTGTTCCCTCTGCATGGCCGCTTCCTTCTCCCTATATGTTTTTTCCATCTTCTTCAGCCTATCTTTCGCATCCCGTTCCGCCTGGGCCCGGTTGAGCCTTGCCTCCTCGGCATCCCAACCCCTGCGCCTTTCTGCAATAGCAGAACTGTAGGACTCCTTCCGTCGCATCTGCTCCCACCATAACTCCTCTTCCTTCTCCCTCTTCCTTTCTTGGAACCTTCTTTCCTCCTCCCGTTCCATAGCCGCGGCCCTTTCAATCGACCTAAACAGGTCATCCCTTTTGGCCTTAGCCGCCTTTCTTTTCCCAGCCTTTTGAGATCGAGCGATCTTGGCCGCCTCCTCCTGAAGCCTGGCCGTAGCTCGCTCTCTCTCCTCCCTATTCATGTCGTCGTGTCTGACCTCAGATGAAAAAGCCCCAAACCTTGCGGGGTACTGGACCCCCACAACCGTCTCCGCGACGTATTTGGCTCCAATCCCCACTGCTCCTACCGCCGCATGCCAGTTGGCGTTCTTGACCGCATCTTCCGTGAACTCCTTCACGGCAACGCGGTCAGCCCTCCTTATGTCTCTCGCCGTTGTTGCGACATGGTAAGCCATGTCGTGACGCTGCGCAATCCGGTCGTCAGAGTCTACCGGGGTCCCATTATCAATGGGATTACCCGGACCCAGATATCTGTGACCGGGGAACAGGAAAGGCGACCTCACAGCCGCCCTGACCCTCCCGGTCGTAACTGGCACCCCGCTGCCGCCCGGACGGCCATTGCCCTCCGGGGACAACAGGGGCACCCTGTCGTCCTTAACCATCAAGAAAAACCAACCACCAGCCACTCACAGGCCCCACAATAAGCCTAACTGAAAAGAAGAAACACACAATTTTCACAGATATGAATATCTAAAACGGTACTTACCAGCCCATGGCTAGTGGGCCTTTGACACTAAAATATACTAAATACCACTAACTTAACATTACCTACCCTAGATACACTTATATATCACTTATTAATAGATAACGCAGCAATGAAAAACAACACAAAATTCTAAAAAAAGAAATTACAGAATTTTTCCTAAGTCCAACAAATTTTTCCAGAAAAACTTCAAAAATCAATAACTCCTCTATTTACTGCTTAAAAATACCCGGACAACCCCTTAAAATACTCGGCACAACCTACCCTACAATAATAAAACAAAAAAACCTGAAAAAGACGACACCCAAAATTTAAATTTGGGCCCAAAAAAAATTCACAGCTCCCCTATGAGTGGGAGCTAAGAACTAAAACTAATTTTCCCTTAACCTACAACTAGTACCCTACAATATCCCAACAAAAAATTTCAAAAAAACCCCAAAATTTGTCCATACATTACCACGCGGTCTTGACCGGAAGTGGCTATTGTAGGTGAACCGATGGTCCGATTAGGTCGAATAAGGACTTAAACTGACCGTATTAAGCCCCTAGTCTTATTAGAATTAACACTAAACCTTAGAACACCACACAAGCCGAGTTATAAACAAAAAACAATATCCGTGACGTCACCAAGTTTGGTTAAGTTCACTAAAACTCAAATAACTTAAAAAGTACTTACCCTATCAATGTCAAACAAATTTTATCCCTCTTATAATCACTTACACTAAATTTTACCAACAAAAAAACCCGAAAAAACGCCAAAAATTTTTCAATTTATAGCCACCTTATTAACACAAACTGTACCACTGTACCACCGCGGGTGGACCGATCGCCACGAAAACTCACACGGTCGTACCCCGACCTTAGCCCCACACAATTCACCACTCAAATCCAAAAAAAAACCAGCACTTTTGGCCAAAAACTGGGAGCTGCACAAAAACACGTCCGCTCGCTTGAATTTCTTCACTTTGACATCCCCGTTGACGAGGCGATGACTTCCTTGCCTTTAGTTTTGGTTGCCGTACACCCCGATGTTGAGGCGACGGGTTCCTTGCCCTTAGGTTTGGTCGACATACACCCCGACGTTGAGGCGATGGGTTCCTTCCCTTTCTTTGCCGTTGGCTGGTTAACCGGCCGCATAGATGTATGAGCGGCAGCTGTCGGTACCGCTAGTCTGGCGGGGCCACTCTGCAAGGCAATGGACCTGGTTGCCTTTTTCTTCGGAGTTGCCGGTCCTTTGACAGTTTTCGCCGGTGTGACTAGGTCACACTGGGTACTACGTGTCACGGTTTCCGGCCGCTCCTCAGTCTGGGTACCTTTGTCGTTGCCCACAGGTGTGCGGGTTCCAAGCTGGTGTCCTTGATCGCATTCCCGATCGCGTCGATTCCCTCTGTCACTTTGCCTATTGCATCCCGTAACCACTCGCATGCTTTATTACCAACCCTCTTTCGGGTCGGACTCGTGTACGAGTTGATTTCATCGCAGGCCTCCCGCACACACGCGACCAGTTGTGCTACTTTTTCAAGGTCACCCCTGGCGAGGCCTACTTCATCAGCATGGGCTTTGATGCTATCGTTAGCGTCCGCTCGTCGGTCTCCCGAGAGTTTCTCGCTCTTCATGACTTCTTTCTCCTCGGTGGTCTTCGGATTATCCTTTCCGGACCCCTCTGCTCCGTTTGCCTCTGTCTTCCTCGGTCTTAGCTTCTCTCTGGTTGGGGTGACAAGCCGGACTCCCTGACTAGTATGACTACTGAAGAAACCCGTCTCACTTTCCCCTCCCGCCAAGTCGCTGTCGACGTCATTGGAGGTCAGCCCGCGATGAGAATCGCGCCGTGATTCAAAACCTAGACCTGATCCCGCGAACATTCCATTGAATTAAACTATTAAATGGTATTTCGCAACGGAGGAGTTACGTTTCAAACACAATTTTCTCCTTCCCTTTTTTCCCTTTTACTTGTATAAAGCCCTTTTCTAGGGCCGATGAATCTCCTATCATATCGTGGATCTTGGACCCAGACGGAGGAGATTTTAGAAATTTAGACGCTTCCTCTGGAAGCGTCTTGGATACTAAAAGGGGTTTTCCCTTTGAGGTAGAGGCTGTCTTACTTGACAGCTGAGCTTTTGTACTCTGCGTCGCAGAAAGGTTACACACTTGAGACACTGAGCTCTTTGAACCAATTTCTGTTTGCTTGGTGCTTATTAACGCTTTAAGTGCAGAAGTTAGGGAAGCAACCTGTTTAGTGAGGTTCTCAACAACACTCTTCAACTCAACGTATGACGAGCACTCACCAGACACACGAGACTGAACACTAGTTGCAGCTGCAAACGAAATGTCAGGCTGGACTGCATTTCGAATGCTATTTAGTTTTCTGTACTCACTCCGGGCAGCGGGAAAGGAAAGCTTCTGTTCAGACGAAATTTTCTGAATTTCCCGTTCTTCTTTATACTTGGGGCATTCCCGAGACCTTGCTGAATGACTTCCTTTACAGTTTGCACATAGTTCTTTTTCAGAAGTGCATTCGCTATCTAAGTGGTCAGGTGAACTGCACTTTGCGCATATCGCAGGTTTTTTGCAGTTAGTTTTCGTATGTCCGTATTCCTGGCACTGAAAACAGCGCAGAGGGTTTGGGACATACGGTCTCACTCGAACAGACAAGTAACCCAACTTAAGGCGATCCGGAGGTTGAGGGGTGGAAAATGTTATGATAAGTGTCGGGGTACCGACATCAATTCCATTTTCCCGACGCGTAACTCTTTTGACTTGCGTCACTCTCTGGGAGGTAAGCTCCTCCAATAACTCAGCCTCAGACATATCTTGTATATCTCGAGAAGAAACCACTCCTCGAGATGAGTTGAGGGATCTGTGCGGTTCTACAGTGACTGTAGTACTTCCTATTTGTGTAATTTTAACAACGCTGCTACTTTGCTTCGCAGACGTTGTTTCAATTAACAAAGTACCATTCCTTAGTTTTTTAATTGAATGTGGCGAGCCACAAACCGACTGCACAGACCTGTTAATAATGAAGGGGGAAACTTTTGATAGCGACCCTTCTTCTGCAACACAACGAACAACGAAAAATTTGTCCGTGTTACTTAATACACCACTGTTATCACTATCGTCAGACAAGCTAGACCATAGTCTTTTAAATCCAAGGGAAGATTGTTTGTTTGACATTATCTTTAGTGCTTTTCCAGTCATCGTGAAAGCAGGGTGCGGGCGGAGAGATGACCTGCGCACGCCGCAGGTCCCTAGTAAAAAGAAGGACCCGGCCGAGTACTCCCGGCAGCCATCTCCCACATATTTCATCCGGGCCGGGGAGTCAGGTACTGCCTGACCCGCTGATACCGACGTCCCAGAGGCTCGCACGCAGCAGTAAGAGCTCCGACACTCTTACCCATGGTCCACTTCTTGCCACAGTACCGAAGCGACTGGAAGGGCTAAAGGATGGCGCAAAGCCTCGGCAGAGCAACTTTTCGCCACTTAGGATGGCGAAATACAAGGCACCGAAGTAAGTGCTAGCAGAGACCGTCCGAGGTCTGCTGTAAATATACCGATGATGCGGAGGCATTTATGCCGATGATGCGGAGGGGGACATCTTGGCCCAGTCAGTGCAATTTTGTACAAAAGAAACTGAGGGCGATAAGAAGGACTCCCGATAAAGACCATTGGTCTAGGTACGGCAGGGGATGGTTGGGCTCCGGAAAGTCCAAAGGTGGGACCTTCATCAACAAATTAAAGATGTCCCCTGTAAGGTTATGTCGTAAGGGTTATGTCGTATTGGCGGCGAAACTGGAAGGGCCTGGTCAGTTTCGACGGGTGCCGGCAAGGGTACATTCCCCGTAAAGGCTGGCGTTAACCCGGTCAGGGGAGTGGCGGTTTGGAGCCGGCGGAGTAGTGGCGTCCTTCTCTCCCCGCCCACGATTCGCGCTCGTCCTCTGCTGTAGGGGCAGTTGCTGTCGTGGGTTGTCTGGCAATGAGTGGGGTTGCGGCCTGCTTCCGTATTCAGATGGCGGGCCCGGAGTTCGGTTGGGTCTACCAGTGTTATCCCGGTTCGAAGCCGCCTGTCTGGTAGCGTGCGTACGGTGTATGGTTGCAGGATTAATATAGAGCCAGGCATGTTTTCCCTCATGTGCGGTCGACATGCTTTCCCTCAGTTTAGTGACCCTCAGCTATGGGGTGGGCTGGCGGGTACATGACATCCGGGGGGACTGGTCGCGCCCTTCTAGGGGTACTCTCTCAGCACGGTGGGCCAGATCCCTGCGCATGTTTTCTAAATTCTTAAGTGCAGAGGGCGTGCCCGGCGTATCCGTGGCAGTATATGAAAAAGTTGCATAAGTATATATAGTGTCTGCTATATTGTGTCGAATTTGATTTATTATCGAATTCATTATTATTATTATTGTTATTGTCCTGGTTGATTATTGATTGTATTGATTGATTTATTGAATTTATTGATTGTATTGATTGATTTAAAGATGTATAGAACATATAAGAAGCCGCTTACCACGGTATTTGGAATGCCTGGTAAGGAAGAGAAAGGGTACTTGGGATATAAGACTACCCTGCACTACGAGGATCTCGATAGAGATCTAAGGGAGCAGGCATGTAAGAACCTGACTGAGGAAGCGGCAAAAAATGCAAGCGAAAAGCGGCAAAGGAAAGCGGATAAGTTGGCGAGACTAAGGGAGAAGCAGGAGCGACTCCAGGCCATCATTGGTCCTGTTGGGTTGCTGGCTGCAATAGAGAGCGGACGGAGCTACAGTGGGAAGACATCGTCCTCGCAATATGAGAGCCGCGATAAGTTCAGAGACTATGATCTCTATGCGGCGGAGAGGAGAAGACGCCTTGATGCGGAGCAAGACCGCATTAATGCGTCTTATGCCAGGTACGAGGAAAAGGAGGCGGCCAGGAGGGCCGAAAAGAAGAGGCGGGAACGGGAAGAGGCTGCTGAGCGAGAGAGGCAGAGACAGCAGGACAAGGCGAGGAGAGAAATAGATCAGCTCCAGCAAGAGGCGGTGAACCTGCAGGCGGAGATCAGGTTAGCACTGGGGGAGGAGTCGGACTCGTCCACATCTTCCTCCAGCTCCAGATCAAGCGGAGGGTCAAGGAGATCGAGGCACTCTGTTTTGTCGGCAGGGTCGGTGAGGTCGGTGGCATCGCTGAAGTCGATGAGATCGGTGGCGGTATCGGTGGAGGAGCACGAGCTTGAGGCTTTACCGGCTCCTGCGGAAATAAGAAGAACACCAACACCTGTGGACTCCAGAAGGGAGGAACATCAGCCTGAGGACGACGTCTGGGAAGAGGTCAGAAACAGGCGTGGTAAGCTCTATCGTGGAGTTAGATTCCCGGAAGGATTTCCGGAATTGAGAGGAGGAGGTAAAGGGGATGTGGCTAGGAAGTCAGCCCCGGTAGAATATTCGCCGGCGTCTGAGAGGAAAATATTAAAGGAGTATAAAGATATGATAGAGCGTCACGCCTCGCACCCTGGCCTCGAGGCAACAGAGGAAGATGAGAAGCTGATTGAGGCTAGACAGCGGGTGCTGGATAGCCAAAAGAGGCGAAAGGAGTTGGAGCGCCACAAGCAAAATAGTGGTGATAGTAGCGAGGTGGATCTGTTCTCCAACAACAGTGAAACCGAGCCAGGACCGGCGCCTAAGCCGAAGCCGATACCGCCGTTGAAACAGAAGAAGGAAGAACTGTCAAAAATGGCCAGACCTTCCAATCCGGAAAGGGTTACGCACGACCAGCCCGCATCCCATCCTCGCCAGCATTATAAATGTGTGTAAGAAAACTTTGTGTATGTGTTGTGTGTAGGGTATGTAAATGTGTGTGTTGAAAGAAAGTGTGGTGTGTGTGAAGTAGTATTATTGTTGTGTGTAGTGTAAGAGCAACCTGTGTATAGTTTTGAAATAAGGTTAGCTCTTAGCTGGGGTCCCGGGGTTGCCACACCCGAACACCCACATATATATGCATGGACGAGCATTCATATATATAAGAATGGGTGCCCCCTGGGGGCTATGTTAGGTAAAGGTTGTGCTTCTGAGTCGATTACTAAGTTAACCGAGCGATAGTCTACGACCAAACGACTCGTGCCATTGGGTTTTGGAATTAGGAACGCCGGGGACGAATAAGGTGAAACACTCTCTCTTATCACTTTGTCTTTCAATAATTTGTCTATCTGATGCTTCATCTGAAGTGTTTTTATAGGGTTTAACGGATATGGTCTCGATTTTATTATTTCATTATTTTTGAGTTTGATGTCGTATGTCAAGACATCTGTACGTCCTAGTTTAGTAGTGAGTACGTCTGGGAATTCATTGCATAAATTAATAATTTTATTTTTAATATAATCAGATTGTTCGACATTATTAATCTGATCTGGATATATATCCGTTAAATAAAAATTTTGATTTTTTAACCAGTCAAAGGTTATTATCGATTTCATCGCATTGAATACAGCACGCGTTGTTTTTTTAGAAAATGTATGCCTAATATGATATTATGCTGTACTTTCGTCAAAACTTTAAAATTCATTTTCCAAGATAGATTTCTTAATATAATTTTGACCCAAACTTGTTTGTTTATTTCTAAAGGAAACCTATCAGCTGTAAGACAAATAGCGTTAAAGTTTTCCTCCTTTATAATCGCATTTTTATTTTTTAAAAGGTTGTACATTTTTTGACTGATAACATTATGGGTTGAACCACAATCAATAAGAGCGTTAAAGGTATAATTTTTAATTTTTATTTCTAAAACCTTCAGCGCGTAATTACAGCTTGACTTTTGTTTACCTATTTTTAAATGTTTGTTTACATTACATTCACAAGTACGTACCATATGTTTATGTTGTTCATACTTGTGTAAGTTTAGTTTTTTGAAATACGGTAATTCCCTTTTTGTTGCCAAAGTTTACAATTTCTTTTAATGTGTCCTAATTTATTACAATAGAAACACTTCAGTGTTGTGAGCGATGTTTGTGATCTGGTGTTATTAAATGTTGTTTCTTTTAAGGTATTTTGTTTAATCTGGATAGGTACCGCGGTATTTGTTGTATTTAGGGTGTCTGTAATATTCATATTTGATAAACTAAGATCATTAAGAGTTCTGGCATAAACTCTTTCGTAAACATAAGCATCTAGTTTATTAAAGTCCTGTAAATTATTGGGTTTACCAATTATGCCTATGTGCGTGGCATATATTTCATTCAACCGGTCAAACTCACATTAATTAGCTCACCTTCTGTCAAATCTAGTCTTAATACATCGTGATTCTCTAAAATTTCTTTCATGTATTCCGCAAGGGTCTCCGTCTGTGACTGGTTTCGGTACAATAATTTTAATTTTAATATTTCTTTCATTTTTGGCGTAATTGATTTATTTACTAAATCTCGATGAAATTGATCGAAATTATGGTTATTCCTAATAGAGTTTTCAAAAATTTGTTCCGTGAAACCAGCCATAAACGGAGTTAACAACACTAGGGGCAAATCAACTGCGTAACGTTTCTGTATCTGTTTAATAATTTTGATATTGATATTGATTCGTACTAATGTGTCAATGTCACGTCCATCAGTAATAGTTAAATGTTTTAATTCGTTTTCTATTGGATTTGCAATTTTTGTCCAATTAAAGTTCAATTCACGTTGGAAACACAAGGGATTATTGTTACCTACTGCATTTGGTATTAAAATGCGAGAAACATCGTTTCTAAGAACAGGATTTTGTATTACTGGATGATCTATAAGGTTAATTTGATCATAATTAAGGATCCCTTGTCGTTGATCAGGTAATGGATTATCATTTAAATGTGCCTCTTCAGGATTTAAATTTTGTTCGAAATTGGGTCTAACTTCGATATTACGCAACTCATTTGTCTTCCAAACATCAAGCTCCTCTTTTAAATTTTGAAAGCCTACAGCTTTATCTGGTTTATTGGGTAATACAAACGTTAAAATTTTGTTAAGTCGATCGTCAAAAATTTCGGCATTGTATTTTTCTAAATCATTTAAATTTTCTGCGTTTCTTAACTTTAGTAAATAATTTTGACAATCTGTTAGTTGTTTGTCAATGTCAAATCTACGTAGTGTATTGAGGTCGATTTGTCGTCCGTTATCTAATAGTTTTTGTAATCGTTGTCGTTTTTGTCTGACATTTCCCGTTGTGATGCTTTTTCGTATCCTAAGTTGAAAGTTAAGGTTGGTTTCGTCTAGTCTAGTAGGGTCGAGAATCAGTGCTATTTGTCCATCCATGTTTATACTTGTCTTTTACGGTTAAAGTTGTTTTGTTTGTTTATGGTGATTAGTTATAGGTATGTAACAGATGACTTACCGGTTGACGTTGGTATACCTTTCAGATGTGAGTTGTTTACAATTTTGGAAGATCTGTATTTTTTTTTTGATTTTTGGCCTTGACTTATTTGTTGAATCTTGTTCGTTTGTGTTCTGCAATGTCTTGTATTACTTTTATTATTTTGATGTAATTCCCGGTCGATGCACCACTTTGTACTCAATGTTTCTTTTTTTTTTTAATTAAGAGTCGTATAAATATGTCAGAAAAATTGATAAATTTATTTTCTTGAAATTAAAAACAAGATATATGTGAATCTCCAATTAGATAACAAAATATTTAAGAGAATAATTAAAATTCTTAAAAAACCTTAAATATTTAAAATTGTTAGAATCCTTTTTATTAAAATATCTCTTGATAGAAACTTGTTGCATGTATTTAAATCCTTTTGTTACAAAAAATCGTAAATACGTCTTCTCTCATAAAAAAACTTTAAAATCGAGTCTTTAACAATCCTTCTTTTTTTTTTATTTTTGTATTGTTACTCACATCTGGAGGTGGTAAATCATCTGGTGTATATTTGTTTATTTTGAGGTATAGATGTGACAAGTGTTGACATGTTTATATCGAGTGTGTGAAGGTTGTGTGTTTACGTTTGTACGGGTGTTTGTGTGTATACGTCTCATATTACAGCCTTTGATTTTCCTTTCGGTATCACTACCGTCGACTACCACTCGGACACCCCGCTCGTTGCCTCTTAAGCTTATAATTTTTAGTTTCTGCTTAACTGGATCCACCGTCCTGGCGATCTTCTTGGCAAACTCCTTTGCCGGGACATCCTTATCCTTCTCGCTCTTATTGATTAGGATCACCTTCGTTGTACTCTTTCTCCTTAAGGCATCACTATACAGCCGGGGTTGCTCCTGCTGTGTCTGCCTCTCAGACCGCCTGCCCTTGGCTTGGGCTCCAGCGATAAAACTGCTTGTTCTTTCAACCTTCCCCTGCATCATACTACAGAGGTCGGTCATCTTTCGTACCCTTGGCAGTATATATGAAGCTACCTTAGAGCTAACATTTCTGTTGTTCCCGAGATAAGTCTCGAGCTCGCCAGCGATCGACTGGACCCAGTTCATAACTTCCTGCACTCCTCCTCTGCTGCTAACAGCTTCCGAATCCAATCGCTGCTGCAGTTCCGCCATCTTCAGCTGCTCCTCCTTTTTTTGCTTCAGTGGCGGCATCGGTTTCGGTTTAGGCGCCGGTCCTGGCTTGGGCGGCTCGGTTTCACTGTCCTTCGTTTCCGGGAACAGATCCACCTCGCTGCTATCGCCGCTATCCCTCTTGTGTCTTTCTAACTCTTTCCGCCTCTTTTGGCTATCCAGCACACGCTGTCTAGCCTCAATTAGCTTCTCGTCGTCTTCCGTTGCCTCGAGGCCAGGTTGTGATGCGTGGCGCTCTATCATGTCCTTGTACGCCTTCAGGATTCTCCTTTCCGTCGCCGGCGAATACTCGACCGGGACGGACTTCCTCCCAACATCTCCTTTTCCACCTCCTCTCAATCCAGGAAAACCTTCTGGAAATCTGACTCCACGATAGAATTTGCCACGCCTGTTTCTGACCTCTTGCCAGACGTCTTCCTCAGGCTGCTCTTCGCGTCGTACTTCCACCGGAGTTGGTGCCTCTCTTCTCACCTCCACCTCTCTTCTTTCTTCACCCGAAATCGGTAACGCCTCGAGCTCATGCTCCTCTACCGATACCGCCACTGATCTCATCGACTTGATCGATGCCACCGATGCCGACTTGGCTGATGTCACCGATCTCACCGACCCGGCAGACAGGACAGAGTTCCGTGAGCGCCTTGACCCACTTGATCTTGTACTGGAGGAAGATGTGGACGAGTCCGACTCCTCCCCCAGTGCCAGCCTTATCTCCGCCTGCAGATTAACTGCTTCTTGCTGGAGCTGGTCCCTCTCTCTTCTCGCCTTGTCCTGCTGCCTCTGCCTTTCCCTCTCAGCAGCCTCCTCCCGTTCTCTCCTCCTCTTTTCGGCCCTCCTTGCCGCCTCCTTCTCCTCGTATCTTGCGTAGGACGCATTAATGCGGTCTTGCTCCGCATCAAGACGCCTTCTTCTTTCCGCCGCATAGAGATCATAATCTCTATATTTTTCGCGGCTCTCGTACTGCGACGATGTCTTGCCGCAGTGGCTTCGCCCGCTCTCCATCGCAGCCAGAAGCCCCACCGGGCCAATAATTGCCTGAAGCCGCTCCTGCTTCTCCCTCAATTTCTCCAGCTTCTCCTTCTTACGTTGACTCTTTGCTGCAGCGATCTTTGCCGCCTCATCCACCAGGTTCTTACACGCCTGCTCCTTCAGATCCCGATCGAGATCCTCATAGTGCAGGGTGGTCCGATACCCTATATACCCCTTTTCTTCCTTACCAGGCATCCCAAATACCGTGGTAAGCGGCTTCTTATACGTTCGATACATAATAACAATAATCAATCAATAACAATAACAATCAATCAATCACAAAAGTAAACAAAAGCGAAAACAATCAATTAATCTATAACCAGGACAATAACAATAATAATAACGAATGTGATAATAATAATCAATTCGACACAATATAGCAGACACTATATATAACTTGGACAACTTTTCATATGCTGCCACGGATACGCCGGGCACGCCCTCTGCACTTGAGAATTTAGAAAACATGCGCAGGGATCTGGTCCACCGTGCTGAGAGAGTACCCCTAGAAGGGCGCGACCAGTCCCCCCGGATGTCATGTACCCGCCAGCCCACCCCATTGCTGAGGGTCACTAAACTGAGGGAAAGCATGTCGACCGCACATGAGGGAAGACATGCCTGGCTCTATATTAATCCTGCAACCATACACCGTACGCACGCTACCAGACAGGCGGCTTCGAACCGGGATAACACTGGTAGACCCAACCGAACTCCGGGTCCGCCATCTGAATACGGAAGCAGGCCGCAACCCCACTCATTGCCAGACAACCCACGACAGCAACTGCCCCTACAGCAGAGGACGAGCGCGAATCGTGGGCGGGGAGAGAAGGACGCCACTGCTCCGCCGGCTGCAAACCGCCACTCCCCTGACCGGGTTGACGCCAGCCTTTACGGGGAATGTACCCTTGCCGGCACCCGTCGAAACTGACCAGGCCCTTCCAGTGTCGCCGCCCATACGACATAACCCGCAACTAGTGTCACCTGTCTTCCACCTGCCGTAGTGTTGGAACCCTAAATGTACACACGTCGGCCTACTGGCCTTAGATAGGGTATGTACCACCATGCTATTGTATCCCTGGAGGACGCTAATCCTCCAGTGGCTGCTATATTATACATCTAATCTTATAGTAACATTACATTAATCTACCATGTCCCCTTACAGGGGACATGCGTACTTGCCTATCCGTTTCCGGAACACCCCTCGGCCAACTACGCCCAATCCGTAGGATTTTAAGCAGCTTAGTGGCTCTGGAGCGCTACCCGGCTCAACCACAACCCCCGAGAGTCCTACTCCAACTTGAGTGTGCGTGGATCCGTCCACGGGGCACCACACTCCCCTCGGTACCAGTGTTACGTGCGTGTGCACAAAGCGTTGGACTGGTCGCCGCCGAGCTCCCAAAAGCTCTCCCACACAGTGGATGTACTTAGCCGCCCCGTGCACCACGAATAGTACACGAATGCACTACCGGCAGCACACGCGACGGTTCGCGGCCGGCCCCCAGTACTAAGTATTCTTACAGCTATTACGGCCTGCTTAGACAGGGTAGCCTAAGCCACGGTTTTATGGGTACGGTCTGTGTGGTCTGGGCCGTACCCCCCCCCCTTACAGGGGACATCTTTAATTTGTCGTAGAAGGTCCCACCTTTGGGCTATCCGGAGCCCAACCACCCCTGCCGTACCTAGACCAATGGTCTTTATCGGCAGTCCTTCTTATCGCCCTCAGTTTCTTGTGTACAAAATTGCACTGACTGGGCCAAAGATGTCCCCCTCCGCATCATCGGCATAAATGCCTCCGCATCATCGGTATATTTACACAGACCTCAGACGGTCTCTGTTAGCACTTTCTTCGGTGCCTTGTATTTCGCCATCCTTGTGGCCTTGCTTCCCTCGACCTATTATCTAGTCCCAACTATCAACAAACGAATTCCACGTTTACAACCTTATCTTCTTCAATTGGTACCGCACCTCGATATTTATTAGCGTTCGCGAATTTAAATTTTTCCGTTATTAATTTCTCTAACCGACCGTTTAACTGTGTTTGACAATTGCTATCTTCTACTCGAGCTATTAACACTAACTACCTTACCTCTATGATTATTTTTTTTTTTTTTTTTTTTTTCCCTACATTTTAATTTCGCCTTGACTGCCTGACTACATGTAAATTTGAATCTATCTACCGACGGAGTCTACCAGTTTCTTCGACGTACCTCACCACTATTGCGACACAACTACGTCTCCGCTGTTAGCTATCCTCTAAACAAAACAAAAATTAGCTACAGATTAAAACTTACCGCTATTCCTACTACTAATTTTCTTTATTTCTACAAATATACTTTATATACTCTCTACCTATCTTAAAACTATCCTTACCTTCGAATATTTCCTTAATACTAAATCTTACCCCTAGTTGCATTAGCTGCCTCCGACAATCTCGCCGACCCTCCTCGAAGCCGATACAGTCATAGAAGACGTGATCGACCGTTTCTGGCACCAAGCACTGTCGACATCTTCCATCATCCTTCAGCCCCAGCGTGAATAGCTTCTGTCGGAAGTTACCGTGTCCCGATAGGAACTGGGTAACCTCGTAGTCCGGTGTTATGAATCTCCTCTTGCAGCGCCGATATACGTCCGGAAAAATCCCGTACGTATGGCGCCCTTTCTCAGACCTGTCCCATCGTTGTTGCCACTCGTCGTAGGCTTCCCTTTTAACATCCCGGATCGCCTCTCTAGTCCCTCCAGCTTTCTTAATTGCCCGAATCTTTGCTCTCTCCCTCGCCGTGATATCTATTGGCTTGATTCCGGCAATCACTTGCAGTGCCTCCCCAGATGTTGTCCGGTACGCCCGAGTGACAATTATCAGCAGCAATCGCTGGTACCTCAGGATGATATTCCGATACGTCGCCATCTCCGTCCTGTCAGCCCATATGGAAGCTCCATACAGGATGATCGACTCCGCCAGCCCCTTGTAGAGAATCAGCACAGTCCCGAAGTCAAGGCCCCAACTCGCACGCGTAACTCTTCTGATCTTATTAAAAGCGTCGTACGCCTTCTTCCCTACTTCTTCCAAGTGTCCACGGTATGTGAGCCGCTCATCTACCAGTATGCCTAGATACCGCTGCTCCGTAACGTACTTGATCCTCTGCCCATTCATGCAAACCACCGGCATCCTATATCTATCAAACCTACCCTTCAACATCATGCAGGTTGTCTTTGCCGCACCAAATGACATTTTGTGGTTTGCACTCCACGCACTGAGGATCCTACAGCAGGCACCCGCCGTCTTCTCCAGCTTAACTCTCGAGTCACCTCTGACTAGCCGCAGCGCATCATCGGCATACGCCACGACCTCACACCCCTGTGGGAGCCGCAACCGCAGCAGCGAGTCGAACTCCACCACCCACAGCAACGGCCCCAATACACTTCCTTGCGGACATCCTCTTGTCAGAACCTTCTGGACTGTTGACTCCTGAAACGTCAGGCTGACCACTCTGTTCTCTAGGTAATCTGCTACAATGGCATATTCTTCCCTGGTGATATTTCTTCTCTTCAACTGGTAGAGTACCGAAGGCCACCACATATTGGCAAATGCCCCTGAAATATCCAGGAACACTCCCATCACGTACTTTGACTCACTCTCTTTCACCTTCCGTACTACCTCGCCTATAGCGTCCTCCGTACCTCTACCAGCTCGAAACCCATACTGCTCATTACTGAGAAGCCCGCCCCCGTTTAGGTGCTCATAAATCCTGGCATTAACGATCTTCTCTAACGCCTTCCCTAACACTGGTAACAGTGTTAGCGGCCTATATGATTTCGGCAGCATCGGATCTTTATCTGCTCCCTTATATAGCACCTTCAACAAGCCAAACTTCCAGCATGCCGGAAACACTCCATTCTCCAACAGCACATTGTACAGATCACACAGCTCTTCTTCCATGTCCCTAAGGACAGCACATAGCAAGTCAGCGGTCAGCCCATCGTAACCTGGCGCCTTCTTCTTCCCAAAGCTGTGCATCACATGCCTAACCTCCTCCACTGTAATTCTTTGCGAACGTCTCTGTAGTGGCATCGCCGCAACCTCACGCCGAACTCTTCGATGGTAGCCGCTTTCGTCGTCTTCTGCATCGTCCGGCAGCAGCGCCTGGATTAATCCTCCAACAACTTCCTCCCTGTCGTACACCACTTCACCATCCAATAGCATGGATGAGAGGAGCATATTCTCTTTCCTTTTATTGAGCATAACTCGATAAACTATGCCCCAGGGCTCTTTGTTACCTTGGTCAGTAACAAAAGCCCTCCAGGATGCTCTCTTCGCTTCTCGGACGTTCTTGAAGTAGTCCGTGCGAGCTCTTTTATATTCTTCTCTCAGCCAGACCCTTTGGATGGGGTCACGCTCCCGCTGCAGTCGATTCCGCCGTCTTCGTACCAGACGCTGCTGTTCAGCCAACTCCGTCGTCCACCAGTAAGAGACCCTTTCGGTTCCCCTGCTTCGTGGAATCGCCTTCTCAGCCGCCTCCAACAGCACCATCGTAAAATCTTGCGCCAATTCATTGCACTCCTTCGCCTCTGAGGTAGCCTTCCATCGACGTAACCCCTTTCGAAGCTCTTCTCTCATTCTCCGCCAATCCGCCCTTCGGAGCATAAACCTTCCACTCTCCATTCTCTCTCCTAGTTGGAACCTCTGATCACCGGATTCCGTCGCTAGACCATAGACGATTGGTCTATGATCACTACTTCCTTCATCGGTGACCTCCCAATACTCCAAACGCAGATCTCCACGGAGAAGCGTCACATCAATATTTGTTCCTTGGAACCCCAGCCTGAGGTCAACATTACCTCTATAGGTTGGGAGCTCCCCTGCAACATTCCCTACCGCTACCTCATTGGCCGCAATGAACTCTTCAAGCTTGACACCTCTCTCATCTTGCCTTCCACTATGCCACATCAGAGACTTCGCATTGGCGTCCGCCGCAAACACGATCTTCTCGTCAGGCATCTGATCCACAACACTCTGCCACACAGCTAAATGCATTTCTATATCGTCCCTAGGACGCATATAACTATTAATTATAACTACTTCCTTATCTTCTAAGCTTACTTTAATTGCTACGTGATCCACCGTGGTGAATTGCCGCAGAAACAACACGTTGCTGCTTTCCCTAACAAACGTTGCACACATCGCACCTGGTCCCGCGTAATATTTTCTCCATCCGTGGCCGAAGCCAGGGATCCTTCCTTCAATAACGTACGGGTGCTGCATCAAGACACAGTCCACCCCCTGCGTGTGCACTATTTCCTCCAACTCCACCTGGCAGCAATATGACCCCTGCAGATTTACCTGTAGCACTCTATACATCAGTTCTTCTTATTAATAGGCTACACGCCGCCGCATAAGCCGGGCAGTCCATGCTCCTGCTGCTGTGGTCAGCCTTACGACCGACCTTCTTACAATTGACACAAACTGGCTTCTCCTTAACTAACTTCCTCGGACAGTCTTTTGCTATGTGTCCCGGCTTAGCGCAGTATGCGCACAGCTCATCTTTTTCCTTGCAGAATTTCGCAATATGCCCAAGGCCGGAGCACTTGAAACACCGCGAAACCCGCACAAAATCTCTTACCTTGCTACTTTCATAGCCGATATAAACTCTACCCTTCTGCAGGAGTAGCTCCCTCATCGCCTTATGGCAATCCACCACATAGTGGACACGCTCACCGTCTCTTCGTCCCGTCTTGAATGCGATCTTGAAACGGTCGCCAAATTCCTCCTTCGAGAAGTCCGTATTTTGTGTACGGATCATCTCCGAGAGCTCCGCCTGTGGGATATCTCTATCCACATCGTATACGATTATCCGTGGCCAGAGCTTCTTCTGTTCCACGAATGTCGCACCAAGCTTCTTCAGTGCTTCGCTCCCCTTCAGCTTCCGTTCCGTGTCGCTTCCATCAACGACGACACGCATACCCCGCTCATTCTCCCTCATGCTGATTATCTTCAGCCGGTCCTTGACTGGGTCAACAGTCTTCGTAAATTTTTTCACGAACTCTTTGGAGGAGACGTCCTTTTCCTTATTAATGAGCAGCACCTTGGCCGAGCTCTCCTTGCCCACTGCTTGACTGTAGAGCCTAGTAGGCTCTACGGACTGGCGCCTCTTCTCAGGTGCTCCTTTGGATCCGTCTATATAACTACAGGACCTCTCCATCTTGGTCTCCATCAGCTGGCACAGCTCCACCATCTTCTTCACACGTTGACCAACATAATTGTTGGTCTTCGCGTTAGCGTTCCGGTTATTGCTCACGAAGCTGTCTATCTCTCCAGCCAAGGACTGCACCCAACTCATTATGTCAAGTGCACTTTCCCTGCTGCTGACCGCTTCTTCCGCTATCTTCTTTTTCAGCGCCCGAAGACGCTCAGCTTCTTCCTTCTTCGCCTTCAGTGGTGGAGGCACCGGCCTTGGTTTGCCGAAGTCCGATTTCCCCCGTCCCATCCCTGAAGGCCCCGGGGCATCACTGTCTCTGTCAAGGTCCTCCGGGAAGAGGTCCAGGTCACTGTCAGAATCTTCACGGGCCCTCACCCTGCGGTTCTCCAGCACCTTCTTCCTCGCCTGAATGATCTTCTCGTCCTCAGACGTAACTGGCAGGTTCGGTTGCGCTGCCTGTCGCTCAATCATATCCTTGTATGCTTTCAGGATCCTCTTTTCTGTGTTAGGCGAGTACTGAGCCTCGCTTTCCCGCCTTCTCTTTTGTGAAACATCTCCCTTTCCTCCACCTTTGAGGCCTGGGAACCCCTCAGAGAACCGTACCCCTCGGAAGAGCTTCCCTTTCCTTGACCTGACCTCCTCCCATCCATCAAGGTCCCTGGCAACAACCATCTCTCCTGCCGACTCCTCTGCCGACTTAAAACTCCTTTCGGAGATCGCCACTGAGTAAGCCGATCCCACCGATGGTGGTCTCGGATCCACCCCCACAGAACGCACGGATCTCACTGAGTAGACCGATTCCACAGATGGTGGTCTCGGGTCCACTCCCACCGAACGCACAGATTTCTCCGACCTCGCAGATCTCCCAGATCTTTCTGATCTCACCGATCGTGCAGACCGCGCCGACCTTACCGACCCAGCCGTCGACGACGAGGACGAGGACGACGATTCCGCCGCCTCTTCTATCGCCATTTTGATCTCCACCTGGAGCGCCTGAACCTCGCGCTCCAGCTTATCTTGCTGGCGCCGACGCTCACGCTCCGCTGCCTCTTCTGCCTCCCTTCTTCTTTTTTCAGCTTTTCTTGCCTTCTCGGCGTCCTCGTACCTCGCCCAGCCAGCGTCGATACGCGCCTGCTCAGCATCAAGCCTCGCTCTTCTTTCCGCAATATAGTGGTCGTGTTCGCTTCTCCTGCGGTCAGCCTCCTGCTCATATGCAGCAGCCCTTTGCCTGCCTCCACTACCGCTTCCACGGCCCGCCGCCACCAGGAGCCCCATCGGTCCAATCAGTTCTTCAAGCCGCCTCTGCTTCTCCTTTAGCAGAGCAAGCCTCTCTCCTTTCTTCATCTTCTTGGTGGCAGCTATTGCTGCCGCCTCATCTATCACTCCACGACAAGCCTGCTCACGCAGATCCTTGTCCAGATCTTCATAGTGCATGGTCGTCTTGTAGCCAAGACAACCTTTCTCCAAGCTTCCTGGAACGCCGTAGACCGTGGACAGCGGCTTCTTCTTAAATGGCTTTTTAAATGTTCTGAACATCGTAACCAATCAATAAAATTAACAATCAATAACGACACCAACGTAATCAATAAATCAATAAATACAGTAAATAACAATTAACAATAATCAATAATCAAAAATACAATCAATAAACAAACGACAATTCGTTTGGGATACACAATATAGCAGACACTATATCAATAAAACAACTTTTCCATATACTGCCACGGATACGCTGGGCACGCCCTCTGCACTTGAGAATTTAGAAAACATGCGCAGGGATCTGGCCCACCGTGCTGAGAGAGTACCCCTAGAAGGGCGCTACCAGTCCCCCCGGATGTCATGTACTCGCCAGCCCACCTCATTTCTGAGGGTCACAAGACTGAGGGAAAGCATGCCGACCGCACATGAGGGAAGACATGCCTGGCTCTATATTAATCCTGCAACCATACACCGTGCACACGCTACCAGGCAGGTGGCTTCGAACCGGGATAACACTGTTAGACCCAACCGAACTCCGGGTCCGCCATCAGAATACGGAAGCAGGCCGCAACCCCACTCATTGCCAGACAACCCACGACAGCAACTGCCCCTACAGCAGAGGACGAGCGCGAATCGTGGGCGGGGAGAGCAGGACGCCACTGCTCCGCCGGCTGCAAACCGCCACTCCCCTGACCGGGTTAACGCCGGCCTTTACGGGGAATGTACCCTTACCGGCACCCGTCGAAACTGACCAGGCCCTTCCAGGGTCGCCGCCCATACGACATAACCCGCAACTAGTGTCACCTGCCTTCCACCTGTCGTAGTGTTGGATCCCTAAATGTACACACTTCGACCTTTCAGGCCTGAGATAGGGTATGTACTCCATTCTATTGTACACCTCGAAGGCGCTAACCTTCTTAGTGACTGCTATATCTAATTCTTAATTCTATTGCTACCAGCTGCCGTTATTGCTTTGCTATTATTAAAACTACGCTACAGGCAGTCACTACTTCACACAGTTAAATGGTCGATTACCAGTTCTGCTAAATAATGAATTAATTCCTCGTTAATGTGGTGCCAGCAACCCTGGCCCCTTCTGCGACACACAGCCCATTGCTGCGTACACAGCATGGACCGGCCGACTTACCAGCCAGGGTTGTGCCCCCTAGCCGACAGCAACGGTCCACAAGGACGGTTCGTATTTCCACGTTCTTTAGACGTTTCTTTAGCCCAGTTTGTACTATGCAGTATTCGAACCGCCCCCTAGGGGGCCCCTTACAGGGGACATGCGTACTTGCCTATCCGTTTCCGGAACACCCCTCGGCCGACTACGCCCAATCCGTAGGATTTTAAGCAGCTTAGTGGCTCTGGAGCGCTACCCGGCTCAACCACAACCCCCGAGAGTCCTACTCCAACTTGAGTGTGCGTGGATCCGTCCACTGCATATATATGTGGGTGTGCGGGTGTGGCAACCCCGGGACCCCAGCTAAGAGCTAACCTTATTTCAAAACTATACACAGGTTGCTCTTACACTACACACAACAATAATACTACATCACACACACCACACTTTCTTTCAACACACACATTTACATACCCTACACACAACACATACACAAAGTTTTCTTACACACATTTATAATGCTGGCGGGGATGGGATGCGGGCTGGTCGTGCGTAACCCTTTCCGGATTGGAAGGTCTGGACTGTGGTTGTGCTGCTGTGAGCTTGCTCTGCCGAGGCTTTGCGCCATCCTTTAGCCCTTCCAGTCGCTTCGGTACTGTGGCAAGAAGTGGACCATGGGTAGGAGTGTCGGAGCTCTTACTGCTGCGTGCGAGCCTCTGGGACGTCGGTATCAGTGGGTCAGGCAGTACCTGACTCCCCGGCCCGGATGAAATATGTGGGAGATGGCTGCCGGGAGTACTCGGCCGGGTCCTTCTTTTTACTAGGGACCTGCGGCGTGCACGGGTCATCTCTCCGCCCGCACCTTGCTTTCACGATGACTGGAAAAGCACTTAAGATAATGTTACACAAACAATCTTCCCCCGGTATGAAAAGACTATGGTCTAGCTTGTCGGACGATAGTGATAACAGTGGAGATAACACAGACAAATTTTTTGTTGTTCGTTGTGTTGCAGAAGAAGGGTCGCTGTCAAAAGTTTCCCCCTTCATTATTAACAGGTCTGTTCAGTCGGTTTGTGGCTCGCCACACTCTATTAAGAAATTAAGGAATGGTACTTTGTTAATTGAAACAACGTCTGCGAAGCAAAGTAGCAGCGTTGGTAAAATTACTCAAATCGGAAGTACTGCAGTTACCGTTGAACCGCATAGGTCCCTCAACTCATCTCGAGGAGTAGTTTACTCTCGAGATATACAAGATATGTCTGAGGCTGAGTTATTGGAGGAGCTTACCTCCCAGAGAGTGACGCAAGTCAAAAGAGTTATGCGTCGGGAAAATGGAATTGATGTCGGTACCCCCGACACTTATCATAACATTTTCCACCCCTCAACCTCCGGATCGTCTTAAGTTGGGTTACTTGTCTGTTCGAGTGAGACCGTATGTCCCAAACCCTCTGCGCTGTTTTCAGTGCCAGGAATACGGACATACGAAAACAAACTGCAAGAAACCTGCGATATGCGCCAAGTGCAGTTCACCTGACCACTTAGACAGCGAATGCACTTCTGAAACAGAACTGTGTGCAAACTGTAAAGGAAGTCATTCAGCAAGGTCTCGGGAATGCCCCAAGTATAAAGAAGAACGGGAAATTCAGAAAATTTCGTCTGAACAGAAGCTTTCTTTTCCGGCTGCCCGGAGCGAGTACAGAAAACGAAATAGCATTCGAAATGCAGTCCAGCCTGACATTTCGTTTGCAGCTGCAACTAGTGTCCAGTCTCGTGTGTCTGGTGAGTGCTCGTCATGCGTTGAGTTGAAGAGTGTTGTTGAGAACCTAACTAAACAGGTTGCTTCCCTGACTTCTGCACTGAAAGCTTTATTAAGCACCAAACAGAGTGAAATTGGTTTAAAGAGTTCAGTGCCTCAAGTTGGTAACCTTTCTGCGACGCAGAATACAAAAGTTCAGCTGTCAAATAAGACAGTCGCCTCTACCTCAAAGGGGAAACCCCTTTCATTGCCCAAGACGCTTCCAGTGGATGCGTCTAAATTTCTAAAATCTCCTTCGTCTGGGTCCAAGATCCACGATATGATAGGAGATCCATCGGCCCTTGATAAGGGCTTTATACAAGTCAAAGGAAAGAAAGGGAAGGAGAAAATTGTGTTTGACACATAAGTCCTTTTCTTTCTGAAATACCCTTTAATAATATTATTCAATGGAATGTTCGCGGGATCCGGTCTAGGTATGAAGACATAAAGTTATTGATCCGGGAAAAGTGTCCGATTGCTCTGTGCCTGCAAGAGACGATGTTACAGCCTGATGTCTCAATCTCCGTTCGTGGATACGAGATGTTTAGGAAAGATTCCCTGCATGGTGGCCCTGGTGGTGGGGTCGCTATATTACTTCACCAGTCAATGCAAGGGATAAGTCTGGATATTCAGACGGATCTTCAGGCCGTGGCAATCAGGATTACTGTCCCGTTGTCAGTTTGTGTGTGTAATATTTACTTACCACCAAATAGGGAAATTTCATACCTAGCCATACGAGAATTACTGGAACAGTTACCAAGTCCATGTATATTACTAGGAGATTTCAATGGTCACCATTATTCTTGGGGCTCCTCACTGTGCAATGGTAGAGGTCACATGGTGGAGAGGGTCCGGAGTGATTTAGACTTATGTCTATTGAACGATGGATCTGAAACATTCATGTCATCCTCAACAGGTTCCTGGTCATGCTTGGACCTTACTTTCTGTAGTCCGTCCCTTGTTCCACGGTTGTTGTGGAGAGTACTGCCGGACCTGTACGGAAGTGATCACCGACCGGTGGTGGTCGAGTTTTTTGACTATCAGTCTGTCGATGACCTTCCAAAACGATGGATAGAGAAGCTTGCACGGTGGGATGAGTTTTCAAGTTTGATGGAATCTGAATATGAAGATGATGATGATGATGATGCACGAAACCTGTTGTCTTCCTTTGTGGAGAGGATGTCTACAGCAGCTGCCCAGAGCATTCCTAAAACATCAGGAAAAGCGCGGCGACCGCCGGTGCCTTGGTGGAATAATCAGTGTAAGGAGGCTCTTCAGGACCGCCGTAGGGCCCTGCGCATTTTTAGTCGCAGACCTACGGATGTTAACCTGGAAGCTTACCGAAGAGCTCGGGCCTGCTGTAGGCGTATCTTTTTAGAGAGTAAGAGAGAGTCATGGAGCTGTTATGTTGCAGATATTAACAGGAGTACCCCTGTGACAACGGTGTGGAGAAAACTGCGGTCGGTGTGTGGAAAGACGTCTCCGCACCGCATTGCAGGGTTGCAACATGACGGTTCCATGATTACGTCACCAATCAACATTGCGAATGCAATAGGTTCTTCGTTAAGATCAGCGTCTCTCACGTCTTCATATTCAATTCAATTCCAAAATCATAAGCATACCATTGAATCTCTTCCTTTTCATATAGCGGAGGCGAATGATCCTCTGAACATTCCTTTCTCATTGCCTGAGCTAAGAAAAGCGCTCAAAGTTTCTCGAAATACCTCGCCTGGAGGAGATGAAATAACACTTTCGATGATTGCGCATTTACCAGATTCTGGTTTAAGGCTGCTCCTACATATTTTTAATAAAATATACGCTTCTAGAAAGCTTCCAGAATCTTGGAAAGAAGCAATTGTTGTCCCAATCCTCAAACCTGGCAAAGATAAAACGTTGGCCTCCAGCTATCGCCCCATCTCTTTAACAAGTGTTGTGTGTAAGGTGATGGAAAGAATGGTGAATAGTCGTCTCATGTGGTATCTGGAAAAGAATGACTTCCTCGCTCCTGAACTCAAAGATGAGTTCAAAGTTCAAAGATGAGTTCCTGATACTCAAAGGCAGACACAAGTTCTGTGGTATTTAATAGCATTTTCAGTGAGTTAGTTGAAGCTATTAAACCATCTACGGTTGTATACACGGATGGATCAAAGTCGGATGTTGGAGTTGGTTGCTCGTTTGTTGCTAATGGGAGAACCTATTTGTTTGGATTACCTGCGGGAACCAGTATTTACACGGCTGAACTTTATGCTATCAGCAAAGCTCTTTCTGTAGTCTGTGTGCGTGGGCGTCGGGTGTTGGTGTGCACTGATTCGCTTAGTGCCCTTCAGTCGATTACTGATTTATATTCACGCCACCCGCTAGTTGTAGATGTCCACGGCACCGTGAAGCAGCTTAACGATAGAGGAGTAAGCGTTGTTTTCTGCTGGGTTCCGGGTCATGCTGGAATCTCGGGAAATGAGGCTGCTGATTTGGCCGCTAAGGAGGCGGCACGCCAACCGGCTTTCACGCAATATCTGACTGTGTCAGATTTCGTGGGCCTGGTGAAGCGTGTCATCACTGATTCCTGGCAGGTAGAATGGACTGGCTCTCATGGCAACAAACTTCGGGAAATAAAACGTAATGTTAAGCCTTGGGATACGTCACTGAGGAAGAATAGAAGGGAAGAAGTTGTCATCGCGCGACTTAGAATTGGGCACACCAGATTAACCCATGGGTATCTCATGACGTCTGGTGATGCTCCAGTTTGTGGCAGATGCGATTGTCCTTTGTCAGTCAAACATGTATTGGTTGATTGCGTCTGCTACGCAGCTCTGCGTCGGCGATTCAAGATTCCCTCTGACATAAGGAATATACTCGGTGACGAAAGCCCTATTTTGGACGCAACTTTAAAATTTTTACGATCCATCAGTGTTTACAACAGTGTCTGATAGTCTGGGGTGTGTTGCAATGTTTTATATGTGCTAATCTGTTCTATTTTATAGTATATGTATTTATATTAGTTGTAAGTTTGTATTTATATGTCTGTGTTTTTATTATGAGGCCCCTTTACAGCCTTTTGCGACGTCATATGTCTGTGATATTATTTGTTTTTAATGTAATTTTTTAGTTGTGATATTAGTTTTTAAGATTTTAATTAAGTAAGTGTCAATGGCATTTTTGTTATTTATTGTTACTGTGATATTAAGTTTAAGTTTATGTGTGTATGTTTTTTGTTTTTAGTGTTTTTTAGCCTATTTTGTCTGTGATACTAGATTATAAGATTTTAACTATTATATATATGTATATGTGTGTGTGTGTGTATATATGTATATATATGTGTGTATATATATATATATATATATATATATATATATATATATATACATCCCGCTAACAATTCCGCGTCTTTTCAAAAAGCGTGCATTTCGCACATCGCTTATTTGAAGAGTATATTCAACTTTGATGAGAGTATATAGGGTATTTGTTACACTTACACCCTGAGTTTTGGTATTGGTTTGTCCTGATATTGAAAATTGAGCATTTTTCAATTTTATTCACTGTGCTATCAATTCAGACTCCTTTCGAATTACCGACAATTTCGCGTTCGTACAAATTACCGACAATTTCGCGTCCGGCATCGTTCCCGCTATTATGACTTATAGCCTGCAACAGTGTAAACGATGTTGCCATGTCGTACCGGCACGTGTACTGTAGCATTTGCCACTTCTACGTGTTGTAATGATTGTAGTTAGATATTCACATCTCACCCTAGTACTTCTCCACACAAGACCATCGTATGAAAACAATTCGTTCTCGGACGGAATCCAATCCAGTCATCAAAATAATTTATTATTTGTTGTTTATTATTTTGACATGTGTTTTAAATAGGTACTTATTTTAAATCAATGTAAAACCAGAATAATTAAAGAACGTATATTTTTTATTTGTTAGAGTTAATTATTTAAAATATCCTAATTGTTACAAATACAGTCAAACCTCCTCATTCGAAATCCTCCCTAAATCGAATATAATTGTATGCTATCCCCTTCAAAAATCGTCCTTAATATGAATTAAATTACGTCCCTATTCGAAAATTTTCGAGAGTTTCGTGGTCATATATATTGTCACAATACATTTTTTTATACATTATTAATAAAATAATTACAAAATTTCCAATTTACACATTGTACACGATTTTTAATGAAGCATGCGTTAAATCATGACAATAAGGACACAGTAAGCGTAGTACAAAACTACAAAAAGCTTTAGAAAAAACTGAAAATGCAGTTAACTTTTGAGTTAGAAGAAACCAGGCAGAAACACAAACAATTACACTTCTTACAAAACATTATTGTCACAAAACCTTACGACCAAATAAGGGCATAACAAGCGTAGTTCAAAGCTTCAATACGCATCAGGAAATATTGAAAATTCAGTTAATTTTTAAGTCAGAGGAAACCAGACGAAAGCAAAAAAAAAAAAATTAGTTAGGCTAAATTAGTAATGCAGTCTTTCCTTCTTTGGTGTATGATTTTCGTACAAACAGGGTAAAAAATACCGTAGCTGTATTCATTCGGATTAAGCAATATTTTACTCGTTAAAATTTCTAAAATTTTCGGTACCCAATTTATTTTTCATTTTCTGTAGGCTGACCTAACTTTTTGTTTGTAGGTATAGTTGTACTGTTTACGCGTATCCCGATTTTATTTTACTCTGTTTTTTATGTCGTTTTTTCAATAATTTGTCATATCGTTCTTATAAGTAGAATATTCTTTTGCTTTTGAGTACTAATAGAGCTTGTAATACCAAAACATGCCCTTAATTCTTAATCACAGTATTAAGTAAACCCTGTGGTGAATGAAGTAAAGGTATCATTTACAGAGGGGAAAATATGTGCTTTGCAAAGGGCCCTGCATGCTGATATGAAATTACATGAATTTTATTAAAACGCAATTTTTAAGTACATTTTTTGTTTCAATATTTTACCTCTGTAAATCGAAATCAGCCGGTTCCATCAGATTCGAATCAGGGAGGTTCGACTGCAATTACTATAATATGATCAATTAGTAGACAATGCAATTAAAATATTTACTTAGTTGACAAAATTATGTAATTGTAAAGTGACATAATTTGTTCAATATTCAAATGGAGTACCATTCACCCATTGTCTTTTCGGTGTTCAAATGAATTCATCATCATCATCTGTTAAGGATTAGGCTCAATGGCCTGTTCCAGTATTCATCTCTTTTTAGGTCTTCCCAAGCCTCGCTTCTCTCTAGGTTTATATTTCCATGTTTTAGTGACTGAATCAAAATGATTTTATAAATTATACAAAAGTACGATGGCCAGTAAAATTTCTACAACATTTGAAATGCAGTCCGGCTTAGTCATAGTTTGTATTTTTATTCTTGTTCCTCAAGTAATGGTAATCTTTGATCTTCAACAAAGTAAACTAACATAACATTACACTAATAATTCTCGTATCCAGCTGTTTTGTACACGTTGAAGTTTATCCTTTAACAGGCCATTTCCAAGATTATTTTTCGGCTAAACAACTTTCAGTCAGTCTTCCAAACCCTGATATTTTTCTCTGCGTTTTCTTTTAAATTGTTTAGTGTTGTAAAAGCCATGGTGGCCACTTTTTGTTGATATTCTTTTGGTTTCTAGTACTTTATTTACATCGTCAACCAACCACCCAATCTAGGAATCAATATTACAAATAATGAAATAAATAAACCTTATTGTTACGTAAAAATATGTACATTATTTTTGACTAGTCAAAATGCTTGGGATAAGGAACTGGAAGGTTATACTATTGCACAGAAGACAAAAAGGAGATAGACAAGGCATTCACTTGGAGAGGCCAAGAAAAACTATGTGAAACCTTGACAAAGACAGCCAAACAATATGCTAGGACCAACTGATTAGAAACGAATTCTTAATAGTAAACAGTGTCCATATTCATAAGTCAACTTGATAGTTGATCATTAAAAATTTTAATCATTATAATTAACAAAAAACCAGATAAAAAGTAATTATATGACGGAATAATTTGAACATTATTTGATTTTTT
Organism: Catonia carolina; assembly: GCA_035578175.1. Taxonomy (NCBI): domain Eukaryota; kingdom Metazoa; phylum Arthropoda; class Insecta; order Hemiptera; family Achilidae; genus Catonia; species Catonia carolina. Next base: position 139,326,044 of record JAQMRL010000001.1, on the reverse strand, counting down.
AAACATACATTTATTTTTATTCCTAATTTGTGTACGTTGCAATCTGTTCAATTTAGAACAATAAGCAACCCCATGACCCAATGAGATGAGGATGATGTGTATGACGTGTAAATGAGGTGTAGTCTTGTACAGACCCAGGCAGACCATTCCTGAGAGAGTATGGTTAATAAAACCCCAACCATCAAAGTACACCGGTAACCACTGTCTAGCATTCAAATCCGTATAAAAGTAACTACCTTTACTAGGATTTGAACCAGGAACCTTCGTCTCCGAAAATCAGCTGTTAAACACCTAATTTGGTGACGACTTTATAAGTTTAAGTGTGACTAAATTAAAAACAAATCCAACAGAATTTGTAAACATGATAAATACTCAAAGGTATTGGTACGCTAAGTACCTTATTTTTAAGCGTTTTAGGGCGTAGCAGTAGGATTTGATTATATAGCAGACACGTTCCTTAATACACCTGTCCCAGGATAGTTTGCTACCTAATATTAATTCTAAAAATTTTGTAACTTACCTGTTACAAAAGATTTTGATATATTGTCATTAATGGAGATATCCTTACTTTGGTTACTTATTTCCTTACGACCAGTGAAGCATTTGGCCACAGTTTTATCTGAGTTGAGAACTAGATTATTTATTGCATCCAGTCTATAACCTTACTTCAAGCTTCTTTAGTTTTAAACCTTGTTCAGAGTTTTCATCTTCGAAAGATATTATCGTATCATCAGCAAATAATATAACATTGAAGGAGCCAAGAAATTCAGCGAGATCGTTAACAAAAATTAAAAATAGCAAGGGTCTTAAAATTCTAACTCGTTGAACTCCCCTTTTAACTTGTATAAAATTTTATGTGTATTTTGTTTTAACTTTGCAATGATTGGATGGCAATTCGACCCTCTGATGTCCCTCTAATACCATACACCTCAATTTTTTTATGGGCAAATCATACGGGACACGGTCAAAAGCTTTACAAAAATCAAAAAATAAATAACAGGGGTTTGTTTTTGCTAATAATTAATTTCAGTAAGCTTCTTCAGTATCGGGAAATTACAGTCTCTGTTGACCTACACTTTCAGGACTCGTGTTGGACATTTGCGAGTGTACTGAATTTACTTTAAAAAAATCGACTAATCTACTCTCTTATCAATTTATTATCTTTTGTGAAAATATTTTCACCGTTTGGAAACATTTTCTCGATGTGGGTATCCTTTGAATTATCGATTTAAATTTACTCGCCCAAGTGACGAATAAAATGCATGTTTTGATTGTAAGAGGCAACTGCCTTTAATAAATAATAGTACTGTAAGGGGTTGCACATAACAGGCAGGGTGGAGTGTTAAATTATTTGCACTCGATTTGCTTGTTTCAGGACTAAAAAAAATTTAGTTTTGTTTTTATCACATGGTAAGCCAAACATATGACTGAAGTATTTAAGAACAGAAGAGGTACAAGTGTAAAAGATACTTGTCAGAGTTATATCTCCTCTGAGCGCAATGAATTTCATTATGCAGCCAGACCCTGTGGTGAATAACGTGAGGTGTGTCATTTGCAGGGTGGAAAATAGGTGCTTTTTAGACGGCCTGGCATATTGATAAGCTTTTCAACTCGGCGAGGAAGGCAATTGTAAACCACCCCACTCCTTGTTTTACTTAGCTAAACCTGTAGAAGTTCAAACCAGGACTGTAAAGTTGGCCCCCATACAAAAATTTCAAAAATTAACTTGTAAAATTGATCGGTCTACGTTTCTACCGGATTATTCCGGAAAATGTTTTGTTTGTTCCGTCCAAATAAGTGAAAAAACGCCGGGAGGGGCTAACTTCACACTGGCCTCCCCCCGCTCAACTTTTTAAATTTTTTTTGGACTTCAGAGACAGACCTTCGTTTGTTTCGGATGGTCTCGCAAAATATTTTTTTAGTTCCTTTCAAGTAAGCGAGAAATCGAGAAGAACTGGGTGGTGCTAATGTCACTCTAATCCCCCTCGACTCAATATTTTAAAGTTTTTTACATAGATTGACAGTCCTTCGTTTGTTCCGGATCATTTCGCGAAAATTTCGTTTTTCCCGTTCAAATATGCTAGAAAATCAAAGAAAAATTTGGAGTGGCAAGTATAAGCCCATGCATTCAATACTTTTTGGTTTTTACTTTAAATGATAGCTGTCATTTGTTCTGGATTGTTCTGTAAATTGTTTTGTTTGGTCTGCCGAAATCAGCGAAAAAATCGTGAAAAACTTAGGAATGGTGGCGATACTCTAAGAAATTCAATTTAAATTTTATCGTTATCCCTATCGAGAGTCGTTCTGCTGTTTCGGAACGTTCCATAAATATTACGATTGTTAAGCTCATACTCGCGAGAAAATCGAGGTGAACTGGATGGTACAAACTTCACTTTAGGTCACCCACTCATTAATATTTAAACTTTTTTGTCTAAATCGATGGCCCTTGTTTTTTCCGGGCATTTAAAAAAATGTCGTTTGTTCAGATGTTGTAAGAGAAAAAGGGAAAAAACTGAATGGGTGTACTTTATTCTACCCTTAACATTTTTTTTCTGAAATCTGTAATCTCTGTCCAGAATTTTATAATGAAAGAAAATCGGCCCAGAATAAATATTAAAATATGCCTACTTGGTTCAGGTCTGTCTAGTAAAGTTTGCTATTTCACGAATTTCTTAGTTTAATTTTTTATCGCATTGTTTTTAAGCAAAAAACAAGGCTAATAATAATCTACTCCTAGTCCATTTTTCATTTTTTATATTTTAGAAAACGTTTTTTCTCTTTAATGTTTTATTTACTTACTGTAAAACTGCTAAACCTAGTAATTGGGGCGACATATTACATGATACGAAATAGCATTATGGAAGTGTACTTGAAACATTTTGCAGTGAGAGTGGGCAAACAGCAAAATGCGCATTCTTTTTACACATCGTAAGCGTAATCAGGAAATATTTGATTGACAATTGTCAGGTGGTGTAATGTTAAAAAAAGCGTGAAATAACATGTTAAAAATTCTTAAACAAATTTTTGTTTTGTTTTATCCTTAATGCGTGTAGGTTGCAATTTGTTCGATTGAGAACAATAAGCAACCCCATGACCCAATGATATGTATGACGTTTAAATGAGCTGTAGTCTCGTACATACCCAGGCCGACCATTCCTGAGAGAGTATGGTTAATTGACCCCCAACCATCAAAGTACATTGGTAATCACTGTCTAGTATTCAAATTCGTATAAAAGAACCAAAATTATACTATATACTAGGATTTAAACTAGGAACCTCCATCTCCGAAAATCAGCTGTCAGAAAAGCTGTCGAAAAGTCAGCTAAACAGCTGACTTGCGGCGACGACTTTTCTTCTAGACTAGACCAACCCGTTGGTTACTAAACGAACGACGTAAACAAATTACTAAAGGATTTGTTCATGGATTCGTTGATAGTGGGTTTATGCCTAATTTGAAAAAAGAAACCAAAGCGGCGTGCGATGGACTCATGTATGGAAGGCGACAGCACGGCGGAGAACAACTCTTCAAAATTGCGTATAATATACGTTGTGTATACAATGCGTTTAGAAAGATATCCTGCCAGCCATAACAATAATTTAATCCTGACACTACTATGCGCAGCACCGGTTTCCTTCCAGGATAGTTTGTCAACCCAAAAAATCGTCTATCGGAAAAGAGAGTTTTTTAATTCTATTAAAAAATATATAATTATTTTTAATTTAATTGTATTATTTATATCAAATAATTTGCCGAATAATATTTATTTGAATGTTTACTAAATTAGATTGTGAGTTTTGAAAGAATTGTAATTCGATGATTAATAAAAATTTGTTTTTATTATTCTTTTAAACTTTTTTTCTTAACACAACACAATATTTATTTATAACTTGTTTTGTCTATTTTCTTAACCGGTGGACGCGAAATTGATAGCAGATGTGAAACTGACGTCCTTGTAAGAATATACATAATATACGTATATTTTTACATAGGGGCGTAGCGAGAGCACTCTGGTGAGAAACTCTCCAAGGTACGGTGTATAAAATAGTTTCAAAACACCGCCATTTCGCATCCGGTACCAAAATTTATTTATTTTTTTGTGTCTCTCTGAGTAACAATAAAATTCTCAAAAAATAAATATAGTTGCCCCAAACTATGTACTTTAGTTTAAAAAAATTACGTCCGAAAACCATGTCACAATAAATTTTTATTAAGTTTTTATTAAGGATTACAATTTGGCGTCCGTATACGGACGCCAAATTGCACTCGGACTCCAGGTTGTTAGGAAATTGTCAATGTATGGACGCGAAAATGATAGTAGTACATATATATATATATACATATATATATATATATATATATGTATATATATATTAAAAAAGGCGTTCTGCACTCGGGTTTTTTACACCCGTGTGTAGAACAACAGGCGATGATAACCTCGCTAAGGTTTTTCGCCTCAAAAAAAAAAAAAAAAAAAAAAAAAAGGATCCGTCCACGGGGCACCACACTCCCCTCGGTACCAGTGTTACGTGCGTGTGCACAAAGCGTTGGACTGGTCGCCGCCGAGCTCCCAAAAGCTCTCCCACACAGTGGATGTACTTAGCCGCCCCGTGCACCACGAATAGTACACGAATGCACTACCGGCAGCACACGCGACGGTTCGCGGTGTCCCCTTACAGGGTAACTGTCCCCTTACAGGGGACATACGTATTTACCTTTTCACCCTATGACTCACTACACCTAATCCGGAGGATTTAAGATTAGCAATAAGCCGCAGAGAGCTACTTCACGTCCCACTAACACCCCTAAGAGGCCAAACCCAATTGAGTGGGTGCGGACCGTGATCCGCAGGGCTCCCACTCCCCTTAGTACTCGTGTAAACGTTGGACGAGTCGCCGTCGAGCTGGTTGGATCGCTGAAGGTGGGCGCCCAACACAACTCTCCCCAGTTTTGGCCGAGCATGCTCGAGACCGCTAATTGGGTGAAGCTGAACTATTTTGGCTAGACCGCTTTTCGTTCGATAGATCCGGTGTTGGTGGATCTTTGTTAATATGTCCCTTCTGAGACTCAGAGGACGCGGAAATGAAAACTCACGCCCTCTTTGTCGCATCCAGTTCCTACGCATCGGTGTTGATGATGCTAACCCTCCATTGTGAATGGTACTAGCCTAGTTCTGGAAAGGTTCGGGTCACGACTCCGCCCCAGTCCATTTGCCGTACGGTTTAAAGTTATATTATCTGGTTCCTTCCCATGTCTCCGATTGAGTTGACAGTTGGACGTCTCTCGGGGAGCCTTCCTCAGATCAGCCTGGGCTTATCCGGTAATGACTCGGCCGGGTTCTTTCGCAACTGTCTTCTCTCACTTTGACACTTCTGTCTCCAGTTTGAGTGCATCGTGTTCTTGATGCCACCGTCGGTTTATATTACACAAACCGTTCCAGTTTGGGACGTAATATTTATCATATTACTCAAACCTTTGGGTTTGGGACGTAATATTTCGACTCATCAGTTGCCGTACGGATAGAAATTTGAGCTGGTTCCTTTCATGTCTCAGATTAAGTTGTCAGTCGGACGTCCTTCGGGGAGCCTTCCTCAGATCAGCCTGGGCTTCTCCGGTAGTGACTCGGCCGAGTTCTTTCGCAACTGTCTTCTCTCACTTTGACACTTCTGTCTCCAGTTTGAGGGCATCGTGTTCTTGATGCCACCGTCGGTTTGTATTACACAAACCGTTCCAGTTTGGGACGTAATATTTAGCATATTACTCAAACCTTTGGGTTTGGGACGTAATATTTTCGACTCATCAGGTTGCCGTACGGATTGAAATTTGATCTGGTTCCTTCCATGTCTCAGATTGAGTTGACAGTCGGACGTCCTTCGGGGAGCCTTCCTTAGATCAGCCTGGGCTTCTCCGGTAGCGACTCATCCAAACTCTTTCGCAGCTGTCTTCTCTCACTTTGACACTTCTGTTACCAGTTGGATTGCATCGTGTTGTTGATGCTACCGTTCACGGATTGTCTCATTCGGTTATTTTGTCTTATCAGGTATTTAATGTCTCATTCGGTTATTAGGTGACGGTGATACTCGCAGTACTGTATTGTCTTCTGCCTCGGTTTGCGCACGGTAACGAATCTCCCTTGCGACGTTTCCCCTTCGCAGGTCACCGGTGTACGGTAGATGACTACCGGCCGTTTATCCCTGTTCCAGCTGACGTGCCAGTGCAGATCCTTCCACATGCGTTTATCCCGACGCTGCAAGATTTCCCGCTTTCTCTCCATCCGCCTCTTCAAATTTTTGACCGTTCTTAGGTGACGGTGGTACTCGCAGTACTGTTTTGTCTTCTGCCTCGGTTTGCGCACGGTAGCAAATCTCCCTTGCGACGTTTCCCCTTCGCAGGTCACCGGCGGTAGGTGACTACCAGCCGTTTATCCCTGTTCCAGCTGACGTGCCAGTGCAGATCCTTCCACATGCGTTTATCCCGACGCTGCAAGATTTCCCGCTTTCTCTCCGGTACTCGCAGTACTGTATTGTCTTCTGCCTCGGTTGGCGCACGGTAGCAAATCTCCCTTGCGACGTTTCCCCTTCGCAGGTCACCGGCGTACGGTAGCTGACTACCTGCCGTTTATCCCTGTTCCAGCTGACGTGCCAGTGCAGATCCTTCCACATGCGTTTATCCCGACGCTGCAAGATTTCCCGCTTTCTCTCTCCATCCGCCTCTTACTGAGTCCGAGACCTGCGGTGACATTAGGTCCCAGGCTGTCTGCCAGATTCTGGTTGGTAAGTAACGGTTGCACTGACGGGGTCTTACAAAGGAGACATTTCGCAACGTTCCTTCATAATATCCGCACAGTACTTGGATACAACCTTCCACTCCTTCTCTACGCAGAGGTTCCTAGCAACATCAAGGTTTGACCCTATCCGTTGTAGTTCCCTACGCACATTCTGACGCAAATCCCTGTACTTGAGGCAGTGGTACATAACATGATCCACGGTGTCACCCAGCTCACATTCCATGCATTGGGGTTCCGAAGTGAGTCCCATTTTATGGAAGTATGAGTTGAACTTTCCATGTCCAGTCAGCACCTGAACTACATAGTGATTAGGACGTAACCACTTACTAGCCAGCCTTTTTCTCACAGTCTCAAAGTATCCGAAAGTGTGTCGTCCTGTAGCAGCAGTCTCCCACCTTGTTTGCCACACATCAAGACTCTCGGCCTTGAGCTCCGCTTTTCGCTCGTACGTTAGACGGCCCTCTCTCTTAAGCACCCATTCTTTTCGTCGCCGGGCTGCTGTAATGTCCAACGGCATGACGCCGGTCAGCACGCACAATGCTTCGGTGGATACTGTCCTATAGGCACCAGTGATTTGCAAAAGAGCCAACCGCTGTTTCCTGTTTAGGAGTTCCCTGATTTTGACGTTCTTTTTGCATGCTTCTGCCCAAACAGGACAGGCATACAGTGCGATCCCTTCGAAGACACCTTTGTAGATAGTCATCCTAGTCGCGTAGTCCATGCCCCAAGTTGCACAGACCCGTTTGATTTTGGAATAACTCTCGTATGCCTTCTCACCCGCATACCTTATATGGTCGCGGAAGGTGAGTCGCTCGTCCAGTTTCACACCGAGATACATTGCTTGTACAGCCGATTTCACGCGCTGTCCATCCAAACAGATCCTGGGTCTCCGTTCATGATCCAATTTGCCTTTCAACAGCATCATCTGCGTCTTAGCGGGGCTAAAACTCATCTTATGCTGCTCGGCCCAACGTACTAAACATCCCATTATGGAGTTCCCTTTTCGCTCGATCTCCGCTCTTGAATCTGCTTGGATGTAGACAGCCAGGTCGTCCGCGTAGGCTATTGCCCCGCATCCTTCTGGAAGTCTAATCCTCATCAAGGAATCGAACTCGGTATTCCATAACAGAGGCCCAAGTACGCTGCCCTGGGGACAGCCCTTGGTGATGTCTTTCCGTCGAGCAGCACTGCCTCGGCTCAGAGTTACACTTCTATCTGTTAGATAGCTGCGAACCGTCGCCAGGCAGCTTTCATGGACGTCACGTTTCCTGAGTTGCTCAATAACAGATGGCCACCACATCCGGTCGAATGCACCTGTTATGTCCAGCAATATTGCTACCACATACTTGCTAAGCGAAGTCTTGGCCACACGTACTAGTGCGTCTATTGCGTTCACAGTTCCGGTACCAGGACGGAATCCGAACTGATTTTCACAAAGCTTGCCGGCACCATTCATTCCACTGTAGATCCTACGGTAGATGATCTTTTCATACAACTTACCAATGACGGGCAAAAGCGTAACGGTCGGTAGGATGAAGCGTTTGAAGGGTCTTTTCCTCCGCCTTGCCGGCCGCATTGGCGTAGTTGGTAACGTGCTCGCCTCTCATCATGCGGTCTTGGGTTCGAATCCCATTCAGGCACGGCATATTTTCATACGTTGCAAAAATCATTTCATCCTTCACCGTCTGCATTAGCAATAATTGCAGAACAGTCGGACGTTAAACCATAAAAAAAAAAAAAAAAAATTTCCTCCGCCTTTATACAGTATGATTACCTCGCCATGTTTCCATTGATCCGGGAACCACCCCGCCGCGAGCAGTCGATTGAAAATCCGACACATCATCGCCTCTATCTGTGGGTAGGCCTTTCGTACAATCTCCACCGTTATGTCGTCCTTCCCCGGTGCCTTCCGCAACGCCGCAGAGTAGACAGCATGCGTACTTGCCTATCCGTTTCCGGAACACCCCTCGGCCAACTACGCCCAATCCGTAGGATTTTAAGCAGCTTAGTGGCTCTGGAGCGCTACCCGGCTCAACCACAACCCCCGAGAGTCCTACTCCAACTTGAGTGTGCGTGGATCCGTCCACGGGGCACCACACTCCCCTCGGTACCAGTGTTACGTGCGTGTGCACAAAGCGTTGGACTGGTCGCCGCCGAGCTCCCAAAAGCTCTCCCACACAGTGGATGTACTTAGCCGCACCGTGCACCACGAATAGTACACGAATGCACTACCGGCAGCACACGCGACGGTTCGCAGCCGGCCCCCAGTACTAAGTATTCTTACAGCTATTACGGCCTGCTTAGACAGGGTAGCCTAAGCTACGGTTTTATGGGTACGGTCTGTGTGGTCTGGGCCGTACCCCCAGAGTAGACAGCAACTCGAACTTCCTCAGGGGTAATTACTGGTGGATCCACCAGGTTTCCCACCCGATTTCGTTCGCTTCGCCTACAATCTGGGTGCCGCAGCAACCCAACCTCTTGCGCCTCCTTCCGTATCCTTCGGTGATAAGGACCCTCGCGGGCGACCTCATCATCGGGTAGGAGTACTTCCAGCAGACGCTCAAGGACGGTACCAGGTTCCTCTGCGAATCCCTGATCGGTCTGAAGAGCAATAAGGGGTTCTCGTACGCGGTTCCTCCCAGCACAGATTTTGTACACGAGACCCCACGGATCTCGTGCAGATTCCTCCCGGACGAACTCGCGTCAGCTATCCCGTTTGCGTTGGCGGATGGTATTAAAATACCGGTTCCGCAACGCAGTAAATTCCGCCCGGAGTTGTGGGCCCCGTTCTTGATCCCGGTGACGTTGGGATCTTTTGCGAGCTCTTCGGAGTGCCTTCTGCATCCTAGACAGTTCCGGAGTCCACCATTTGGCAACTCTTTCACCGCCCGAGCTCTTCGGAATAGTGGCGTTAGCTGCGTCCTGGAGTGCTAGTGTGAAATCTCCCACCAGCTGCCGCAAGTCCTCGCTCTCTGAATCCATGGCTACGATGTTGTTTGCAATTCTTCGATGAAATTCCGGCCAGTTCCCTTTTTTCATTAGGAACTTTCCGGATCTCATGAAGCCTTGCATACCGAACTGTATATTAAAATCCCCTATTTCAAACTCTATCAACCTGTGATCGCTCATGCTCTTCTCGGTCGTTCTCCAGGCCTTTGCGCGACCATCCAGCAAGCGCGCGAGCGTGACGTCGATATTGGGTCCGTCAATTTCTTGGCGGAGGTTCCCACTACCAGCGTACGTCGGCGCATTGCCTTCAGAGTTCACGACTTCTAAGTCCCATCGAGCTATGAGAAGCTCAAGGCTTTCACCCCTTTCATTGGTGATGTTGTTGTGCCAAAGGGTCGATCGGGCGTTGGCATCCGCACAAAAGACAAACTTGGAATCCAAATTTGCTTCGATCGCCCTCTCCCATTCTGCCAAGTAGGGTTCTATCTGGTCTGAGAACTTAAAGTAACTACTGACCAGGATTATGGATTCGTCACCGAACCATAACCTGGCCATTTGAGTGTTGTTACTCGACAGTTGACACAGATGAACAGCATCGAATTCCTCCTTGACCAGGATTACCGCATTACCGTCACAGTAGAACTTATGATACCCTGCAAACCCGTTCAATCGGCCGCTGGCAAGGTAAACTTCCTGTGCACAGACCGCATGGTACCTTTCCTGTGTCACCACCCTGTCAAACTCGATTGTGCGTGCGTATGACCTCTGAAGATTTACTTGCGCAAACCGGATCATACGACGTTGATGGAGTTTGACCTGCCCTGAAGCTTGGCTAGCGCCTTGCTGTATTCAGGGCAGTCCCGAGATAGGCAGGAGTGGCGACTCTGGCTGGGGTTCCTCCCCGCTCTGACGCAATTTACGCATTTTACGTTTTTCTTACAGCCTTACAGCCTCAGTTTCGTACAGCCTCAGTTTTGAGTTGGGCGTTTGTCTGACCCTTACTACTAGGTTTGATGACAATCACCCTGTGTTGGGAACTTTTGCTCGACTTTGCCGCGTCCGCGTAGGATATTGGCTTGGTCGGAGCAGTGCGACCCTTCACAGTGGACCCCCCACCTGACTGCTTGTGACGCGGTTTGGTCACCGTTTGCCAAGGAGGGTTGGCAACAGTTTCCTCTCCTGTCGGCACCGCTGGTGTGACACCCGGCTTTTTCTTCGGGTTGGTCGCCGTTCTCCCCGTTGACGAGGCGATGACTTCCTTGCCTTTGGGTTTGGTTGCCGTACACCCCGATGTTGAGGCGACGGGTTCCTTGCCCTTGGGTTTGGTCGACATACACCCCGACGTTGAGGCGATGGGTTCCTTCCCTTTCTTTGCCGTTGGCTGGTCAACCGGCCGCATAGATTTATGAGCGGCAGCTGTCGGTACCGCTAGTCTGGCGGGGTCACTCTGCGAGGCAATCGACCTGGTTGCCTTTTTCTTCGGAGTTGCCGGTCCTTTGACAGTTTTCGCCGGTGTGACTAGGTCACACTGGGTACTACGTGTCACGGTTTCCGGCCGCTCCTCAGTCTGGGTACCTTTGTCGTTGCCCACAGGTGTGCAGGATACCAAGCTGGTATCCTTGATCGCATTCCCGATCGCGTCGATTCCCTCCGTCACTTTGCCAATCGCATCCTGAAGCCACTCGCATGCTTTAATACCAACCCTCTTTCGGGTCGGACTCGTGTACGCGTTGATTTCATCGCAGGCCTCCCGCACACATGCGACCAGTTGTGATACTTTTTCAAGATCACCCCTGGTGAGGCCTACTTCATCAGCATGGGCTTTAATGCTGTTGTTAGCGTCCGCTCGTCGGTCTCCCGAGAGTTTCTCGCTCCTCATGACTTCTTCGGTCTTCGGATTATCCTTTCCGGACCCCTCTACCTCTGTCTTTTTCGGTCTTAGCTTCTCTCTGGTTGGGGTAATAATCCGGACTCCCGTACTAGTATGACTAGCAAAGTAACCCGTCTCACTTTCCCCTCCCGCCAAGTCGCTGTCGACGTCATCGGAGGTCAGCCCGCGATGAGAATCGCGCCGTGATGCGACTGACCTTTCTTCCTTCTCACTTTCGCCGTCGTTGGTTTTATTAGTCATAACGCTCATCATAAAAACTTATTTCGTTCCAAAACACTGTTTTGTCACAAGAAACCAATAATTATTAGGGCGTACTTTCATAAAAACCTTTTCCCCCGGGTTCGGTGTTGTTAATTTAGAAAGCAATGCGCAGTAGTGATGGGCCCGAGCCCGGAGCTAACAATCCACCGCTACCCCGCACGCCACATACCCACCAGCCTACCTTGATAGTTCGCCTTAGCGGAGATACTATCAAGGGTCCGAGACTGAAGGAAAGCGTACCGACTGCATGTGAGAGAAGGCACGCCTGGCTCTATAATACTCCTGCAAATTGGTGCACCGTACACACGCATCCGCCCAAGAGGCTTCGCCCCAAAGTGACGGTGGTGAGTCGCGGTTTACGCGGAGTCCGCCATCTGAGTGAGTGAAGAAGCCGAAACCCCGCTCATTGCCGCTACCTGCCGCAGCAACTAACCCCACAAGAAGTTAGCGCGAACGACAGGAGGGGAGAGAAGGACGCCAACCTCACCCCGGTTAGCCAATCTCCACTGGGAAAGGCGCCGTTGTCATACCTGGCCGAGGCCTTTACGGTAGACACACCCTTGCCGACACTCCTTGCATTGACCGGCTCTCTTCCACCGCCGCTGCCCATACAGCGTCTTTGCAACAAATCAAGACCAGTTTCTCGAGGGCTTCCACCTGTCGTAGTGCTGGTACCGAAGGTACACACTCGACGGATTGAAAACAAAGATTATGGACCTTCCTGCTGGTTTCCCAGCATTCCAGCTGCCTCACGCTCACGCGATCGCCGGCTGTACTTCATGCATCGGTCCCCTCCTTAGGCAGGCACAGAGCATACCTGCCCTCGAAGGTTCAATAGACTCCACCGACTACGTTCGTCGACACGACCACTGAGAAGTCTCAGGGGACTCGCCCGGCAGTCGTGCCTCCGGCCGTCGTACTCGGGAAGGTTACATGTAGGCGACTTGGGTGTACCGCCACAGTCCGTAAGGACGTCGGATCCCTTCCATGCGGCCAACTGGCTGTTGGCTACATGGTCGATAGCCGACACGAACACCCTTTGGAGCCCCCCTTACAGGGGACATCTTTAATTTGTTGATGAAGGTCCCTCCTTTGGACTTTCCGGAGCCCAACCATCCCCTGCCGTACCTAGACCAATGGTCTTTATCGGCAGTCCTTCTTATCGCCCTCAGTTTCTTTTGTACAAAATTGCACTGACTGGGCCAAGATGTCCCCCTCCGCATCATCGGCATAAATGCCTCCGCATCATCGGTATATTTACAGCAGACCTCAGACGGTCTCTGCTAGCACTTACTTCGGTGCCTTGTATTTCGCCATCCTAAGTGGCATCGCTTCCCTCGGCCTACTGGGTACCTATCCCCTCAAACGGAACAATTGACCGCGATCACTATTATTACTACGTTGCTCGTACCTTTGACTTTAACAATTTACTCCGCGACTTTATCAGAACCTACTGCTACACAATCAACCTCTTTAACTGCGCAATCCTAACTTTAACAATTTGCTCTGACTATATCTAATTGCTATCTTTATTGTGATTTTTTATTTATTTTTAAACTTTTTATTTGATTTTTGTCAACGTACAACTTACACTAATGTATTTTAAACTAATCTACCTCTACCTCAAATGATTGCTCATACTTATTAAATACCTATACGTTGTTGTTGTTTTTTTTTTTTTTTTTTTTTCCCTTACCGAGAACTGCCTTACACTACTTTGAATTTATCTAATCTCGGAGTCCGTCAGTTTCATCGGCTTGTAACACCACAATTGCTCACGACAATTACTCGCCTCCACTGACGGCTGTCCGCCTAAACATAATTACCTGCTTGCTACTCAGTACCTCTAATCCTACAAATATACTTAAAGTATTCTCGACCTATGCTAAATCCTACCTTGTCCTGGCACATATCCTTTAATGTAAATCTTATTCCTAACCCTAGCAGCTTTCGTCGACACTCTCGACGACCCTCCTCGTATCTCGTGCACTCTTCTATCACATGCTCCACAGTCTCTGGCACGAGACACTGCCTACAACGTCCGTCGTCTTTGAGTCCCAACTCAAACAGCTTGGCTCGGAATCCCCCATGGCCCGACAGGAACTGCGTCACTTCGTGATCCGGCGTGATCCACTTTATCTGGCACCGTCGATAGACATCCGGAAAAAGTGCAAACGTATGTCTGCCCTTCTCCGAACGCTCCCATCTCCGCTGCCACTCTTCATACGCCTCACGTCGCACCGCCCGTTGCTGCTCCTTCGTCCCACCTGTCTTCTTCACCTGCCTGAGTTGCTTCCGAACCTTGGCTTTTAGATCCAGTGGCATCATACCCGCGATGACTTGTAGCGCATCTCCCGATACCGTTCTGTACGCTCTCGTTACTATAATTAGTAACAGCCGCTGGTACCTGAGAATAATCGCCCTCGTGCTCATCGTAGCAAGCCTGTCACTCCACACTGACGCCCCGTACAGAATTATCGCCTCCGCTAGTCCCTTATATAGGATGGACACGGTCTTGAAGTCCAACCCCCAGCTCGCCCTAGTCACACGTCGAATCTGATTGAAGCAGTCGTATGCCTTCTGCCCAACCAGCTCTAAGTGCTTCCTGTACGTTAGCCGCTCATCCATTAGTACGCCTAGATAACGCTGCTCCGTGACATATTTGATTCTCTGCCCGTTCATGTAAACCACCGGCGTCCGATATCGGTCGAATCTGCCCTTCAGCATCATCATCGTCGTCTTCGCCGCTCCAAGACTCATCTTGTGGTTTACACTCCAGTTGCAGAGAATTCTACAACACGCACTCGCCAACTTCTCCAACTTGTTCCTCGAGTCGTCTCTAACTAACAACAGCGCATCGTCAGCGTACGCGACTATCTCACATCCGTACGGGAGCCGCAGACGCAACAGCGAGTCAAACTCCACTATCCACATCAACGGCCCCAGCACACTTCCTTGGGGACACCCCTTCGTCAGCACCTTCTGTACTGACGTCTCTCCAAACGACAGGCTTACCACACGATTCCTCAGGTAGTCGGTCAACACGCCATACTCCTCGCAGGTGATGTCTCTCTTCTTTAGCTGGTAGAGGACCGAAGGCCACCACATACTGTCGAATGCTCCGGAGATGTCCAAGAACACCCCCATCACATAGACGCTCTCACTTCCTGTTATTCTGTTGACAACCTCTCCTATTGCATCCTCCGTCCCTCTACCAGCCCGGAATCCGTATTGGTCGTCACTAAGCAGCCTACTCCTATTAAAGGTGTTCGTACACTCTCGCATTGATTATCTTCTCGAACGCCTTACCTAACACCGGCAACAGTGTCAACGGTCTATATGATTTTGGACTCATCGGGTCCTTGTCCTGCCCCTTGTACAGTATCTTCAGTACTCCGTACTTCCAACAGGTCGGGAAGACTCCCTCCCTTAGAAGCACGTTGTACAACGTACACAGTTCTTCTTCCATATCACGAGCTGTGATGTTTTATTCTAACGTTTTTTTTTTTTTTTTTTTTTTTTTTTTTTTTTTTTTTTTTTTTAGAGTTTATTTTTATGAATATAATTTGGTTTTTTTTTTTGAAGGATGAAATGAAAAATTCATTTCATCCTTCACCGTCTGCATTAGCAGCAATTTGCAAAACAGTCGGACGTTAAACCAAAAAAAAAAAAAAAAAAAAAAAAAAAAAGCAGGACCGCACACAACAAATCCGCAGTCAGACCGTCAAACCCCGGTGCCTTCTTTCTTCCAAAGCTACTCAGTGAGTTCCGCACTTCCTCCACGCAGATCTCATGCGAATGTCTCTGCAGTGGCATAGTCTCCACATCTCTTCGAACCCGCCGATGGTATAGGTTCTCTCCCTGCTGAACATCGTCAGGCAGCAATGCCTCGATCAGTCCCCCAACTACTTGTTCTCGATCTTGGATTACCTCCCCATCGAACATCATCGATGAGAGGAGTACGTTCTGCTTCTTCTTATTCAGCATTACCCGATAGACTATTCCCCACGGCTCTTTATTACCTTGATCCGTGACGAATGCTCGCCACGATTCTCGCTTAGCCTCTCTGATCTTCTTGAAATAGTCCGTTCGGGCCCTTCTGAATTCTCCTCTCAACCATTCTCTTTGTATGGGGTCCCGCTCCGCTTGCATCTGCCGCCTTCTTCTGCCCACCAGTCGCTGCCGCTCCGCCAGATCGTCCGTCCACCAGTAGGAGACCTTTTCAGTTCCCCTACTACGCGGTATCGCCTTCTCTGCCGCAGCCACAATCCAGCCATCGTGAAATCTTGAGCCAGCTCGTCTCCGGTCTTGCCCTCGATCTCACCACGCCACCTTCGCAGCCGTCTTCTCACCTCCTCCTTCATCCTCCGCCAGTTCGCCTTCCGAAGCATAAAGCGGCCACTCTCCATCCTTTCTCCGAGTCGGAAACGCTCCTCTTCCACGACAGCCGACCCCAGCCCATAGATTATGGGTCTGTGATCACTGCTGCCGTCGTCCAGTACGCTCCAATACTCCAAATGGAGCCTTCTAATTAGGGTCACATCGATGTTTGTGCCCTGGAACCCCAACCTAAGGTCGATGTTACCACGATAGGTCGGGAGTTCTCCTGCTACATTTCCGACTTCCAACTCATTTGCCGCAATAAACTCTTCCAGCTTCACACCTCTGGCGTCTTGCCTATCACTATGCCACAACAGAGACTTCGCATTCGCGTCAGCCGCAAACAGCAAACTCTCCTCATCATTCTGATCCGCTATTTGCTGCCACTCAGCAAGGTTCCCGTCTATCACATCCCTCGGTCGAAAATAACTATTTACTAATATAACATTTCTATTTCCTAATTCTAACTTCACAACTACCGTATTGACATTGGTGTACTGCCGCAGGAACAACACACTACATTCTTCTCTCACGAACGTTGCACACATGGCTCCTTCACCCGCATAGAATTTATGCCATCCTCTTCCGAATCCGGGAATTCTTCCGTTGATGACATATGGGTGCTGCATCATGACACAATCCACTTCCAATGTGTGCACCATCTCCTCTAGTTCCACCTGACAGCAGTACGACCCCTGCAGGTTGATTTGCAGCAGCCTATACATCGGTACGTCTTATTATTATGCTGCACGCCGCTTGGTATGCCGGACAATCTTCACTTCTGCTACTGTGGTCCGCTTTCCTTCCTACACGCTTGCAGTTAATGCAAACTGGCTTTTCCTTAAGTAACTTCCTCGGACAATCTTTAAGGATGTGTCCCTCCTTCGCACAGTAAGCACACAGCTCCTTTTTCTCTTTGCAGACTCGTGCAATATGCCCAAGCCCATTGCACTTGAAGCATCGAGACACACGAATGAAGTCTTTGATCTTGCAACTCTCGTACCCGATGTACAGCCTGCCACGCACTAACAGCTCCTCACGTAGTTCCTTATGGCAGTCGACTACGTAGTGCACCTTTTCTCCTTCCCGACGACCCGTCTTGAAGGCTATCCTAAACCTGGCCTGGAACTCCTCCTCAGAATACTCCGTATTCTGAGTCCGAATCCTGTCAACCAGGTCCTTCTCAGTTATGTCTCGATCTACATCGTAGACAATCATCCTGGGCCATAGCTTTCTTTGTTCTACAAAGGTGGCCCCCAACTTCTTTATCTCCTCGTTGCCTTTGATTTTTCTTTCGGTATCACTACCGTTGACTACCACTCGGACACCCCGCTCGTTGCCTCGCAGACTTATTATCTTCAGCTTCTGCTTCACCGGGTCCACCGTCCTGGCGATCTTTTTGGCAAATTCCGTTGCCGGGACATCCTTGTCCTTTTCTCCTTTGTTAATGAGGATCACCTTCGCAGTGCTCTTCCTACGTAAGGCATCACTGTACAGCCGGGGCTGCTCCTGCTGGGTCTGCCTCTCAGACCGTCTGCCCTTGGCTTGGGCTCCAGCAATGTAGCTGCTTGTTCGCTCCACCTTCCCCTGCATCATACTGCAGAGGTCGACTATCTTCCGCACCCTCGGCATTAAGTACGAGGCTACCTTCGTACTAACGTTCCTCTTATTCCCGACAAACGCCTCAATCTCACCAGAAATCGCATGAACCCAGTTCATCACCTCCTGAACACCTCCTCTGCTGCTAACAGCTTCGGAATCCAGCCTCTTCTGCAGCTCCGCCATTTTTGTCAGTTCTTCCTTCTTCTGTTTCAATGGCGGTATCGGCTTCGGCTTAGGCGCCGGTCCTGGTTCGGTTTCACTGTTATTGGAGAACAGATCCACCTCGCTACTATCGCCACTATTCCGCTTGTGGCGCTCCAACTCCTTTCGCCTCTTTTGGCTATCCAGCACCCGCTGTCTAGCCTCAATAAGCTTCTCGTCTTCCTCTGTTGCCTCGAGGCCAGGTTGCGAGGCGTGACGCTCTATCATATCTTTGTATGCCTTTAGTATTTTCCTCTCAGACGCCGGCGAATATTCAACCGGGACTGACTTCCTAGCCACAACCCCTTTACCTCCTCCTCTCAATCCCGGAAATCCTTCCGGGAATCTAACTCCACGATAGAGCTTACCACGCCTGTTTCTGACCTCTTCCCAGACGTCGTCCTCAGGCTGATGTTCCTCCCTTCTGGAGTCCACCGGTGTTGGTGTTCTTCTCATTTCCGCAGGAGCCGGTAAAGCCTCAAGCTCGTGCTCCTCCACCGATACCGCCACCGATCTCATCGACTTCACCGATGCCACCGACTTCAGCGACGCCATCGACGCCGACTTGGCCGATGCCACCGACCTCACCGACCCCGCCGACAAAACAGAGTGCCTCGATCTCCTTGACCCTCCGCTTGATCTGGAGCTTGAGGAAGATGTGGACGAGTCCGACTCCTCCCCCAGTGCTAACCTGATCTCCGCCTGCAGGTTCACCGCCTCTTGCTGGAGCTGATCTACTTCTCTCCTCACCTTGTCCTGCTGTCTCTGCCTCTCCCGCTCAGCAGCCTCTTCCCTTTCCCTCCTCTTCTTTTCGGCCCTCCTGGCCGCCTCCTTTTCCTCATACCTGGCATAAGACGCATTAATGCGGTCTTGCTCCGCATCAAGGCGTCTTCTCCTCTCCACCGCATAGAGATCATAGTCTCTAAACTTATCGCGGCTCTCATATTGTGAGGACGATGTCTTCCCACTGTAGCTCCGTCCGCTCTCTATTGCAGCCAGCAACCCAACAGGACCAATGATGGCCTGGAGTCGCTCCTGCTTCTCCCTTAGTTTCTCCAATTTCTCCGCTTTCCTTTGCCGCTTTACGCTTGCAATTTTTGCCGCTTCCTCTGTCAGGTTCTTACATGCCTGCTCCCTTAGATCTCTATCGAGATCCTCGTAGTGCAGGGTAGTATTATAACCCAAGTACCCTTTCTCTTCCTTACCAGGCATTCCAAATACCGTGGTAAGCGGCTTTTTATATGTTCTATACATCTTCAATCAATACAATAAATTCAATAAATATCAATCAATACAATCAATACAATACAATAATCAATCAATACAATCAATCACCAGGACAATAACAATAATAATAAAGAATTCGATAATAAATCAAATTCGACAATATAGCAGACACTATATACTTATGCAACTTTTTTCCATATGCTGCCACGGATACGCCGGGCACGCCCTCTGCACTTGAGAATTTAGAAAACATGCGCAGGGATCTGGTCCACCGTGCTGAGAGAGTACCCCTAGAAGGGCGCGACCAGTCCCCCCGGATGTCATGTACCCGCCAGCCCACCCCATTGCTGAGGGTCACTAAACTGAGGGAAAGCATGTCGACCGCACATGAGGGAAGACATGCCTGGCTCTATATTAATCCTGCAACCATACACCGTACGCACGCTACCAGACAGGCGGCTTCGAACCGGGATAACACTGGTAGACCCAACCGAACTCCGGGCCCGCCATCTGAATACGGAATCAGGCCGCAACCCCACTCATTGCCAGACAACCCACGACAGCAACTGCCCCTACAGCAGAGGACGAGCGCGAATCGTGGGCGGGGAGAGAAGGACGCCACTGCTCCGCCGGCTGCAAACCGCCACTCCCCTGACCGGGTTGACGCCAGCCTTTACGGGGAATGTACCCTTGCCGGCACCCGTCGAAACTGACCAGGCCCTTCCAGTGTCGCCGCCCATACGACATAACCCGCAACTAGTGTCACCTGTCTTCCACCTGCCGTAGTGTTGGATCCCTAAATGTACACACATCGGCCTACTGGCCTTAGATAGGGTATGTACCACCATGCTATTGTATCCCTGAAGGACGCTAATCCTCCAGTGGCTGTTATATTATATTGTTATATTAACTGTCCCCTTACAGGGGACATCTTTAATTTGTCGTAGAAGGTCCCACCTTTGGGCTATCCGGAGCCCAACCACCCCTGCCGTACCTAGACCAATGGTCTTTATCGGCAGTCCTTCTTATCGCCCTCAGTTCCTTGTGTACAAAATTGCACTGACTGGGCCAAAGATGTCCCCCTCCGCATCATCGGCATAAATGCCTCCGCATCATCGGTATATTTACACAGACCTCAGACGGTCTCTGTTAGCACTTTCTTCGGTGCCTTGTATTTCGCCATCCTTGTGGCCTTGCTACCCTCGACCTATTACCTAGTCCCAACTATCAATATACGAATTCCGCGTTTTTACAATCTTCTTCTTCAATTGGTACCGCACCTCAATATTTATTAACGTTCACGAATTTAAATTTTCCGTTATTAATTTCCCTAACCGACAACGTCCATCATCCTTCAGCCCCAGCGTGAACAGCTTTCCCCTGAAGTTACCGTGCCCCGATAGAAACTGGGTAACCTCGTGGTCCGGTATTATGAACCTCTTCTTACAACGCCGATAGACGTCCGGAAAAATTCCGTACGTATGGCGTCCTTTTTCTGTTCTGTCCCACCGCCGTTGCCACTCTTCATAAGCTTCCCTTTTAACATCTAGTATCTCCTCTCTTGGCCCTCCAGCTTTCTTTATTGCCCGAATCTTGGCTCTCTCCCTCGCCGTGATGTCAATCGGCTTGATTCCGGCAATTACTTGTAGCGCCTCACCAGATGTCGTCCGGTACGCCCGAGTGACGATTATCAACAACAACCGCTGGTACCTCAGGATGATGTTCCTATACGTCGCCATCTCCGTCCTATCAGCCCATATTGATGCTCCATATAGGATGATAGATTCCGCCAGCCCCTTGTACAGAATCAGCACAGTTCCGAAGTCGAGGCCCCAACTCGCACGCGTTACCCTTCTGATCTTGTTGAACGCATCGTACGCCTTCTTCCCCGCTCCTTCCAAATGCGCACGGTATGTGAGTCGCTCGTCCACCAGTATGCCTACATATCGCTGCTCCGTTACGTACTTGATCCTCTGCCCATTCATGCAAACCACCGGCATCCTTTATCTGTCAAACCTGCCCTTCAACATCATGCAGGTTGTCTTCGCCGCTCCAAATGACATTTTATGGTTTGCACTCCACGCACTGAGGATCCTGCAGCAGGCACCAGCCGTCTTCTCTAACTTCACCCTTGAGTCCCCTCTGACTAGCAGCAACGCATCATCGGCATACGCAACGACCTCACATCCCTGCGGAAGCCGCAACCGTAGTAGCGAGTCGAACTCCACCACCCACAGCAACGGACCCAGCACACTTCCCTGCGGGCAACCTCTTGTTAGCACCTTCTGCACTGTTGACCCCTGGAACGTAAGACTGACCACCCTGTTCTCCAAGTAATCTGCTACAATGGCATATTCTTCCCTCGTTATGTTCCTTCTTTTCGACTGGTAGAGCACCGATGGCCACCACATATTATCGAATGCCCCTGAAATGTCCAGGAACACTCCCATCACATAAGTCGAGGTGCTCTCTCTAACTTTCCTCACCACCTCACCTATTGCGTCTTCCGTGCCTCTACCAGCCCGAAATCCGTACTGCTCTTCACTCAGAAGCCCGTCCCTGTTCAAGTGCTCGTATATTCTCGCGTTCACAATCTTTTCCAACGCCTTCCCTAACACCGGTAGCAGTGTTAGCGGCCTATATGACTTTGGCAGCATAGGATCTTTGTCTGCTCCTTTATACAGCACCTTTAACAGGCCGAACTTCCAACACGCAGGAAACACCCCTTTCTCCAACAGCACATTGTACAGATTACACAAATCCTCCTCTATGTCCCCAAGGACAGCACATATCAAATCCGCGGTCAGTCCGTCATAGCCAGGTGCCTTCTTCTTGCCGAAACTGCTAAGCACATTCCTGACCTCCTCTACAGTTATTCTCCGCGATCGTCTCTGCAGTGGCACCGCCGCAACCTCTCGTCGAACCCTTCGATGGTATCCGCTTTCGCCGTCTTCAGTATCATCTGGCAGCAGCGCTTGGATCAGCCCTCCTATAACTTCCTCTCTGTCTTGCACTATATTACCGTCCAACATCATGGACGAGAGAAGTATATCTTCCTTCCGTTTGTTCAACATCACTCTATACACAATCCCCCAGGGCTCCTTGTTACCTTGATCAGTAACAAAAGCCCTCCAGGATGCTCGCTTGGCTTCTCGGACGTTCTTGAAATATTCCGTCCGAGCTCTCCTATACTCCTCCCGCAACCAGACTCTACGGATCGGATCCCGTTCTCTTTGTAGTCTATTCCGCCGTCTCCTCACAAGACGCTGCTGTTCAGATAACTCCACAGTCCACCAGTAGGAGACCCGTTCAGTTCCCCTACTCCTTGGAATCGCCTTCTCAGCCGCCTCCAGCAGCACCATCGTGAAATCCTGCGCTAGTTCATTGCACTCTTTTGCCTCCGAGGTAGCCCTCCAACGACGTAACCTCCTTCGCAACTCCTCTCTCATCCTCCGCCAATCCGCCCGCCGAAGCATGAATCTGCCACTCTCCATTCTCTCACCCAATCTGATTCTCTGGTCATCCGTCTCACCCGCAAGACCATAAACAATTGGTCGATGGTCACTGCTCCCTTCATCGGTGACCTCCCAGTACTCCAGCCGCAGATCTCCACGGAGAAGCGTAACATCTATATTGGTCCCTTGGAACCCCAACCTGAGGTCGACATTACCTCTGTAGGTTGGAAGCTCCCCGGCCACATTTCCGACCGCTACCTCATTGGCCGCAATGAACTCTTCCATCTTCACTCCTCTTTCATCTTGTCTACCACTGTGCCACAACAGAGACTTCGCATTAGCGTCGGCCGCAAACACGATCCTCTCATCAGGCATCCGATCGACGATGTCCTGCCACACAGCTAAATGAACTTCTATATTATCCCTAGGCCTAAAGTATGTATTGACTAAAACTATTTCCTTATCCGCTAGACTTATCTTAACAACAACATGGTCCACCGTGGTGAATTGCCGCAGAAACAACACATTACTGTCCTCCCTCACAAACGTCGCGCACATCGCACCTGGTCCCGCGTAGTACTTTCTCCATCCGTGGCCGAAGCCAGGGATTCTTCCTTCTATAACATACGGGTGCTGCATCAACACGCAATCAACCCCCTGTGTGTGCACGATGTCCTCTAACTCCACCTGACAGCAATATGACCCCTGCAGATTCACTTGCATCAGCCTATACATCGGTACGACGTATCAACAAGCTGCACGCCGCCGCGTAAGCCGGGCAGTCCAAACTTCTACTACTGTGGTCAGCCTTGCGACCAACCCTCTTACAATTCACGCATACTGGCTTTTCTTTTAACAACTTCTGTGGGCAGTCCTTTGCAATATGCCCCGGCTTAGCGCAGTATGCGCACAGCTCATTCGCCTCCTTACAGAATCTTGCGATGTGTCCAAGGCCAGAGCACTTGAAGCACCTCGACACTCTTACAAAATCTCTCACTTTATTACTTTCGTACCCGATGTACACTCTGCCTCTCTGCAGAAGCAACTCCCTCATCTCTTTGTGGCAATCCACCACATAATGGACCCTATCACCATCTCTTCTCCCTGTCTTAAAAGCGACTTTGAAGCGTTCGCTGAATTCTTCCTTTGAGAAGTCCGTATTTTGCGTACGGATCATCTCCGAGAGCTCCGCCTCAGGGATCTCTCTGTCCACATCGTACACAATCATTCGTGGCCAGAGTTTCCTCTGCTCCACGAACGTTGCCCCTAACTTCTTGATGGCCTCACTCCCTTTAAGCTTACGCTCCGTGTCGCTTCCGTCGACCACTACCCGCATGCCTCTCTCATTCTCCCGCATACTTATGATCTTAAGCCTGTCTTTGACCGGGTCAACCGTCTTCGTAAACCTCTTTGCAAATTCCTTGGCGGAAACATCCTTGTCTGCCTTGTTGATGAGCAACACCTTGGCCGTGCTCTTCCTGCCCACCGCTTGACTGTAGAGCCTCGTAGGCTCTACGGACTGGCGCCTCTTCTCAGGTGCACCCTTAGCCCCATCAATGTAACTGCAAGACCTTTCCACCTTTGTCTCCATAAGTTGGCACAGCTCAACCATCTTCTTCACACGTTGACTAACATACGTGTTAGTCTTCGTGCTCGCGTTCCGATTGTTGCCCATGAAATTCTCGATCTCCCCGGCCAAAGACTGCACCCAACCCATAATGTCGAGTGCACTCTCCCGGCTGCTTACTGCCTCTTCGGCAATCCTCTTCTTAAGCATCCTAAGACGCTCGGCCTCTTCTTTCTTCGCCTTCAGTGGTGGAGGCACCGGCCTTGGCTTATCCAATGCCGGTTTACCTTGACCCACCCCTGAAGGTCCCGGAGCATCACTGTCAACCTCACGTACCCGGTCCTCCGGGAAGAGATCCAGGTCACTATCCGTTTCCTCTCGGGCCCTCACCCTACGGCTCTCCAACACCTTCTTCCTTGCCTGGATGAGTTTCTCATCCTCAGCCGTGATCTGCTTATCCGGATGCGCCGCCTGCCGCTCAATCATCTCCTGATAAGCCTTTAGTATTTTCTTCTCGGTGGTTGGTGAGTATTGGGCCTCACTTTCCCTCCTCCTCTTGCGGACCTCATCACCCTTGCCCCCTCCTTTAAGGCCCGGAAACCCCGCAGGGAACCGAACACCACGAGCCAACTTTCCTTTCCGTGACCGGACCTCCTCCCATCCATCCAAGTTACCAAAAACAGCCACTTGGCCTTCCTCTGCAGAATCTTCTGCTGACTTGTACTCATTTGTCGGTGCTCTACTACTCCTTTCCGAGACCGCCACCGATGAGTAAACAGACGCCACCGATGATGGCCTCGGGTCAACTCCCACGGACACCATGGATCTCTCAGATTTCACAGACCGAGCCGACCTCACGGACCCCACTGATCCAGCTGTCGAGGACGAGGACGACGATTCTGCCGCCTCTTCTAGCACCCTCTTTATCTCCTCCTGCAGCGCCTGGACCTCCCGCTCCAGCTTGCTATGCTGTCGCTGTCGTTCCCGTTCCGCTGCCTCCTCCAATTCCCTCCTTCTCTTCTCCGCTTTCCTCGCCTTTTCAGCGTCCTCATATCTCGCCCAGCTAGCATCGACCCGGGCCTGCTCGGCGTCCAGCCTTGCTCTTCTGTCCGCAATATGGTAATATGGTTTCTGGCATTTCTCCCACCACCTCCCCTCCAATTGGTCGCCGGATGGCATAGACCTGGAGGCCGTTCCTAAGAACTCTTAATAAACGTTGTGACGGCGACAGTCACCTTGAATTTAAATTAAAAACTAGTTATGAAACTAAAATTATTCGAGGGCGAGTCGGAGCCAGGTCGCCAGACCTGGGGAGTGTGTATAAATACTCGCCCTCTTGTCATTTGCCTCTACGAGCTCAAGGCTCGCGTCAGAAATATTGGGTCCTAACAGTCTAGAAAATTGTCGAAAAATTAAATAACTAATAAAATTATTAGTTAGGACCTAGTCGCCTTAATATGCGCCAGAAGTGTTTGTTCACCATAAAATTTTGACTCAGTGTCGAACGCCGGTTGCAGGGACACAACCCTTAATTAAACTACATGACGACGGTAGAACGTAGCTACCTCGTCAAGGAACCCCCACACCGCCCGGGCATGCACCTCGCGGTACAAACTCGAACGTTCCGTGAGAGGCCAGTTTTCCCCCTGACCTTGAAGCTCCAGGGCCAATCGTCGTCTGGGCCCCCCAAGAGCGGGGCAATCATACAACAAATGTGTATTAGATTGGACCTCCCCACAGACACAAGAATCATCAGCCAGCAGGCGGAACCGCTTCAGATAAGCTGCAAACTCACCGTGACCAGTTAGGACTCGGACACCCGATGTCCTTAATGAAACACTTGAGGCGTACCATCCCCCCAGGTCCTGGATGAAATCATACAGAGACCTTCCCTTATGTGCGGTGTCCCACTCGCGCTGCCATGCTTCAAGAGCGAGAGCTTCAACTCTCTTCTTAAGAGCAGGGTAGGGCAACCTTATAATATTGTCGGCATTAACATTACCCGGTCCCCCCGGATCCTGATCCCGACCCGCCGGAGCGACTCGGAACCTCTCACCGAAGATCTCGGCTTCCTGCCCCCTTCGCAATCTCCACATTGCAGCACGCACTCGCACTTTCAAATCCGCCGGGAGAGCCTTTCCCGCTACGGTGGTAGCCTCATAGGAGCATGTACTAAAAGCACCAGTGCAAAACAACAGGGCTCTGCGCTGGGCACTCCTTAAATTTAGAATGAGTCCTCTATTACGGTCCAAACGGTGAGCCCACACAGCAGACGCGTAAGTCACCATGCTCTCGAACACACCTTTATAAATCATACTGAGACTGTCCGCAGACAAGCCCCAGTCCTTCCGAGCAATTCGCCGCAGTTTGTGCATTACACCAGCGGCGTCAGTCGCAACCTGCGCGACGTGGTTGCTAAATAGCAATTTGTCGTCGAGCAGAACGCCAAGGTACTTATGAACTCTGACTCTACTTACTGTGGCCCCTTTATATTTAACTACAGGGTTCCGACTGAATGACAATTTTGCAGTGTTCCTCAGAAGCATATACTTCGTTTTGGCAACACTCAATTTTAAATTATGTTCGTCCATCCATCCCTCGACCAGGGTCATTACCGACCCGCAACGTTCCTCCAGCTGTGGCCGCGACCAACCGCGTACTAGAATGAGCAAGTCATCAGCGAAAGCAAGGGCTGTGACAGACTCGGGGAAAGGTAGCCCCAAAAGACCGGCGAACACAAGATTCCACAACAGAGGCCCAAGAATAGACCCCTGCGGGCAACCCCGCGTCACCGGCTTCCTCACAGACTGGAAGCTGGTCATAAACAAAGCCTCGCGGTTAGACAAATAGTCTCCCACGATAGCCCGGAGATGGATGGGTATGTTGCGACTTAGCAATTCATCGAGGATGTCTCCCCAACACAAGGAAGGGAATGCAGCCTCGATGTCTATAAAAATACCTAAAACGTAGGTACAGTCGGTGCCTTCCACCTCGGACAGGGCCTTCAAAATACAGTCCTCGGTGCCTACCCCTGTTTGAAAGCCGTACTGGCCTTGTACTTTAAATTGAGCCATATCAACGCTTTCCTTGAGGCGTTCCTCAATTAATCGCTCCAGAAGCTTACCGAATACCGGTAGCAGGCTAATTGGCCTATAGCTCTTTACTTCACCCGGATCCTTGCCTTCTTTCAGGAGCACCCTCACCAGAGCCACCTTCCAGCAAGCTGGGAAGCAACCCCAGTCCAGGCACCCCTGGAACAGCCGACGCAACGGCTCCCGAATGGCCGGCCACAGAACCATCACTGTGTCCGGGTCAAGCCGGTCGAGCCCCGGCGCACGCCTAAGGGCCATCCTTGAAACCGCCTTGTCTAGATCCTCCAGCTCAACACGCCTCACGGCGAGGTAAGGGGGCTCCTCGCCCTCCCCGATCCGCAATGTCTCGCCTTCGGGGGCGTCCGGGAAAAGAGTGTCCAAGAACGCACGGTAGGTCTCTTCAGGTGTTCTAGTGAACCCACCGTCACCGCATCGGACACTGGACAGAACTGAGCGGATGTTAGGCCGATATAAAAGCTGGGCAACCCGCCACGGCTCTGTCTGAAGTTTCCGCATGGACTCTTCAAAATGACTGGTCTTGGCCGCTTTTAGTGAAGCGGTGTAGTTTCGTCTGGCGTGGAGGTAGCGTATCCGCAGCTCAGCCCTGTAATCGTCGAGACGACGACAACGCTGGAGCCGCTTCAACGCAGACCTCACCCTCCCACGCAGGACAGTCAAATCTGTGGACCACCACGGGACACTGGGTCTGGAACGTTTTCCAGCGACCAGCGCCCGGGGGCCCGGCCCGCCTGCTACCGGAGCAACCATTGGCCTTTCGGGCCGCCGGAGTACTCTTTCACAGACGGCCCGGACTGCCGTCGAAAATCTCTCCGCTGTTACCTCAACCTCCTCCTTTGAGTCCATCTTCCACTCCAAGTCGGCCATGGTCCGGGTGCAATCGGCTGTCAGCCTGCCATGGTCAGTGTCCCTAGGCTTGTAGCGTCTTGGAATAACAAGGTATTCCCCGGGGCCTACGAAGCCGTGCGATATGTCACAGGTGATCAGTCTGTGATCGCTAAGGCTAAGCCCTGGCCAGACCGTCCATCCACTGGTGTAACGAAGAAGGTTACCGGTGACAATGGTAACGTCAATGTAGCTCTGGCCCAACTCAGATGAATATGTTGGGCCCTGTTCGGCTACATTGACACAGTGGAGGCGCCTGGCTTCGATGAATAGAGCTAGGGCCGCCCCTCGGAGGTCAGTCATTGGAGACCCCCAGAGGTTCGACTTCGCATTAGCGTCCAGGGCAACTAGTACTCTGACGCCCCGTAAGCTGTCCAAGATCCGCCCCAGCTTGGTGAGCATAAAGTCCATTTCTTTCGCGGGTTGAAAGTACCCCGCCACAAGTACGACGCTGAGCGTACCTTTTCTCACACGCACCACAACGAAATGCTCGTCCGTCAGGTCGGACAGCCAGAAAATATCTACACCAGTGTTCACCACCACCGCCGAGAGAGGCCGGGCACTCCGGGTATGCACCACCGCATACCCATCGACGAACCCGACAACCCTTTGACCGACGGTGTATGGCTCCTGGGTCAGGAGAACGTCAAGACGCCGCTCCTGCATTAACTGAGAGGCCTCCTGAGTGGCCGCCCGGGAGTGGTGCAGATTCAACTGTCCCAGGCGCAGGCGTTCGATGCATTCTCCTCCACGGTCTTCCGTCTGCTCAGTGTTGACCATAGTGGGTTGTGTCAATAACCCGTCTCCGTGCTAGGCTCACGGCTTCGCACTGCCTGCTACCCGCTCGGTGCCCGGAGTCTGCTCCCCGGACAGCCTTGCAAAGCACGCAGGCCGGCTTGCCGGCCTTCTTGGGGCAATCGACTAGACGATGCCCCTCGCCAGCGCAGTGGCCACACACCTCAACACTGCTGCGGCAGTGAAGCGATGTGTGTCCAAAGCGCTGACACTTAAAGCAACGGGTAACGAGTATGTGGTCAACAACTTTACACGACTTCCACCCGAGGAAGATCCTGCCGTTGGCCACCAGTTTTAGCCGGTACTCCGGCGAGACCTCCAGCACCCAGTGGCTTGTAGAGGCCTCCTGCTTGCCCAGTTGTCGAATGACCTTACAATTTGCAAGGAAATGTTCTCTATCGCCACCCAAAAATGGGTTCTGCTCGAGCATGGCTTCCATAAGTTGAGCTTCTTCTGCTCTGGTTGCCCTCGGCATATCGTAGATCAAAATCTGCGGCTTCCGCTCGGCTACTAACTGAGCCTTCAGTCCAGCACCTTTCAGTGACTGGGCCTCCAGCATTCTCTTAGCCTGCTGCTCGTTACTCACCTCTACGATCACAGACGAGTCCCTTGATTTTGTGACCCTGGCGATTTGGATCTTTTCTCGCCTAGGATCCAGGACACGCTGTAGGGCCAACTTCGTCGCATCGCTAGAAGCGCCCTGACCAGGATTTACGGGCTGGACCCGAACCACTACCCGTTTAGGCTTGGCCACCGGCTCGACCGGAGGGGGAGGCATAACCTTCCTCCGGGGAGCCGCCGCCGCCACCGCTGCAAAGGACGGAGCACGGGAAACCCCCTGCTCGACCTTCTTAAGCGACGCTCGGAGGGCATCCACCGACTTCTCCGTCGCCGGATTCATCGTGTCTACCCTCTTCGCGACCTGGTCCATCTTGGAGTCCACTTTGGATAAGGCGAACCTCATACCATCGTTTTCCCCAAGGAGGTGCTTCATGTCAAACCCCAGACTGACGACAGACTTTGCAATATTAGTGAAGCAGGTGTCGACGAAACGCCGAACATCTGCAATCACTTTATTGTCCCTTTTGGAGGACATGTCAGCCCAAGCGGACCGCATGGCCTCGATCTCCTCCACGACCGCCTCCGGGGAAACCTTGTCGGCTCCCGCCTTGGCGGTAGCCTTCTCGGGGACCCTTTTGGCTTTCGGGGACTCGACCGTTTCTTGCCTATTAATTTCAGGCTTGCCTCCTTTGCTCGACACCGACTCCGCTCCGCCGGAGTTGGACGCCTTCTTTCGCCCCACTGCCCGCCTGCTCTTCTCGGACACCACGGGGACGAACCCTTCGTGGCTGTCCGATTCCGGGTCTTCAGAGCTCGAATTCCCCGCCGATCTTCCGGGACGAGACCCTTTAGACGGCGGCGACCGGCCCAGAGAGGACCGCGGTTTGAAGGGATCAATCAGATCGCCCCTCCCCGGCGGATCGGGAAAACATTGCGGGAACAAGCCCGACTTATCCATAATAACAAGTACAAAAACACCACCTCGCCTGGCCAAACACTACCACGGCGGGTTGTACGAAACTTCCAGTTGCGAAACGCAACGGTCAAGGGTACTAGATACCGGGCGCAGGACCGTATCTGAGAATCCTGCGTTGCCGGTAAGTCAACGCTTTTGAAAGCTCCCAAACGCCCCACTGGCTCAGGCGGGAGCGAATCGCTCCTCGAACCTGCCAGAGGATCGGGTGATTCTTTGGCCTCGCGAACTACGATGTAAGGTGTCCACACACTCACTGGAATTGTACTTTAGCCGTTCAAGGCTCTGCTGCGACACACCGCGTCGTCCGGCGCGGGCGTGCAAAAGGGGCTTCCACACCGGTCGGGTGCAATGACGCGGGCCGACTTACTGCCTCTCTTCGTTTCCAGCACCACGAACGTGGACGTAGTACACTGTCGTTGCAGAATAGGGTACCAGCGATCTGATATTGCAACTTTACAGCAGGGGCCAGAGGCCGAGAAGCGATCTGAGAAGCGACCGAGACTGTCCGCAATATAGCGGTCATGCTCCTGTCGCCTCCGTCCTGCTTCCTGCTCATAAGCAGCCGCTCGTTGTCTTCCACTGCCACTTTCGCGGCCCGCAACTTCAGCCAACAACCCCATTGGCCCTATTAACTCCGCCAGCCTCTGCTGCTTCTCCTTCAACAGAGCAAGCCTCTCTCCTTTATTCAGTTTCTTGGTAGCAGCGATTGCTGCCGCCTCATCAATAACCCCCCGACAGGCCTGCTCCCTCAGGTCCCTGTCAAGGTCCTCATAATGTAACCCAGTCCTGTAGCCCAGGCACCCCTTCTCCACATTACCTGGGACACCGTAGACCGTGGATAACGGCTTCTTTTTAAACGGTTTCTTGAATGTACGAAACATCTTATAATCAATAACAATTACACTAATCAATAATACGAATCAATAACAACAATCAATATAATTAAAACAATCACTACAATACTAATAACAATTCAACCAATCAATCAATCACAATAAACAAGAATTCAATTCAATTCAATTCAATTCAAACAATATAGCAGACACTATATAAATATTATTCAACTTTTTCATATGATGCCACGGATACGCCGGGCACGCCCTCTGCACTTGAGAATTTAGAATTTAGAAAACAAACCTTACAGGGGACATGCGTACTTGCCTATCCGTTTCCGGAACACCCCTCGGCCAACTACGCCCAATCCGTAGGATTTTAAGCAGCTTAGTGGCTCTGGAGCGCTACCCGGCTCAACCACAACCCCCGAGAGTCCTACTCCAACTTGAGTGTGCGTGGATCCGTCCACGGGGCACCACACTCCCCTCGGTACCAGTGTTACGTGCGTGTGCACAAAGCGTTGGACTGGTCGCCGCCGAGCTCCCAAAAGCTCTCCCACACAGTGGATGTACTTAGCCGCCCCGTGCACCACGAGCAGTACACGAATGCACTACCGGCAGCACACGCGACGGTTCGCAGCCGGCCCCCAGTACTAAGTATTCTTACAGCTGTTACGGCCTGCTTAGACAGGGTAGCCTAAGCTACGGTTTTATGGGTACGGTCTGTGTGGTCTGGGCCGTACCCCCCCTTACAGGGGACATGCGTACTTGCCTATCCGTTTCCGGAACACCCCTCGGCCGACTACGCCCAATCCGTAGGATTTTAAGCAGCTTAGTGGCTCTGGAGCGCTACCCGGCTCAACCACAACCCCCGAGAGTCCTACTCCAACTTGAGTGTGCGTGGATCCGTCCACGGGGCACCACACTCCCCTCGGTACCAGTGTTACGTGCGTGTGCACAAAGCGTTGGACTGGTCGCCGCCGAGCTCCCAAAAGCTCTCCCACACAGTGGATGTACTTAGCCGCCCCGTGCACCACGAATAGTACACGAATGCACTACCGGCAGCACACGCGACGGTTCGCGGCCGGCCCCCAGTACTAAGTATTCTTACAGCTATTACGGCCTGCTTAGACAGGGTAGCCTAAGCCACGGTTTTATGGGTACGGTCTGTGTGGTCTGGGCCGTACCCCCCCCTTACAGGGGACATCTTTAATTTGTCGTAGAAGGTCCCACCTTTGGGCTATCCGGAGCCCAACCACCCCTGCCGTACCTAGACCAATGGTCTTTATCGGCAGTCCTTCTTATCGCCCTCAGTTCCTTGTGTACAAAATTGCACTGACTGGGCCAAAGATGTCCCCCTCCGCATCATCGGCATAAATGCCTCCGCATCATCGGTATATTTACACAGACCTCAGACGGTCTCTGTTAGCACTTTCTTCGGTGCCTTGTATTTCGCCATCCTTGTGGCCTTGCTTCCCTCGACCTATTACCTAGTCCCAACTATCAACAAACGAATTCCACGTTTTTACAACCTTATCTTCTTCAATTGGTACCGCACCTCGATATTTTTTAGCGTTCGCGAATTTAAATTTCCCGTTATTAATTTCTCTAACCGACCGTTTAACTGTGTTTGACAATTGCTATCTTCTACTCGAGCTATTAAGACTAACTACCTTACCTTAATAGTAGCTAGGAAGTGGAAGTACTGGGACAACCTTGACCTTTGACCCTGACCTTGACAAAAAAAAAAAAATTAAAAAAAAAAAAATCCCGCCAAATTTTTTTTCCCGCCAAATTTTCAAACTCAATTTTCTCCGCAACCGCTGGGCCGATTTTGATGCGGACGGCACCCACGTGACCGGGAGATCGAGATCTACAAGATAAGCCCTAAAACTCGTCGATCTGATAACCAGGTCACGTGTTACAAGCTATCTCAGGTTCCATAGGAGATACGGCTACGGATTAGGGCTTATCTTGTTGATCTCGATTACCTGGTCACGTGGGTACCGCCCGCGTCAAAATCGGCCCAGCGGTTGCGGAGAAAATCAGGTTTGAAAATTTAAAAAAATAAAAAAAAATGGCAAATTTTCAAACCCGATTTTCTCCGCAACCGCTGGACCGATTTTGATGTGGGCGGTACCCACGTGACCAGGAGATCGAGATCTACAAGATAAGCCCTAAATCTCATCGATCTGATAACCAGGTCACGTGTTACAAACGATCTCAGGTTCCATAAGGGATACGGCTACAAATTAGGGCTTATCTTGTAGATCTCGATCTCCCGGTCACGTGGGTACCGCCCGCATCAAAATCGGCCCAGCGGTTGAGGAGAAAATCAAGTTTGAAAATTTGAAAAAAAAAAAAAAAAATTCTCGCCATTTTTTTTTTTTTTTTTTTTTTTTTTGGGTAAATTTTCAAACTCGATTTTCTCCTCAACCGCTGGTCCGATTTTGATGCGGGTGGTATCCACGTGACCAGGAGATCGAGATCTACAAGATAAGCCCTAAACCTCATCGATCCGATAACCAGGTCACGTGTTACAAGCTATCTCAGGTTCCATCGGGGATACAGCTACGGATTAGGGCTTATCATGTAGATCTCGATCTCCTGGTCACGTGGGTACCGCCCGCATCAAAATCGGTCCAGCGGTTACGGAGAAAATCAAGTTTGAAAATTTAAAAAAATAAAAAAATGGCAAATTTTCAAACCTGATTTTCTCCGCAACCGCTGGGCCGATTTTGATGCGGGTGGCACCCACGTGACCAGGAGATCGAGATCTATAAGATAAGCCCTAAACCTTGTCGATCTGATAACCAGGTCACGTGTTACAAGCTATCTCAGGTTCCATCGGGGATACGGCTACGGATTAGAGCTTATCTTGTAGATCTCGAACTCCAGGTCACGTGGATACCACCCGCATCAAAATCGGACCAGTGGTTGAGGAGAAAATCGAGTTTGAAAAAAAAAAAAAAAAAAAAAAAAAAATTCTCGCCATTTTTTTTTTTTTTTTTTTTGGCAAAGTTCCAAACTCGATTTTCTCCGCAACCGCTGGTCCGATTTTGATGCGGGTGGTATCCACGTGACCAGGAGATCGAGATCTACAAGATAAGCTCTAAACCTCATCGATCCGATAACCAGGTCACGTGTTACAAGCTATCTCAGGTTCCATCGGGGATACGGCTACGGATTAGGGCTTATCATGTAGATCTCGATCTCCTGGTCACGTGGGTGCCACCCGCATCAAAATCGGCTAAGCGGTTGCGGAGAAAATCGAGTTTGGAACTTTGCCAAAACAAAAAAAAAAAAAAAAAAAAAAAAAAATTACTTTAGTTTTTATCATTGACGTCATTCGTTTTTTATCTTTGCACGTGAAAGACTATTGATTCAGATGATGCAACTTGTTTACTGCAAATTTAAATGTACAGTTAATTTTTCTACACGAGTCGTCGAGTCAGCGATAAGTTGTTTGTTTCAATTTTAAAAACCAACAACGTCATACCGCATGTTATTATGAACCGAACTGCAGACTCAGCGTTTCCAATGCAGTAGCATAGGACAATTATGTATATAAAAGGTCACCGATTTTCCCACCGTATCATAACCACTGCTCTACACCGCTAGACACAGTTCTTCTTCTCACACCTGTTGCTACGCTGCTAGATACAGTTCTTCTTCTGCTAGCTGTTGCTACGCTGCTAGACACAGTTCTTCTTCTCTACCTGTTGTTAATTGAAGGTGAGTTTTATTCTACTTTAAATATTTTTAAAAATTAAAAAGACTTTAGCACTTTTATGAAATATACACTTTGAATCTTTAATAAAATTAAAACCTAAAATCTGTTTATGAAATTAAGACGTAGAACCTCATACATAGGTAATACATTGTTGGTACTGCAACATCACCAGTTGTAACCGTTGTTGGTACATCAACAACAACAACAACTGTAACAACACCAGTTTTATCGTTTACTATTACAAGTACGGAATAACAATTTCCATACCTAATTTAAATTGTTCTGACCGCATATCGGTAGTTTAGCAAAGCGAATTCAAATAAATATTTATTTTCCTGGTTCGTCTCTACTACATGTTTCTGTTTTTGGTATGTTTTAGTTACCAACAGCACCAACAACTCCAACAACCGGCAACAACCAACAACCGGTAACAATCAACACCCAACAACAATAGCAATTTGGAGATCACCAGCTCATATTGTAAAGGTTGGTCTTATTATAAATACTATACTGGAATAATAATTTACATACTAAAAATAAAGGGATATTTGTTTTAACCGCATGCGACGAGTTTCAAAGCGAATTCAAATAAATATTTATTTTCTTGGTTAGTCTCGACTACATGTTTCTGTTTTTGGTATGTTTCAGTTACCAACAACACCAACAACCGGCAACAATCAACAACCAACAACAATATCAATTTGGGGATCAACCAGCTCGTATTGTAAAGGTTGGTCTTATTATAAATACTATACTGGAATAATAATACATTTACATACAATTACATACTAAAAATAATGGGATATTTGTTTTAACCGCATGCGACGAGTTTTATTTTATAAACTCTTGGTTAGTCTCTTCTACATGTTTCTGTTTTTGTTATGTTTCAGTTTAAATCAATAATCATCACCACCATCACCACCGCCGCCGACAATACCGGCAAAATCAACGCAGTAACTCCACCATCATCAACAACAACATCCTCCTCCGTCATTTTACAGTAACTCCACCATCACCAACAACACCCCAGCAACATCCATCATCTCATACCGTCATCATCGCCTTCTTCAACTCCACCAACAACCCCGGCACCTCGTCCGTCTACGCCAACATCTCCTTCTTCAGCTCCATCAACAGTACCAGGCTACATACCTCTCCGTAAGTATTTTGTCGGCAGCGGAAATAAATTAAGTAGTTAGTTATTAAGAGAATATCGTCGGCATAGAGAACATGGCTGCAAACCTTCTATGTTTAGAAACCGCAGCCGAGACTGTGGCATATGCAGATACAAACCTTGCAAGTGACGTAGTGTTGTACAATCTGCTTTCATCCCAGCCTCCACCTACCGTTTACTCATATCTATGTGATGGATCTAAGATCCGAAAGAATATGAGAACCGTAGTAGTAGGATGGATAAAAGATTTATGCCAGTACAGGCGAATGTACCACAAGGTGGCCGCAGCCGCAGTGATATATTTCGACCGGTTCCTTAACCGCAAGCCTGATACTGAACCGAATGATTTACAATTACTGGCATGCTCATGCATGCTGGTAAGTTCAAAATTTTACGAGGCGTATGGATGCTTTACTTCTGACGAGTTGGCGGCTTCCACCGCCGATTCCTGTAGCATAGAGTCCATCCTGCAATGGGAGATGGAAGTGCTGAAGGAGCTGTCGTGGAGGGTATCTATAGTGTTACCTCACGACTTTATTCATCCGATTTTGTCTAGGATTTTCCCTACTGTAGATGACCGAGACCTGAAGAAGGTCAGAGATATGTCTTACGATCTCCTGTTAGAGGCGGTATGCGCCTATGAAATTAACGACATCTGCTACAGCGAACTGGCCGGTGCATGCTTATGCGTAACGTTACGCTCTTTCAGTTCGTTGAAGGTCGAAGAAGACGTAATTGCTGGGATGCTGTTATATATTGATCTAACTTATTCTATCCAAAAGGTTCTAATGCTAAATGTTCCCTGTGCAGATGAATCTTAGCAAAAAAATTAGTGTATTACTGTTAAATTTATATCGTATTAGCAGAATAAATGTATTAAACTGTTTATAATTGTTTTCATTTCGAAGTACCATACGTTTACCGCTACACTAAAACATATGGTTTTGCAGGAAATATGGAAAGTCAAGCCAAACGAATCAGGTTGGATCAAGTTCAAGAGACTGACACCTTTTGCGTCTTGGAGAATGCGTTCGGATGTAACCTCCGGACGTATTACTACAAGAACGCAAACGAGGAACTTAAGGACATACCAGTGCTCCTTATCCACCTGAGGGAAGAGATGGAATCGCTGCTCAAGGAGATGTCGACCTCCATAAGATCGTTCAAATTTAATATCTTAGTGGAGTGCACGTATGATAAGGCGACGACGGGAGAGGTGCACGATATAGGTTTTAAGACCGCCAACACTTGCGTCTTTCCCGGGTCGAATATAGAAGCGCTTTTAGACAGGAGTATCCAAAAGCTTATAGACGAGGAGGCGGAGTTTTTGGGAAAGGGGAGCGGATGGTCTTTAGTATCTGTAGATGGGATCCTTCTCAGGATCAATCGATACAGGCCGCTCAGAGGTTCCTCTTACCTACCTCTTCCACCGTTCGTAAAGAACCGCAAAGCGGTTATCAACGTTCAGAACCGAGACGAAAGGTGCTTCAAGTGGGCTATCCTATGTAAACATGTAACAGGTCCTCACAGGGAAAGAATCGATAGACGATACGACGTCCTGCTTGACAAGTACGATTTCAGCATGCTAGATTTCCCCACTTCCCTCGGTCAAGTGAAGGCCTTCGTCAAGGCCAACGGGGTGTCCGTAAACGTATATGGGATAGCCGAAAAAGAGGTAATAGAGCCTCTATTCGTGTCAGATGTCGAAAAGGACGATCATTTCGACCTGCTACTCATAGCTGCCGGTGATAAGCATCACTATTGCTTCATCGAAAATTTTAGCCGTTTCATCAGGCCGCAGCTGACAAAACATAACGGTCAAATAGATATATGCAAGAGGTGTTTCACCTTCTACAACGTCCACCCTAAGGGTCGCGAGGCGAAGACCGCCCACAGGGAGTACTGTATGGACAATCCTCCATGCAGAATCACGCTACCCACACCTAATGATGACGGTACTCCTCCTGTGATGAAATTCAAAAATTACCATCACATATTCCCAGTCCCTATAGTAGCGTATGCAGACTTTGAGTGCATACTGAAACCTACCGAGGGCTATCTCCCTAAACCGTCATCTTCTTTCACTATAGCCACGGAGCGTCACGTTCCCATGAGCTATGGAATGTACTTTGTGGTCGACCCGACTCTGCCTGAAGACATTAGAGAATTAGTCCCTAAAACCCCTATGATTTACCGCGGCCTCAACGCTACCGAGCACTTTATGCGCACCCTCAAAGAAATAGTCGAGCGGATAGCCGCAGCGTCGGACCGTGACGTCCCTATGGTCTTTACGGCTCAGGACGAGCTTTCGTTCAAAGCCGCCATAAGATGCCAGATGTGTGACGTTACGTTCGGACCTGAGGTGAGACCCGTCAGGGACCATTGTCATCTTACTGGAAAGTATAGGACAGCTCTCTGCTCGAAATGCAATCTAATGAGACAGAACCAGAAGTTCTTGCCCGTCTTTATCCACAACTCCTCCAATTACGATTCTCATTTCATAGTCAGACAGCTCGGCTATGACGAGAAGAGGATATCCGTCATACCTAATTCTACGGAGAGGTACGTTTCCTTCTCCAAAAACATAACCAAGACGCTAGCCGTGAGGTTTGTCGACACCTTTAGGTTCATGGCCAGCAGCCTGAGCGCTCTGGTAGGCAACCTCCCTCCCGAAGGCTTCACCCATACAGAGTCTTTCTTTAACGGGACGCAACTGTCCCTAGTGAAGAGGAAAGGCGTGTACCCTTACGAGTACACCGACTCTTGGGAGAGACTCGATGAGACGGAACTTCCGCCTCAGGAAGCATTCTATAGCAGCCTCATCGGGGAGCACATTTCAGACGATGACTATCGTCATGCTCTGAAAGTGTGGGACACTTTTAACATCCGCACGCTGGGGGAGTACTCTGACTTATACCTCAAGTGCGATGTCCTCCTGTTGGCCGACGTCTTTGAGAATTTTAGGTCTCTGTGCAGGAAGGAATACGGGCTCGATTGCGCCCATTACTTTACTGTTCCAGGTTTTTCTTTCGACGCCATGCTCTACAAGACGCGAGTAGAACTGGAACTCATAACCGATTATGATATGTACATGTTCTTAGAGCGAGGAATCCGAGGAGGAATCTCTGTATGCGTCAAGAAACATGCCAAGGCCAACAACCCTTATGTGGAAGGTTTCAACCCCGAGCTGCCCTCCAACTACCTCATGTATGTGGACGCGAACAACCTATATGGTTGGGCGATGAGTGGGTACCTCCCCTACAAGAATTTTTACTGGGTCGAGGATGAAGAGAGAAAGAACAGGCTAGTTTCGAATTTAAGTGCCATCCCCGACGACTCCCAGCTAGGCTTCTTCCTAGAGGTAGATGTGGAATATCCTGCGGACGATGAGACGCAAGACTGCCACAACGACCTCCCGTTCATGGCCGAAAACGCGACCCCTCCCAGATCAAAAACCTCCAAACTTTTGACCACCCTGCAAAACAAGACCAAGTACGTATGTCATTACACCCTACTTAAACAGGCCATGGCACACGGTCTAAAGGTGACCAAAGTCCACAGGGTCCTCCAATTTCAACAGTCTGCATGGCTCAAGCCTTACATAGACTTGAATACCTGCAACAGACAGTCTGCCCGAAACGCCTTCGAGAAGGACTTCTTCAAACTGTTGAACAATGCCGTCTTCGGCAAGTGTATGGAGAACGTCCGTAAACGTATGAAACTGGAGCTGGTTAGCAATTCAAAGAGGTTGATGAAGCTGATCACCAAACCCTCTTTCAAGGACCGGATCATATACGACGAGTCGCTATGCGCTGTCGAACTGTTCAAGACCTCGGTCCGTTTAGACAAACCTATTTACGTAGGCGCTACAGTCCTGGACTCCAGTAAGACCTTAATGTATTCGTTTCATTACGATGTCATGAAGAAGAGGTACGGGTCGAAAATCGACCTCCTGTACATGGATACAGACAGCTTCTTTTATGACATCGAGACCCCCGATTTTTACCGCGACATGCAGGAACTAGAATTCAAGACCTTCTTCGACACCTCCGACTACCCCCCGGCACATCCGTGCCATTCTACTACCAACAAAAAAGTGCTCGGGAAGTTCAAAGATGAGTGCAACGGTGTCCCGATCGCCGAGTTCATAGGTTTGAGAGCGAAACTCTACACCTTCAGGACTGGCGAGGGAGATATCCAGAAGAAGGCTAAAGGCGTCAAAAAGAATGTGGTCAAGAAAGACATCACTTTTGACGACTATAAAAAGTGCCTCGAAGATCCCCCGTTGTGGTTGTACAGGGACATGAAAATGTTTCATTCCCTCAAGCATATAGTAAACACCATTGTGACTAGCAAGCTTGCGCTGTGCAACTACGACGACAAGCGCATCGCCGTAGATATCGCCCGCACCTTGGCGTACGGACACAGAAACGTCCCGCCTGAGCTCCGTAACGTTTTAGGTTAGGTTCCATCCCTCCCGTACACCCCGTTAATCCTCCACATATGTCTACTAGCCGACTATATTCGACCTCTAAACGTTGAACCGCGTCAGTATTGGAGTTTACGCCGCACCAGTATTACTAGTTGTAAGAACATAGGTATATTGTTATTAATCTCGAAAAACTAGGACGAATGAGTTTGCGCCTCACTCGAACCTGTCGAGCCGCATTACGCGATTGGATGTGTCTGCACATGTAGTTTTTAAAAAATTCTTATTTTATATTTCAGACATATAATGTGTCTCCCCAAGCCGCTGCCTGAGATCTCGGACATTTTTGAAAATGTAGAGACTGACGAGGAGATTGAAGATGAACAGGGCGAGGAGGTATGCGAGCAGTGCGAGGAGTTAAACGATGAAGAGGGGACGGCCTTTATTATAGATCTTTACGAACTTCAGGACGATCTAGACGAGCCTGATGACATCGGTGAAGACGCGCATCAGTTTCTTCAGGAACTGAGGGTGCTGTTCCCCTCGTACTCTTACGAGATGTATCCGCTAGATACTATGGTCCCATGCGCCGTCCATATACGTACAGATGCTTTGACTTCCATAAGTCATATCTACCATTCTGTCCATGATAGGTGGCCACAGTGCGTACCGTACATCTCATACTTTACCTGATCCGGTCGCTCATTTCCTAGCAATCGGTAGTATGATACCATGTCTATTTTTGTTATAGGCTATGTACATCGAGAGGAATGATCCAAAGATGTTTACGATCGAGGAGGTAGAAGCGGAGATGTTTGAGGATGATTCGGAGGCAGGCGACGACGTCTTGTCGATCGGGACGGTCGCCGTCGAAGAGACCGACATGGACTCAGTGACGTATGAGCCCATCGGTAACCACATGGACTTGGCGGCGCATGAGACCGTGGGCGACCTCGTAGACTCAGAGGGCGAGGAACCATCCATGGGCGATCTCGTAGACTCCGAGGACGAGGAAGTGTCCACGGATGACCTCGTAGACTCTGAGGTCGAGGTAGTCTGCCCGTTGTGTCGGAACGTAGGGGACGAATTCGGATATTCGTTTCGAATATGTGTCGAAGAAGTAGAGGACCTCAGACAGGTCGGAGATTTCTATCGATTTGTCGAGCGAACCTTTTTCTACTGCCTCGTAAGACCGATTTACATAAATAGCAATTATGTAAGGGTTGAGGAAACCGAGGTCGGCCCTATAGATTTCCCATCTCACATGGCGATTGATGTAGAGGAAGGCGCACATGCGCGAACCATATATCATGCAATCCACGATCGATGGCCGCAATTCGTTCCCTATGTCTATGTATGATAATCCACACGTATTCGTTTTCATCATCGCTATCGTCTTCATCATCATCATAAACATCTTATATATTAATAAATTGTATGTCGTCATACACGTATTCGTTTTCATCATCATCATCATAAATATGTTATATATTAATAAATTGTATGTTACGCAATTTTTTTATATTAATAAATTGTATGTTACGCAATGAGTTAGTCTTTTCATTTCTCCA
The DNA here is from genome assembly GCA_035578175.1 of Catonia carolina. Taxonomy (NCBI): domain Eukaryota; kingdom Metazoa; phylum Arthropoda; class Insecta; order Hemiptera; family Achilidae; genus Catonia; species Catonia carolina. The sequence continues at coordinate 139,283,659 of JAQMRL010000001.1, read as the reverse complement.
ACACTAAACCACATATAGTACCTAAAACACATGGAGACAGGATCGATGCTCGATTCCTGAGAGGGTCTGTCCCCGACAGATCCTCGCATCGTGCTGCGCTTTCGCTTCACGAACGGCAAAGCCCTCTGGCTTTAGCAATACTTATATATGCTCGATTCTTGAGAGGGTCTGTCCACGACAGATCCTCGCACCGTGCTGCGCTTTCGCTTCACGATCTGCAAAGCCCTCTGGCTTTAGCAATACTTATTTATCTAAGGTGAGAAGGATGATGAATAAAAACAAGTTCGAATAGAGTTAATACATATATTCTGAAATCAAAGTACTAGACTAATGTTACAAAAGTTCAGACTCTACAAGCAGCCATACATGTGAGAAAAAAACGAATCGAGGTTACAGGACGCGGCTTTACTGGCTGACGCAACAGTTAAAACTGCATTGCATGCAGTGTTTTCTCTTCTTGGTAATGGTCCATTCGTCTTCGCCGTCATCGCTCTCCTGTTGGGCGTGTTCTTCGCAGGGCATCTCCAAGAGTAGTTCTTTATCATTCTTGAGGTATGACGGTAAGTCGTTGTATACGTTGGATATACAGTTGCCGTAATGGTCCAAGAGAAACTCCTTGGGTAAGTAGCGGAGGGCTTCAGGCCCAGGGTTGTTGAAGCCCGAGTCCAACACCTTTTTTATGCACTCCCCTACTTTGTTTACCGTTTCGAAGACGACGCTCTTTTCTTTCCACCACGCCCTCATAGCCTCGGCCCTCTTGAGGGAGCAGTCCGAGTGGGAAAACGGACACTGTATGTCTGATCCGTGCATATACATGAGGTGTTCGATCGAGGGACAGCCGTAGTCGTCGAGGTCTGAAACCTTTAGATCGTTGCACATCAATAGTCCCTCTAATGTTTTCCTGTTTTCCTTTCCTTTGACGAAGATCTTCCCGCCAGACACGGCCCCCGTCAGCAAGTGGTAGAGCTGTGTGTAGTCGACGAATCCACTGTTCCATCGTATCCCGATTCTGTCTTGTCCTTCCCAGATGCGCGTTTTCTTGGACGGTGTGAGTACACCGTAAAAGTCGTAAGGAGGTTTGAACAGATAATGATGCTTGACGCTACCTTCTACCGAGAGGACTACCAGCTCCTTGATGATCGTCTCGTAATCTGAAGGTCTGATGACCTGAAAATCTACAATGAAGGAAGGCATGTTGTTGCGCGCGACGAGACCTAGCACACAATGGCTAATTTATCCTCCTGACGGTCCCTGTTAAAGGCGAGTACTGAAGGATGCAATCTGTGATTATCAAGCAATAGGCCGTCGTATTGGTAGGGATGTTGTTTTTACACTCTATCTCGATCCTGATGTCTATGGCGCCAGTGTTCAGCGACTCGTTCAAGAACTTCAAGACTTTGGTCTTGAAGTTCGCAAAATCGATTAGGGGGTGGTTGACCTGACCTCCGTAGTAGACCTTATGGAACCGCTTAAAGTTTTCGTAAAACAACGAGTATTCCCCCTTAGCGTTTTCGTACGGGTAGTACACGGAATTGAGGTAGAGTTTGATGTCCTGGAGCTCGCAGTGGTCGAAATGGGATGATACCACCGTCTTGGTCTTCTTGTCCGTTTGCAGTCCTACTATGACGTAACGGGGCTTATCCGCCTGGGAGGAGGATTTGACGGTCCAGATCACGTCGGTGCTCTGCGGTAAGATAGGATATTCGTACAGGTTCCATCTGCGGAAGGCCATCGATATGGGCGCGTCCTGATCCACCATCCTGAGCAACGGGAGTCTGTGCTGATCGGAAAGCCTGACGTAAGGCATCTTCCACTCCACCTTGGTAAGAGTCAGCTTGTAGTCCTTGCCTGCGGGTACCGCTACGGCGCGATTGTCGGTAGCCGACCTTAGCATGATAAGTTCCAGCTTAGCGTTGACTATTATGCGACGGTAATCCTCGCAGAATCCCATGATCCTCTTCAGCGGAACGTAAGCCGAAAGCCTACCTGTGGTGCTGTTGGCGATAGCCGTTACGGCGTCCTTGTTCCACCCTTCCACGTCTATAGAGTGTTGTTCGCCGTACCTGAAGGACGGAATATTTTTCAAGGCCGTCGTTACACCGACGTTTCGCACCCTGTCCACTTCGATACCGTTCATCTCCAGCCTTATCTCTTCAAACAGGAAAGCGGGCCAGTTGTCAGAAAGAGCCAGGGCCGCATCCAAAGTACCGTCGGACGCCGAAAGTTTCACGTCCACAAACAGCAGGCTGTCGCAAGGTAGGGTGTACACGTCCTGTTGGTTCACGGGTATCCTTATCTCGTCATTGTTGTTGAAAGTCGCTGACGCGTACGGAGTGTGAGTATGCATCTCCATGCCTATGATGGCATCGTCCGCTACGGCGTTAGAGGATCCCACGTCTATTATATAGCTCATTTCTGCAGCACGATGAAACCCAACGATCTTAGAAAAGCAGCGTTATCTGTAGAGAGTCTCTTCTTTTTCACTTCACCAAGTGGCGGGTCGGGCTCCGCAGGACGAATGTTCTTCGCTCCGTCCGGTACGGCTCTTTTATAACCCTCTTCCAGGTAGACTAACCCCATCGCGTACGTCTTTTAAGGTGAAGCCTGAGGCTGATGACTTCGTTCTGAAAGCTTATCGGTCTTCCGTCCTGATCCACCACAGAGACGGACAGTCTTCCTATCCTCGATGTGTTTACGGGTAGGTAGATGACGTTCTTGGGAACTTCGATTATCTTATAACCCCGTTCCACCTGCGGGAAGAACTCGTGCAGGGTATGCCCTTCGGAACCGTTAGTGTACGAGCCCCGCACGATGTTGCAAGTCAACCGGATGGCGTTCACGGCCGTAATGTTGACAGGGCGCTGGGACGTGTACCATTTATTAGGTTCGAGGATCACCGCATCGAACCCCAGCACCTCTCTGATGGTTCCGGGTACGGAAAAGTCTACCTTTTCTCCGCAGAATATCGAGCACTTTAGAGTGGTGGGGTCTACGACCATGTTAAGTCTTGGGAGCGGACGGCATTCCGTCTTTGATCCCTTTGACGTCTCCTTCTTCGCTTTCGCTTCCTCCTCCTCCCTTTTCGCTTTCGCTTTCGCTTCCTCCTCCGCCCTTTTCGCTTTAGCTTCCTCCTCTGCCCTTTTCGCAGCCGCCTTCGCCGCATTATCCAATCTCTTAAAGACCTCCGCGAGAGGGTCATTACTCGATCTCTCTTTCCTTTTTCCTTTCTGTTCCTTTTTCCGCTCCTTCGAGTGCTTTTGGTACTTGAGGGATCCTGCGTCTTCAACATCGGTACGGTTTTCGTCTTGCTCCGCGTCTCTGCTGCTGCCGCAGTTCACTCCGCCGTACATCTCCAACATCTCGTATTTGATCTTTGAGTGGATGTCGTCAATCTCGTACATGCCTTCGGGCAGCTCCACCTTCATCCCGTCGCCGAAGCAGAACAGGTTGTTCACCCCTTTCCGCACGTTGGGTATGTTGTTGTAGCTCATGAAATCTACCAGGCCTATCTCCCACTGGCCCTCTCCGAGGTCTATAGGAGGAAAGTAATCGACCTCGATCGTAGAGCTCTTACCGCTTAGGCACAACATCTTTACCCGATAGAAACTCTAGGCATAGATGTCCGCAGACGACTGAATCAAAGTCCTGCCTCCTGGCGTAATTATATCTTATGATGTTCGGTCCGTCTTCTCCGTTCTCGAGGTACCTTACCAGCTCTACGGGAGGCCTCAGGTTACCGTAGCTGTCAAAGTACTCTACGACTGCACCGGTCTTCCTGTAACATACCCAGTGGGTCCCTTCGTTCCTCGCGCTGTCCAAGTTGACGATGGCTGATTCGTTCTCGTAGGGTCTATGGGGGAGCGTGTCACGCATAAACACCCCTCTAAAGTTCGAGATTTCGAGTGCGTCGGCAGCCGCCATCAATTGACTATCGGACAGGGGTTTGTTAGGAAGTTTCAACGAAATTTTTTTTTCCTTAGTCCGCATCCTGCATGCTGCGTAGGGTACGGTCTCAAATACAGTCCCTCACCTCGTCGGGTAGTGCTACGGTTAGTCCTGCGGGTGGTGCGACGGGTAGTCTTGCTAGAGGTCTTACGAACGGTCTTCCTACGAGCGGTCTTCCTACGGGCGGTCTTCCCGGTCTGCCTTCGCTTGATCCTCCCACCGAACTTGCTTTTAGCTTTCATTATGTTGGTCACCGCCCAGGCGGCCGCTTTCTCCGCTATGCTGGAGTCGGACGCTCTCACCCTCTCCCAGGCTCTATCTGCTAACACGCGGTCTGCTTCGGCCCTGCCCGCAGAGTCTTTACGGTTGTGGTAGGCTATGTCGTGCTGTTTGCACGCTGCGTCGAGAGGGTTGATGCCTGGGTCTCCTCTTCTCAATCTCTTCTGCAGGTCCGTGCCGGGTCCGCAGTACTGATATCCTGGTATGTGGAGTTCCACGGGTAAAACGTCTATCGCTCTGTTCAAAGCTGCCCCACAAGGTTCTCTGCAGCTCCTAAGACTCCGCTCGCGATGCTCCCTACCAGTCCGGCTCCTGAATGCGATCTGCCGCGAAATGTGTTGCGTCTCCCCATTTTAAGGCCGGAATGAAGCTCGAAGACCCGTTTTTCTTTATTTATGGCGCGCTTTTTCCCTCCAGGCGTGACGATACGTCCTCAAACTCTTTGCGCAGCTTTTGGACCTCATCGCGCATTTTCAAAATTTCGTCGACCTGCTCGTCTTTGACAGGATCTGAAACTTTCATCTCTTCGGCGTAGGAGGAAAGGTACTCTTTCAAGTACTTGAGGTTTACGGCGTCTTCTTCATCGATCGGGTCTCCTACTTGCGCCATCCTGCGACCGTAAAGGTCGTAGTAAGGTTCGCCACCTCCCTCATCCAAGACCTCTAGGACTCCGTAATCTTCGGCATAAGCTTGGATGAGCCTCATGCATTCGTTGACGTTGACTGCGTCCGTATACGACTGGGCCACGCCTACGCGACAGATTCTCCGGTCTCTCATGTCCATATCTCCATCTGCGGTAACCCTGTAAGGGGTGAGAAAACGACGTACTGATCTTCCAGTGTCCATAGCGAGAATGAGGGTCATAGACGTAGATCTCCTCTTATAAGCCCCAGCTCTTTGAGCTCTTCGACTATAGAATTTATCTCGCTGTCGTGACCCGTATGGCCCGAGTCTTTAGAAGCTACGAGGAGTCTCAACCTGTCGCAGAGCTCGTTAGGGTCGTCGAAATATACGTACTCAGTCTTCCTGTCTCCGTTCAGCTCCATCGCAGGTAGTGTTTTCAGACCCTTACCTCGCTTCGACCGGTCCGGTTTCGGAGGGAAAAGCCGGCTTATGATTGTTAAATACTTTCTCCCCGTGTTGGCCTTCACTTGTCCGAACGCTGAGTTGTTCCTTCTGTGCGCATTAGTAGCTTCCAAGATGGTTTTGTACTCTTCCAGGTCTTCTTCAGAGTAGACGTAAGAGTCAGGTTTCTTTTTGAAAATCAACTCGTACAGTCCTGCAGTACCCTGATACGACACGTCTCCGATGATCACAGAGTCGTCGGGTCCAAACTGTACGGTTGAGTCCCCCATCACCAAATCGTTACCCTCGAAGTGCACACCGTAAGTTGAATCCGTATTGTTATCCACGTCCGTGATGGCCTCATGCATGTAACGTCTCGCTAGAGGACTGGGAAACGTGTTTTTGACCCATACCGAGGCTCGGACCTTACCTAGCGGGGTAGACAGCAGCTCTTCCACGGTGCTGGGGGTGTTAAATTCCTCATCGCGAGGTAGGGTCCTCATCGGGGTAGCCTGCGGTCTGTTCCTGCATCTCCACGGTTGCTCCGGCCGTAGCGTCATGTTCTGTGAACTCCAAAGGGAGGTTAGAGCGCGTATCCATCTCTTCCAATTTATAGGGGTCTTCAAGATCCATCGACTCGTCGGGCGTTTTCTTCTTGGCCTGCAACGGTCCTAACTCTTCGCTCTTCCTCTTCGAATTGGTGTACCTGTACGGTCCGGTCATCAGATCCTTCCAAGAATCATCGAGACCCACATCTTCCTCATCATCACCTTCGTCAGTGGTAACGGGGTAACTGGATGGATGCTCCATTTGTTTACTCCTTTGAGTATGCAACTGGTTTATCTTCTCAGGCTTTAAGGTCTTCGCAGTTGGAGACCCTTGAAATGGACCTGTATCCGTTTTCTGCACCTCGAGAAACTTCGATAAGGATTCGGTCACAGGCTTAAGCTGCTTCTCTAATCTAAGGTCCTCCTCCATCGAGCCGCGTTTCAAAACCAACTGTTTCTCCCGTATTCTCCTCCGGAGCTCCGCAATCTCCAATACGAGTTGTTCGTTGACCTGCTTCGAAGCTATGTCCAAACCTTCTAACCGGATCCCTTCGATTCCTGCCAATATATAGAAACTGCAATCTTTCGACCTGGATTTATGACCATATACAGCTTCAGGGAGCAGTTCATCGAGCTGTGATGTTGAGCAGGTCAGCCGACTGCGCAGCTTAGGGAGCAGGTCAGTCGACTGCGCAGTCGACTGCGCAGCTTAGGGAGCAGGTCAGTCGACTGCGCAGTCGACTGCGCAGCTTAGGAAGCAGGTCAGCCGACTGCGCAGCTAGCAGGTCAGTCGACTGCGCAGTCGACTGCGCAGTCGACTGCGCAGCTTAGGGAGCAGGTCAGTCGACTGCGCAGCTTAGGGAGCAGGTCAGTCGACTGCGCAGTCGACTGCGCAGCTTAGGAAGCAGGTCAGCCGACTGCGCAGCTAGCAGGTCAGTCGACTGCGCAGCTTAGGGAGCAGGTCAGTCGACTGCGCAGTCGACTGCGCAGCTAGCAGGTCAGTCGACTGCGCAGCTTAGGGAGCAGGTCAGTCGACTGCGCAGTCGACTGCGCAGCTTAGGAAGCAGGTCAGCCGACTGCGCAGTCGACTGCGCAGCTTAGGGAGCAGGTCAGTCGACTGCGCAGCTAGCAGGTCAGTCGACTGCGCAGTCGACTGCGCAGCTTAGAGAGCAGGTCAGTCGACTGCGCAGCTAACAGGTCAGTCGACTGCGCAGCTTCTACCAGGTCCTTATCGTCCTTATGACAGGTCATCTCGCAGTTCGGTAACGAACGTATCGAAATTGAACCTATAACGACCTCTGAGGATACCGCTCTCTTTATCGATCACTAGAAACCCGTTCTTGTTTCGAGACCATGCCTCGCCGCACAGATTCTTGAACTCTTCGAAAGTCATGTCAGGGGTCACGTGATCGTTGAATATATGACGCAAGTTACGTTCGTCCTGACGGAACATGAGTAAAAAATTTGCATTATCCCTAACGAGCTGTTTAGGCGCCTTACTGTATGTCTGACATAGGTAAAATACGTCCAGGTTGTTATGTCTCCCCATAGCAAAGTATTTTACCACATTGTGTTGTTTCTCGCATACAACATCGTCAAACATCATCACGGAATTGGGCTCTACCTCTTCCGGAGGCGGGACTTGCGCATTGTCGCTGAATTCGTGATAGTCTACACCCTCCATATCATGAAACACGCGCTCCAAAAACCTATACTTGGGTTGGTGCAGAGATTTTGAAAATACGTACACATTGCAGAACCTCAGCCCGTTGGGGTCGAACAGCAGGTTGATTATTGCGTTTGTCTTGCCACAATTCGACGGACCTACGGCCAAACATCTGATACTATTCGGCAGGAGGCGGCCGTGTCTGTTTCTCGTTTCGCCTATTTCTCCCGACTCGATAAGCACATCTAAGTTGACGACAGGGAGTTTCTCTTTCTGCTCCCTACACCTCATTTTGCGCTAGTAACCGATAAACCTACATTACAGCTCTTATATAAGGTCTTTCTTGTCGATCCATGAATCGTGACTCTCGTCATACCCTAACCACCTGACCAACAACCTGTCACCTTTTCTCTTCAATACCTTCTCGACGAGAAATACGTCACCGTATTTCGTCTTACTCAGTTCCTGGGTGTAAAAACTACCTTTGATCATATGTCCTTTTTCGTCTTTGAGCGAGTATGTGACGGGACGGGTGTGCAAAATACGATCTACGGTAAACACCTCATTGGTCCAATTCGGTATGTAACCCTTGTCGAAAGTCTTTTTATACTTGCTGATCCTGACCTTATCTCCCGGCTCAAACTTGACGGTTTGGGGGGTGCGTTTCTTACGAGTATTGGACAATATATTTCTTAGCACCTCACCTTCGTTCCTCTTATTTACATCTACAGGTTTGAAACCTATAGTCCTGTGAGACCTGTTATTGTACTGAGACAGGAGGTCGTCTAAAAGACCTACCCAAACGTAATTGCCCCGTTCTGTAAACTTTCTCCACATCATCTCCTTCAGCGTCCTGTTGAACCGCTCTACTATCGAGGCCTTCTTCGGAGAGTAAGTGGAGTAGTGGTTGATCCCGTGCTTGGACAGCAGAGACCTTACAGACGCGTTATACCACTCTTTACCCTCGTCGGTATGAAAATGGCGCATCTTGTGTTTTTCCAGTATGGGACCGAGAGCGCTAGCGACTTCTTCAGCCGTCTTGCTCTTGAGCGGTACGGCAATAGCAAATTTAGAAAAACAATTTATTACTGTCATTATGTATCTGTAGCCCTTATTGACTCTGGCGTATGGGATCATCTCTACCAGATCGGCCTGATACAAGTCGTCGATACCCTTCAGCTCTACGTTTCTGGTGGGATAGTTCCTGCGGGCTTGCTTGTGAAGCTCGCGCGCTATACCACTTCTCAAGCTCATCGTGCGATGCACTGAGAGCGACACTGCTTATATCTAGGTTAAATAGGGATTTTGAATGGAAAAGACGTTATTTTTATATATACATTTATTAATTAAATAATACAGCCTTTGGTTTACTCTTGCGAGTTCTTCTTCATTTTTTAAATTCTACTATATTCATTGTTTTCCCATCACCCAAGTCTTTATTTCCCTTGTACACGATTATCCCGCCCCCGTTATCGTTCAGTAAAGCGATATCTTCATCGGTCAGCGTTTTTGTAAATCTTGATGGTAGGAACACCTTCGAATTGCCGATGTATATAATTATTTGCTCTCCGTACATGGTCTGCGCCCTACCGACCTTCGTAAACCGGTATTCCTTGTTCAACACTAATTCAGACACCCTCATGGTATCTTCATTCATCTTTTTTAGTAGCGCCTCCATTTCTAAAACAAAAAATAAACACAAGTCTGATAAAAACCATGATAACTACATGAACCCTCTCCATCCGGGTCAATACACTCTAACAGTCCGTCTATTTTGAACGGGTGTTAGTCCTTCAGTCTCTTAAACAAAATAGTTAGTATGTAAATACCTCATGTATTATACGAAATAGCATAGAGGTTTTTCTTTTGAGATCGATGTGGCGCTACACTCGCCTACTATCATGTCGTAGATTTTGTATAGCAGGTAAAACAGCGCTATGAACAGTAACGCTATAACGCATAGGAATATTGTTATAGCGTAAATCATGCTGTCAAAGGAAAATATAAACCGATTTTTTAAACTACTACGTTCGAAGTTCAACTTACGACTATTGTCAAAGTCTTAATTTACAAAAAGGTTTTAGGTTCAAATTTATTTAATTCTACGTTTACATCAATAACGGTTGTTGTTGATGCAGATTAAAACAATAGAGTTCAAATGTAATTAATTCTACGTTTACGTCAATAACGGTTCTTGCTGCTGCAGATTAAAACAGCAGACTACATATTCAGTGTACAGTTACGGTAGTTGTTGTTGTTGTTGTTGCTGCACCAACAACGGTTAAAACTGGTAATGTTGCAGTACCAACAGGTTCTACGTCTTAATTTCATAAACAGATATTAGGTTTTACTTTTATTAAAGATTCAAAGTGTATATTTCATAAAGGTGCTAGAGTCTTTCAAATTTAAAAAATATTTAAAGTATAATAAAACTCACCTTCAATTAACGGTAGGTCAACAGGTAGGAGAAGAAGAACTGTGTCTAGCAGCGTAGCAGCAGGTAGGTGGAGAAGAAGAACTGTTCTAGCAGCGTAGCAGCAGGTAGGTGGAGAAGAAGAACTGTTCTAGCAGCGTAGCAGCAGGTAAGAGAAGAAGATGTGTCTAGCAGTGTAGAGCAGTGGTAGTTGAATTATGGTACAATGGGACAATCGGCGGCCTTTTATACAAATAATTATCCTATGCTAATGCATTGGAAACGCTGAATCTGCGGTTTGACACATAATAACATGCGGTATGACGTTGTTGGTTTTAAAAATTGAAACAAACAACTTATCGCTGACTCGACGACTCGTGATTTTAAATAATACGTTGCAGCATTTAAAAAAATTAACTGTACATTTAAATTCGTAATAAACAAGTTGCATCATCTGAATCAATAGTCTATCACGTGCATAGATAAAAAACGAATGACGTCAATGCTAATAAATTAAAGTATAGGGTGTTCCGAAACAAAATTACCAAAATTACCGATTGTTCGGATCCCGAAAGAACCTAACGGTCGAAACCGGACGTAACGCGTTCTACGGGTCGTCCGGATCCTGCGCGCACCTAAACCTCGTCGATCCGACCCTCAGGTCACGTGTTACAAGCGATCTCAGGTTCCATCGGGGATACGGCTACGGATTAGGGCTTATCTTGTAGATCTCGATCTCCCGGTCACGTGGGTACCACGCGCGTCAAAATCGGACCAGCGGTTGCGGAGAAAATTGAGTTTGAAAATTTGGCGGGAAAAAAAATTTGGCGGGTTTTTTTTTTTTAATTTTTTTTGTCAAGGTCAGGGTCAAAGGTCAAGGTTGTCCCAGTACTCCCACTTCCTAGCTACTCTTAATGAAAATTTTTTTTTTTTTTTTTATCCTCCTACATTGTATTTTCGCCTTGACTGCCTGACTACATGTAAATTTGAATCTACCTACCAACGGAGTCTACCAGTTTCGTCGACGTACCTCACCACTATTGCGACACAACTACGTCTCCGCTGCTAGCTATCCTCTAAACAAAAACAAATGAGCTACAGATTAAACTTACCACTATTCCTACTACTAATTTTCCTTATTTCTACAAATATACTTTATATATTCTCTACCTATCTTAAAACTATCCTTACCTTCAAATATTTCCTTAATACTAAATCTTACCCCTAGTTGCATTAGCTGCCTCCGACAATCTCGCCGACCCTCCTCGAAGCCGATGCAGTCATAGAAGACGTGATCGACCGTTTCTGGCACCAAGCACTGTCGACATCTTCCATCATCCTTCAGCCCCAGCGTGAACAGTTTCTGTCGGAAGTTACCGTGTCCCGATAGGAACTGAGTAACCTCGTAGTCCGGTGTTATGAACCTCCTCTTGCAGCGCCGATATACGTCCGGGAAAATCCCGTACGTATGGCGCCCCTTCTCAGACCTGTCCCATCGTTGTTGCCACTCGTCGTAGGCTTCCCTTTTAACATCCCGGATCGCCTCTTTAGTCCCTCCAGCTTTCTTAATTGCCCGAATCTTCGCTCTCTCCCTCGCCGTGATATCTATTGGCTTGATTCCGGCAATCACTTGCAGTGCCTCCCCAGATGTTGTCCGGTACGCCCGAGTGACAATTATCAATAGCAATCGCTGGTACCTCAGGATGATATTCCGATACGTCGCCATCTCCGTCCTGTCAGCCCATATGGAAGCTCCATACAGGATGATCGACTCCGCCAGCCCCTTGTAGAGAATCAGCACAGTCCCGAAGTCAAGGCCCCAACTCGCACGCGTAACTCTTCTGATCTTGTTAAAAGCGTCGTACGCCTTCTTCCCTACTTCTTCCAGGTGTCCACGGTATGTGAGCCGCTCATCTACCAGTATGCCTAGATACCGCTGCTCCGTAACGTACTTGATCCTCTGCCCATTCATGCAAACCACCGGCATCCTATATCTATCAAACCTACCCTTCAACATCATGCAGGTTGTCTTTGCCGCACCAATGACATTTTGTGGTTTACACTCCACGCACTGAGGATCCTACAGCAGGCACCCGCCGTCTTCTCCAGCTTAACTCTCGAGTCACCTCTGACTAGCAGCAGCGCATCATCGGCATACGCCACGACCTCACACCCCTGTGGGAGCCGCAACCGCAGCAGCGAGTCGAACTCCACCACCCACAGCAACGGCCCCAATACACTTCCTTGCGGACATCCTCTTGTCAGAACCTTCTGGACTGTAGACTCCTGAAACGTCAGGCTGACCACTCTGTTCTCTAAGTAATCTGCTACAATGGCATATTCTTCCCTGGTTATATTTCGTCTCTTCAACCGGTAGAGTACCGAAGGCCACCACATATTATCAAATGCCCCTGAAATATCCAGGAACACTCCCATCACGTACTTTGTCTCACTCTCCTTCACTTTCCTTACTACCTCACCTATAGCGTCCTCCGTACCTCTACCAGCACGAAACCCATACTGCTCGTTACTGAGAAGCCCGCCCCTGTTTAGGTGCTCATAAATCCTGGCATTCACGATCTTTTCTAACGCCTTCCCTAACACTGGTAACAGTGTTAGCGGCCTATATGATTTCGGCAGCACCGGATCTTTATCTGCTCCCTTATATAGCACCTTCAACAAGCCAAACTTCCAGCATGCCGGGAACACTCCCTTCTCCAACAGCACATTGTACAGATCACACAGCTCTTCTTCCATGTCCCTAAGGACAGCACATAGCAGGTCAGCGGTCAGCCCATCGTAACCCGGCGCCTTTTTCTTCCCAAAGCTGTGCATCACATGCCTGACCTCCTCCACTGTAATTCTTTGCGAACGTCTCTGCAATGGCATCGCCGCAACCTCACGCCGAACTCTTCGATGGTAACCGCTTTCGTCGTCTTCTGTATCGTCCGGCAGCAGCGCCTGGATTAATCCTCCAACAACTTCCTCCCTGTCGTGCACCACTTCACCATCCAATAGCATGGATGAGAGGAGCATATTCTCTTTTCTTTTATTGAGCATAACTCGATAAACTATGCCCCAGGGCTCTTTGTTACCTTGATCAGTAACAAAAGCCCTCCAGGATGCTCTCTTTGCTTCTCGGACGTTCTTGTAGTCCGTCCGAGCTCTTTTGTATTCCTCTCTCAGCCAGACCCTTTGGATGGGGTCACGCTCCCGCTGCAGTCGATTCCGTCGTCTTCGCACCAGACGCTGCTGTTCAGCCAACTCCGTCGTCCACCAGTAAGAGACCCTTTCGGTTCCCCTGCTTCGTGGAATCGCCTTCTCAGCCGCCTCCAACAGCACCATCGTAAAATCTTGCGCTAATTCATTGCACTCCTTCGCCTCTGAGGTAGCCTTCCATCGACGTAACCCCTTTCGAAGCTCTTCTCTCATTCTCCGCCAATCCGCCTTTCGGAGCATAAACCTTCCACTCTCCATTCTCTCTCCCAGTTGGAACCTCTGATCACCGGATTCCGTCGCTAGACCATAGACGATTGGTCTATGATCACTACTTCCTTCATCGGTGACCTCCCAATACTCCAAACGCAGATCTCCACGGAGAAGCGTCACATCAATATTTGTTCCTTGGAACCCCAACCTGAGGTCGACATTACCTCTATAGGTTGGGAGCTCCCCTGCAACATTCCCAACCGATACCTCATTGGCCGCAATGAACTCTTCAAGCTTGACTCCTCTCTCATCTTGCCTTCCACTATGCCACAACAGAGACTTCGCATTGGCGTCCGCCGCAAACACGATCTTCTCGTCAGGCATCTGATCCACAACACTCTGCCACACAGCTAAATGCATTTCAATATCGTCCCTAGGACGCATATAACTATTTATTATTACTACTTCCTTATCTGCTAAGCTTATTTTAATTGCTACGTGATCCACCGTGGTGAATTGCCGCAGAAACAACACATTGCTGCTTTCCCTAACAAACGTTGCACACATCGCACCTGGTCCCGCGTAATATTTCCTCCATCCGTGGCCGAAGCCAGGGATCCTTCCTTCAATAACATACGGGTGCTGCATCAAGACACAGTCCACCCCCTGCGTGTGCACGATGTCCTCCAACTCCACCTGGCAGCAATATGACCCCTGCAGATTTACTTGTAGCACTCTATACATCAGTTCTTCTTATTAATAAACTACACGCCGCCGCATAAGCCGGGCAGTCCATGCTCCTGCTGCTGTGGTCAGCCTTACGACCGACCTTCTTGCAATTTACACAAACTGGCTTCTCCTTCACTAACTTTCTCGGACAGTCTTTTGCTATGTGTCCCGACTTAGCGCAGTATGCGCACAGCTCATCTTTTTCTTTGCAGAATTTCGCAATATGCCCAAGGCCGGAGCACTTGAAACACCGCGAAACCCGCACAAAATCTCTAACCTTGCTACTTTCGTAGCCTATGTACACTCTACCCTTAAGCAGGAGTAGCTCCCTCATCGCCTTATGGCAATCCACCACATAGTGGACACGCTCGCCATCTCTTCGTCCCGTCTTGAATGCGATCTTAAAACGGTCGCCAAATTCCTCCTTCGAGAAGTCCGTATTTTGAGTACAGATCATCTCCGAGAGCTCCGCTTGTGGGATATCTCTATCCACATCGTATACGATCATCCGTGGCCAGAGCTTCTTCTGCTCCACGAATGTCGCACCGAGCTTCTTGAGTGCTTCACTCCCCTTCAGCTTACGTTCTGTGTCGCTTCCATCAACGACGACACGCATACCCCGCTCATTCTCCCTCATGCTGATAATCTTCAGCCGGTCCTTGACTGGGTCAACAGTCTTCGTAAATTTCTTTACGAACTCTTTGGAGGAGACGTCCTTTTCTTTATTGATGAGCAGCACCTTGGCCGAGCTCTTCTTGCCCACTGCTTGACTGTAGAGCCTAGTAGGCTCTACGGACTGGCGCCTCTTCTCAGGTGCTCCTTTTGATCCGTCAATGTAGCTACAGGACCTCTCCACCTTAGTCTCCATCAGCTGGCACAGCTCCACCATCTTCCTCACACGTTGACCAACAAAAGTGTTGGTCTTCGCGTTAGCATTCCGGCTATTACTCACAAAGCTGTCTATCTCCCCAGCCAAGGACTGCACCCAACTCATTATGTCGAGTGCGCTTCCCCTGCTGCTGACCGCTTCTTCAGCTATCTTCTTCTTCAGCGCCCGAAGACGCTCAGCTTCTTCCTTCTTCGCCTTCAGTGGTGGAGGCACCGGCTTTGGTTTGCCCAAGTCCGATTTTCCTCGTCCCATCCCTGAAGGCCCCGGGGCATCACTGTCTCTGTCAAGATCCTCCGGGAAGAGGTCCAGGTCACTGTCTTCAGAATCTTCACGGGCCCTCACCCTGCGGTTCTCCAGCACCTTCTTCCTCGCCTGAATGATCTTCTCGTCCTCAGACGTAACTGGCAGGTTCGGTTGCGCTGCCTGTCTCTCAATCATATCCTTATATGCTTTCAGGATCCTCTTTTCTGTGTTAGGCGAGTACTGAGCCTCGCTTTCCCGCCTTCTCTTTTGAGAAACATCTCCCTTTCCACCACCTTTGAGGCCTGGGAACCCCTCAGGGAACCGTACCCCTCGGAAGAGCTTCCTTTCCTTGACCTGACCTCCTCCCATCCATCAAGGTCCCTGGCAACAACCATCTCTCCTGCCGACTCCTCTGCCGACTTGAAACTCCTTTCGGAGATCGCCACTGAGTAGGCCGATCCCACCGATGGTGGTCTCGGATCCACCCCCACAGAACGCACGGATCTCACTGAGTAGACCGATTCCACAGATGGTGGTCTCGGGTCCACTCCCACCGAACGCACAGATCGCACAGATTTCTCCGACCTCGCAGATCTCCCAGATCTTTCTGATCTCAGAAACTGAGATCTTTCTGATCTCATTTTAACTGTCCCCTTACAGGGGACATCTTTAATTTGTTGATGAAGGTCCCACCTTTGGACTTTCCGGAGCCCAACCATCCCCTGCCGTACCTAGACCAATGGTCTTTATCGGCAGTCCTTCTTATCGCCCTCAGTTTCTTTTGTACAAAATTGCACTGACTGGGCCAAGATGTCCCCCTCCGCATCATCGGCATAACTGCCTCCGCATCATCGGTATATTTACAGCAGACCTCAGACGGTCTCTGCTAGCACTTACTTCGGTGCCTTGTATTTCGCCATCCTAAGTGGCATCGCTTCCCTCGGCCTACTGGGTACCTATCCCCTCAAACGGAACAATTAACCGCGATCACTATTATCTACGTTGCTCGTACCTTCTCGACTTTAACAATTTATTCCGCGACTTTATCAGAACCTACTGCTACACAATCAACCTCTTTAACTGCGCAATCCTAACTTTAACAATTTACTCTTACTAAATCTACTCTTTATCTTTATTATAATTTTTATTTATTTTATACTTTTTATGTGATTTTCTTACAACGTACAACTTACACTAATGCATTCTAAACTAAACTACATCTACCTCGAATGATTGCTCATACTGATATACCTGTACGTTGTTTTATATATATATTTTTTTTTTTTCCTTACCGAGAACTGCCTTACACTACTTTGAATTTAACTAATCTCGGAGTCCGTCAGTTTCATCGGCTTGCAACACCACAATTGCTTACGACAATTACTCGCCTCCACTGACGGCTGTCCGCCTAAACATAATTACCTGCTTGCTACTCAGTACCTCTAATCCTAAAAATATACTTAAAGTATTCCCGACCTATGCTAAATCCTACCTTGTCCTGGCACATATCCTTTAATGTAAATCTTATTCCTAACCCTAGCAGCTTTCGTCGACACTCTCGACGACCCTCCTCGTATCTCGTGCACTCTTCTATCACATGCTCCACAGTCTCTGGCACGAGACACTGCCTACAACGTCCGTCGTCTTTGAGTCCCAACTCAAACAGCTTGGCTCGGAATCCCCCATGGCCCGACAGGAACTGCGTCACTTCGTGATCCGGCGTGATCCACTTCATCTGGCACCGTCGATAGACATCCGGAAAAAGTGCAAACGTATGTCTGCCCTTCTCCGAACGCTCCCATCTCCGCTGCCACTCTTCATACGCCTCACGTCGCACCGCCCGTTGCTGCTCCTTCGTCCCACCTGTCTTCTTCACCTGCCTGAGTTGCTTCCGAACCTATAATTAGTAACAGCCGCTGGTACCTGAGAATAATCGCCCTCGTGCTCATCGTAGCAAGCCTGTCACTCCACACTGACGCCCCGTACAGAATTATCGCCTCCGCTAGTCCGTTATATAGGCAATCTGACAGTGCGCGTCAGAGAACGGTCTGGTAGGATCCCGTTCAGATGAAGCTAGCGAAATTTATCCCCGCCGCCTAGGAGCGACTGGGGGTAAAAAAAAAAAAAAATTGTTTGGCTCGCATGAATTTTATACACTCTGCCCACAGGAGAGTCTTTTTTTTTAAATTCCCGGTTTTTCCGTTAGCGTCTTGTCCTCGCTTTCTTCGCGAAAATTTCTTGTCACTCAAGTATAATAATGTGGAACTTCGTGATAATTAGAGAGTCTTTGCTAAATCATCTGAAGATTTTAAAGTTTTCAAAGATTAATTCATATTCATTATGCAATGAACCATGCTTTGAACAATAAATTCCATAAACTGTATTTGGTTTTAAGTATTGAGTGCATAGAGTATTCATTTGTGCGATATCCGAAGAGTTGCGAAAATAAAATGTTAATCAATTTTTGTTAAAAAAGTTTTTGAAAGGTGGGTATTTTGTTACCGCGTTCTAAAATTAATTGGTTTTGTTCAATATTAAGAATTTTGTCATCGTCTACTATTACGACTTGTTCGTTTGAACTGTCTTGCGAATGAATTGTTGCAATACTTTCGTTGTCAATATTGTCTTTATTGTTTTCTTCATTTCCGTACTCTTTGAGAAATTGATCAAGTACTTCTTGTGAAAGAGTAAACATACTATTAGGTTGGTTAGTAATTCTAGAAAGAGAGTCTGCTACTTTGTTTTTCCCTCAACATATTTAATAGTGAAATCAAATTCGTCCATTAAAAGTTTCCATCGAATTAATTTAGAGTTAGGCTCCTTAATGTTGTGTAACCATTGTAGGGGTTTGTGGTCAGTTTGAATAAGAATTTTTCTGCCATATAAATAAGGTCGAAAATGTTTACAGGCCCAAACAATTAAAAGTAATTCCTTTTCAATCGTGGATAAATTAATTTCTTGTTTGTTTAACGTTCTTGACGCGTAAGCTATCGGTAAGTCTTTTCCGTCAAATACTTGTGATAAAACAACGTCTATAGCAAAGTTGGAAGCGTCTGTAGTTAATATAAACTGTTTTTCAAAGTCAGGTAATTGTAATGTTGGATTATTTTGTAATAAAAGTTTTAGTTTCTCAAATGCTTCTTAATATTCTTTATTTTCTGGGTCTATCTTTACATCCTTTTTTAATGTAGTAGTTAGTGGTTTTGCGATTTTTGCGTAATTTTTAATCATTGTACGGTAATAGCCAGTAAGACCTAAGAATTGTTTAATTTCTTTATTTTTTTTAGGTATGGGAAATTTTTTAATTGCTTCGATTTTAAGGGGATTTGGTTGAATATCATGTTCAGATATAATGTGACCTAAATAAAGTGGTTCACGTTTAAAGAATTCAGTTTTATCGAGTCGTATTTTTAAATTATGCTCGTTCAATTTTCAAAAACTGATTTCAAATGTTTTAAATGTTCTTCTAAATTATCAGAAAAAATAATTATATCGTTCATATACACTAATACATTGGGTATCCTGGAAAATATAATATTCATGGCTCTTTGAAATGTTGGCGGGGCGTTCTTTAAACCGAATGGATCGGATTAAAGAATGGATCGGGACTTCGAAGAAATTCGAAGTGACCATCTTCAGTAGAAAATGCCGTTTTTGGGATAGACTCTGGTTCGAGTTCTATTTGGTGGAATCCAGAAGCTAAATCTATAGCTGAAAAATAAGTAGCTATACTTATTTTACCAAATAAATCTTCAATATTAGGTAGTAAGTATTTGTCTTCAATTGTTTTTTCGTTTAGTTTTCTATAATCAATAACTACTCTAATTTTCTTCTTACCTGATGCGTCTGGTTTTTTGGGAACCACCCATATAGGTGAGTTATAAGGTGAGTTAGAGTGCTGAATTATTTTACTCTAATAAATTTATCTATTTCTAATTGAACGTCCTTAATAATTTGCGGGTATCTATAATTTTTACTATAAACTGATAATTCATTATTTGTATTTATTTAATGTTTTAATAAATTAGTACTACTAATTAATCAATTAATTATTAATTATTATTTTTATATTATTATTTTATATTATATTATATAGTAAGTAAAGTACTTGCAGTCATTATCGTTGTACATAGTTTTGTAAAACGTCCACATTTTTTTAACATTTAAAGAAGATGGAAGGTATGCCCTGTGTGGAGTTTTCGCTCTGCCATAATGTTTTTCTTTACATTTATGACTACTGATATCTTCCACAATTTTAGCAACTTGCTGTTGTCGTACATCACTGAATCGTGCTCCACCTTTTTTTCAATCATCTGTTCATCAGGTATTGCTATATTTTTTTAGCAGCAATTTCCGCTTTACGACGATTAATGCCTAATATATTTAAAAAAGCAGTTTTACATACCTGAACAGGTCCTAACAAACTGAATAAAAAAATTTGTTGACAATCTTTCTCGTCTTTTTTCATCATCATTAACTCGATGCCGCCTAACAATACGAAGCGTTATATTCCTTTGGATAAATTTACTTTCTTCTATGGCAGAAGTGAGGACTCCAGTATGACGAGTGAAACTGCCTAACATCTTCTGTCAAAGATTTAACTTGACAAAAACTTTTTACAAAATTAATATGGTCACAAGCTATAGAATAATTTTTCTGTTTGAATTGTCTCTTAGTTTGTTTTAAGATAGTTTTTTTCCATGCAGTGGGATTGGATTTTTGCTTTCTTCCTTTGCTAACAGGAGCCAACATGCAAGAGGCCCAACCATTAAATTCTTCCAGATCATTACTCATAATAACCGCGTTTTATTACAGTCAAAACACTAAAATTACGTTAAGAAACGATTAAGTTTGCTCAATCACATAAAATTAATACTGCCAAATTACTATAAACGTATTCCTTTTAACTATCAAAATAAGTAAATTCACTAACCTTGCACCATTCACCACAACACGCTTAATATAACAGCTGTAAGAAAACAGCGGGAATTAAAAATGAATCTGGGAGGGGTACCAACTGCATTGAAAAACTGTGTTATTTTTCATATCAAAAAGTGTCTTATTAAAACACTTAAAATAAATCTGAAAAAATATGTGTTAGCAGCAGTGGATATTGTACATTTTGCTTAAATCAGCTGATGACTCAGTGCAGTGAATAGTGGATTTAGAACATTTTGAATAAATCAGACTTACAAGTTGGAATTAGTATTTTTTGTTCCTAAACCAATGTTTAAAACGTTTTTCTTAGGGTTTTTGAACGTTTTTGAACAAAACATATGAGTCTGAATGAAAAAGGGTAACCTGTAGGATAGAATAAGCCAAAAATATACAGACCGAAAAAATGGATTTAGTACGTTTTGGAAACAAGCTCTTCAATTGCCAAATACGATCTGCCTGTAGTCCGAGCTTTCGGAGAACATTCAACTCTGGCAACCCTCCACCCAAGCTCCATCAACCCCCCAGGAGGCACCCTTTCTTATATAGGTATATGAATGCTCGTCCATGTATATATATGTGGGTGTACGGGTGTGGCAACCCCGGGACCCCAGCTAAGAGCTAACCTTAATTCAAAACTATACACAGGTTGCTTTTACACTACACTCAACAATAATGCTACATCACACACACCACACTTCTTTCAACACACACATTTACATAACTTACACACTACACATACACCATGTTGTCTTACACACATTTATAATGCTGGCGAGGATGGGATGCGGGCTGGTCGTGCGTAACCCTTCCCGGATTGTGGAAGGTCTGGACTGTGGTTGTGCTGCTGTGAGCTTGCTCTGCCGAGGCTTTGCGCCATCCTTTAGCCGTTTTAGTCGCTTCGGTACTGTGGCAAGAAGTAGACCATGGGTAGGAGTGTCGGAGCTCTTACTGCTGCGTGCGAGCCTCTGGGACGTCGGTATCAGTGGGTCAGGCAATATCTGACTCCCCGACCCGGATGAAATATGTGGGAGATGGCTTGGGTTCCGCATATTAAAGACCTACGGGCTAGGTGCGTAAAGGTGGTTGATATTCTGCGTGTTCTTACAGGTATAGGCTGGGGAGCTGATAGATCATGTATGATAAGGTTCTACAAGGTTCTAGTGCGATCACGTATAGATTATGGCGATGTAGCGTACTCATCTGCTACTCCCACTTCACTAAGAATGCTTGACAGTGTTCACAATTCATGTTTACGATTGTGTACAGGTGCTTTCCGTTCTAGCCATGTTGTCAGCATCTTAGTTGAAAGTGGAGAAGTGTCGTTACACAGACGTCGCCAGCAGCTTATATTGACGTACTTTGCTAAGTTGAAAGCTAAACCTTGCGATTTCTTACATGTCATCATTCTCAACAACCCCGGTCATGAGTTGCATCTGATGGACGCCCGACAGCCTTCATCATTCGGTGTAAGAGCGTTGCAATTCGCCAACAACCTGGATATTGATATTCCTCGTGTCTACCCATGTTATCCTTGTCTATTGCCACCCTGGACCATCGCTCAGTTACACTTTAACAGAGATGTGTAAATACTCAAAGGTAGGCACAATCTCTGTAATATTTAATAGGATTTTCGGTGAGTTAGTTGAAGCTAATAAACCAACTACGGTTGTATACACTGATGGATCAAAGTCGGATGTTGGAGTTGGTTGCTCGTTTGTTGCTTATGGGAGAACCTGTTTGTTTGGATTACCTGCGGGAACCAGTGTTTACACGGCTGAACTTTATGCTATTAGTAAAGCAACTACAGTGTAGTCTATAGACTACAGACTACATTCTGTCTGTAGTCTGTCTCTATCTAAGCCTGCATAGCAGTAGCTTCCTTAGCAATGGGGGCCGGCCGTGAACGCCATCGTGTGCTATTCGTAGTGCACGGTGGTGTGTAGTACATCCATGTGTGGGAGAGCTTGTGGAAGCTCGGCGGCGACCAGTCCAACGCTTATACACTGGTACCGAGGGGAGTGTGGTGCCCCGTGGACGGATCCATGCACACTCAGTAGGAGTAGGACTCTAGGGGGTTGTGGTGGCACTTCAGAGCCACTAAGCTGCTTAAATTCCTCCGGAATGGGCGTAGTCAGCCGAGGGGTGTGCCGGAAACAGATAGGTGAGTATGTATGTAGTCTGTGTGCGTGGGCGTCGGGTGTTGGTGTGCTCTGATTCGCTCAGTGCCCTGCTGCAGAAATTTGAACCTTGGGGATTTGGTAACCCATTTTTTGATGAAGAAAATGAACGTAGTCTCAGACAGTGGTATAGCAAAAAAAAACATAGCCATGAATTCTACGAAGGTGAGATTTTAAAACCCAATATTTCTGGTTCGAATGAAATAAATATAATCTGACACAAAATTTGAAGTAACAACTAGATTTATTCATAAAATTACCGTAAATAAACTAGATGTAAAATAACAGAAATCAAAATCTGAATAAAACAACAAAGGGAAATAATGATAACAAAAAATCTCATATAGTGAGAAATTATCAATAAAAAACGTAATTCTTGTGGCATCGTTTTCCTGTTTGTGATAATTGATTCCTCCCATCACCCAGTGTAAGTGTTTTGAACCAAAACTTTGCCAGGATGACTGGCACTATACTTCAACATTCTTGCAGATTTGATATTGACTGGCGGTTTACCTTGCCTTAAGAAAAGTGGAGGAATACTTCTGGAAACATGATATCATGGTCGAATCAACGTTGACTACTTCAAACGAAGAAGGTTTTGTACAACTGATTTTAATAACATTATCCCATTCATCTGGTGTTTCTATAGTCACAGACTTTTTATTCTTTTCTACTAGTGCAAAGTCCTGGTCGTTTAAAAGGAACAAATGGCCTCTTACTGGAAGTGTGTGTATTATTGTGTCAAATAAGTGAAGGCAGTGAAAAAGAAAATACAGGAACTTCATTACAACATAATTTTTTTTTGCACTGGATATCCGTCGGTGAGTAAAACTAACTTTTTCGAAGGCAATTTTTTTTAGGAGGTAATCAAAAAGTAGAGGTGTTGCTTCATTTTGACCGCGACGAGCTACCTTTTCATCATAGCAATACATGGTGGCTGACTTATCGCCTTCATTGTGTATCCCAAAAACATAGAAATGAATAGACAAAATCATAGTACCATAATCAGCGTGAATAAATAACTGCATTAGTACGTATGTGTGGAACTGACAAATTCTGCATATAGTCCATCGAAATACAGGTTACGCTTTTCGGGTCTTGCCTTGCTTTACTTCTATATTTACGTTTTAGTTCATAAAATTTGTCTGCTTTAAAAAGGTGAAGATTTTTTCTGTTTTAAGTCTATTCATTTCTTCAGCGGATTTACTTGGGCTATTTGAATAAGATGTTTGAAATGATCACATATAGTGCACGTATCGCTCTTCGGGATACCACATTTAAGTTTAAACTTTTCAGTGAATACCTTCCAGTAAATTTTGTAGTTAACATTAGTATTTGGATGCTCCTCACTGTAACGCCACCTCGCGCGCGCGCTCAGCGCACATAGGTCGGCTGAGGGGCGAAACATATTAAAGAAAAAAATCTGGTGTGAAACACTCATACAACTTTCTCTTGCCAATGAAAATAATTAATAATAAACCTAACATTAGTAATAAAACATTAGAAATAAACAAAACACTAACCTCAAAAACATAACCTTATTTTAATCATGAGTGAATGACGCAAATGGAAATCGTACTCAGTTTGGCTTAAAAAAACGGAAAATCACACTTTCACGCTAAACTAGGCTCTGTAGAGAAAAATTCTTTAAATAAAAGTTGTAGATCTTTTAATTTCCTATAAATTTTATTATATACACTTTTGTCGTAAAATGCGTACTAAAGCTGAAATCTTAAAAACGGGTTTTCACACGTTTTCGTGAGAAAAAATCAGAAAATCGCTAATTACCGCTAAACTTAGCGTTATACAAAAAAATGTTTGAAATAAAAGTTGTCGAATTTTAAATTCTCTACAACTTTTGTTATAAAAATTTTTGCGCTAAAATGCATATTAAAGCCGTAATCTTAAAAAAAACAACGTTTTTACGTGAAAACAGCCTCACCACGAATTTCAGCAAACATGGCGCCTACCCTATCTTGTAGAGAATAAAAAATTAAATAAACCAGGCGATTTTTAAAAAAATCGTAGGACCAGTTTTTGAGAAAATCGAAAAAAGTGAAAAATTACACGAATAAACTACTACTTCCGGTTGACCGATTTTGATGAAAATGTTCGTGTCGGGTCCGGTAGTGGTATGTAACTTAAGTTTCAAGTTTCAAGTTCGTACGATCTTCCGTTCTTGAGATATTCTGTTCACACACACACACACACACACACACACACACACACACACACACACACACACACACACACACACACACACACACACACACACACACACACACACACACACACACACACACACACACACACACACACACACACACACACACACACACACGCACCCGCGCACGCACGAACGCACGCACACACATACACACAGACCAATCGCTAAAAACATGTTTTTTGGGTTCAGGGGGTCTGAAAACGTATAGATCCGGTGAAAACTCGATTTCGAAAAATCGACATGAAAACAATACTTTCCTTCCTATATATTCATATAGGCAAGAGAAAGTAAAAAAGAATGCAATTCAATATGCACATAAATTCAATCAGAGCCAAGTCAACACAATTGATGCCATCTGACGCTGCTGTCGAACCCAGTCTGTTAGAGTTGGGTTAATGCAAATGAAGACAATTTAAAGTTTTTCCAAAGTAGGCTACATGTTTTCAAATAGTAATAATAATAAAGATATTACCGGATGTCCTCCTTTTGTTCAGATGCAGATCTAGTTATACCGAAACCTTTTATTTGACTGAATTAAATTTTCTTTATAAATGTACATCAGTAATGAATTGCTCTCCATTTTTGATTTTCGTGTAGAAGGTCTGTTTTACCAAAATGTCAGGTACACTTGGACCCTGGAATATACAAGTTGCAACAAATAATTAAAACTAGAATCCACAACAGTAAATTTTAAATGAAAACCTCCCTATTAAAAATAAATGTAATTAACCCCAAAACAGAAGACGGTTAATAATATAACTTTCATTACAATAAAATTTAAATTTTGAAAAACACATATGAACTTAGAAAAATTAGATTATTTATAATCGAAAAGCCAAATTTAAAGAATGGCATAAAAGTAAATGCGCAATAAAAATTTAACAAAAGATGTATGTTTATAACAAGTACGATTTGGTCTGTAGATAAATCTAGAACATAAGTAGTACTACGTGTTACAACTAATTAGACCGTAAATCCAACAGAAATGTTTTAAATGATTTTATAAGGAAAACAACATAATAGTAATAAGAGTACTTGCATGTTGAGAAATAACTTAATGTAAAACAACACTGCATAAAAATTGCCCAGTAAAACATTACAAAAAATTACGATGTTAGCATAACATCATATCCATAGGAAAGTTTGTTAAACTTTTTCAGACTTGACTGCTTAAAACTAAAAAAATATAAGACAACGTACCTTAGATTAGGACCAATACGACGAGAAAATAAGCATATTGATTTAACTTAAATCATAATAACCAAGAAACTGCTAAAACATTATAAACAGTTATGAACAAGGAATCTACGTCCTATCATCAAGACAACTCACTACATTGTGACGAGCAGAACAAAATACGTAAGTAGGAGACGACGCCGCGAGACAGTAGCACCTCTCGAAGACGACAATTCATCGAACCAAGCCGCGAAGAATTATTTAAAACAAAAGAAATCAAATATGTAACCACAGGGAGTTTCATCACAAAAGATATTATGCATTTTCCTTACAGAAAGTGTCTCTGGTAGATAGTAAATATTTGAATTGTTACACCGAGAATAGTGAGATTGTACACATATGAAAGATTTGATGTGATTTTTAATATCTTCCATAACATTCACAGTCGTTTTTGAAGCAGGTTCATGCCTTCCTCGTTTGTCTTTGGGTGGTACTCCAGTTTTCACTAAAGACTTCTGAATTCGT
Source organism: Catonia carolina (assembly GCA_035578175.1). NCBI lineage: Eukaryota > Metazoa > Arthropoda > Insecta > Hemiptera > Achilidae > Catonia > Catonia carolina. The sequence goes on along the minus strand of JAQMRL010000001.1, from coordinate 139,257,410 downwards.
CCTAATCGATTGTGTGCTTCTCCCCATAAATGCTCGGCAATGCTTTAGCACGATCAGGCTCTTCTCTTCCATTTATTCTAACCTTATAACTATAAGCAGCAGCATGCATAATTTTTTGTTACTGGTGTGTCAATATTATAATCAGATTCCGAGAAGCTACCTGGTGGATTCATGTTTCTTTTTCTGGATCGCCTCTGATATGGTGGATGATACTATATTAATCCGGCTAAGTAACTATTCTGTTCATCCTTTGATGTCATATTGTTAAACGAAGATAAAATATTATTTCTTTCCGCCTCATTTACTTTTTCAAAACATCAGAACCTCTTGCAGTTGCAATTTTCACCAACTTTTCTTTCGGAGATATAAACACCTTTAGCACAAAGAAACTATTCACCTTTAACACGTAACTTACGCCTAGTTTCACGATAGCTTATTTTTCTTTCTTATTTTAATGATTTATTTTCATTAATATCTGGATTTTGCCTTCGAAACTCATGAGATGACATTAGAACGTGCACAACACTTCTTTGTAGAAGAAATTACGTTATGTAGAATAATTACAAACGTTTTTACGCAAAACAACTTATGTCAGTGACAAAAGTTATAAAATTTATCCACTTAGACTTTTAACTTTCGTTTCCGTGAATTCCCGTTCTCGTTAAGTGGGTCCAGTTTTTGTTTTCTAAGTACTGAACATCATTTGGAAATATTTATGCCTTTTTCACGATCTAATTAGGCGACTAAAATCTGTAATGAAACAATATGAGTTTTCACATACTTTTAAGGTATAACAAATCGAACTGATCCGTTTTTTAACACTTTCAGTACATAAACATAAACAGAAACATTGTTTGGTCTTTTCAAATTTCTTTACATCATTTTTTTTGGCGGGAAATTACATTTCCCCTTAATTTTTGTTCGAAATAACGCTTGTCAAACCGCTCACGATGTTAACCGACCACATTTTTACATAGTATCGACCATTTAACAATATTGATCATTAATAATGTGGAACCTCGGAACGATTTATACTGATTACACGCACTAATAAACCGTCGATACGGGCGACTGTCCAACCGCTTCCTCGACCTTTGTTCTTTTAACGATTTCTCAAAAACCGTTTCAAATTGTCAACTAAGATTTAACCAAACGAGTAAAATTGGTTATAAAACTGAGATAAACTGTTATAAATATGAAAATTTCTTGTTCTAAGTAAAAATGATATGGTTTTTCAACACTTTTGTAGGGTTTATATTATTTTCTTTCAACAAAGATAAACATTTATCAAGACATCATTATCCTTTTCAGATTTCTTTCAATTATTTAATTTGCTTTATCACAGGTAGTCAATGTTCAATGTTCAATAGTTTCAGTCATTATTTATTTGCATTTACGTTAATTAAAGTATCTTAAGTAGGTTTTCAGTGCAAATCTTTAGTTTAATCGCAAATTACGTAGGTTGAAACAAGTCACTTAAAAAATATGCTCTGAAATTTAAAATATTTAACACTTTAGCTGCGAGCACATAAAAGTTCCATTTAAACGCTTATGCATCTGGGGCTGTATTATGCTTTTGATGTTGTCTTGTTTCTGAGCCTATAAGTTCGTTTTCTACATCCAGGAAGTACAGTAAAACTTAACATATTGGGTATAATGGGCTATATTGGAATTGTGTGTCGAGAGACTGATGACAAAAAAAGAAAAATTGGGTAAGAATTAAGTCACTTTTAAAAACACACGTATAACATTTGCAAGTGCGAAACAAAAATATTTTTTTAAAACTCTAAAATGTATGAAATTTAAATTTATTTTAGTCGGAAGTTATACAAATCGTGACTCAATCACATACCGATTTGCGATTCATAGTTTGGAACGGATCAATTTTATAACATTTACTTTCGCATCACAAATTGAGAGGTGTAAGTACAAAATAGACATTTTTAATAAAAATTGTTAAAATATGAATTTGTAAGTGGGAATTGTTGGATTATGTCAGAACATCTACTGTGATATTGACGTTGGAACAAAACGTTCCCGTTTTGAAGATATTGTGGCAGAAACGACCAGATGGTTCGCGAAGGTTCCAGAATTTCATTCATAAAAATAGTAAAGGAATAATAGAATAACAGATAACAATACACAATAGCAACAAGTATCGACAATAGGACATTAATAACCATAAAGGTATGTCTATTCATAAAAGTTGTAATAACTACCGCTATTATGATAGTTTAGGCATTGTGTACAGCTATTATGAGGGGGGCAGGTTGTTTACGTTTTCTATTTACAAAAGACCTATTGTTGACTTAGAACGGATTTTTCTAGCATTCATTAATAAAAGGTTATTTTTTTTGTACTTTATTTTTGCATGTTGTTCTATTCTCTTCTCGAACTATCTTTGTAAAAAGGTATAAAAAGAGACCCCGAGCGCGGTCCAGTGAGTAGTATCCGTTTGATCTTCGACGAGCGATTATCGGGTTGTTATACAGGTTAACTATTTCGTGTAATCACCCCTTTGTTCTGGGCATACCCTATGCACCAGAACATTAGTTGGCCGAGGTGATACAAGAACGTCAACTAAAACATTGACGGAAAGCAAAAAAATAGAATATGTTGTTGCGGTGAAAATGAAAAGAACAAACTAATTTTTGGTCTGACAAATTAATGAATTTAATTTACTGAAAAGATAATTTAAACATTATAATAAGTGAGCAGCTAAATTTTGAATAAATCATCAAAAATTTATAACTACCTTCCGGTGTTATAAAATTCACACAACCATGTAAATATCAAAAAAAAAAAAAAACAAACAAGATTACAACAATAATTATTGGTACCTTAACAGATGCTACATTTGCTTAAACCCTTTTTTTGAATAGGCCTAAAAGAAAATATTGATTTTAATATTATATATATATATATATTAATATATATAAATTTCAAAAAAAAATTTTTTTTGTTTGTTTTGGATCCAAAATAAAAAAAATAATTAATTGCTAACGTTAGCTTGAGAAAAACAGAAAAATTATGTTTCATTAAAAAAAAAAATTACAAGAAGCTACATAATATTACATTAAAATTCAGTAACACCAAATAAGTATAGATTTAATCATTTAAAAATATATATATATATATATTTTAATTTTACTAAACATAAATCTTAATTCAAGATTAAGAAATTAGTTAAAAAAAAAACAACTGATAAAATTAACATAATGTTATATACAAAATTAATTGAAGGAAACTTTGTACAATTTATCCATGTACTATTTTCAAAAGTTACTTTACATAATTAAAAAGAATATCAATAAGTTTTACCAAAAACAAAATAAAATTAGATTTAGATTTAGCCAAATTTTTAGGAAATTAAAATTTAATTCAAATTATTTCGATCGCATCAGTAAATATAGAATCGTACATGTCCGGAACAAATTAAGACGAGTAGAGTAATGATTCCCAGGTGTTCTTCATAAACTTGAGTAATTAATTATAAGAAAATAAAGTAATTTACTTACCACAATGGAGTGAACAACAAATTAAATCACCTAACCCTTTACTTGGTCATGTCTTTCGATTTATATAACCTCAGATGTTATGAGAAGAGTAGATTTTCACTGCATTGCATCAATCGGTGTAAGTACAAGGTAAATTAGGCATATTGTAATAACCAGAAAAGGCACATTTTCTCTCTCGCAAATTACTTTTTGGCATCCTTATAATCGTATAGTTTTTTACTAGTGTAGTGGGAAAACGAAGCCTCCACCAAATTTCGTGAGTTGTAGCGTGTGTCGAAACGACACAGCTTATTTTTAGTTAAAACAACTAAAAATTTTATTTAAGTCACAACGCCTCGCGGCGAAAACCGAACCCTCCCCTTCACCAGGCCTCGGAGCGGATGAAAACACTGTTGTAATTCCCCAAAGGGAGAAATCCAAGAGTGGCCCGCCCCGAAACCGGATAAAAGGGAAAACGGCTCACCCCACGAAGACGCTGAAACTCAAATAACCATGGGGGCATCCACCATCCACGATATTTTTGAGACCAGCCAGAAACTGAAACTGGACCCAGGGAATGTGGAAATCCCCGATGAAAAAACCATAGCTCAAATGATAGATAAGTCTCGCTCTAAATACTGCGAGGGTGAGATTGTAGAAAATCTGTGCCGGTTCAAATGGTAGAAATATAAATTATAATCTGACTCCCAAAATAGATTTAAAAACAAACTACTTTAATTCAAACATATTGAAATATAATTCCAACAAAGATGTTAACAGAATCTTTGTAAACAAACAAAATAGAAATTTTCTTTTACAAAAAAAAAAACAAAAAAAACGTTAAATTCCCATTCTTGAGAACAAGAGATATAATAAAAAATTAATTGTATTTATAATGAATCAAAAAAAAAATTAAACTTAGAAAGGTAAATATGTATGAACAAAACCCATCTTAAAACTAATTAAAAAAAATTGTTGTTTAAACCTCGGTTTGAAAAACCATAGCCACGCGTTTTTTTTAAAAAGAATTTAACAGATTACTTAATTTTTTTTAGTTATAAATTTAATTTCAAAAAAAAAAAATTTAATCTTTAATTCATTGCATTAATTTATAAAATTTAATTAATTCTTCAAAAAAAAACAAATACACAACTAGATCTTAAGGACTTAGAATTTAAATCAAAAATTTGGAAAGAAAAATGTACCCTTTTTATACTTAGGGAGAATTAAAAAAAAAATTCATCTAAAAAAAATTGTGAAACAAGAACTAACTTATGAGAAATCTCTAAAACAACTCTACCTGATCTCTTACTAGAAAAAAACCCGCCTAACCATCGGTTTTCAAACAGACGCATAAAAAAAACACAATTCTTAGGAGACGAGTTAGCCGAATTTTTAGCCCAGCCAGGCTTAAGGGAGTTTAATGAAAAACTCTATAGTCTACAAATAGAACACTAGAATTTCCAAAGTGGTAAAATAAAAAAACTGAAATGAAGGAATTGCAGTAATGAAGTTCCTTCATTAGATACAAAAAAAATTATGTAAAAAAAAAATATTCGTGAAGCAAAAAAAAATATAAATAAATCTACATTAGAGATAAATAGAAATAAATACAAAAAAAAGACTTCACAGGTCTTGTGCGCTGTATCTTAAATAATAGTTAATGAAGCCTCTGATTAAATTCCAAGTTTAAATTTATTAGTAGTATGAATAAACAGAATTAAAAATATGAATGTAATAATGAACACGGATTTTGGCCAAGGAAAAATTCTGTACACATGAATTCACTCGTGGATTCGATATGAAAAAAAAACTACTGCACAAGAATATGACATGAAAACTGCACATTTATTTGGTAAAGAAGCGTAAAAATTTTTAAACGAAAAAAAATAATTTGATTAAAAAAATATTTATGAAGCAAATCCCTCTCTGAAATAATAAATTTAAAAAACCCATAATAAATAAATTTTAAAATATATATATTTGTTAAAATAACTACCCCATATTTTTCAGTTTCCACCAAACAATTTATTTTATTATAAAAAAAAAGTTAAGAGGGTTGAAATTTAGGAATTTGTTACAAAACATGATAAAATTAATGTTACCTGAATTCAATAGATGTGGATTCAAGGACAGCCAACACAAGACAAACGAGAAAGCGCGTTCGCATAGCGAAGGAAAAGACATCTCCACTCCTAAGGTAATTGAGCAACGAGAAAGAGAGAGAAGGAGGAACACGTGCAATTTCTCTCTCTAACGGAAAGAGAAGGTAAAGCTATGTGGAATGCAAGGGGGGGAAACGGAGAACGAGCTAACCAACGGATGTGCAGCTGCAGAATCATCGAATTCCACAAGTCTACATTACTGCTTTAGCGATGACGAAAGAAATAAAGCCTAAAAAAACGTTTTATGAAATAATAAAGAATAAAAACACGATAAAATAATCTAGAATGAATAAAAAGAATTATTTTATTTTGAATTTAGTAAATTATCGTATCGGACAGTGGTGTTAAGTAAATACCATGGAAGACATGTACGGGGGTCGGGTAAACCGTATGGATAAAACAAGATGAAAAGATGACGGGAAATAACTGAAGTAGTAAGGGAAGCATGTTAAGGAGATCGTATGGTTTAAAGTCAAAATCGGAAGGAAATGCTATCTTACAAGTATGAATTTGTCTTGAAAATGAAGCTATTAATTTTTAATTGTTAGTAATACAATTCTAGAACAATGAAAGTTTTAGTTTTGCTACAACAATTAAATAATGAGTACAATTAGTGATCTTAAAATTTTATTTTAGTTTTTGGGAGGTTTAAGTTCGAATGAGGTTAACTTTTGTTTTAAAAGAACATTAGAATAATATGCTTTATGTGTTTGTATTGTGTCTGTTGAATATTTTTAAACAATATTATCTTGATACAACTTATCTGAATGAACGAGAATACTTGAGCATTTTACAACAATTTTAGTTGCAGAAAAGAAAAGTATGAAACTGAAAAATTATTTATGGTAAAAGTGGAAGTTAAAACCTGAATAAATTCATTAAATTGTTTGGTGGAGTGAAAAGTATTAAATATGATTAAACTTAAATGTAATTTACTTATAACTAAAATAATCTTAATAATATATAAATAATCTAACGTAATATACTCTTTTTTTATAACTCTATGTATTTTTATAAATAAATTATCTGTAATTATTGCGTATGATATAGCTGTAATTATTTTGTATGAGAGTGAAATTTTCACAACTTTGTTTGACTAGAAATTGGAAAGTTTTTTTGTTTAATTAGATTTTCACGGTTAGATAATTATCTTGAGTAGATATTGTATTTAGTAGGAACTGAAATGAGTTTTAATTGATGTTGTAATCTTGCTTTATTTAGTTGGAATTTGAAAACCTGTAGATGAATACGTGATGGACTCCGGAATCCGACGATGGTGTTGGAAACCCAGTATCCACTCTGTGGTATTGTCTAGAATGCGTAGGCCTGGTCAAGCGATTGGATAGGATCGTTCATCAAAGTATGCGGAAGTCTCTGGATTACTCTGGTTTTTCTCGATCTGTTGACAGTTTTAAAAACTTTTAAGCAAACAAAGATAAAATAAGTTATGCAATAATTGTTTCCATGAACTCGGAGTGAAATGTATTTAGGAGATATGTCATTGTAATGCCAAATTACAAAGAACATATACTTAAGCGAGGAAAATTGCTCGCAAAAATTATTTTGAGTAATTTTGTGTTTTAGAGTAAAGTATTGCACAAGACAGGGTACAATTATACCATTCTAAGAACTAATTGACTGAAGTTAACTAATTTGTAATGGGGAAATAATTAAAGGGATCCTTAATCTAAAGAGGGAATGATTGTTGACGGGGGGCCTTAACCTAAATAAGAATTTATACCAAATGTTTGTATTATATAATGCTATTAGAATTAGTACGGAGTATTAAAATATTACACTTAATAGAACATCATGCTTGGAAAGGGCATGGACGTTACTGTCAAACAACTAAATTCTATTTGACAGAAGGCGCTGAGTTCTGTCTTGTGAAGGCACAAGAGTTAGACCTCTCAGCACTTAAGGTGAAAGAGTAATTAAATCTGGACGGATAAACTTAATGACGAAATCATAGGATAATGCTTAAAAGCTAAAAATATCTCGGTATTAAACAACAGTAATTCTTAAACTTAATGTAGGAATCAGTTTAAATCAAGCGTTATACTTAGAGAGGGTATAAACGCTGCAACAAATAAATTAAACAAATCTTGGTATAATAATTATTGGAGCAGAAAGCCTTAAATCTAAGGAGTATGTTCTAACTAATGGTAAGGTGACACGGAGCAGGACTAGAATTGCGATCTATTGTAAATAATAAATAAACTTTACTTAACATAAGGAAGGACGGATTGGAATTATAACAACCTAATGAATGAAAAGGAGAAGGAAAATTCAACAAGTAACACCTCGCAATAGTTGGAAATTTTACCAGGAAAGAATAGTGAATTTAAAATAAATTTGCATAGAACCAGAATGAAAAAGAAAAATTTGAGATTGACTGAATTTTTGGAGAGAAAAAAAATAATTGGATTTTTATTTAAACAAATTTTGTAGTGGAAAGAGAGCTAGTAGAGTGAGAATGAAGGGTATGACTATATGAAAATAGGCCAGGATGAGATGAATCAATATCCTATCCGTTGGATTCTTCACTATTTAATAAAGTGTTAAAAAACTTGTCAGGTTGAGGAGTCCCATCAAATATGATTCGATATTGTTTATCATGGGATTGATAATAAGTAATACCACAATCATCAGTTTGTGGAATTGGATCTATTAACATATCAAATTCCTCGGTGTAATGTAGTCGCCACAAATTATGTTCATCATAAGAAACTGAGCAAGTATCATGAGAGATTGGCTGGTATACATGCGTGATACAATGGGCATAAGCTCGATTCGTCCACACATACCTCACTCCATCTAAATAGGTAGTGTTTTGTCCACTTCTAAGATCAAATTTTCTATGGTGTAAGTAAAATTTTCCTGATAGTATATCAATTGGTACGAGGACGTGTGATCTCAATAATTCATATGTAACAAACCCTATTCCATGATTAAATACTAACCCAGCTATAGATATGTGATCAGATCTACACGAGTACTGGGATAATGATCCTGAGAATAATTTCCGACGTCTACTGATTTTTCCGGGAATTATATTTGAGAAAGATAATTTTGAACTCAACCTTAATTCTGAGGAATGAAGCAGATCCGCACATTGCTTGGCGCCGAGTTTCATTGCACCTACTGTCTTGAACATAGACTGCCCCAATCGCCCTCTGTCATTACAGAATCTGATATCGATCGTAACTGTGAGATTGCATAAGATAATTTGTTGATTCAAAGGAGGTGCTGACGCTCGATACACTTTACAAACTAGTGATATGGCATCCTTAACTAAGTATAACATAATCATAAGTCTTAAAAGGCTAAACTTAAAGAACATCATTACGGAGGGTGACTTAATTGGTTCAAAGGTAACCGGTAATTGTTATGTGATGAAGACTTGTTAAAGTTGTTTATTCTAAAGGTAACCGAGAATATTCGTCTTCTTCAATATATACTTCCTCTTCATTCTTGCCATCATATACTTTATCAGTTTTGAGTGATATTTCTAGTTTGTAAGACGTTTTATATTATAAATAGAAAGTTACTTTCTACACTTGGGCCCTTTACCCCCATGTGTAGAATAACGGGCGTTGATAACCGTCCTGGTTTTTCGCCCAAAAAAAAAAAAAAAAAAAAAAAATTGAGGTGTATAAAAATTTTTAAACGAAAAAAAATAATTGGATTTTTATTTAAACAAATGTGCTGACGGAAAAAAAATACAAATAATGGACACTGACCAATTGGAACAAAAATAACGAATGAATAAAATACTAGGAAAATTACTTTGATTAAAAAAATATTTATGAAGCAAAAAAAAAAAACAAAAAAAATAAAACGGAAAAAATATACAGGAAAAGATAATCGAAAAAATTAAATTTAAGTTAAAACGAAGATTTTATTAACTGAAACTCTTACACGCAGAAACCCTTATGAAGATGAAAACATTTTTTCGCCACGTGGAAACTCATGTATACAAAATCCCTCTCTGAAATAATAAATTTAAAAAACCCATAATAAATAAATTTTAAAATATATATATATATATATATATATGTGTTAAAATAACTACCCCATATTTTTCAGTTTCCACCAAACAATATTATTTTATTAAAAAAAAAAGTTAAGGGGGTTGAAATTTAGGAATTTGTTACAAAACATGATAAAATTAATGTTACCTGAATTCAATAGATGTGGATTCAAGGACAGCCAACACAAGACAAACGAGAAAGCGCGTTCGCATAGCGAAGGAAAAGACATCCCCACTCCTAAGGTAATTGAGCAACGAGAAAGAGAGAGAGCGAGGAACACGTGCAATTTCTCTCTCTAACGGAAAGAGAAGGGAAAAGCTATGTGGAATGCAAGCGCGGGGCAAGGGGGGAAACGGAGAACGAGCTAACCAACGGAAGTGCAGAATGCAGAATCATCGAATTCCACAAGTCTACATTACTGCTTTAGCGATGACGAAAGAAATAAAGCCTAAAAAAACGTTTTATGAAATAATAAAGAATAAAAACACGATAAAATAATCTAGAATGAATAAAAAGAATTATTTTATTTTGAAAGTTTAAAAACACTCAGAAATGAAACGGATTTTAATATTTTACAAAAAAAATATGAAAAACTCGTTTTTCTGGTAAAATATTACACTAGTTCATTAATTATTTTATAGTTTTTGGCTTTTTAAACTGGAAGTTGAACCCTAAAATTGGACAGAATCCAAAATCGTCTTAAAACAAATACCTTACAAAATATTTATAAAAACAAAATTAACAAAAGTAGCAAAGAAACAATACAAAATTAAATTTTGAAGAAAAACGTGCTGTAGTAATAAAAATTTATAACTAGTTAATGTATTGAACTCAAGTTACAAATTTTTAAATTTAAAATTTAAATAATGTACAAATGGGCTAGTTGCTGCCGATGTACTTAAACCAAAAGTTTTACGTTACAAAATATTTACTTTAGATTACGAATACAATTCAATTCAAATTAGTAGTAATAAAAACGTTAAAATTACAAAAATTGAATAAGGAAAGTAAACGCAAAAATAAATATGTTATGTGCCACGCCTAATCATTTTTAAAAGTATTTAACGCAGCTATAATGAGTTCATTGTATTCACAAAAACGAGATTAAGTTAATAATAAAACTTACCATTTAAAATGGGTGTAGATACCATAGATCAAGCCATATAAATTTATCCGGTAAAACTATAAAATAATTACGAGTGAAAAAAAAATGTCCCAACATGGCTACAGCTTTTACAGACAGACAACAGAACCAGCACAGAGAGGTTAAAAACCGGACCATGCAAAACAAGAACCAAAACACCGCTAGGGGCAGCACGTTACATACACGATTAGCAGACGTCACGGCGGACGGCAGACTGCACCAAATAACCAACAAAATCCGTAATCTATGTAAAACAGGTTACATCCGAGCATTGTGTTGGTCGACGACTGGTATACTGCCTTTGTTATGTGTGTATTGTGTAAAGTCTGTTTTTGAGTGTATTGTAAAGTTAATGTGCAGTTTTTGTGAATTCAATTTATGTGTTTTGTATGTGTGTGTATTATAAAGGTGATTGCAAGTAGAGCTAAATGAGTTATTAAGTTATATATTGTTTATTATTAATTGTATTTATTTTAAGTTGATTAACAAGTTATTTATTGTAATAAGTCATTTTAATTAGTTTATTATTTATTTTGTAATCTTTTAGTGTAATAAATATTTGAAATTGTAAACCTTAGTGTAATAATTATTTAATTACCTAGATCCCGAAACGGACCTTACCAATAAATGTCACAATATTTTACGATATATGCAAACTTAGGTATTGGCTTATAACTACTCATAATCTACTCATAAGCTGTAATTACTCATCCGATTTTAGTGAAATTTCTAAAAGAGAGTGTTTGTTTGCTGAATCCTGGGGTTATATACTTTTTAGTTTTCTATTTCAATCATTTTTCATCTCACCAACCAAAAACTTTCTGAATTTGGGACTGAAACCATTAATTTCGCAGTAGATCCAATAATTTATTTAGTTCAGCGATAATTGAATATTTTGGAATTATCTTTTAAAAAAAATGAACTAAAATGTTCGTAAATGATTATCAGTCAACCATTTTAATCCTTAAATAACTAACAATTTCCAAATTAAAAACCTTAATTTAGACTACACTTAAGATGTCAAAACAATTTTGTTGCTAATTTCCCGTTAATGAAGAATTATAACTAATGCAACTGACAAAACTTTACAGGTTACGACAAAATCAAAAGCAATCATGGTAATCGTCAGGTTTGCCATTTAATCGCCAAATTGTAAAAATTACTTAGAATCGTATCATTTAAAAAATATACTTTTGCAAGTGCATAATTTCAAATATCCTTTTACATGTTTATGTGATTTTCTAAAAATGTTTTAATTATGCTTTTGCAAGTCTGACATAAGTAACTACCTTTAACTTGGATTTGAACCGCGGAACCTTCGTCTCTGAAAATCGGCTATTAAACCGCTGACTAGCGACGATGACAACTTCACCCCTGTACCGACCCGGTAGGTATGAACATATTGCTATGAAATCTGGTGTGCTTGTTATGTTGATGAGTGCTTTTAGAAAAAAGTGTTGTGAATAGCAACACGTTGGCCAAATCAATGCTATTCCTAGTGTCGTGACGTGGACATGAAAATTGTGAAATATTATTCTGTACTTTACATACATTGCGTTCAGAAGTGTACGAAAAAGGAACTGTAAGCGGCGGGAGCTTAATTGACTGATTTTGATTCTCGATCAGGTTTGTAATCACCTTGCTCAGTGTCACCCCAAGACACCCCAAAACTTAGCAAGTCTGGCGATGTGATTACAAGAAAAAAAAATCTGGTGTGAAACACTCACACAACTTTCTCTTGCCAATGCAAATGATTAATAATAAACCTAACATTATTAATAAAACATTAGAAATAAACAAAAACTAACCTCAAAAACATAACCTTATTTTAATCACGAGTGAATGACGCAAAATGACAATCGAACTCAGTTTGGCTTAAAAATACGGAAAATCACGCTTTCACGCTAAACTAGGCTCTGTAGAGAAAAATGCTCTAAACAAAAGTTGTAGATCTTTTAATTTTCTATAACTTTTATTATATACACTTTTGTCGTAAAATGCATACTAAGACCGAAATGTTAAAAAAATCGATTTTTCTCACGTTTTCGTGAGAAAAAAAAACAGAAAATCGCAAATTACCGCTAAACTAAGCGTTATACAAAAAAATGTTTGAAACAGAAGTTGTAGGTTTTTAAATTCTCTACAACTTTTATTATATAAGTTTTTGCGCTAAAATTTATATTAAAGCCGTAATCTTAAAAAACAACGTTTTTACGTAAAAACAGCCTCACCGAGAATTTCAGCAGACATGGCGCCTACCCTATCTTGTAGAGAATAAAAAATTGAGTAAAATAGGCGATTTTAAAAAAAATCGTAGGACCAGTTTTTGAGAAAATCGCAAAAAACTGAAAAATTATACGAATAAACTAAGTTACTACTACTTCCGGTTGACCGATTTTGATGAAAATGTTCGTGTCGCGTCCGGTAGTGGTATGTAACTTAAGTTTCAAGTTTCAAGTTCGTACGATGTTCCGTTCTTGAGATATTCTGTTCACACACAGACACACACACACACACACACAGACACACACACACACACACACAGACAGACACACACACAGACCAATCGCTAAAAACATGTTTTTTGGGTTCAGGGGGTCTGAAAACGTATAGATCCGGTGAAAACTCGATTTCGAAAAATTGACATGAAAACAATACTTTCCTTCCTATATATTCATATAGGCAAGAGAAAGTAAAAATAAAAAAAAATTTGTTGTTGTAATATATAATAATAAAGACAGACAAATTTAACAGTTGTAAAATATTTAATAAAGAATAATAACATCTAATAAACCTTGTAAAACATTCAACAATGTTAAAAAATAAACAATTTTAATTATTACCTTAAAGACAACAAAATCAATATACATATATAATTGAACTTTGGTAAAACTTCTGCTAAAAAGAACAACTGCTAAAAATATGTGGAATTTATCATTTTGTTATATCAACTCAAAATTTATCATGATTATTTAAATAATATTAGGTATACCCAATAATATAATATGAAATTACTAAAATGCTTTAAAAACAAAAAAATACAGTAAAGGTTGTCTTTTAAATAGTTATGTTATTACAAATTTAGAAATTAGATCTTTACCCAGAATCTTTTTAAAAAAAGGGGTATATTCAAAAATAAAAAAAAATACAAGAATGAATTTAAATTTTGAAAATTAACAAATATAGGCTACTGAATTGCAGAAGAAGGGTCGCTGTCAAAAGTTTCCCCCTTCATTATTAACAGGTCTGTTCAGTCAGTTTGTGGCTCTCCACACTCTATTAAGAAATTAAGGAATGGTACTTTGTTAATTGAAACAACGTCTGCGAAGCTAAGTAGCAGCGTTGTTAAAATTACACTAATAGGAAGTACTAAAGTAACTGTTGAACCGCATAGATCCCTCAACTCATCTCGAGGAGTGGTTTACTCTCGAGATATACAAGATATGTCTGAGGCTGAGTTATTGGAGGAGCTTACCTCCCAGAGAGTGACGCAAGTCAAAAGAGTTACGCGTCGGGAAAATGGAATTGATGTCGGTACCCCGACACTTATCATAACATTTTCCACCCCTCAACCTCCGGATCGTCTTAAGTTGGGTTACTTGTCTGTTCGAGTGAGATCGTATGTCCCAAACCCTCTGCGCTGTTTTCAGTGCCAGGAATACGGACATACGAAAACTAACTGCAAGAAACCTGCGATATGCGCAAAGTGCAGTTCACCTGACCACTTAGACAGCGATTGCACTACTGAAAATGAACTCTGCGCAAACTGTAAAGGAAGTCATTCAGCAAGGTCTCGGGATTGCCCCAAGTATAAAGAAGAACGGGAAATTCAGAAAATTTCGTCTGAACAGAAGCTTTCCTTTCCCGCTGCTCGTAGCGAGTACAGAAAACTGAATAGCATTCGAAATGCAGTCCAGCCTGACATTTCGTTTGCAGCTGCAACTAGTGTCCAATCTCGTGTATCTGGTGAGTGCTCGTCATGCGTTGAGTTGAAGAGTGTTGTTGAGAATCTAACTAAACAGGTTGCTTCCTTGACTTCTGCTCTAAAAGCGTTATTAAGCACCAAGCAAACAGAAATTGGTTCAAAGAGGTCTGTGTCTCAAGTGTGTAACCTTTCTGCGACGCAGAGTTCAAAAGCTCAGCTGTCAAGTAAGACAGCCTCTACCTCAAAGGGAAAACCCCTTTCAGTATCCAAGACGCTTCCAGCGGAAGCGTCTAAATTTCTAAAATCTCCTCCGTCTGGGTCCAAGATCCACGATATGATAGGAGATTCATCGGCCCTAGAAAAGGGCTTTATACAAGTAAAAGGGAAAAAAAGGAAGGAGAAAATAGTGTTTGAAACGCAACTCCTCCGTTGCGAAATACCCTTTAATAGTTTAATTCAATGGAATGTTCGCGGGATCCGGTCTAGGTATGAAGATATAAAGATATTGATCCGGGATAAGTGTCCGTTTGCGCTTTGCCTGGAAGAGACGATGTTACAACCTGATATCCGATTATCCTTTCGTGGATACGAATTGTTTAGGAAAGATTCCCTGCATGGTGGCCCTGGTGATGGGGTTGCAATATTACTTCACCAGTCAATGCAGGGGATGAGTCTGGATATCCAAACGGACCTTCAGGCTGTAGCAATCAGGATAACTGTCCCGGTGTCGGTTTGCGTGTGTAATGTTTATTTACCACCAAACACAGACATTTCATACCTAGCCATGAGAGAATTGCTGGAACAGTTACCAGCTCCATATATCGTCCTAGGAGATTTCAATGGTCACCATTATTCTTGGGGCTCCTCACTGTGCAATGGTAGAGGTCACATGGAGAGGGTCCGGAGTGATTTAGACTTATGTCTATTGAACGATGGATCTGAAACATTCATGTCATCCTCAACAGGATCCTGGTCGTGCTTGGACCTTACTTTCTGCAGCCCGTCCCTTGTTCCAAGGTTGATGTGGAGAGTACTGCCAGACCTGTACGGAAGTGATCACCGACCGGTGGTGGTCGAATTTTTTGACTACCACCCTGTCGATGACCTTCCGAAACGATGGATTGAAAAGCTTGCACGGTGGAATGAGTTTTCAAGTTTAATGGAATCTGAATATGAAGATGATGATGATGCACGAAAGCTGTTGTCTTCTTTTGTAGAGAGGATGTCTGCAGCAGCTGCCCAGAGCATTCCTAAAACATCGGGAAAAGCGCGGCGTCCGCCGGTACCTTGGTGGAATGATCGTTGTAAGGAGGCTCTTCAGGACCGCCGTAGGACCTTGCGCATTTTTAGTCGCAGACCTACAGATGCCAACCTGGAAGCGTACCGAAGGGCTCGGGCCTGCTGTAGGCGTATCTTTCTTGAGAGTAAGAGGGAGTCGTGGAGCCGTTACGTTGGAGATATTAACAGGAGTACCCCTGTGACAACGGTATGGAGAAAACTGCGTTCGGTATGTGGGAGGACGTCTCCACATCGAATCGCAGGGTTGCAAGTTGACGGTTCTGTGATTACATCACAGTCCGACATCGCTAATGCAATTGGTTCTTCGTTAAGATCAGCGTCTCTCACGTCTTCATATTCAATTCAATTTCAAAATCATAAGAAAACCATTGAATCTCTTCCTTTTCATATAGCGGACACAAATGATCCTCTGAACATTCCTTTTTCAATGCCTGAACTAAGAAAAGCGCTCAAAGTTTCTCGAAATACCTCGCCTGGAGGAGATGAAATTACACTTTCGATGATAGCGCATTTACCAGACTCCGGGTTAAGGCAACTCCTACATATTTTTAATAAAATATACGCTTCTCGAAAGCTTCCAGAATCTTGGAAAGAAGCAATTGTTGTTCCGATCCTCAAACCTGGTAAAGATAAAACATTGGCCTCCAACTACCGTCCCATCTCCTTAACAAGTGTTGTTTGTAAGGTCATGGAAAGAATGGTGAATAGTCGTCTCATGTGGTATCTGGAAAAGAATGACTTCCTCGCTCCTGAACAGAGCGGTTTTCGGAGAGGGAGGTCTTCGACAGACCACTTGGTGGCCCTTGAGACGGCTATCTGCAATGCGTTTGCATTGCGGCAGCGCCTCGTTGCCGTATTCTTTGATTTGAAAAAAGCATATGATACGGCTTGGCGACGAGGTATTCTTAATACCTTGCGGGAGTGGGGCATCGCTGGGAACATGTTGGCCTTCATTAAAGACTTTCTGGATGACCGATCATTTCGTGTAAGGGTTGGTCAGAGTTTGTCAAACAGGTTTGATTTGGAAAATGGTATACCGCAGGGGAGTGTAATTAGTTGTACCCTATTTGCGGTTGCCATTAACAATATTGTGAAAATTTGCATATACCCTGTTAAATGTTCGTTGTTTGTAGATGATTTTGCGATATATGTTGCATCTAGAAATGTTGTTTCTGCTGAACGAGCCCTACAGCTTACTATATACCGTCTTGAGGAATGGTCACGGCAGACTGGCTTTAGTTTTTCTCCTGAGAAGACTAAATGCATTCAGTTTTGCCGAATACGGACTGATAATGTTCCAAGACTGTATTTAATGGGTCACCATATCGAAGTTAGCACTGACATCAGGTTTCTAGGTGTTGTATTCGACAAAAGACTTACATGGGTTCCGCATATTAAAGACCTACGGGCTAGGTGCTTAAAGGTCGTTGATATTCTGCGTGTTCTTACAGGTACATGTTGGGGAGCTGATAGATCATGTATGATAAGGTTCTACAAGGCTCTAGTGCGATCACGTATAGATTATGGCGCTGTAGCGTACTCATCTGCTACTCCCACTTCGCTAAGAATGCTTGAGAGTGATCACAATTCTTGTTTACGATTGTCTACAGGTGCTTTTCGTTCTAGCCCTGTTGTCAGCATCTTAGTTGAAAGTGGAGAAATGTCGTTATACAGACGTTGCCAGCAGTTTCTATTGACGTACTTTGCCAAGTTGAAAGCTAGACCTTACCATTTCTTGCATGACATCATTCTCAACAACCCCTGTCATGATTTGCATCTGATGAACGCCCGACTGCCTACACCATTCAGTGTAAGAGCGTTGGAGATATGCAACTACCTCGATATTGCGATTCCTCGTGTCTACCCATGTAATTCTTGTCTATTTCTACCCTGGACCATCGCTCAGTTACACATTATCTTTGAAATGTGTAAATACTCAAAGGCAGACACAAGTTCTGTGGTATTTAATAGCATTTTCAGTGAGTTAGTTGAAGCTATTAAACCATCTACGGTTGTATACACGGATGGATCAAAGTCAGATGTTGGAGTTGGTTGCTCGTTTGTTGCTAATGGGAGAACCTATTTGTTTGGATTACCTGTGGGAACCAGTGTTTACACGGCTGAACTTTACGCTATTAGTAAAGCTCTGTCTGTAGTCTGTGTGCGTGGGCGTCGGGTGTTGGTGTGCACTGATTCGCTTAGTGCCCTTCAGTCGATTACTGATTTATATTCACGCCACCCGCTAGTTGTAGATGTCCACGGCACCGTGAAGCAGCTTAACGATAGAGGAGTAAGCGTTGTTTTCTGCTGGGTTCCGGGTCATGCTGGAATCTCGGGAAATGAGGCTGCTGATTTGGCCGCTAAGGAGGCGGCACGCCAACCGGCTTTCACGCAATATCTGACTGTGTCAGATTTCGTGGGCCTGGTGAAGCGTGTCATCACTGATTCCTGGCAGGTAGAATGGACTGGCTCTCATGGCAACAAACTTCGGGAAATAAAACGTAATGTTAAGCCTTGGGATACGTCACTGAGGAAGAATAGAAGGGAAGAAGTTGTCATCGCGCGACTTAGAATTGGGCACACCAGATTAACCCATGGGTATCTCATGACGTCTGGTGATACTCCAGTTTGTGGCAGATGCGATTGTCCTTTGTCAGTCAAACATGTATTGGTTGATTGCGTCTGCTACGCAGCTCTGCGTCGGCGATTCAAGATTCCCTCTGACATAAGGAATATACTCGGTGACGAAAGCCCTATTTTGGACGCAACTTTAAAATTTTTACGATCCATCAGTGTTTACAACAGTGTCTGATAGTCTGGGGTGTGTTGCAATGTTTTATATGTGCTAATCTATTCTATTTTATAGTATATGTATTTATATTAGTTGTAAGTTTGTATTTATATGTCTGTGTTTTTATTATGAGGCCCCTTTACAGCCTTTTGCGACGTCATATGTTTGTGATATTATTTGTTTTTAATGTAATTTTTTAGTTGTGATATTAGTTTTTAAGATTTTAATTAAGTAAGTGTCAATGTCATTTTTGTTATTTATTGTTACTGTGATATTAAGTTTAAGTTTATGTGCGTATGTTTTTTTTGTTTTTAGCGTTTTTTTTTTTAGCCTATTTTGTCTGTGATACTAGATTATAAGATTTTAACTATTATATGTATATATATATATATATATATATATATATATATATGTAGGGGAGACTGTTGTACCTTGGATCACTTTTTCTATTATGTAATAAAAAACTAATTTTTCACAATTTTTTTTTAGTTTTAAGTATTCTCTCATGTGTATCAGCTATTTTACTATAGTTTTCACTATCTAGATGCTTAAGAATAATAATGGTTAATTAAATTTTAAAAAATAGATAATTGCATGTAAAGTGATCCATGGTACAAGATGGTCTTGTACCTTGGATCACACCCTCTTGTACCTTGGATCATTCACAACACATTCACAAGTACCTTGGATTTAAGAAAGCAGAAACACAATAAAACACTATGAATAGTTACAAAATATATTTGTGTATTCAGTCATGTTAATTACAATTAACTTCAAACAATAAAAGTTTATAATTCAAGAGTAAAAACGTTTATTACAAAATTACTGTTTCCTATTCTTATTTTATATTACTAATATTCTACTAAAATTAATAACTTTTCATAACTAAAATGCATACCATTCCTATTTTACATTATAATTTGTAAAATCTATTTTAAACCACAATTGTCCCTTAACTCGAGCTGAGCCACTGCATTCTGTTGGTTTAGTCAATTTTACTAAAATATCTGACTCATTTACATCGAATGTTTCTTCTGTTTCAATTAAAAATTTGCTACTCATTCCAATACGTTTCAAAAACTGTATTTTGAATTCAAACCCACCGAAATCTTGTGAAATAATTCTCCCAACATAGTGTTCAGTTAATCCTTTTTTTTTTGGAAACTGTACAAGAACATAATCGCCATTATTCAAACTAGGTCTTTCTAATTCAAGCTCTTCTTGTGCATCAGTTAATTGAGCGTTAATTTCTTCTAATAGGTCCCCATCGTTATCTGAATCATCACCTTCAGATACAGCCACCTGATCATCACTTTCAGAGTCACTTTCAAAAACTAAATATTTCCTTGCTTTACGCTGGGTTTTTTTATTATTTGCAGAATGTTTAGTAGTCTTTGTCTTCAATAAGCCTCTTTTCTTACCTTTTTCTCTTCTTATCTCTTCCTTTTCAGGAGTATCCGTTACTATTTTGCTTCGTCCGCATTTTCTACCACGTCTGTTAGTTTTCCTTGCTGTTCCCTTCGGGTAAGGCTGAACATCCTCTGGAGAAACAAAAGCATTGGAACTGATTTTATTCTGGTTTGGTGTAACAGCTGAAGTAGACGGCTCTTCCTCCCTTTCATGAGCATCAGTCACAATAGCTATAGTATTGTCTGTAGGGTTTGGACGATCAGAAACATAAGAACCCAGAAAATCCTCTTCTGAAAATATTTGTCTATTAAATGGATAAATTCCTGTTTTCATAAAACCACTAACAATATTACTAGTACTGAATGCCTTAGAATAAATATGACCAACTATTTCTGCAATATTATAAATGTTAAAAGTTTTTCCAGGGTTATTTAATAGCCAACGGTCAACAGCTTGGTTGTAGAAGGTTTTCAGTGATGAATACACAGTTGCATCAAGTGGTTGCAATCTGTGCGATGTATGAGGCGGAAATGTGAGCATAACTACACCTGCTGCTGATGCTTTTTCAATAACTTCAACAGATAAATGTGTTTCATGATTATCGACTATCAATAAAACACGTTCATCTCGTGATGGTTTTACATGAGCTATGAAGTGATCCATGAACTTCACATACAAACATTCATTGGACCATCCTGATGGATTGGCTCCACCAATAGTCCCAGGAGGTGCACCATTAAGCATGTATTCCTTAAAGTTAACCCTAGGAAAGATTAGCATGGGAGGGATGTGATTACCGATAGCACTTATGCAAGCAGACAATGTTACAAGGTGACCTCGTTCACCTGAAGTGACACTTCCTATCTGCTTTAAGCCTTTTGGGGCCACAATTTTGCTTGGATTCTGGACAGTCGTTAGTCCAGTTTCATCCTGATTCCAAATACGATGAGGTGGGAATGGGCCTAATCTCAAATGTGCCTCTTCAAGGTTTTTAAAGAATGTTTCAACATTAGTAGGGTTAAAAGCTGTTGCTCTCGACAAACTAGTCTTTTCTGGCTTTCTAATAGATAATTTTTTAGCATGCCTTCCCATAAACAGTCTCATCCATTCTTCTCCAGCTGTTTGTTCGACGTCCCATTTCACAGGTCGATTTTTATTATTGGCAACAGCAAACTTATAAGCCAGAACCCGAACTCCTTTCTTAGTCAAACCGTAATTCATCTTTGCCACTTTGTTTATATATTCTACTAAACAGAGCTCTTCTTTTTCAGAAAATACTTTTCTTGTATCATATCGAACATCATAGTGGAATTCTTCTTTTCCAGAATTCTTAAAAGCTTTTAAATGTCGAACTAATGTTGTAAATTTGACGTTAAACACTTTACATGATTCTCTAATTGATATTCTTCTTCCTCCTTCAGCACAAACGGCTTCTATTGCCTTCTTAATGTTTTCAGGATCAATATGTTCCCGTTTTTTCCCTGATTTGCTTCGTGGCATGGTATTACAACCTGAAAAAATCACAATAATTAACATCATGTACCTTGGATCAGTGATCTAAGGTACAGGATGTGGTGGTGATCCATGGTACAAGAGGCGATATTTAACAGTTGGAAAACAGATTAATCTTTATAGGTTATGTTTTAACTATTGAATAATATGTAATCTTACTCACCAAATTATACTGAATAAGCTGATATATAAAGAAAATCTTTAAACTATTTTTAATGTTTGTAAATAAAAAAATATTTTGTTTGAAATACTTTACTTTTTACAGATAAAAACACATTTCACAGATAGACTCGAGAACAGTACATTAATGACAAATAAAAATACGTTTTAACTGCACTCTAGTGAGTAGTTCAAAATGTAGTGTAACTGTTTTCCACAAGGTTGCAGCACAAACCAAGATAGGGGTTAGTGATCCAAGGTACACTATGTCCAAGGTAACACAGTCTCCCCTATATATTAAAAAAGGCGTTCTGCACTCGGGTTTTTTACACCCATGTGTAGAACAACAGGCGATGATAACCTCGCCAAGGTTTTTCGCCTCAAAAAAAAAAAAAAAAAAAAAAAAAAAAAGAACTCAGGCATCCGACAATCCGACCATACCTTTGTGGTTGTGATCACAGCTTAAATCCAAATTTACTTTTAAATCAAAATGCCAGTCGTCTTAGAATCCATGATTTTGCCCTTGAACCTCAGGCCTTAGGTTTTCGTTTCAGCTCATAATTAAATCTCTTAAGATCTCCGTTATCAACCTCGAACCTCGAACTAGGAACTTGAACCCTAAGTTAACATAGTTCGAAAAGCATTAAAAACTAATAAAAGTAAAATTAACAACGAAACAGAAGGTTTCGCTAACTTCAGAAAAAAATTCAGTTAACATTTTGAAAATAAAATTTTACGTATAAAGGCCAATTCAAAGTAAAAACATGAACATACAAATATAAGATATTTTACTGGCAACTTTCAATTGAATTATAGATACATTTAATATATTACGAACTAATTAATTTGTTACCTGAATATTTAGCAAAATACAATATAGCTTTGGAATTATTACAATTCACGGTCTACCACAGACCTGAGCAGTTTTACAATAAAATTAAAAATAAATACGTAATTACAAAAGCTGGCTAGAAGAGCCACACCCTAGTTTTAATACAAGTTAAAAAAATACAGCCGTGTTAGATATTCCCACGTTCCATTTCCAGTAAAACATAAAAAAAAACCAGGAGAAACACTTACCGAAAGGGTAAAACGCAGTGATCATAACGAAAATACGTAGAAATAATATTATTAACGATTCAACATACTGGTATAAATTATATGACCGTCTCTAGTCAATCATGGCCGCAAACAGAACGAAACCGGCTACAACGACAGTGGAACCAGCTGTCCACGTCACGCACATACAAATACGTCACCTAGTACAACAAAAATCCAAAAGAGTGCAGGAGCCTACAGTGAATATTAATAGAAGCGGTAAAGAAAGATAAATATGAAATACGGATTGTAACATATAGAAAATAGTGTAAAAACCCCTATCGCTGCCGACAACACATACGGCAAACAAAGCGACAGGTTGGTAAAGGGTGTTAACAAAACATACTGAAAGGAAGCTAAAAAAAAACAAACACTCAGGTAAATCGTTGCACAAAATGAAATAAATCTCGAAAAGTATGCAGTAAAACAATTTAATTTTATAAAAATAGAATATGGTCCAAATATCAATAATTCATACAAAGTTACCCAGTCTTAAATAGCTGAAAAATCTAAAATAATTGGTGCAAATATTAATAATTCATACAAAGTTACCCAGTCTTAAATAGCTGAAAAATCTAAAATAATTGGTGCAAATATTAATAATTCATACAAAGTTACCCAGTCTTAAATAGCTAACAAAATCTAAAATAATGACAGATCCAAAAAGGTATGAGGCAAATAATAGTTTATACCAAGTAAAAAAAATAAAAATATTTAAAGATATGCTCATTTGATAATACAGAATATCGAAGTGGCCAAAATATTACTGAATTAAACTTGTATTTTTCAAGTATAGCATGCTAGCAGCTTCCTATTCAAAAAAAATATAGTTACTTTTGCCTTAAATTCCATAAGTATACAACATTTGTATACACACATAAATATATGTAAAAGTACAAATATGCAGAAACAAATTTAAGTTATACTATACATTTTTTTACAAATATATTAATTAATTAAACAGAAGTTAAATCATAAACTTTTTTTAAATTTTAAATATTAGAAATACTTGAATTAAATCCAAAAAATTAATTTATAGAATGTAAATAAAGAATAATAAATTTTAAGAAAAATTTGTGGAAAGAAAAGTTAAATTTTATTAATTAATGTTCCTGATTGCATTATGTTTTGCCAAAGTTTTAGTAGGAAAATAGTCCACGTAGATCACTTTAACTGCACTAATTTTCCTGTCCAGAACAAGAACTTGACAGTATGGATATTAGTTGGGGCATGATCTTCTCCCCAGAAAAAAAATGTATCGGTTACCTCGCCCAAACACTTGAATATAGATGGATACTCCTCACATGATAATAAAATGACAAAACATACCCGATTGTAGTTTACTTTTATTTTTCCAGTATTACTGACGTGTGCGATAACCGGTAGAAGATCTACAGATGTTATTTTCATCCAAAGTGTATTTCATGTAACTCCATGACAGAGAATTTCAGGAAACATTGAAAGTAAATTAAAAGATGTTGACCAGGTGACCATTCGTCCTTCTTGGGAGTCAAACCCCCATGTAGTGGTTATAGAAATTGTACGAAACACTGGACGGCTATTACCATCCCAGGATTGGAACCCTGAACAAAAGATCGAGCCAGTGATAAAATTAAGTAAAAAAAACGTCGATCGCAAGTAAAGCACAAACGCACAAATTAAGCAATATAAATGAACAAAATTACAAAGATCAGAATTTAAAAGTAGAAACTTAATACGAGTTGCAATTAATTAACAATAAGGAAGTTTTTAAAAAAAAATTCAAAACAGTTAAAATAAGCTATTACTTGTCGAAGTAAAATACAATTTACCAAATTACAAAACGTTATATCGGTTACAATAAATTTATCATAAGTTAAAATTTAGTTTTACATAAACCAAAATCGAATTTAGTAGTAATAAAATTGCAACAACAACTGCAACATAGATTCGTTAGTATAAGATACAAAATTTATGCAACTCGTGATAAATTTCCAGCCTTCGGAATGCTAAAATAAAAATCAAAAACTTACCATATTTATGGGCAAGTAGAATTAACTTTTTCAAAAGTTACAAATTATAAAAGTTTAATTTTATTTTAAATAAAATTTACAACTACATTGCGAACGAACCGCACACAATGAAAAGACCATACAGACTGTACTAACTTGCAAATGGAGACATCGATGAGATGGCAAAACGCAGTTAGAAGAAAAAGCGGTAGATCGCACCACCGGACGGTGAGTTAATTAACATCACCACAGTAAACGTTGACAAAATGAACTACGAAATATCGTTAACCAAAAGAAACAACAAGCGAACGTTAAAAACCGTACAAAACGTAACAATCTGGAAACAGATGTTACAATAGACGTTACAGGTTTGGCATTTTTTCATTTGTATTATGCCTGTCCACATACCCAGACTTATGCAGGCATCATCACTTAAAGAAAAAAACTGCTTGTAACTGTTGTAGTTACAGCTTTAAAGCAGTTAATGGTGTAGGATTCGTTAGTATAACTTTTTTGGAGGCAATTTTTTATTCTGTATAGATTTAACTAATTTTTAAAAACTACCGTAAATATGCTTCTCCAAGTGCAAAATGTTGGGTTTGGCATTTAATCGCCGTTTTGAAAATGTAAACTTTTAAATTTCTTCACAGTTGTATAGGGTACGATCGACTTATTTAATTGCAACGTTTAAAATTTGCTTTCACAATGGGGAAATGTTGGGTTTGCTGACCTTTGAGCTGTCACGTGATCGTCACTGTCAGAATTTCGAAATTAACCTTTGAAAACCTTAAAATGTGCTTCTGCAAGTGCGAAATGTTGGGTTTGGTGACGTTTGAGCTGTGATAATTGCGAAATTATCGTTGAAAACCTTAAAATATGCTTCTTCAAGTGCGAAATGTTGGTTCTTTTAAAAAAAGATGTGCTTCTGCAAGTGTGAAATTAAAGGTATATTTAGTATTTTATAAGTGTAAAAAAACAACTTTAAAAATGCTCTTACAAGTGTGAAATTAAAAGTGTATTTAGGCCTTTGGGTGTGATAAGGGTTGACCTTGAATTGAGTTTGAACCGCCCTTTTATACCTATAGGCCTTCTTACTCTGTTAAGCCGCTTTGACACAAGGCCACTAAATAGGCCGGGTTACAAGAGACACATAGAGCATCAGTACAGTTACTTTCAGAATTGCAAAGAGAAGACCCATCTGAGTATCGAGCGTGTTTACGAATGTCACATAAAAAATTATATCATCTTGGACTTTTAGAGCCTTTGATTTCAAAACAAAACACTACAATGAGAGATGCTCTGCCTGCCAAATTGAAGTTTGTAATTACTTTTTCATATTTAGCTACAGGAATAGCTTTAGGAGCCTACAACACTTTTTCTGAATTTCAGTCACCTATTTCAAGATTTATTTCTGAGGTGTGTGTTGCTATTTACAGTAGCCTGGAGGAGTATATAAAGGTAATTAAAATAATAAATACTATACCAAGGTGTACAGACTGTCGGAAATTTATGGGATTATTGGTCAGGTAAATACAAGCAAAATATTTGATGTGTCTTACGTATTTTGGCTTATTATTGAAACATGAAGCCTATCATTCCTTCACTTCTGCGCATGTTCAATGCATTTAAATTTTAGTAATTCACCATGAATTTTTACTTTCTCTTGCCTATATGAATATAGGAAGGAAAGTATTGTTTTCATGTCGAGTTTTCATCGGATCTACACGTTTTCAGACCCCCTGAACCCAAAAAAACATGGTTTTAGCGGTGTGTGTGTGTGTGTATGTGTGTGTGTGTGTGTGTGTGCGCGTGTGTACAAAATATCTCAAGAACGGAACATAGTACGAACTTGAAACTTAAGTTACATACCACCACCGGACCCGACACGAACATTTTCATCAAAATCGGTCAACCGGAAGTAGTAGTTTATTCGTGTAATTTTTCACTTTTTTCGATTTTCTCAAAAACTGGTCCTACGATTTTTTTAAAAATCGCTTGGTTCACTGAATTTTTTTATGCTCTACAAGATAGGGTAGGCGCCATGTTTCCTGAAATTCTCGGTGAGGCTGTTTTCACGTAAAAAAATTGTTTTTTTAAGATTGCGGCGTTAATATGCATTTTAGCGCAAAAATTTATATAATAAAAAACGTAGAAAATTTCAAATTCTACAAGTTTTATTTCAAACATTTTTTTGTATAACACTTAGTTTAGCGGTAATTAGCAATTTTCAGTTTTTTCTCACGAAAACGTGTGAAAAATCGATTTTTTTTAAAGATTTCGGCCTTAGTATGCATTTTACGACAAAAGTATATATAATCAAATTTATAGAATATTAAAAGATCTACAATTTTTATTTAGTGCATTTTATACTACAGAGCCTACCTTAGCGTGAACGAGTTATTTTCCGTATTTTTAAGCCAAACTGAGGTCGATTTTCATTTTGCGTCTTTAACTTATAATTAAAATCAGGTTATGTTTATTGAGGTTAGTTTTTTATTTGTTTCTAATGTTTTATTACTAATTTTAGGTTTATTGTTAATTATTTACATTGGCAAGAGAAAGTTGTGTGAGTGTTTCACACCAGATTTTTTTTTCTTGTATTACTTCAGAGGCTTTACTCCTCCATCACATAAATAGGTTGAATACTGTTCAGGTGTTGAAACTTATTGCATTGTTTGGAGGCATTTACAGTACCACCAGTTTCCTTATCTCTACTGGTATTCTTACCATAAAATAGGCATAGAGGACGATTTGTTTAATATTGTCTTTTGTTTGTTGTAATGTTTTGGAAGACAGTACATTCGTTTAATTTCCAGAGTCAAGGCTTGTCATCTTACAACACCATTCATCGAGCCGCATCCTCACTTTTGCTGTTCTATGAAATATACCATTAATATAACTGTCTTAAATGCCATTAAATGTGTTAGAGTTGCAGCTGTATTAAATTCAGACTAATACAGTATTTAATTTAATTTTATGATAAGTTACATAACGTTATTTTATCTTTATCATGATCAGCTGTTGAATGAAGCCATTATGACTAAATTCTATGTTACTATTGTACATCCATTAATATTAGATAATATTTTCTAATGAAGATAATAACTTTAGTCCAGGAATAATAAGTGTTTCTGACTGTTTGTTTTCGGGTACTAACCTTAACCTGTTGCAGGACTTCTCAAAATTGTCCAAAACTTCATCTCGTCTTAGTAGTTCTCCAGTCAATCAGTGATAGAAATTCACATCATCTGCTGGTTACGGATGCCCCTTGCACCTTGAAGCACCTGAATGATAGAGGAGTAAGCGTTGTTCTCTGCTGGGTTCCAAGTCATGCGGAATCTCGGAAAATGAAGCCGCTGATCTAGCCGCTAAGGAGTCAGCACGCCAACCGGCCTTCATGCAATATCTGATTTTGTCGGATTTTGTGAATCTGGTGAAGCGGCTCATTACTGATTCCTGGTAGGCAGAACGGCCTGACTCTCATGGTGAACCGTGAAATTGAGCCTTGGCCTACATCACTGAGGAAGAACAGATGGGAAGAAGTTGTGACGGCATGCCTTAGAATTGGGCACACGAGATTAATCTATGGGTATCTCATGACATCTGGTGATGCTCCATTGTGTGGCAGGTGCGATTGTCTTTTGACAATCAAACATGTATTGGTTGATTGCATCGGCGATTTAAGATGCCCTTTGAATTACAGTATATACTTGGCAATGAAAGTCCTATTTTGGACGCAACTTAAAGATTTCTATGATCCATCTGTATCTATAACAGTGTCGGACAGTCTTGGGTGGATTGGAACATTCCATTTGTTCTAATAGTATCTAATTTTAAGTTTATATTTGTATGTGCGCATGTATTTAATATTGTGGCCATATACAGCCTTTTTTTTATCCTTTATGTCTGTGATATTATTGTTTTCTATGTAAATTTTATTTTCTTGGCTGTGATACTAGTTTGTAAGATGTTAATTTTATAAGTTGTTAACGTTGTAAATGTTATTTATTCTAAATGTGATATTAGGTTTAAGTTTATGTTTTTATGTTATTCCATGTCTATGGCCCCTTTAAAGCCTTGGTTTTATTGTTTTAAGAAAAGTGCATTTTACACTTTGGGCTCTCATAACAGGCGATGATAACCGCCTTGGTTTTTCGGCTAAAAAAAGCAGATATTGTACCGTAGTAAGGCTTAGGTGCATTATAATTCCTCAGTGATGTCAAACTACCACTTTGTACTTAAAATAGCAATGAAATATGTATAATACAGTTTATAGTTTAACTTAAAGTCTCATTAACAGCTGAGTCATTAGCAACTACTGTGAATTATGAAATGTTGGGGTTTTGACGTGTTTGAATTTCGAGACCCTAGCTGCAAATCGAACCTGGGACCTTCCATTTGCTAGCTGGCACACTGACCGATATCCCGGAGCGGCGGTCAAATTTTATTTAATCATAGATAAAATTATAAGGAGTAATGAGACGATTTATATCAAGTATAATTTAATTTGTTATGATGCCAAATTAAGTAGGCCTACAGCTGGCTCTGAACAGTGTGCATTTTCATTGCTAGTAAGAAAACTTCTCTCCCTATTTACAATAAGTTTGTACCTCATTTGATTAATGTACATTTTAATGATTAATTAAGTAATACATTAATACATAATGATTACATTAATGAATTAATGTACATTTGATTATTCTGGTTGGGAATCTGAAGATGTGGGAATTTAATTCTATCATTTTTACTGGGATGTCTTAAACAACGTAAAATGAGTCTATTTGTGTTATTATTCATTTATTACCAGCTGATGAGGATTATCTCTTAATGAAATTATTATTTTAAAAATGTTGTGAAGACTGTGAGACTAATAACGAAGCTTTAATGGAATTGTTAAGTACATCTTTCTTTTTAATTTTGGTAATTTCATCATTTTAATTGTATGTAGAGAATTAGGCTAAGAGAATTATCATTGTTGTTTGATAGTTCAAGTGAGTGTAATAACTGCGCACACATAGTGTAGTTTATTTTAATTTTATATTGGGTGCACATTATATACTTTGTTTCTTTACTGGTTCTTGATTTGAATCAGTATTGTTATTTTTTTTAATATTCATTAAGAATTCCTATTAGGAAAGGAGGCAGTAACTCTTACCCTAATAAAGCAAAATTTGTATTTAAAAATTTGTGTCTGTAGAAATGTAGTAGTCTCCCCCTGAATGGATATACCTTGGGCTAAACTGTGTCGGTTAATCACTTTCATAATTTGTGGGTCTTTCTAGAAATAATTATTGTTTGTAAAATTTTTATTTTGAAATGAAAATTTTGAAAAATTACAATAGGCGGACCGGAGATGGTTGGCACACGTTTAATATTTGAATTTTTTCGTGAAAAGTGTGGACATTTCAAAAACAAACACCGTAGTAACACGTATTGATACTTTAGATATACTAGTAAAATTTGAACCTGAATGATTTTAAGATTAACACTTTTTCTGATACAAATATTGTAAAGCCCCATTGCGATTGAGCCAACTTGCCTCACTAACGGGGTACTTTGGTGCTTTTAATTCGTTAGGGAATTTAAATAATTTATTAAATTATGGAATTCCTACTAGAGCATTCTGGAACCAAAACTAAAGTTTTGGTTCCAGAATGAGATTTTACCATATCATAAAAGATTCATGATATGGTAGGAGACCCATCCAACCTAGAAAAGGGCTTATGCAAGTGAAGGGGAAAAAAGGTAGAAAATTGTGTTTGATACCTAACTCCTCATCCCGAAATACCTTTTAAAAATATTATTCAATGGAATGTTCGTGGGATCAGGTATGAAGAATGAAAAGATTAGGTATGAAGAAATGAAGCTGTTGATCCGCGAAAAGTGTCCGATTTCTCTGTGCCTACAGGAGACGATTAATGCCTGATATCTCAATGTCCTTTCATGGATGTGACATGTTTAGGAAAGACTCCCTGCATGGTGGCTCTGGCAGTGGGGTCGCTATATTACTTCATTGGTCAATACAGGGAGTGAATCTGGATATTCAAACGGATCTTCAGGCCGCAGCGATCAGGATAACTGTACTGGTGACAGTTTGTGTGTGTAATATTTACATCCACCAAACAGTTTATGTTCTGCACTGGGGCTTTCTACACCCTTGTGCGGAATAACAGGTGATGATAACCGTAATGGTTTTTCGCTTTAAAAAAAACAAAGAGGAGCTTGGGGAGCTGATAGATCATGTATGATAAGGTTCTACAAGGCTCTAGTGCGATCACATATAGATTATGGCGCTGTAGCGTACTCATCTGCTACTCCCACTTTGGTAAGAATGCTTGACACCATCCACAATTCATGTTTGCGATTGTCTACAGGTGCTTTCCGTTCTAGCCCTGTTGCCAGCATCTTAGTTGAAAGTAAAAATGTCATTACACAGGCGTCGCCAGCAGCTTATATTGATGTACTTTACCAAGTTGAGAGCTAGACCTTGCCTTTTCTTGCATGACATTACTGAAGAGCATTCACTGTTTCAACCAGGCACTGTGATCACGGTGACAGTGATTTTGTGTTCACCATTACTTTTAATAGTTACTAGTGATTTAGTAATAACTGTGTATATACTTAGTATATTTTTCTGTTGTAATCATGAAATAATAATAATTTTTTCAGTTGTTAGTTATTTCATAATAAATGAAGTTTTGAAAAAATTAAAAAAATGTGCTACAGATATAACTAAAATAAAAATTTATTCTAAAACTGATTAACACAAGGTATCCTAAATTAGTAATAAAAAGAACATTTTGTATAAAAAAGAGAAAGTACAAGAAACAATTTACAACTGAAAAAATTAACAACGCACAATATAAATAAAATAGCTACGTAGAACTTGGAAAGCAATAAAAATAACACTGTAATGTAATTATGTTACCGCGATCAGAAATGTAAAAAAACTACCCTTGTTTTGTTTAGTCTAGTAGATGAAAAACATAACACGGGGAAGAGCCTGAGAGAGGGATAGAGAAAGAGTGAGAGAGAGAAGAGTTCGTAAAAATTGAAGTAAAAGAGAATGGACGTGCCGGTTATCAAAGGAGAGCACCAAGCCCATTGAACAGACCAACATATCTTACGTAGTTATTATAGGGGCCTTGAAGAAGAGTAAGCATTTGTCGTTTTGTCTATTAACTGTGAACAGTGAATGAGTGAGTGAATTTTTTCACTAGTTTCTAAGGTGAAGGATTCGTTCTGTCTTAAAAGTGACAGTAAACAGTCAATGAGTAAGTAAATGATTTTTGTAAAAGTGATTGGGGGAACGAGAGGTCTGTTACTCTTCTATCTGTAGAGTTATGGTCGCCATTTTGTCCTGCCTTAAACACTGAACAGAGAATGAGTAAGCAAGATCTTTGTAACAGTGACTGGGGAATC
Source organism: Catonia carolina (assembly GCA_035578175.1). Taxonomy (NCBI): domain Eukaryota; kingdom Metazoa; phylum Arthropoda; class Insecta; order Hemiptera; family Achilidae; genus Catonia; species Catonia carolina. The sequence goes on along the minus strand of JAQMRL010000001.1, from coordinate 139,224,963 downwards.
AGAGGTTTGTACTATATCTAGAAGTACGGTGAACATTCGCCGTGTCGTCTTGTCTTCCAGTGACAGAAGAGTAAGCGATCTTTGTACCAGTGACTGGGGAACGGTTAATCGCTTATCTGAATAACTGTGAATTATAAGTAACCGTGACCCGTTCACAGTGACAGTTCTTTTGTCTCTTCTCTGCATGACATCATTCTGAACAACCCCTGTCATGATTTGTATGTGATGAACGCCCGACAGCCTTCACCATTCGGTGTAAGAGCGTTGCAGATCTGCAGCAACCTTGATATTGCTATTCCTCATGTCTGCCCATGTTATTTTTGTCTATTTCCACCCTGGACCGTTGCTCAGTTACACTTTAACTTTGAGTTGTGTAAATACTTAAAAGGCAGGCACAAGCTTTGTAGTATTTAATAGCATTTTCAGTGAGTTAGTTGAAGCTATTAAATCCTCTACGGTTGTATACACTGATGGATAAAAGTCAGATGCTGGAGTTGGCTGCTCATTTGTTGCTAATGGGAGAACGTATATTTTTGGATTACCTGCGGGAACCAGTGTTTACATGGCAGAACTATATGCAGTTAGCTAAGCTTTGTCTGTTGTCTGTGTGCATGGTCGTCGGGTGTTGGTGTGCTCTGACTCGCTCAGTGCTCTTCAGTCGATCAGTGGTATTCGCGCCTCCCACTAGTTGTGGATGTCCATGGCACCGTGAAGCAGCTGAATGATAGAGGAGTAAGTGTTGTTCTGTGTTGGGTTCCGGGTCATGCTGGAATCTCGGGAAATGAGGCTGCTTATCTGGCCGCTAAGAAGGCAACACACCTGGCAGGTGGAATGGACTGACTAATGGCAACAAGTTACAGGAGATAAAACGTGAGTTAAGCCTTGACCTACGTTGCTGAGGAAGAACAGAAGGGAAGAAGTTGTCATCGCGCGACTTAGAATTGGGCACACCAGATTAACCCATGGGTATCTCATGATGTTTGGTAATGCTCCAATGTGTGGCAGGTGCGATTGTCCTTTGACAATCAAACACGTTTTGGTAGAGTGCGTCTGCTACACAGCTCTGCGTTGGCGATTTAAATTACCCTTCAAGTTACGGGATGTACTCGGCGACGAAAGCCCTGATTTAGATGTAACTTTAAAATTTCTAAGATCAATCAGTGTATATAACAGTGTCGATAGTCTTGGGTTGAGTAGTGTGTTTATTTAATCTAATAGTAATATTAGTTTTAAGTTTATATTTGTATTTGTGTTTTTTATTTTTTCATGGCCACTTTACAGCCTTTTGTTTATCCTTTAGGTCTGAGATACTACAATTTCATGTAAATAAATTGTAGTAGGTGTTATTTATTCCAACTATGATATTAGATTTAAGTTTGTTTGTATGTTTTTCTAATTTTTTTTTATATAACATTTTTATGTAAATTTTATTTATTTATAAATAAATATTCACACTTGAGACCTTTACACCCTTATGTGGAATAACAGGCGATGATAACCGCTTTGGTTTTTCGCCTTAAAAACAATAAATAAATAACTTAAATAATAAGAGTGATAAATAGGGTTTCCAAGAAATAGTTTGAAATATTGTGACACTATCTCTAAGGTCTGCTTTGGAATCTGGGTAAATAAACTAATTAACTATAGTTTAAAATTCAAATATTTATTAACTGAATATTACAATTAAGTGTCTAAAATCTACAAGTAAATTACAATTAAACTATTATAATAAATAACAAACCAATTTTAATGAATTAATAACAATAAATAAAGTTAACTAATTTACTAAATACTACTGACAAAATGATACTTCGTACATCTTCTGTCATTATGTATGCTGGACAAAGACGAAAACATTTCATTACAAGATAAAAATTAGATTATATGAATAACAATTTGTTAAAAATTTATTCTGTTGTGTTTAAAACCTTTCATTCACAGCATAAAAACAATATAATGAACTATTTTTCTACTAAGTATAACAAGTGCAAAAAGTAGTTAAATTTTTTTAATTTTTTCCGTGTTTTTTATTTCTTATCACATAATAGAAAGGAAAGCTTCTGTTTACACAAGATTTTCTGAATTTCACATTCTTACACTTACTGCAATCCTGAGTGTAATACTTGAATATATCTGAAATATTGTTCGTTTTTGAATGTTCCACAGTCCAATTCTATTCTGAATCCATCTAAAGTAGAAAAACGTGCTTATCAAAAGTATCTTAAGGATCATGAAATGCAACATACCACAAAAAGGGAAAAAACAGTGCTAAAAAAGAATTTATCCCAATGACTAATTGTAGCAGATTAAAGTATTATGAAAAATGTACACCCATTACTCAAAACGTGATGTTTGTTGATTATTATTCCAAAGGTAAAATGACTCAGGATCAGAAGGTCAGTAATACTCTTTTATTGAAAGACAAAAAGGAAGAAAAGAAAGGAAGAAGTACAAAAGGTGGACAAGATCACTGGAGATGGTTAACAGTTACTTATGAATTAACTGTAAGTGAATGTAATATTACAGTATGCAAAAAAACATTTTCCAGTTAGTTTTTGGGATAACAAGGGGAAAAAAATTTATATTGCTATATATAAGTTTATAAATTTAATATACATAAATTTTAAAATTTTTATTTTACAAAATATAATGCAAAAGAAACTTACCATTATTGCTTTCAGTCATCCTTTTTTGCACCTGGTTTAATGATTTTCTTTTTGACGAAATATTTTTTATTTTGTCTATCATATTCTTTTCTCTATTGAAAACTTGTCCCATTTGATAATGAGAACAAACTGAGTGTCGCATTCATAGCAGCTTAGATGTTGCAGATAAACTAATGACTTGACTGTAGGTTATTTAGTGCATTCCCATTTTACCTGGAATAGTTCCAATTGCAGTAGGCACTAGATTGTCTATCTCAGATATACCTTCTTCATGAACTGTAAAAATTTTGATTTTTTTAAATGTTTTCTTTTAATTTATTTCAACAAAAACTTCAAATGTATTTATATCCTCTCAATGAGCAATAAGTTTGAACAGCAGTTCTTAAAAGTGCTGTACCTATTCCATATGCAACCCCCTTTCCATGGCCAGCTACTCAATTGTTCCAAGTAAAATGCATAAATTGAGGAAACATTTTGAAATGTTGTTTAGTGTTAAGTAAATAATTTTTTTAATTTTTATTTTAGGTGACAGGTCCATTACTTAATATATTAATACGGCGTACCGCAGGGAATTCATTTAATATCCACTTAAAAACTGGTACAATGTGAGACCATATGGCACAAGTATCATGCCGTAGTGACTTGCCAACTGAACAAAACAAATTTACCATTAATTTTCCCTGTTCATTTTTCTTATAAATAACACGAGTGTGTAAAGTAACCTGCTCCCTACCACCACCAAAATTCACTGATTGCATTTCATGACTTAACTAAAAAACTGACGTTTTGATGACACTGCAAAAACCAGCAAGCCAACAGACTTTGAACTGTGTTTTCTTAAAGTGTATGTCTGTGTTCTTATTATGTGGCCCCTTTACAGCCTTTTGTGATCTTTTATGTCTGTGATATTTTCTTTTTTTTAATGTAATTTTTAATTTTTTGGTTGTTATACTAGTTTTTAAGATTTTAATTTTTTTTCTAACTGTGATATTAAGTTTAAGTTTATGTGTGTATGTTTTTTTGTGTTTTTAGCGTTTTTTTTTTAGCCTGTGATGTCTGTGATACTAGCTTATAAGATTTTAGCTATTATATATATATATATATATATATATATATATATATATATATATATATATAAAGGCGTTCTGCACTCGGGCTTTTTACACCCTTGTGTAGAACAACAGGCAATGATAACCTCGCCAAGGTTTATCGCCTAAAAAAAACTCCTTTTTTCCTAAAGGGGGCATTATAGTGGTTAAATTAAATGAAGTGCTTGTACAAAAAAGTCAGATATTTAATTTTTGACTTTACAACCCTAAACCCTTTAGGTTGACTTAACAGTCAACCTAAATAACTAGCCTGTTTTTTCTTCACTATATTCAATTTTATTTATACCATGTTTCCCTTTATGTAAAGTGCTGTTAATGGGAAAATATATTTTCAGGTATTTATGGTCACTACTATCACCAGGTGCTACGATATTAGTGAGCTCTTTTCATATGATGAGTTTGAAAAATCTTCGCGCATGTTTAGAAAACCTACTAATCACTTTTCTAGTCAGAAAGAATTAAATTTGAGGTAATGTGTAGTTAACTTTACATTTTCGGTGCTAAGAAAATCTTTGGAATTGAAATACAACTTATTATATTTCATTGCATTTTAATTCTTAGTCTTAAAAAGTGATATTAAATATTATTGTGAACTGATTTAAGTGATGTTAGTATTGTTACCAGTGTCTGTATGTTTAGTTCAGAGATAATCTGTAAAATAGGTTTTCTCAGATTAGTAAAACGAAAAGAACTTGCGATTATGAGTACAGTTAACTAGGTAGTTGCCATAGTATTTTCTACCTCTCTTATTTTGGAAGTGAGAAGTACAGATATCAGATGAATTAATGTCCCGTAAAACAAAAAAAAAGTCCCGTAGCCGAGCGAGTGAGAGGGAAATATGTGGCATAACTACGCATGCGTCCAAAGGTCTTTACCGTTATACTAAAGTCGTTATCTTGTTTGTTAGTTTACTGCGTGCATAAACGCTTGCTCACAACAATGAGTAAATTTATACAATGTTATTGGAATGATGCGTATGGCTTGTGTGAGTGAGAGCGTTTTGCATTCTCTCACTCCCACGGCTAGGGGACTTTAGTTCATCTGAATAGTGTAGGTAAAAAACATTCTGTTATGGTAAAGGTTGCTAACTCCCCTCTTTTACCTATTTGTACACTTTTCAGTTTCGATAGCGCCATGTCCCACCAGTGTCTGTATTTCATTCTCTGATTTTGTATCCGTTAAGTATGTGATAAAAGGATGAATAAATAAATCACACACAGTGGTTGGAAGTACAGGCGCGTTAACCAAAAGCCCTTTTAAGAACATGTATAACAATTTACAACATATATGTACGAGTATCAACTGACCGGCCACTAACTGAAGACTAACATTAAGAGCTACATGTAATTGCTGATATACTATTCTTACTTTCTGTAACATTTTAGATTTTTCCAGTAACGTTCTCTCTACCCTTACGTATGCAGTCTATCTCTCTCTCTCTCGCTCACACACACCGTTCTCGCCGCTACTTGTCTCGTAATAATGATATAGTTGGGAGCTGACTTGTTTTCTAGTGCCGGATGAAGGGCTAAGGGGACTGGTGACAATAAGACGTGACGTTGTCATAGCAACGGTTGCTTTAAATCTACATGGCGTTGTGTGTACTGTACATTCTGAAAATATTTACTCTTCATATTTGTTAGTTGTTACTGTGAGACCGTTCACTGTAGCGGTGTTAATTACGCTCGCAGCTCATGAAGTTATTAGTCTAGTTACTGTATGTAATCTAATATTGTTATACGCGGCCTATTTATAAACAAACTGATATAAAATATAACACTCTGTAGTAAAATATTAAAAACTAATACATTTTGTTACTTTATTAGGCTATTATAATAAACTTTTAGTATATTAATAAAATATTTTAGAATATTATTAGTTTAAAATCTAATAAAATATTTTGGTACTACAGTACTTATTCGAAATGGTTTGTGACTAATATTTTTAGAACAGCGCGTACTATTGGTATTATTACTACTACTACTTTCGGTTTCATAATCATAGACACCCCCCGAGTTTGAACCCTTGCATCTCCAAAACTATGAGTCGGATTTTAACATACTTTAACATCAAAATTTAGCTCATTTTATTCTGCGTTTACCTATAATAAATTTATATTTTAAATGTTATTTAAAAATTGCCATATCGAGGTTGGAAGACAAAAAGACCCGGTTTTTTTTGATACCGCAACAAATTTCATGGGTTTAGAGGCGTGTAACTCGATAAGTATTTGACCAAAAAGTTTGAAATTTTAACACAACATAGACAATTATATTCTTACAGCGTGTACGAAATTTCAAAATCGTAAGTTATTTAAATTTTGATTTATTAACAATATTCTAAACCCTTGCTACTCGGTAACCGCTCGATCGTTCGGCACGGGCTTTTGCTTGAATCTGACTGCCTACCTGAATTGACAATGCAGTCCGTCAATTCAGGTAGACAGTTCGACAGGATGTCACGTACACAAACTAGCAAAATGGATAGTAACACCCACCCCCCGCATTACCAATCTATTTTTAAAAATTCTATAAATTCTACCACAACATTGGCCTATCGATATTTCATATTATTAACATATCTGTACTAAGTTTTTTACGCTGAGTAAAATGATAGTTTGCCCGTGCCGAACGATCGAGCGGTTACCGAGATAGCAAGGGTTCAGAATATTGTAAATAAATCAAAATTTAAATAACTTACGATTTTGAAATTTTGTACACGCTGTAAGAATATAATTGTCTATGTTGTATTAAAATTTCAAAATTTTTGGTCCAATACTTATTGAGTTACATGCCTCTACAAGCATGAACTTTGTTGCTGTATCAAGAAAACCGGGTATTTTTGTCTTTCAACCTCGATATGGCAATTTTTAAACAACGTTAAAAATATAGGACTATTAAGGATCAACGCAGAATAAAATGAGCTAAATGTTGATGTAAAGTATGTTAAAATCCGACTCATAGTTTTGGAGATGCAAGTGTTCAAACTCTCGGGTGTCTATGATTATGAAACCGATAGTAGGTTATAGGAGAAGGGGAATCGTACAAACAATCTTCTCCAACCGAATTCCTTAAGGCTGCTACACAGATAACGATAAATCGTAGCGATTTAATTTGACTCCGTTTAATCGAATCGAATCGAAAAACCTTTTATCACAGATAAATCTGCGTCGACCGTCAGTTCACAGCAAATAGTCACACTGACAACTTGTGGTAATTGAGGACGACGCTGTTGCAGTTTTGCGTCTAGTTTTATGATTAAAGAAAAAGAATCAGCGCCGCTATTGGGTTAAAGTCTGGCTTTTAAAACAAAAACAGTATTCACATATGATCATATGAGTCTATTCCAAGAATTTGGAGTCCTACCTCTCAGGCATTTATTTGTGTGTAAGGTGCTTCTTCAATTCTATTGGGCGTGTGGTAACCGCAAAGTAATAATGATCTAAATAAAACCAATTGTTCTACTAGGAATGCTGGAAAAATAAGGACAAGAAAACCAAATAGTACATTTTTTCAGAAGTCATTTCTCTATCTTGAGGGGCGGTTCGTCAACGCACTTCCATCGTATTTACACAGTATTATATCACCACATCGTATGAAACATAAACTTAAATATCATATCCTATCGATATACGAGCAAGAACTTGAGAAACTTTTCCTAGTTTTGAAATAACTGTTCCCTCATTATTTTTTGTTTTCCTCCTTGCAGTAGTTTTTTTTGTTTGTTTCTGCGCTCATTAATTAAATTATTTCTCATAAGTAAAATTAAAATCCTACTTATTGATAATATGATGTACGTGCGTAAAAACTAGTTACAGCATTACGAATGAATTCCCTTGGGATTCCAGCAGATTCATTTAGAATTCTTTATTTGAGTTCATGCAGACTGTTAAGTTTCGTTCTGTAAACTTTGTTTTTTAAGTCTATCCCCAAAAGAAGTCGTCCAATGGACTCAAATCAGGTGATCTCTCAGGCCATTCAATTGCTCCTCTCCTGTATGAAGTTGCTTGTATGAGGCTATTGAATGAAGACATGCTTCGAAATCATTTACTCCAGATGTAAGAAATTATTTCGGACAAGAAGTTAACAACTGTTGGTTTCAACAAGATGGAGCCCTGCCCATTTTTCTCTTAAAGTTCGTGTTTTGTTGAATAATATTTTCCCAGAAAGATGGATTGGTAGGAGAGGAGCAATTAAATGGCCTCAGAGATCACCTGATTTGAGTCCATTGGACTACTTCTTTTGGGGATAGACTTAAAAAACAAAGTTTACAGAACGAAACTTAAGGTAACCACTACCCCCCCCCCCAAAAAAAAATCAATTTTGTTTTTATATTTTTATATAAATATTTGGTAATTTCTGAGCATTTTGATACCAAATTTATGTTTTTATTCCCAATTTTAATTTATTTATGAATTTTTTAAAATAGTACTGCATGACGAAAATTGTCCCTTTCGAGTTGTTGAGGAAACATTTTGCGTAGCTAGTTGCCTTTTTTTTTATCAAAAGGCCATCAAGGAAAACAAAAAATACTCACATAAGCATTCACTGCCTACTGCTGTACTACTAGATGTTATCAAACATGTCTTAGCTGATTTGTCTCGAATTGATTTATTATAAAAATGCCTTCATGGCAACACTCAAAATATAAGCGAGTCATTCAACCATATCATCTGGAGTAGAATCCCTAAATCTGTATTTGTTGGCATTAAAACCATGACATTAGGTATTCATGATGCCATTTCAACCTATAATGATGGTAATATAAGTAAGTGTAACGTTATAAAACAATTAGGAATAAACCCAGGAGCAAATATTGTATCAATTTTGAGTAAAATTGATTCATGTTGAATTCGCGGAGCAGAAAAAAATGTGTGAGGATATGAAAAAAAAGCTCGCCGAAAGAACAGACATGTGAAGAAGAAATTAAAAGATGAAACATAAAAGGATTCCAACCCAGATTATGGAGTAGGGCTGTTTTAAGCAGGTAGCATATGACAAACTTGGTACTAAACGTTATTCTTGTCTTTATTTGCATTTTTCAGAAAATCATGATTTTTCTTATAAAAAACCCGTTTTCTCAAAAACTATTTGATTGATCTGCTTCAAATTTTTTGTGGTAATTATTGTCAATAAGGTAGATTAACACCACTAGAATTATTGATATTTGCTAAAAAATAAAATAATTATGGCTTATAGAAAGGTGTTTTTCGAGCAAATTTTTTTTACATATATAAAAAAATTAATATTTTATTTTCCTTTCAGTACATTTTGATGATTGTAGTGGTACTATTTTCACATAATGAGCTGAAGTGCCTCTCAAAATTTCATGTTTGTAGCTCTTGTACTTTTTTAGAAAATGGGTCATAAAGTTAAGAGATTTTAACATTGAATTATATGACGGGTAGTGGTGTTCTTAACAGTCTGCATGAACTCAAACAAAGAATTCTAAATGAATCTGCTGGAATCCCAAGGGAATTCATTCGTAATGCTGTAACTAGTTTTTATGCACGTACATCATATTGTCAATAAGTAGGAGGAGGCCATTTTGAACAACTACTCTGAGTCAAGAAACATTTGGTAATTTTATTTTCAATTATGTAACTCATTTTCACAGTTAGTTTCTTTTACACACTAACATTTACAAAAATAACAATAAGTATTAACTGGTAACAAATTAATTACTGTAGTTTTATAATGCAATAAATCAGCCGTTAAATTGTTTTTCCGTATTTCTTAATGACAATAATTTCCTATTTATGAACGAGTGGAGATATTAGAACACTTATTATTTTCAATAATCTTATGTGCAGTCGTTCACTTGCTACCTAAATTGTCTAAGTAGGCTCAAAGACGTAGGAGGGAGGAATGGCCGTTCTGCCCCGATCTGGATAGTTGAATGGTAATATCTCAAAAACGAAAAAAGATATCGATTTCCGGTTTCCGCCATTGAATTTATTTTGAAATTTTAGATCGAAATCATGTATCATATAGTTAAATGAAGTGAACTTTGAAAGTCTTTTGTAAAAAGATTTATTCAGGCTTCGCCTGTGCAGTACATAGTCAAGTGGACGAATGACACCGTACAAGTTATGAAGCTAAGAAAAAAGGTGAACAGTACTGGTTGAGTTTTGAGTAAGAACTGTTGAAAAAGGGTGTCATTCGTTTACAAGAAATCTCTTATCTTAAAACTATATTAACTTCTAACATGCTAGCCTATTATAATTTATAGTCTATAATATGTCAAAACACCCTAACTATATCTACTTTATTACTTCTAGACTAAAACATAAACATATATAACTCCTCCTCCCCTAGAATATTACATGTCCTCATGAATGTGAGGGTGGCGTTATCAAAGACATTTGTAGTGGTATCGCCTGAGTTATTTGTGGGGTGTTCTGTTTTTTCTTATAATAGATACAAGCTAAGCTAACAATAATAATAAAAATACATAACATAATGATTACAGAATAATTATTACTTTCTAAATTTAAATAATCCAAAGATTCCATATGTTCATTTTTTAAATTTGCCAAAAATAAATTTTCAAGTTCCATATTTATTATTAACACTATTCGTTGGAATAATATTTGTTAATTTTTGTGGAAACGATTCCATATAAGAAAATGGCATTTTTACATCTTTCATCAATTCATTGGAATTAATATAAATGAGAGATGTTTGGGGTAGATTTATATCTAGTTCCTTATCATTAATACCTATTCTTACTTTTCTAATTTTATAAGTTAATACACAATTACAATGTTCTATATATTTAAACATTTCTTTATCTTCATTCACACGTATTTTACTACAGTTATTTAACTTATCATTATTAATTATTTCTAAAATACAATTATTTAACAAAGTTTTATTATGCCTACAATATTGTTTGTTATACATAGTAATACAAGATGAAACAACATGCAGTTGTTTATCTGCAACAGCAACAATTGAATTATTAGTACGTGTTGTGTACGTTTCTTGGTTTTTATCTAGCACTGGATAGGGCAATAGTAAATACGTTTTCCAAGTATCATGAGCTTTTGGTAATTTAACAAAGTATGTAATAGTTACGACAAGGTTGTTCTTTGTCACCACTACTTTTTAACTTGTATATAGAAGAGGCTATAAATGAAGTGAAGGAGAAATTTGACGTAGGAATAAAAATTCAAGGAGAAACAATAAAAATGTTGAGATTCGCCGATGATATAGTAGTATTAGCCGAGGCAAAGAATGAACTAGAGGATGCCTTAAATGGAATGGATGAGATCTTGAGGAAGGATTACTTCATGAAAATTAATAAGAACAAAACGAAAGTGTTGTGCAGCAGCAAGAGTGGTTTAGAAGAGATGGGAAATTTAAAAGTAGGCAACGAAAACATACAGGAAGTTGGGGAATTCTGCTATCTAGGGAGTAAAATAACAAAGGATGGTAGAAGCACGAGTGATATCAAGAGTAGAATTGCTCAAGCTAGAAAAGCCTTTGAAATGAAAAACAGCTTACTGACTACAAACATTGATTTACAGATTAGGAAAAATTTCTTAAAACATTATGTTTGGAGTGTAGCATTATACGGAAGTGAAACGTGGGTGATAGGGGCTGTAGAACGGAAGAGGATAGAAGCTTTTGAAATGTGGTATTATAGGAAAATGTTAAAGATTAGGTGGGTGGACAAAATAAGTAATTTAGAGGTTCTTAGGCGAGTGGATGAAAAAAGAAGTATATGGAAGCATCTTACCAAAAGAAGGGATAGGCTAGTGGGGCATATCCTAAGGCATCCAGGTATTGGGCTATCAATAATGGAGGGTAACATTGAGGGAGTAAATTGTAGAGGGAGGCAAAGATTAGAATATATAAAGCAAATTACAAAAGATGTAGGGTGTTACAGGTATGTAGATATGAAACGACTTGCACAAGATAGAACAGGTTGGAGAACTGCATCAAACCAGTCGAGAGACTGATGACAAAAAAAAATGTAATAGTTGAGTCTGAAAGTACGCAATTTACTGAGCCTAATTCCCAAAGTATAGTTATGTCGTCAGAGATTAATTTTACTTGTTTACCTGAAGTTAATTTATGTAGTTCATTTTTAGTAATTATGCCGTGGTGTAAAACATTCTTTTCACAACTTTCTAGACTATCAAGTATGTCATTTAATTTAAATTCGATCAAAGTTAATGTCGAAGTTATTAGGGTTGTTTGCTGAAGTCTAGTTAGTATACTATTTTGGTCTTGTGTTGTATTGAGTAATTTTAAATTGTTTCTTTGTATTATTTTAACGTTATCATTAAATTGGTCTATTAAATCTTGATTAATTATGAATTGGTTTTTTAGATCGTGTAGTAAATGTTGTTCGTTGTTTTCGATCAAATTAATACTTTTATCGTATTTTTCTTTATCATTGGCATCAAGTGTACCTGTTAGCCAAGACAAAGCTGTACCTAAACCGTTAATAAGTCCTCTTTTCTTTCTTGTTTCTTTTAAACTTTTAAAATGAGAGAATTTGTCCTTTAAATAGTTTATATTAGCTTTCATGGATTTAATTATATTATGGTCAATACCAGCATTGTATAAGGAGTCAATATTATAATCTAGAATGTTAATTTCTATCTTAAAACTAGTTAAATTTACGTAATGTATGTAAGTGTAATAGTCTTTTATATAGTATCACTTATCCTGATAGGTATGATTCCTGCTGAGTTAGTCAAGTCTACTATTCTATAGGCTTCCGCTATCATGAGCCATTGTATTACTAGTACAAGGATCATCTGGAACAGATAAAGTTTTTACAATTTTTCTGGGACGTTTTATTCTGTCTGGGTGTATTTTTACTTTATATTTTCCTTTTAATAATACATTTTTTGAATCTAATTTCTCACAAGAGTATATCTAGGTGTTGTTTTGTATCGTCCTTTTGTCTGTATAGACATTTTATTTGGGATTTGCGTTTTATTTTTTCTAGTTTTATTTAATTTTTGTGTTCGCTCTTCTTTTTCTTTTTGTATGTTGTTTTTTGTTAATTTATGTAAAATTTTGAGTCTATCAAAATATTGGTTGGCTAATTCTTCTGTTATAAGACAATTTGAAATATTATCGTCTATAGTTGTTTGTTCTCCAAACGTTAGTTCGTTAGGGGTAAGGTTAAATTTAGATTTAATCGAGTTATTATATAAAATTAGCACAAGATCTAGTTTATCTCGAATCGTTATTCCTTTTTGTTGCGTATCTATAGCTTGTAAAGTTTCTAATAAAGTTGAATGTGCTCTTTCTATTAATCCTTTCGAATTAGGGTGACAAGGAGTAGTAAAGTGTGGTTTAATATTATGTATATTAAGAAATTGCTTATATAGATTATTGTCAAATTCTTTGCCGTTGTCACTTTGTATTATGTCAGGTATGGGAAAAATAGCTAAGTAATGTTTTAAAGCTTTGAATACTTCTGTACTGTTAAGGCTTTTTAAAACATAAGCATTTAATTTTCTAGAAAAACAATCAATGATAGTTAAGATTTTTGATTTATCATAAGTAAATATATCGATTTGTAATCTTTCAAATGGTTTAGTTGGAGTAGGGGTGATTTCGAATTTTGTTTTAATTGGTTTCCTATCATATTTAGTCTGTAGGCACGAATGACATTGGTTTATAAAATTTGTTACATCTTTATGCATAGATGGCCAATAATATTTTCCACGTATATGTTGATAATTTTCATTTATACCTCTGTGATAGGTTTTAGTTGTGTGGTAATTATTTATTATTTCCAGTTGTTCATCTTTATCTTCTATATCTAAATTTAATTTTTCATAAATTTTTAATTTTATATTGGGGAACGAATTTGTCATTTCTTGGAATTTATTTAACATGTCTTCATATATTTTATTATTTATATCGGTTTTATGACATAGGAATTTGAAGGAGTAGGTTGTATTAGTAGTAACGTATTCAGAAAATAAATCTAACGATTCAGTTATTTCTGCTGGGTCTTTAAAGAAAAACGTAATTCGGTTTTTATTAAATACTTTTTTAAAAATGGGTTTTTTATTGCCACGTTCGATTATGATTTGATTTTGTTCTACATTCATAATTGCATCTTTATCCATAATATGAATATTTTCATTCGAACTTTCTTGAGAATGAATAGTGATCATACTCGAGTTGTCATCGTCTATGAGATTGTCTCTATTACAATATTGTTCTATAAAATCATTAATAATTTGTTCCGAGTTTACTTCGTTATTTTCCGTAACATGTATTTCATTGTCTAATGTTATACGGGAGAGAGCGTCAGCTACAACGTTTGTTTTACCTTTAATATATTTTATTGTGAAATTAAACTCTTCTAAAAGAAGTTTCCATCGCATAAGTTTAGCGTTTGGTTCTTTTAAATTATGGAGCCATTGAAGGGGTTTATGATCCGTTTGAATAATAAATTTTTGTCCGTAAAGATAGGGTCTAAAATGTTTACATGACCATACGATTGAAAGTAATTCTTTTTCTATGGTAGATAAATTATTTTCTGATCTATTAAGAGTTCTAGATGCATAACAGATTGGAAGGTCTTTTCCATCTACAGATTGTGATAGGACTGATCCTATAGCTACGTCAGATGCATCAGTTGTTAAAATAAATGGTTTATTAAAATCTGGTAATGTTAAAATTGGAGCGTTTATTATTAATTCTTTTAATTTATTAAAACTTTCTTGAAATTCTTTACTATTAAAGTTTACAGTTTCATTTTTTCTAAGAAATCTTGTCATTGGTTGAGCTATTTTAGCATAATCTTTTATCATTTTTCTGTAATAACCTGTTAGGCCGAGAAATTGTTTAATTTGTTTTTGATTTTTAGGCATAGGGAATTCTTTAACTACTTTAATTTTTTCTGGATTAGGAGATATTCCTTCTTTAGATATTATATGACCGAGAAATAATAGTTCTTTCTTACAAAATTCCGTTTTATCCAATTGTATTTTTAATCTAAAAGTTTTTAATTTATCAAATACTCGTTTAAGGTGTTTTAAATGTTCCGTAAGACTATCAGAAAATACAATAATATCGTCAAGGTAAATTAAAGTATTCGGGATATCAGCAAAAATTATGTTCATAGCGCGTTGGAAAGTTGGTGGTCCATTCTTTAATCCAAAGGGCATTCTTAAAAATTCAAAATGGCCTGCTTCAGTAGAGAATGCAGTTTTAGGTATCGATTCTTCATCGACTTCTATCTGGTGAAATCCAGAGGCAAGGTCAAGTGAAGAAAAGTACGTTGCTCTACCAATTTTTCCAAAAAGATCCTCTATATTAGGAAGGGGAAATCGATCATCTAATGTTTTGTCATTTAATTTTCTATAATCTATTACCATTCTAATTTTACGCTTACCTGAGGCGTCTAATTTTTTTGGGACTACCCATATCGGTGCATTATATGGTGAATTAGAAGGTCTAATTATTTTAGATTTTAACAAATTATCTCTCTCTATTTTAATATCCTCCTTAAAAACTGCAGGATAACGATAGTTTTTACTATATACGGGATTTTCATCAGTTGTTCTTATTTTATGTTTTAATAAATTAGTTGCCGTAAGAGGTTCGTTTTCTTTCTTTATTTCATTAGGATATTGTGATATTAGATCAATTATTTTAATTTTTTCTTCCTCATTCATATGTTCTAACCTAACTAATTTACTAATATTATTTTTATTTAATTCGTAGGTTTCCTTAATATTATCAATTAATTCGCATTTGTATATTTCAAGAGGTTCAGGACTAACGGTCTTGTTTTCCTCTGAATACACATCTATCGTACATTTACGATTACTTATATTAACTAAGCTTTCTGGTATATTAAATGTTTCATTTTTAATAATACCTATTCCATTGGATGGTTGGTTTTTTGTTAAAAATGTAACTCTATTCCATCCTTTTTTTAAATTAATTTCTTCATTACACCTGTTCAATCTTTTCATACCAGTGGGATATTCGAGACAGTTGGTCGCAAAATTAACACTAGCATTTAAATCTTGTAACGTTTGGTATCCTATTAAAATATCATAATTCTCAGAAAATTCAAAAATATAAAATTTAGCATTAATATTTACATTAAATACATCTCTTAAATTACATATCGTGTACTCGTTACCTGTTTCTGTACCAGTGGGGGTTTTAATACTAAAGTGTTCTTTATATATTTTTAAATCGGGGGTTAACGCTTTTTTACAAATAAAATTCATTTTAGATCCGGTGTCTATTAAAAATACATTGTTTGCGTAAGTAAAGTATGGGAGATTTTTCTTTTGTGTAACATTTAATTCAATTTCTACGTGGTTTCGATTCTCGAAGGGCCTGGTGTTAAAAAATGATTAGTTAACGCATCTAATTTTTCGTTTAAGTTTTTAATTTCTAATTTTAATTGTTCGTTTTCGGTCTCTGCTTCTGTTAAATGCGTCTCTTGTTGTCTGCGTTGATTAGATACAGTTCGCATAGAAACAGTGTTATTTGATCTGTTTTGGTTTTCATATCGTTCCTTATTAAAAGGTTGGTTATGATTTCTACTATGATTTTGATTATTATTATAATTTTGATTATTATTATTATTATATCTACTGTGATAATTTTTGTTTTGGTAATTATTGTTAGGGTTATTATTCCTATTATTATTATTATTAGTATTATAAGCAGTATGTGAAGGTTTTTGTGGAGGTTTGTGATTAAACTTGCTGGGATTTAGATTTGTTATGTCAGTCAAAAAACCTAAGTGTTGTAATAGTAAGTTACTGTGGTTAATAATTTTGTTTCTGGCTTCATCCAGCGTGGTTACTTGGAGAGTTTGTAAATGTGTACCTAACTGTAATGGTATGCCATGAATTAACGTATTAATAATCTGATTATCTAATTGTGAGATAAGAATTGTCAGGACATGTCCTTCTATACCGTCAAGTTTGTATTTTGTTATTATGTTAGTTCTTTTTTCTTCTAATCTATTAATAAAACTAATGGGATGTTCCTTATGGAATGATTTTAATTTAGTTAGTTCCGCAATTAATTGAGGAACAGTTCTATTATCTGCAAAATTTTCTCTTAGAGATTTTATTAATGAGGGGATATTATCGCAATTATTATTATAAGCTACCAATTTAGCTACACCTCCTAGTTTATTTCTAGCAGAATTAAAAAGTATCCAATGATTGGGTGCACTTTCTACGATTGTATTAGTACAATATTCTTTACATAATTTCTCGCAAATTTCGATAAAGTGAATTAATTCGACAGGTGAACCGTCATATTGGGGAATTAATCTTAAATATTCGCTAGGCAATGGTTTATTTATAGTATTTTCATTCATTTTTAAATATTTACCGTCGTTTATTTGGTGACTTGATGGAAGGCTTGAAGTTTGTCGTGGAGATTTTGCTAAGAATCTTCTTGCTTGTTGTCCAATTCCTAGTGGAAGTGAGGTGAATCTCGGTTTTTCCAGATTGTCGAGACGAGAAGAAGAAGAAGTCGAGGAGTTGAGATGATAAGAAGATGGGAAGACGTTTCGAAGTTCTTTAAAGGAAGGTCGGCACCAGCGCAAAAGACTGTGGTCTAAGTTCTTCTTGACAGCATATGAAATTCTCACGATCGATGGTTATTTGAACGATCTGTCGGAAAATATTCTGATGAATTTAAAGTCGAACTTGTTGTCAAAATTAAACTCTGTAGTCAAATTCGAACTCGCTGGTCCCTGTTCGGGCGCCAGTTAAATGAAGTGAACTTTGAAAGTCTTTTTTAAAAAGATTTATTCAGGCTTCGCCTGTGCAGTACATAGTCAAGTGGACAAATGACACCGTACAAGTTATGAAGCTAAGAAAAAAGGTGAACCGTACTGGTTGAGTTTTGAGTAAGAACTGTTGAAAAAGGGTGTCATTCGTTTACAAGAAATCTCTTATCTTAAAACTATATTAACTTCTAACATGCTAGCTTATTATAATTTATAGTCTATAATATGTCAAAACACCCTAACTATATCTACTTTATTACTTCTAGACTAAAACATAAACATATATAATATATGACCATCATCCTATTAAAATTAAGAAAGTGAAATCCAATATGGCGGATCCAAGATGGCGGACAAAAATTTCAAATATCACTCAGAATAGTTTTTTTGGTGCAACAAGCAATTAAAGTCATTCTGGTCACCTAGTCACGCTCACTTTACTGTAATTCAGCCGTTTCCAGACTTAATGGACACCCGGTATATAAATATGTCTAAATAATTTTTTTTTGTTTACTCCTATGTGCGGACAGAACTCTTCCTGAAGAAGAGTTTTTGCGTATAATTATATTTAGTTAAAAATATTGTAAATAGGTTAGTATAGCAATTGTATTATGTTAAACTAATTAAAACAAATAAATAAACAAACATATTAATTTAATGAAAGAATTAAGGTTCGCGCCAAAGGACTGGCACAATTATTTACGTATGGATGAAGAGACTTATTTGCATTTACTGTCGTTGGTAACGCCACATGTAGAGAGAAGGGATGCCGTAATGAGACAAGCTATCACTCCTCACGAAAGATTGACCGCTACATGGAGATTTTTAGCCACAGGTCGGTCCTACGAAGACCTTAAATACTCAACTATAGTATCTCCGCAGGCGTTGTCTTATATTATACCTGAAACCTGTGACGCCTTGTATGAAATTCTACACCATGAGTATTTGAAGGTAAGTGAAATGAAATTATTCTTTTCCAGTTTATTTTTCTTAAGTTTTTTTAATAATGTAAATTGAAAAAAACTTACAAAATTGTTATAATATAACTATTAAATACCATTGGTACAACATTGGTGCAAATTTAAGATCGTAGCCTACTAAATTATTCTATTAATAATAAATGAGGTTACCATAAACTTTAAAATTCCAATAGCTTTTTTTCTGTAAAAAATGTTTTCAAATATATTATTTAAAAAGACAAATAAAACAGAACGTAAAATATTGTTCACAGTAAATTAATGTTTCTAGTACCTTATTCAGTAGCAGCAGTAAAATGTAAAATAATTCAAAATTTAACATTACTCTCTCACAAAACTTTAAATGTACATCTACAAAAACTATAGAAAAATTAACATATTTGTGATGCACCACAGGATAAGGGACCTTAACTTACTTTTCACCAATTTGGAATTTTTACATTTTCTTGTAAAGAATTTTTTGCT
Organism: Catonia carolina; assembly: GCA_035578175.1. NCBI lineage: Eukaryota > Metazoa > Arthropoda > Insecta > Hemiptera > Achilidae > Catonia > Catonia carolina. The sequence goes on along the minus strand of JAQMRL010000001.1, from coordinate 139,205,988 downwards.
GTTTAAAACGGTGTTTTTAAATTTTTTTTACCTAAATTCATAAATTTTTTATCAATTTTTAAAGTTACAGTTTATAAAATGCTCGTTTTGAGAAAACGAGGGTTTAAGTTAACAAATATTAGGAGGTAGTTAGTAAACCTAATTCTTACCTAATATTGCTGGGAAAGAGCTCAGTTTATTCAGCTTTTCATGCAGAATCTAGCTGCATAAATTAAATGTCTTAAATAAGACCAATAAACTACACAGTGCTGCCAAACGCCGATGCATAATCATTTCACTGCGATGAAAACACTCATTTTGCGTTTATTTCTTCATTAAAATGTTATTGCTTTCCGAATTTCACATTCACTTGTAAGAATCTATTATGCAACTTATTCTCCAATAATTAATCATATCAACTAAAGGAAAAATTTACTAAAGCTGTAAGTATTGAATTAAAACAAAAAAAAAACAAACATTTTAACAAAATCTTTCCTTACTTTATTTCACATTAATGAATGATACATTACCCCCATTAGTTATAAGAAAGTGAAGAAATTTATACAGAATAGAAAACTATTTTTACAAAACTTAATAGAAATAATAATACAATTTAACTAAAAAAATACATGTGTAAACACAAAAATACAAACAAAATAAAATTTAAACTAAAAAATTAACTTTAACTGAACTGATAATAATATCAAAAAACCATAAAAACTATAAAGCCTATTATTGAAAAAAATACAAAAAAACATACATGAACAAAAAGCATGATTTTAAAATAAATAACTAATACTACAGAATAATACTTAAAACTAGTAGGTATTACACACCCAGTAGATACTGTGACCTGTATAAGCCTTTTTCTTCTCACAACTTTTTTTTGGCTTGATAAAGGGCTTCCTTTCCTCTTTTTTTCCCTGACTTTATTATCATTTTTATCTTTATGTAGATTACCCTCGTAGCCTGGTGGTTTTGAACAAATTATATCTTTATTTTCTTCGGGACAATAGGGTCGAATACATTCATACAAATAAGTCTTCCTCTTCATAGACAAACCTGGTGGATGCAACTCCTCTGGAAAATTTAGCGGGATATCATCAGGTTCTGAAATAATGTGATCTATTGCTGGCCCGTTGAATGATTCTTGGCATACTACTATCCCTTTCTTCTCTGCGGAGAAATGAAAGTGGCTGTAGGGTGTTATGTGTGGAATAGGTTTCCACAAATTTTCTTTCAAAAAATACTTTTGCCAATCAGACACTGGCACAAAAACTTCTCCTTTCTCATCACCAGTCAGTACTACTTTGTTCAATTGTGATGAAGGAGTTGAGTTAACTACAACATCACTTAATTCTGACAAAGAGCTGGCTACTGTAACTCTGATTTTTTTTTTATTGAGCCAAAGGCCCAGTCTACAGCAAATTTAGTGTGGCCCACTGGTAGAAATGAAATCGTTATTAAACTGTGTCGGCCAGTAAGAATGCGACAGTTGAGGTAGCACATAACAATATTATTCTTATTTTGTGCTACACAGTTATCTGCGTGTAGATATAAATTTGTTTCGCCCATTCCAAACTTTTCAAAGTAGTAGTGGATATAACTCACAATAGCGTTTGATCCTTTTGAAATCTGTATTGCCTCGGGTATCAAGAAATTTTGTTGGGATTTTTAACGTATCAGTCATGATACCAAATATACCAACTTTATAGGGGGTCAAAAAATAAATTGGACCGGGCTGAAGTGGGTCATGCGGAATGTGTACCTGCTGAGCGAAATCAAAACTATAGTGCACAGCTTCCTTGTAAGTGTTAGCAGGTACTGACCCATTAACTTCACCAACAACTTCACATTCTTTAAAATTATCCCTAGTCATTTTTAAGACATTTTTGTATGCCTCTCTCTCTGTATTAACATTATTCAGATGTTCTTCACATGCCTTAAAAAATTTAATTTTTTCTTCTTCTGTAGCACCCCTGATCTTAGAATGATTCTTGAAGTTGTTCTGACAAGTTGAACATAAATCACTCTGAGGCTTCATTATAACAATGTCAGAACAAAATTCATTCCAGAATCTACGGAACAATGAAACACTGATTGGCGGCTCATTACTTGCCTGACATACAACTTTGTATTTTTGAAAAACACTTAGTTTATTATCACTCGATGGAAGTAATTTTACAATACTAAACTATTTTGCAAGACGGCCCGGCATATACAAAGCCGATTCTTCAGCGTAATTACGAATAAAGTTTGTTACTTTCTTTACGGTTTCCATGCTACAAGTGTTTTTCGGTGTTCTTTGAAAATTTCCATGTGTCTGTGGCTGCAAACCAAACTTTTTGTACTGCGCTATTAATCTTTTAAAACGTTTTATTTTAATACTATGAGCAGCCAAGAAGAGTTTTTCACATATCTGCACCCCTAAAAAGCTAAACATCACTCTTAGACATTGTCGCTGTTTTTTTACATTGCTGTTACCAGCCTTTACTTCATCGCTTGTTCTACATAATGAACTAAGTTTACCTATAAATTACAACATCAAGGAGATTAATCCCATCTGCATAATAGTCTAAGCTTCTACAATTATAAAAATTATTGATAAGTTCATCAAAACTAAATTTTTCAATGCACTTTTTGGCACAACAACCCTGCACCTTCAGTTCTTTTAACATTTGTTCCACACCACCGCCAGATCATCTTCCTCATGCTTACCATCAAACGGAAGGGAATTCTGTGACAAAACAAAACAACAAAGTAGTTTTTTATCCGAGGAATATCAATTATACAAGTTATCAGTGCCATGATTAATAAACACCAAATCTAAATAAAATGAAAGCCACTTACCCATAGAGGTACATTTTCTTCTTCAGCCAGGGCAGGAGGCCCATCATCCTCTCCATTGAGTGGTCCAATTTTAGTGGGAGCAATGATTTCAACAGTAACAGGAGCCAGTAGTTCAGGAGGAACATCTTGGACCTTGAAAGTAAATTAACGAGACACTGTTATTGATAATAAACATTATTAGTAATTTTAAAACAATTTTAATTTTATAATAATATTAAAAAGCAATGTGAGATTAAAAAAAAAATAAGGACCTAATAAGTCAATACATCAACAGTCAAAACTAGTCTACCTAACCTAACTACCAAACCTTCAAGAAAGTACAATTTCTTGGTTATAACATAACCTTTCTAATAATTATAAAAAATACACTTCCGTTCTGCCTTAGTTTTGTTAAGAAATTATTCTTATTAACCATAGTTAAAATTACTAACAACGGTCATTAGGTTTTAATGAACTAGTATACTGGATTCTGTATAAGACTACCTAATGAACACAGTGATACAGGCCACACCATGTTTCTAAATTTTAATGTGTATTGTTTACACAGTCAACTCTTTGGACTGTTATTGTTTGTAGTGAACCAATTTTGCAATTAATTTTTATGAAATTTTACATCGGTTATGTAGAACCTCCCTATGTAATAGGATAGGCCGTTTTCTGTAAAGAGACTATTCTGTTTGAAAGCAATGCTTTCAAGAATTAAAACTAAAGTTAACTTTTAGATTTATAATTAAATACTACTTACCACAGGAATTGTTGCAATTATTGCAGAAAAATCTGAAGGTCCATCCAGTGGCTGTGCTAGTTCCTTGGAAACGATCTCATCTTCATCAGAAGATGAACCATCACAATATGCTAGAAAATAATCTTCTTTAATTTCCCTTAAATCTTCAGGAATTTCCTCACCACCGTATTTGGATATGATCGTAGCTATTTGTTTCTCTTTAAGGTTAAGTGCCCAAATACCGTCCCCCTAAGCAAAATCTTAAATTCTGAAAATGTGTTGAGAGCTAAAAATAATTAAAAATCTGATTTAAGCAGCTCAACTCCATCCCTAATAGTGCTGCTAGTGTGATTCTACTAAACGAATATTTCTTTAAAAAAAATATCAATAACTAAAATATTACAAATTTTGTTTGTTATAAAAAGGTGTCCTAATTCCGTCCCCTCTTTCCAGTAATTATCAACTCCTTTGTTTTTGTGGTAAAACAGTACTAAAATCTCTTATAATACATTTATTGAAATAAAAACATTTTTATACATGAATTACAACTATTTACCCATCCAGACAAAAATCACAAATAAAGTTTTTGACTTTGGCTGATGTTGAACACAGCTCATGACACCAATTGAAGCATTTTGTACACTTTAACCATTTTTCTCCTTGCTGGTCTTGGGAAAAACGCTTTCCACAAATAGCACACGATGCATCTCCATCGCTTGAACTATCCTCGTCGTCAGTGGACACCAGTTCAACTTGTGTTTCATCCTCAGAGTCGCTTGAACTTGAGACATATTGTTTTTTCTTCTTTTTGGGAGGTTTTGTCGATGATGTTCCAGGCTGATCTTTATCTTCCATGATGAGACGTTTCTTAGCCTTTGATTGAGTCTGTTTCTTCTGATGCTCTTCTGCCGTTTGTTTCTTATCCATGGAGGCTTTTAGAGACGTCTTATGAGGAGTTCCTGTTACCAGGAACGAGGTCCCGGCTCTAGAAGATGTGGAAGGTTGGATTACTGGAACTTCCTGGATATCTCTTGGGCTAACAATTCTAGGAGGAGCTGGGACATTCTGGTTGTTATCATTCCCTCCATTGGCAGGCACTTTTGGGTCTTCAAGTTGTCTGGCTATGAAGTCATGCTCTTGAAAGATATCGATATTAAACGGATGAATGCCAGTTTTCCTGAATCCATTGACAGCAGTTTCAAGAGTAGCAGCACGAAGGTATGCTTCACAGAACAAACTGGATACTTGTAGTTTCCTCACAATTCTGTTTGGGTTAGAGGCCAACCATTGCTCTATAGCCTTTGCATATCGAGTCTTCAGGGGAAACATAAATGCCACATCTAAAGGCTGTAGCTTGTCTGTTGAGTGAGGAGGAAGGCAAACTATAGATACGCCTACCTCTCTTGCTCGGTCAATAAGCTCTAGATTTCTAGTATGGGAATAGTGACCATCGAGGATGAGAACTACAGGCTCCTCTTTTGAGGGCTTGACAGTGGAGATGAAATGCTCAAACCACTTGAGAAACAATGGACCAGTGACCCAACCTGATTCTGAGCATCCCCCTATTGACCCTGGAGGAGCTCCATCAAGCAGTTCTTCCTGCCACCTTTTCTGTGCAAATATTAATAGAGGAGGAACATACTGGCCTGCAGCTGACATACAGGTTACCACTGTGGTTGTAGCCCCACGTTCAGCAGACGAAAGTTTATGAACTTGCTTTTTCCCCTTGCAGGTAACCACTCTTGTAGCCTTGTGCTGTACCACAGTTATCCCTGTTTCGTCTACATTAAATATTTTTGAGGGGTCAAAGTTTATTTTCCCAAGTTCAGTCTTCAGGATAGAAAAATACTTTTCAACATTTTCTTTAGTGAATCCTTTAGCTCTGGCCATTGATAGGTTCTGTGGTCGTCTAAGGGAAAGTTCTGGGTGGCGTTTAAAAAAGAGTCTAACCCACTTTTTGCCAGCTGCCTTTGCTTCACTCGAGAAAGGACTAGGGACTTGGTTTTTTATAGCTAACTGGTTAGCCAATCGTCTCAGGTCAGAAATAGTCAGTCCATAGTAATGCTGCTCCATATCCAAACAGTATTGTACAAGACTTTCTTCGAGCTCAGCCGAAAAAACTGGTTTCCTTCCAAATCTTGACCTCACACATTCCTCAGGTGTGAGGTCAGATTTGACGTAGTCTTTCAAGGTAGCTCTCGGAACACCAAAGGCCTTAACAGCTGCTTTATACCCCATTTCCTTCATTCTCACAGCAGTGATTGCTTTCACCATGACTTCAGGATCCCATGTTTTGCGGGGCGGCATCTGAAAAAATGAAAGTTAGGCCCCTTGTTAGCAGGCCTTAAGTTATATTTAACTTATCTACTTACTTACCGTTAAACTGCTATTTATTTATTTAAAAAAATATTTATAAAGTTATAAATTTTTGAAAATTTATGTATAAGCCTAAGCTTATTGATAGGAAATAAAATTTTAAAAACTAGAAGGGTTAAAAAATATTTTTAGCTTTAAAATACACATAGATACACTCTTTAGCTTTGAACCTGTTGTATTATTATTTTGATACATAGATATTTATTTATTTTTTTTTTATCTATAAAATATAACAATCCTATCTGAATGGTGAAAAAATATTATATAAAAAAATGGGCAAATTCTCATTTCATTTGTTTGTCAAAAAGTGAATAGGTACTCAGGTTTAAAGATGACATCTTATAACGTTAATTGTATCAAATTTCAAGATCAAGAAATGGGAATTTACTCTTTAGGTTCCAAAATATTTTCGGGATAAAATGAAAAATGTTTCTTTTTTCGCAAAAATTTGTAATTTTCATCAGTCCCTTGAGTTAATGATTATAAAAAGGTCGACAAGCGATCACAAATCAATAAAATCAAGTCTAAATGTTCACGAAATAATAAAATATATCACAAGAAAAATACATTAATATGAGGATCCTAAATCCGTCCCCGGGACGGATTTGAGAATCTCAAAGGGGACGGATTTAGGAATTCATTTATAACATAAATGGCGACTGTTCCTGACTAAACGACTGCAGCTACACACCTGTAACTACTGGAACGCAATATTTAAGTCATTTTCTATAATTACCAATCGTTAAATTATTAAAAACTCACCATGAGGCGTCAATATAGCTGTTTTAAAGTTGATTCCACACTGTAGCAAGCTCTCACAAAAACTATTTTCGAAAAATACAAGCGTAAACGATCAAAACAAAACAACTACGTCACTGCCGTTAGTCAACTGAATGGTTCTGAAGAGTTTTCTTATGTTCTCGTAAGACTGCAGCACTGTCCAAAGAAGTTAAATGAGGGGACGAATTTGGGGAAGGGGACGAATTTCGGGCACTTTCCCTTATCACCCATTTCTTAACTTAAACGTAACCAATCACAATACACAGTAACAAACACTTAAATTCACTTAGTTATCCCGCACAATCTCATCTGATAAAACACGGCAACCAACACAAACACAACTCACTAAAAAATAATATTTTTTTTCGTCTTATTAACAAATATTTCAAATTAAATAATAAAAATAATATAAACCACTTCAAAATACTTAAAACTTAAAATAGCGTGCTTGTTTCATTGGTTATTGTTGTATCGCAAATGGGACCTTAACTTACACCATAAGAAAAACATTGGTGTAAGTTAAGGTCCCATTTCATAACATTGTAGACCTCTATTAAAATGCATTTTAACGCTATCTAGCGATTTCTTTTGAAAATAAAAATAGTTGGAACCTGTAGCCTATGAATACAGATAGTGTTAGCTGTTTAAAACTAAAAATGACAGAAATTCTGACGAAAATCAGTCCCAATACACATTTTACTCAAGTAAGTTAAGGTCCCTTTTCCTGTGGTGCATCACATTTTAATTGAACTGAAGAATTGGAATTAACTACACTCGTCACTGAAACTACTTACATAGGAAGCAGCAGAACTTTCTGACTGGAGTACTTGTAATGGGGAGAGTAGTGAATGATGGTCAAACTGAGGTCTATGGTAATGTGTGTTTGACATTGGAAAGTTGTATTTCATATTGTGTGCTGTTTGTGGCCGGTGTTCTGGTTGAAATTGAATGTACGACTGCGTGGCATTGTTGAGTCATTTCCTTTAACAGTATAAGCTGTGGTCAGCTGGTTCATTTTTGCTAAAAATAATGTTTCATTAATTACCTTCTCAGCTAGTATTCTTTGCTCTTTCGGTAAGTCTCCCAGTCTTTCCATAGACATCGAACCGATCTTCATTTTTTGGGCATTTAAAATGTTCGTTTACAGATTTGAGTACCTCATCTGTCAATGATTTCGGACTTTTTGTTAGTAAATGCGGACGAATAGGTGCTCCCATTCATCTGCCTTCTGAGTCAGTTGTTATGTTTGGTTCTTTTGGTGATTCAGGTTCGAAAGCGCTAGACTGTTGTGGAATCTGAAAATCTTCTTCAATCTGCACATCCTGTAACAGTGACAACATAATAGTCTTTTGTTAGAATTTTGACACTTCTATTACTGTCACCTCCGTATAGTAGCATCTCGAGTCGTCGAATTGATCCTTCCATGCCCTTTACATCTTTACCTGAGATGCGTAAAATGAGGAACTTAGCAAAAAAATTAATTGTATATCATACAGCAGATTCAAGGTGCTTCCAAATTGTTTTTCATTTTTTCAGTTTCCACGTACGGAAGACCATTGGAGAACAATTGCAAAGGTGTTTGAATCAAGGTGGAACTTTCCTCACTGTCTGGGTGTTCTCGATGGAAAACATATAGAAATCGTACCTCCGAAAAACAGTGGTTCTTTTTTTATAATTACAAGGGCAGGTTTGGTATGGTGTTGTTGGCTATTGCTGATGCAAGATATAGATTCATTTTTTGCAATTTTGGAACAAATGGAAGAATTTCTGACGGAGGGGTTTTGGAGAATACTAAATTTTTTGAAAAACTAAGAAAAAACTTGTTAAACATTCTTTCAACACAGAAACTGAATAGTTGTCCTCGAACCCTCCCTTTCATATTTGTTACTGATAACGCTTTCCCATTAAGAGTGGACATCATGAAACCATTTCGGCAAAGTGATGAAGTAAGCGAAAGTATTAAAATTTTTAATTTCCGAACATCAAGAGCGCGCCAAATAATAGAAAATGCATTTGGTATAAGCAGCAAGATTTAGGATTTATAAAATAAAAATAGCCTTACAACCGAAAGCTATCGAATCAGTCATAATGGCAAGCTGTGTTTTGCATAATTACTTTATGACACGCTTGCCTACTTATTATGCTCCATCAGAAAGTTTTGATATAGAAAGCATAGAAGAAGTTACTGTGACTCTCAAGCTTACTACTACAGATTCAAGGATGGAACCTTTACAAAAAAGTCACTCCGGTGTTGCACCCAAAACGGCGAAAGAAGTTAGAGATGACTTCATTATCTACGTATTTTGTAAATGAAGGTAAAGTTCCTTGGCAAAAAATTTCTTCACTGAATTTACATAGTTTTACTAAATATGTCATTAATAAAGTTTTAAATAAATACAGTTTTATGAAGTATAAAATTTTATGTAGTTATTTCTTACCTCATTTTCGTCTTGGTCATATTGGATGTTGCACTTCTTGGGATTTCTTGATCACACAAGAAATCAAAAAGGTGAAAGTACCATAATTTGGGAGTGTACACCTCTGCAGAGCCTGCTCCCATTTTCACTCTGGTTGTATTTTTTCTGCTCCTTCTTATGACATGTTCAAAGATTGTTATTTTTTTTACAACAGTTTCTCTATTCGCTTTATGATCAATTTCTTTATACACTTCTTTTAATTTTTTGTAAGCTGCTTCTTTTCTGGCACGATCATGATAATGTTTATTTTTTATTTGCCATAAACAAGGTTCATTTCTATAGCATTCAATGAAAGCTTCTAATTTTTCATGTTGTCCATCACTTTGTTCGTTTTCAGACATACTTTTCCAATCCTTTTCAGATATGCCTGCAATAGGAACACTGTACTTGCAATGTAAATTAATTATTACTTGTAAACAAGTAAAATAAAACACCAAAATTAATTTATTAACTTATTAATTTATTTATCATAACTTCTTACTTTCATGTACGAGGGTAATCCCAAAAATAAGGTCTCAAATTTTTTAGTAATACAAAAACTGTCTATTTTCTATAATAATTAGGTACTTCATTTCAAAGTTTCAACATTTATCTATTTTTCTACATTATCACTATTTCAGTCGAAGGATTTTTGAAGACTTTATGACAGTTTTAGTTTGGCCATGTCATACCAGCTTCTCAGTATTTTGGCTACTGTGTCACTTGGTTCCCTTTCGTTGAACAGCTGTTAGCATAATAATAGCACGGAAAAAGAACCATGTCGCAGGGTTCCCGTCTGTTAAATACAGTAAAAGCATACGTAAAAGAGGTTAAGAGACTTTGTCACTTGGTTCTGTTTAGTTTATTATATACTATACGGGATTCGGATACATACTTATTTTCAAATTGTGTTAAAAAAAGTAAACACAAATACAACTAACTGTTTTTAGCCATACAAGTTGTAATTTTCTACACCAAATGGCAGAAAATCTCAATTTTGTTAAATTTGACGCTTGGTTCCTTCCCGTTTAAAGACGTCCAATTTTTCTTTATATTAAAAGAGAGTAATTCATTTATGGGTTATTCAAGTACCAATCAAGCACTTACCCAGTTCAGCATCTCCCCATTTTGTTAACAGCAAAGAGCTGCAAGTGTGCGTAAATATTTAAAATCAAGTAAGTGTAATGTTAATAAAAAGTTATGCTAACGTGAAGTGTGATGCATTCAACGAGTTAATGTTTTGTTGTAGGTTAGAGAAACTTGTAAACAAGTCAGAAATAGTTCTTTTCATGAAAGGTACACCTGAAGAACCGATGTGTGGGTACAGTTTGGAAGCTTGTAGAATTCTTGCTAAAAACAAGTATGAATTGCATAATTTTTCCTTAGATGTTTTTATAGGTGGGTAAAAGGCAAGGTGGTCTAAGTAAAATATTGTTTTGAGGTAAATGATGTTTCGTAAATTTTGCTATGAAAAATTTAATTTTATGTGTTTTTTTTTTGTTGTTTTGTTTTACTTACATAATTTTTGTATACTTTCTCAAATCATCAAACCCCTTCATCTCCTTCCACAGCAACACGCACGCGCGCGCACACGCACACACACACACACACACACACATGCACGCATACATTTATGAAAACCTTCATTATGGCGTTAGGGTTATATCGTTTTTGAAAATTTTAAAAGAAAAAGTGCTGTAAATGTAAATACGAATATGGTGTTAAAATTTCATGAAAATCCGTTCAGTAGTTTTGGAAATTAGCCTTTACAAGAAAACACGCTTTGTTTTTATAATATTAGTATGGATTACAATAAAATTTCTATGCAGTGTTTAAATTAACTCACGTGGGTATAAGAAGTTTATATGTCTATTGATTTAGATGTAATATTATTGATTCTAATTTGAAATTTTCCCTATTTATTCTATGGTATTAATTGCAGCTCAAACAACCCTGTCCTTAATCGGTTGAACATAATTAATGGTGTATCCTGCTGCTTCAAATGCTAGTTTTATGTCTTCAGTAGTGTGGCTATAATGCAGCCCATTTATAGATAATTTAATCTCCTCTGGTTCATCAAGACTGTATGTGTGAAAATAAACAGTACCTTCACTTAAATAACTGCCGGACATTTATTTAATCAGCTACTGTTGTTGTATGTAGAATATAAGTAGAACCTTTAGAGGTTACATTTATTTTATTAGTAACTGTTGAATTAATGTTATTTGAAATAGTTGCCATTAGTCTGATTGAAAAAACTTTGCATCAAACAATGACTTAGACCACTTTGGCTGTAATTTACTGTATTTGTAGCCTATATTATCGGTAAAAATAATAAAAAAATAAATAAATACACTTTATTAATTACTCTGCATTAATGTTTTTATTGCATGAAACAAGTTTAAAATACATTTCAAATTTTTTATAAAATGAAATAAATTTAACGGAATATTTTTATCTGAAAGAAAATTAAGATATAAAACTATTAAAGGGCGAATAGCTGGCAAAATACTAATCATAATCATTTTCTTCGGGAGTCTGTACATCTTCCAAAAGGACTGTTCTCAGCGGTGTCAACAGTAATTAGCTAATGATATAGAGTGTGATGAATTTGGTGGTATGAAGTCTAGCAAGTCCAACAGTAAGCCAGTTGTTGACATAAATTTTATATAAACAACTGGCTTACTACTATATTGTTATTTTTTACCTACGTTACCGTCACATGGGGATACTTTGGACATTTTTTGTAGATTTGTTAAATTAATGTTAATACTGTTGACATTATTTATACTTGCAATTATGAAACATATACTATAAGCTTTCTATTCATGAATATAAAGTACCTACCTAGCCTTAAACATAATATTTCATTTTGTAACTCTGGTAAAAGACTGTCCAAAGATACCCTATTGGGTGGTGCAACTTTGGACACTGACTTGTTAGACACTGCTGAAGCAGTCCTACATGAAATGAATAACTTTGGACAGATGTAGTAATAGCCCCATAAATGCTAAGAACCAAAAGCTAAATAAGATGAATGTCCAAAGTTATATCAGCTGAAGGATAACAATGGACACACATACATAACTATATACAAAACAATGAACAAGTCATGTGGGTAACTTTGGACAAAAAAATATAAATTAAAAGCAAGATCCAAAAGGATTCAAAAGAGTGGTAAAACACAAAATAAATTATTTACTGCTTATTTTATTTCAAGAGAAAAGTTTTATTCACAATTAAAAAGTAATTTTACTGATTATACTGATATAAGTTTATTATAATTACAAAATTTTCCATACTTTAAGACTAATTAGACACAAGTTGGTAAACTTTGGACACTATTATTCATGACACTATATTTTAATTTCTATTTTACTGATAAACTTTGGACATAAGGTTGTAAAAATTATATTGTGATGATGATAATTTAAGGTACCAATTAAATAAAACTGAAAAATATGATAAATTAATCTAATCTAAGAATTAGTCTATGAAAATATAGGTAATTAGCCCATATTTAAACCATCGAACCCCAATGAAAAAACCAAATTTATTTCCCTCTGATTTTTTATACAAGTTTTTGGCTCTGGTAATTTTTTAACGATGTCACAATCATCAACACTATCTATTACCATCTATCTATTATCATCATCATCTGGCCAACGAAACATGTTACTGGAAACACTATGCACAAAATGAACAGTCCAATACTTGTTTTCGACGTCTTGTCTACGAATTTGGCCCACATAGTGGATGAGTCTTTTTTTAGCTGTGTATTTCCCTAAAACCCAATCCCCTGGCTGAAAACAGACATCCTCACTTAATTCTTGGTCTTCTCTGAGTTGTTCCTGGAAAGCATTAACCTCATCTTGCAAGTCAATATCTTGTAAGCTATCACCTTCTGACTCCTACTCTTCTTCTGTGCTACTACTACTGTCTTCTATTTTGGGTTTACTATTTATCTGCTGCTTAGTTTTTTTCTTTCTATTTGCTTCATTACTAATGGTACCTTCTTCATCGCATTGGGAACGCTTTTCTCCTTTTTTTTTACTGTCATTTAATTAGCCTTCCATTTGACTTTTTTCATAGTATTTCAAATCTGCTGCGGTGACGCTTTTTCCTGGTTCAACTTTAGTTCTTTTTCTTCTTTGCTTTTGGGTGGCTGGACTTCTCAGTTCATTCAGCATACTCAAGACAGTTTCAGAAACTCTTTCTTTAATTACTTCTTTATCTTTACTAACAAATTTTTCAAGAACGATATGTTCATTCAAAGGTACAATGCCACAAGTTTTGAATCCAGATATCAAATTTGCCTTTCCACAACCACTTATATCTAATTTTTCAACCAGCGCTTTTAAGAGTCCTGGAAATTCATCTTTTGGAAGCGTTGCATGCCTTCTATCGTTACCATTTAACTTCCATTCTTTAATAATTGAACGCCAGTAATTTTTAAGGGGTGCGTAATATGCAACATCTAGCGGTTGCAGTATGTGTGTTGCATTTGGTGGTAAACACACAAATCTAACATTATATTCTTTACACTTTTTGAGAACTGGCAGTGAGAAGTGAGAGCTTAAATTGTCCCCAATGATCACTTTAGGACCTTGCAGTTTTCTGGCCCAAGAAATAACAATCTTGGAAAACCAGTCTTCAAAACACACACTGTCAAACCAATTAGACGGCGTAGAATTGTACACAGCATCATTTGGACCTCCATGAACCCAATAATCATTACTAGACACTTAGCTTTGTATACAACATACACTGAAAGAACTAGTCCGTCAGCTGTTCCTGCAAACATTAATGATGTAGCAGTTTTACTTTCATTAAGAATCCTGTCAGCATATTTTAAACCTCTTCTAAAGATGAGTTTTTCCATTCCAGGATTGTCACTCAAGTTTGTTTCATCGAAGTTGAGTACATTCGAGGCAGGAACATCCTTCAAGCTTTCTTCTAAATTCTTAAAGTAATTCCTAATCTGATCAGAGTTTACTGCAGCTCGCTTACTAGAAATATTTCTACAAAGTTTTCGTGATAACTTGTCAGTGTGCTTTGCCAGAAATGTACGAACAAAATCTGTTCCAGGAAAATTATTTTTAAAGTACAGGACCGTACGACCCATGCGGTCAAGAAAACCCTTAATCATGTATTTAATATCTGTAAATGAAAAAGGAAAACCCCATTCAGATACAACAATAAGATGATCAATAAAAACTTCTTCTTCCTCATCACTGAAGGTAGAAGACCTACCAACTTTTTCTGAATGTTTATCATTCAATTTATTATGAAGTGTTGATTTCTTTACTCCAAAATGTTCCGCAGCTTGCCTGATCGATAACTTTTTTTCTTTGACAGCTTTAATAGCTTCAGCTAATTTATCTGGCTCTTAATCTTTGTAGGTCCTACTACCAAGTGTTCTGATATGTTTTCTAGGCATCTTTAGTCTGAAATTAAATAAAGAAATTCTGACATTAACCCCAGACAACATGAAATGCAATTAAGCATAAGTTGTCCAAAGTTACACCACTGTAGCAAATTTGAAAATTTTATTGGTTAGAATATACTGTAAATCTTTATACAATAATGGAATAGAATCCTAATAATATGTATAACCAAGTACTATGAGTATTAAAATTATAATAATTTGGCACTTACCTACACAACAGCAACAATCCTGAATTTTTTTTATCATAGAAAAATATCAATAATCACTTCTGCTAAGAATACTAATAACAAAGTGGTTCACAATGAATGATTTCCCACCAAAAGTTATTTATTGACCTTGGGAAATGTGTAATATCAGGGATGCATTAACAGTGATGCAGCTAAAAGTAAAATGAAATTTCCCTCAACCTGACTTATTGTCCAAAGTTACCCATTCAGTCCAAAGTATCCCCATCTGACGGTAACATTTGATAATGAACAGCAATATTGCAGGGTCTAACATTTGTGCAAAGTTACCCCAACTTAACCTTAAAATAAAATCACATGTTTAAAATTTCAATAGGGAAAATCACTGATTTGGTAAATTTTTTAGTTTAGCAGGGAAATACAAAGAAAATTATTACAAAATTAACTTAACTTTCAAAGCTTACTTGTTAAGCCCTAAACGCCGTTGGACTTAAAAATTGATATAATTAATTAACAATCTATTTAATGCGGTAAATTTCCGGAAGACCAGGGTGGGTTTACGGTCTGCACCTAAGACCAAATGAATTATAGTGGTTAAGATGTTACAAATGTACGGATAGGCCAGGAAAATAACTAATTGAGGGAAAACGATTGAAACAAAGGAACAAATAGGAATCAATGCACGTAATAACTTAAGATAGCATAATTTAAAATGGCTACTTACCTTAGCACAAAAACGTAGCATCGACAGTAGAATCAAGTCTTGTAGTTTTAACACATTTAACGAAGGCGATGCCCGCTAAATACTTAAGTTCGTTAGCAAACAGAACACTTATGAAACAGTACATTATAATTGAATTAATTACAGTACATATCGACACAGCATGTAACTTCAAGCAATCTTCAATAACGCCTATTGGAGGACGAGAACGAGAGAGCAACCATCCAAACACTTATAAGTCATAACGCACACTGAGAGAAGGGAACAGAACAAAGAAGTCTGTAGGTACAAGACGCAGGAAACAAAGAAGTAGGGGAAGGATGCAAAGATGACGTATCAAAGTATGACACCAAAATGAAACAGCAAAATTAGAATAACAAGATGAATTTACAGTAACAGAGATAAGGCGTGTACCTTTGAAATGCCGCAAATAATCAAACTAAATGTAATAACCCTGGTAAACATGACTTAACATTACTTATATCATCAAGTTTAGCATAAAAAGTAGCTCTCTAATTTCACACCTGGACTTATCAAAACAACAGTGACAATAAAATTTGCATATGAAAACATGTTTCATCAAAATCATATAGTTGGGCTTGCTAATCATGTCATCTAGTTACTAGACAGAAAACGTGTAAATTCAGAATTTTATTGGGGGGGGCAGGGATGAGGAGGGGGTTTGCATAACGAAACGGATCAGCCAAACGGATAAGAAAAAATACAATGTTGAGGAAGAAGATGATGATTTTTGATGAGTATATTATTGTTTTATTCTTTTATAGGTAACAGTAAATAAAAACACAGTATCCTTATAATTTTTTCCTCCTTTTTCATGTCATATTGGGGTGAAAGCTGCCACTCCACAATGTAGGCTTATGCTAGGTAGCTAACTTTCACTATTAGTTTCAGACTCAAGTCACCAGATGATTGCAAAACTTAGATTAATAATTTTGCCAAGAAACCTCTTATAATGCAAATCAACACGATATGACTGGTACCCAATATTATGTATACAAACATCATTGTACTTAAACTTATTGCCACAACATTTTTCACTCAAAAAGTGATTTATCATCATCAAACAAAAACATTGGTTTTTCCAGTAGCAATAAGTTTCTTTAAAGGGTTTTTAACAGAATTTTGAAGAGAGCTAATAAGTAGATGACAAACTTGATAAACAAAAATCATCACATGAAATGTGTGTAACCATAATTTTTTGTATTAATTAATATAGGTTAGGAGCATAGTAAATACATCTGTTGTCTGTTACTCCTTTCAGTTTTTCTGTTGTATTCTCTGATCATTTTTTACTCATTCACAACTAACTTTATTTATTACTTTGAATTATTTGTGTATATAAGAGATTCTAAAATTCTTCAGTTTTTGCAATTTTTAAAGTCATACTTTTTTGAATTCCTTTCAGTATTTTTATTTAATTTTCCAATCACGTTTTTATTTTTGTTACTATCACTCTGTTCTGATAGTTCTCTGGATGATTTCTGTAGGTAATATATCATTTAATCATCCTTACTGTATTATTTAAAAAAATCCTCTTTTGAGATCCTGTTAAGCGTAAATTGTAAGGAATTACTGTCTAATATCCTGGGATGGACATTAGCTTCTTGTTCTTTAAGTCAACGGCTCCCAAACTTTTTTGGTGCCGTACCACCTAATATATTTCAAAACCTTTATGTACCACTGATTTATATACAATAATTTTTTCCTCCTAAAAATTCAAACCATACATCTGTAAAAAATGCTATTTTAAAATTTTTAACTTTTTATAACTGAGTGTTTAAGGTTTATGATTATTATTTATAAAAAAGACTATTCTTAGCTAAAGAGTTGCTGTTTTACCAATACAATAAATAAAACAAAACTCTATTTTTAAAGGTCACTTTGAAAACTTTTGTGAAGATTTTAAATTTAATATAATAACTGAAATTTGTAATAAAATATTACTAATGTCAAAAATTTAAAAACTAAATGTGTTGACTAGCAGCAGAAACAAAATCAGGATTATTGGAAAAAGATGAAGAAAAATGAAAAAATCTTTACCAGAACAAATTTTATATTTTTTTTAATGTAATTACAGTAATGCAAATACTAAAAATTTTTATTTAACAGATAAATGAAATGGATGGGCTTGGATTGATCGACTCAAACTTGTAATGTCTGGTGAAATTGCACTCAGTTTTAAACGCAAGTCATTCTCAACAGAGGCCAGTCTATTTCTGTACTTGTTTTTCAGATATATTAAGGATGCGAATCCAGCTTCACACAAGTATGAAGTCGTGAAGGGTAGCAAAAATTTCACTGCTCTATCTGCGATCTCACAGTAGTCTTGGCATCTTTGAATCCAAAAGTCGATAAGAGTAGTTTGGTTAAAAACTTCTTTCAGATCTAAATCGCAGTTTAATCGATCAATTGCTCTTTTTCAGTTGTTAAAAAAAATTCAGAGATTACTATTTTTGTGATATCACAAAATGGGGTGTTGATCCACATATCAGCATCGAAGTTTTCTGGAAAGTACTAGCACAAATTTTCCTTTAACTCTTTACAATGTTCACTGATGTCACGTAATAGTGTGTTACTAAGTAAAAGCTCATTTTCTTCTACAAAGGTTTCAAGTGAAGGGAACAGTGAAACCTTTCCTTTCTTAGCTTCACCATCTGCAAAACTGATTTTTTAAAATTTATTAATTAACTAATTTTTTTTAAAGCATTATCTTGTCACGTACTCGAAATGGAGAATTGTATGTTCCTTGAAAGCTCCTGGTAACGTCATTGAGCTTAGAGAAAATATCAGCCAAGTAAGCCAGCCTACAAAGCCATAGTTCATCAGTGAAACGATCTCGAAGCTCAAAATTTGTATCTGATAAGAAAATTAATATGTCATACCGTAATTCGAAAACTCGAGTCAAAACTTTACCTCTTGACTGCCATCTGATTTCTGTGTGAACCAGAAGTTGTTTGTGAAGACTGTCCATTTCTTCACATGAACTGTGAAAAAGGCGTGAATTTAGAGCTCTACTTTTAATAAAGTTCACTGTTTTTACAGCCTCATTCAGGACAGTTTTTAACTCTGCTGGACATCTTTTTGTCACAAGAGCTTTCCTATGAAGGTTGCAGTGAACATGTGTTGCAAGGGGAGCCTCCATTTTTATTTTTGCAACCACTCCACTTTGTGCTCCTGTCATAGCTCCTGCTCCATCCTTGCACATACCTACACATTTTCTCCAGTAAATTCTATTTGTTTGCATGAAGTGGGTTAATTTTTCAAATTATCCTCCTCAGTTGTGTGAGCTGGTAAAGGCTCACAGAATAGTATGTCCTCAACAACTTTAATTTCATCTTCATATCTAATGTAACATAAAAGCTGATACATGTTTGTTACATCTGTAGTTTCGTCTATTTGAATTGCAAAGTACTTGCTTTTGTTCACTTTATTCACTAAAGTTTCTTTTACATTTAACGCCATGTCCGATATTCTTCTTGTAACTGTATTGTCAGATAAGGAAACCACATCAAGCTGTTTCCTTCCTTTTCTCCAATAACTGTGGAGACAATGTCTTTAGCTGCTGATAAAATTAAAGTTTCCCCAATAGTATGGGGCTTTAGTTCTCTAGCAATTCTGAGGCTCACCTTGAATGAAGCCTCATCAGCTCTGATGTTCAATGCAATAAAGGAAGAATTAGCTACTTTATTTGCTTTAAGATCAGATGCCTTATGTTTAAAAAAATCAAGAGATTTGTCTTTAAAATGTTCATGTTTTTTGTTGAAATGTCGCATTAAGAGAGATGGTTTCATTGAGTGGTTAGATAACGTTTCAAAACAAATTACACATTGTGGCAAAGACTGAGTAACATTTCCAGTAAAAGTAAAACCAAACTTTAGATAGTTTTCATCATATTTTCGTTTTGCAGATTTCTTATTCTCTTCGCACTGAAGCAATTGCGTAGACATGGAGGAAGAGCTTGACTTCTCGCCATCAGAGACTGTGATAGGGTTAGGCTTACCTTTGTCAGGCGATAATGTTCTTTGCTTTTTAAAACTACTGCTACTTTCTTTACTCGAGGAGCGTTTTAACCACTTATCCATTTCTGTCCAATAACCAATAATAAACACTTTTTAATTAACAACAAATCACTGTACTTTATTTAAAAGCTAAACACACAAACAACCGGGCGTCACTTATGTATTATTTGTAGGTTAAGGTTAACAAAATAGAGCTGACAGTGACAGACTGAGCACAATCCGTGCGCATTGTCGCCACTTTAGTTTTCAGTGTTTCCCTTCACAATAAAATTTCCCTTTTTCGCCACACTCCAAAATGGCATGTCTACACCAATGGTATGCGTACCACAGTTTGGGAACCGCTGCTCTAAGTGAACAATGTAATGTATAAAATCTAAGTCTTGTAGATTATGTTAGTACTAAAACCATTGCTTTTATAATTATACTGAATGGTTTTTCATGAAGTTTTAACTAATATTTACTGAATTAAATTTTGTTAACTATTATTTTCAGAATCAAGTTTGAATCATACAATGTTCTAGAAGATGAGGAAGTAAGAGAAGGTTTGAAAACTTACTCTGATTGGCCAACGTATCCACAGCTGTATGTTCGTGGAACACTTCTTGGTGGCTGTGATATTATACGAAAGCTAGATGAGGATCACTTACTTTTGGAAGATATTGAAAATTTAAAAAAAACTGAAACATAAATTAAATACAGTTTTTTCTTGACTATTCTGTTGGTTATCAATTTTTCATTTAAAGCATGTTTCATGAATAGTAAGAGTACACAAAAGGAAGATATAGGGCTGATTTATTTATGTTTTAACTTTTGTGAAATTCACAACTGTTACAGTTAAAATAAATGATGAATGACAACAGTGATGTGCTTGAACATCACCATCTTCACAGGCCCAGAACATAGAGATACAGGAAGTACAGCTTGCAGATCAAAAGCAGCTACTGTAGTATTTTTTCTTTTCCAGTGTTTTCAACATCTAGTGCTTTTTGGTGACGTGACAACTCATTCTCTTTTAAATGTTCATCGTATTTTTTTTGAATATTAGTTTTATCATGTTCACTGCAATTGTTTTATTTCGCATAAAGTACATTGATCTTTCTTTGGTGTGAAGAAAGACAAATTAAATTTGTTATTGAACATTTTCTCATACAACTACTGTTTTCCATAGTTCTTTTCTTCTTTCTTACATTCATCTATATACAACCCGTATATTAGTGCTAGAGTTAGACTGGCATCAATATACTGTCTAGTATATTTTAGGAATGGGTCAATATGATTGTAAATATTGTTTCATATAAATACATCAGTTTTTTTGTTGTTTTCTGTGCTTTCCTCCTAAATCTGTTTCTACTTCTCTGTTTCTACTTCACCCATCTCATTTTTCTTTTACGTTGCAGTTATTAGTACTCTGTTACTTATAACTAAAAAAAAATTTGCAAACTCTCATAACATATTTCTCACCTATTCCTACCGTACACAAATAAAATTGGCTGCCCGTATGCTATCGGTCGGCTGATTTTGTTTGTAATAGAAGACATAATTTTAATTAAATAATCTCTTTGCCGATCAACATTACCTGAAGCCCAAAATGTTTTCAGAAGGGACTGTCGTTCTTCGTAACTGACGTTAGATGTGCTCTTCAGCTGACATTTCTCGCCACAGGGTGGCTTTCTTGCTTCGTGATCTGTCCACTGACCATCTTATATCTTTCCCGTTTGTTCCTTAGCTTCTTTCGAATATTCCTAGATCATAAATTTTCTTCTCTTTGCCGCTTTCTTGATTTAAGATCTGCTTCGTGTGAACTCATTTCTGTGTCTACTTCCTCGGGTTCTGTTTCACCAATTGGATTGGTAATGCGATTGTTTGTAGTATTTTCCTTTTTCCCCCCATAATATGTTTAGTCCGTGGGAAAAATAGGGTTACCGTGCACCTCCTCCCACATCACAACTTCTCGTACATCAACGTGTTCGTTTTAACCTGAACAACAATGTCCAATGTTTCCATAAAAAAAACTTCTGTGAAATCGACCAAAATGGCGATTAAAGATGGCCGCCAAGCGTTCCTGCATTAATTAATTCGTTTATATGTTTATATCTTCTGTTCTAACTACCGTAAAGTCTTTTTATATGCACCAAATTTAAGATAAAGAGTTACCAAACATTTTAAATATAAAAAACAATTTATAAATTTCGAATTCAACCCACCGGGTTGGTCTAGAGGTAAAGTCGTCGCCAAAATCAGCTGTTCAACAGCTGATTTTTGGAGACAAAGGTTCCTGGTTCAAATCCTAGTAGAGTTAATTGTATACGGATTTGAATACTAGACAGCGGTTACCGGTGTTCTTTGATGGTTGGGGTTCAATTAACCATACTCACTCAGGAATGATCGACCTGTGTGTGTACAAGACTACACCTCATTTTTACTTCATACACATCATCCTCATCTCACTGGGTCATGGGTTGCTTATTGTTCTGAATTGAACAGATTGCAACGTACACACATTAGGAATTGCAAAAAAAAAAATTTTTTACAATTCAAAATATAAAATTATTTTATAAATAGCTTTTTAAATAAATTGTTTTAATTTGATCTTAAAAGTATTGCGTTTTTACTATGAATTTGGAAAAATGTCTATTTTGTTAAATATTGTTTTATAATCAGATGTAGCAGAATACTGACTGCTACACAATCATAACAAGGATGTTCATTGAACGAGATAACTTACCAACTACATGTTGGTAAACTAACTAATAAAAACATACTACTGAAAAAATAGTATGAAACGTACTACTGATACATTAGTATTGCTTATGTTCTTATAATTATGAGTAGGCCTAAAAATGAACTAATTAAAAAGTGCTGATAATTTATTAGTCATGTTTCAAAGCATTAAAAAAAGTTGAGAGGCATTTTGGAATTAAATTAGCTTTTAACAAACTTTGAATGCCGTAAAATTTTTTTTTTGATATGAGAATTGTTTCTCAGTAACAACGTTTCAGGTCATTATCTTTGAAAGGCACTAACCTCAAATTCCTAGTCTTTCTTTCTTTTACATTCACAGTTTTAAAAACTTTGTCTTTGAATGAAAGTTTGTTTGAGAACTTATCTGGTTGATTCTTTTCTATTTTAATCACAGAAATGTCTGAAAACTTAAATGGTTCACTTTCTGCGTTTGTAGTAAAATTTGTGGTTCTAATGTCGGTCAATTGTTTGAGGTCGAAACAATTATCATGAGACATTCCGTTAACTTTATAGGGTGTACCTGTTTTTTTTTGTTGTAATAATTATAGCAGAATATTGAGCTGGCACATAAATTGGCAAAGATTTTAAGGAACGATTTATGTTTTTTTTCAATTAATGAGTGGGCATTGTCGCCCTCATTCTGGGTATGGCCAGTAACGAGGAATTTGTGCGTGATTGATTTCAATTTTATATTTGCAACTGTGTATAGAGGGCTATTATAAATTTATTTTTCTGTTGGCCACAACAATTATCTGAATATAGTTCTACCTGTAAATCATTAGAATTAATTTCAGCAGCTTTTGTATTCAAAAATTTAACAGACAAGAACCAATCTCATTAGCACTCCGTTTACCTTCTCCTTCGTGCCACAAATAACAGTGAGTATCCCCATTTCCCTTTTGTTTCAACTCGCACACCGTGAAATTGTATGTCGATAACTTTGTTTTATAATAAAATGAGGATTCTTCGCCCCGAGGTACAGGTAATACAGCTTGAAGATCGAAACAAGCAAGTAAGTGCAATTTATCAATGTTATTTTTGTCTTGATCTTTTTCTAACCGACTTAGTTGTTTTTCCTCTTGATGAGAGTCAAATTCATCCTGTAACAGCTTTTTCTTTTCCTCATTAGCATTTTCATAAGCTACACTCCTGTGACACATACTATCTTTTTTAGGAATATAAAAGACAAACTAAATTCATTGTTGAAGATTTTCTTGTACATTGAAAACTTGACAAATTCTTTATTTTCTGATTCACACTCACTTTTGTAGTCCCTACATAAGTCTGTAATAGTTTTACTGCCATTAATGTACATCTTCTCGATGTGAGCCCTGATGTAATGGCTTTCAATATTTGGAATTTTAGAGAAGTGTACACAAACACCATTTTTTAACTCATTGGGTAACTCATGCTTCATGTGTTTTCCTCTCAAGTCATTTTCTAGAAAGCCATCTTTGGTTTTAGATAGCACTGTTCGGAACACCTATTTGTGATGCCTAAGGTAGAAATGTAAAACAATTTGCATATTTGTATTTTTACAAAGTCCTTATAAAAATAGAATGCAGTGCAAGGTTTGCACGGTGTTTTATTATTTTGGGTTTCTCCTAACTTACATTTAGGAACTACCATTTGCATGCAATTTAAAACATAACTCCTTTGTTTGTTAATGTCTCCTAATGCCCAGTAATTGTTGAAAATAGCTAAACGTTCTTCTTTGCTAAATTTTTGACTGCAACTTATTGGACATTAAATTTGTCAATAGCATACAGAAAAGATGCTGCAATTGCCTGGTTCTTATTTTGACCAGGACAATTTTCCGAGTACGAAATAATGTCCTTCTCCCGGCAAATATTTTCTAAAAATAGGAGACATGAACCAATTTCATTGCTGCCTCTTTTAGCATACACTTCATTCCATACATAGCAATATGCATTGGAATCTCCTGACATAAATAGTGAAATTTAATGCGGAACGGCGCCTCTTATAATAAAATAAGGAAGCGTCTCCACTAGGTGTTGGAAGGACAGCTTGTAAATCAAAAACAGCTGTCACGCACTCTTGGTTTTTGCTTTTATAGAATCTATTTTTTTCTCCTCTCTAGCTGATTCTTTTAATTTCAAATGTGCCTCATACAATAATTTTAATTCTTTATTATCAGTGAAATTTTTGTATTGCTCACACAAACGGCACATGTCTTTCTTAAGAACAAAAAAACTTATATTTAAATTTTTAATGCAATCGTTACTATAGTTCCTATGTATATCAGAAAGTGTTTTTCCTCAATCTATGTATTCTCTAGTTGTCGGATTTCTCGAATAGCGAATATAGCATTTATAAAACTAAACATTCCTTGAATGATCCTTTCATCATTTTTTTTATGGTTACCATGTTTGCCATGATATTAAGGTTCAAGGAAACCATTTTTGTTTTTTTGTAGGGCAGTATTAACCACTCTTTTATTAATATGTAATGTACTCAAAAAAAAAATTTTACACACTTGATTTTATTTTCATTAGAAACAAGAAAGTAAGCATTGTTGAGTGAACATGTACTTCCTTCCCTGGTGTACCGATATTTTGGTTCTATTTTATTAATATTTTTTGAAATCCATTCCCTCTGAAGAGTAACATCTTTTAAACCATAAAACCTATTAAAGATTTCCACACGCTGGTGTTCATCAATTTTGCTTGAACATTTTAAACAACATTCATTTACATCACAGGGAGGTTTCAGAGATTTTCCTTTAATTTTTTTACCACTAGAATTAACATAAGCTAGTCCATAATTTTGTTTCAACTTTGCAACATTTTTTTTCCAATTTAATTCATTATGAATCGCTTTTTGGGTGTTACTAACTCGTTTTTTTTGGGTGTGCTTTCTGTTTCGCTGTCAGATTCACTAATAACTATATCACCTATCCTATCATTAAAGTTAAAACTATTATTACTAATATTAGAATCTGTGGAGCTATCTAAAATATGACTATTACTACTCACCCTGGCTTTCTTGGATGGAGGTTCCCATGTTTCATCATCATTTGTGGTGCCAATAAAATCTTCATCTGAATCGATACCTTCCTCTTGCTCTAAAGAAGTAGATGGTAGAACTTCACTTGAATTGGTGATTGCTAAAACCCCATAAGTAGGTTTAGTGATATATATTAGTGTGTAAGTTTTAGTGATATATATTCACGCCACCCGCTAGTTGCAGATGTCTACGGCACCGTGAAGCAGTTGAATGATAGAGGAGTAAGCGTTGGTTTCTGCTGGGTTCCAGGTCATGCTGGAATCCCGGGAAATGAGGCTGCTGATTTGGCCGCTAAGGAGGCAGCTCGTCAACCGGCTTTCACGCGATATCTGACTATGTCTGATTTTGTGAGTCTGGTGAAGCGGGTCATCACGGATTCCTGGCAGGTAGAATGGACTGGCTCTCATGGCAACAAACTACGAGAAATAAAACCTATTGTTAAGCCTTGGCCTACGTCACTGAGGAAGAACAGAAGGGAAGAGGTTGTCATCGCACGACTTAGAATTGGGCACACCAGATTAACCCATGGGTATCTCATGACGTCTGGCGATGCTCCAGTTTGTGGCAGGTGCGATTGTCCTTTGACAGTCAAACATGTATTGGTTGATTGCGTCTGCTACGCAGCTCTGCGTCGGCGATTCAAGATTCCCTCTGAATTAAGGAATATACTCGGTGACGAAAACCCTATTTTGGACGCGGCTTGAAATTTTTACAATCGATCAGTGTATACAACAGTGTCTAATATATGTCCTATTAGTTTTACCCTATAGTATGTGTTTTATATTAGTTATAAGTTTACATTCATATGTCTGTGTTCTTATTATGTGGCCCCTTTACAGCCTTTTGTGACCTTTTATGTCTGTGATATTTTCTTTTTTTAATGTAATTTTTTAATTTTTTGGTTGTGATACTAGTTTTTAAGATTTTAATTACATAAGTGTCAATGTCATTTTTGTGTTTTTTTTTTAACTGTGATATTAAGTTTAAGTTTATGTGTGTATGTTTTTTGTGTTTTTAGCGTTTTTTAGCCTGTGATACTAGCTTATAAGATTTTAGCTATTATATATATAAAAAACCGGTGTTCTCGGGCTTATTACACCCGTGTGTAGAACAACAGGTGATGATAACCTTGCCAAGGTTTTTTGCCTAAAAAAAAAAAAAAAAAAAAAATTAATAGGTTTTTGCGATTTGTGGTTAACTCAAAAAATTTGTTTTTAAATAAAACTGTTGGTTTTACTTCAAACCTGATTTATTTATGTTACTAGGGAGCCAATCCTGGCTTTGATTCTGGGTTGTCATTTATTTTTATTCATTACATCAACCAATACATAGGAAAATGTGAGCTTGAGCTTGTAGTGTTTTTATAATCAACGTTTGTTTTTTTTAATGTAGAGGTGAAATATTATAAGATATTAAAATTTTATAAAATATTGAAATAATTGAAGATATTCAACCTTTTTTGTCAAAGTGTTTAATTTCTTAATAGTTTTTACTACAGTAATGATTTTTATGCTAAATATAATTGATTTTGTATGAAATTGTACTGATTTAGCAATCTTGTCAGCGACCTCATCTTCTTGCTCTTTTTAGTGCACCTTCTCTATTGATATTGGCCTGTCATGAATTTTAAGATAGTAATCTTTTACATTATCTGATATATGTATCAGCTTTTTAAAGTCAATTATCTTCTTAAAATTTATTGGAACTTTGTCGCAGTATGCTCATTTTTGAGGAATATGAAGGTTTCAGAAAGACTAGGTACCTTTTGGTATTAAATAATATAGTTTGCACACCATCAATAAACTCTTTACATTGTACTTTCCTCACAATTGTATGATGTTTAAACTCAGAATAGTTCGATATTTGAAATCGTATTTTTTGTCCCTTTTTACATTTCTGTCATAAAAACTATAAGATAAGCAGGAACGTTTGTACATTTTTGAAATCTATAATATATTTTAAAGTTTATAAATTAGTACTAAACAAGAGTTCAACATAACCTCGAATATAAATGTTTCCAAGATCAGCTATTTCCAAATGATTGATTGCCAAACACCACATTTTCAGTGACTTGTGGGGTTTTTACAACCACCGTGTTTTTGAAAACCTTGTAACTCGACAACAAAATATGAAACATAACGGCTTCTGACACAACTATGTATTTTGATCTGTATAATGTTAAATGGGGAAAAAGTGTATTTTCCAAGAAATGGCACTTATGGTGTTTTTACAATCACTGATTCACTTGTTTCTGAAACTGTCATCTTTAGGTAGTGCTTGTGAAAAAATATGGTCTCTAAAAAATGATTGTACTAATAAAACATTAATATACAATGAATCTAATTTACTTGTTATTGTCTTTGTCAATCCAGCAATTTTATTGTAATTAATTTGGAGTCTTATCTGTTATGTGTCCACGACTATTGTACGGCAAGGCTACTTCTATAACCATAGATGTACAGTGAGCAATTAACCTGTCTTAACAAAACTAATAATTACCTTCATAACTCATTTCTGCCAATCCCTCTCATCACTCACACCATATCCCCTCCCACGGTTATCGTTTTGCTTTAATTTTATAAAAATTACTAATATAATTTTAATATAATATAAAATAATATAATTTTAATAACTAAATTTACTAATTATGCAAACTAAAATAAAAATGTATCTTTAATTTCCAACGCTAGCTCCAGTGAGATTTCACCTCTTGACTTCATTTTACTAACCGTGTTCTTATTATAATTCATTTTAAAGTTACTATTATTATTCAACAGAATACTATTACTCAACAGAAGGAATCAGAACTTAATGTTCCAAACAAAGCTGGAACATAACCGCGTCAATAATGGGCCATCTCATAATCAGCTGACAATAAAGATGACAATGATTTTTTGTAACGTATGAAAATATTAAAATAAAATTAAACATTTTACCAAAGGCGAACTGAACCTTTACAAAATACAAGCCAAGTAACTGTTTTTCACTTGGAACAGTCTTCCACCCAATAAAAGTCCTTAGAAACTATGTGTATGCACAGTTAACTAAAAAATGACAATTTTTGAGTTGGAACAGTCTTCTTCTCGAGGCGCGACAAGATTAAAAATGAAGATGCATAAATATTTTTTTAAAAACTCTGAATGTAACCATTGACAGACAAAAAAAAGTAGGCAAAAATGGATTAAAAAATAAATAAAAATGAAACCAAAAAAGCTTTGATTGATTATTGAATTAGCATTAAAAAGCAGTGAGAAGTCTTTGATGATAAAAAAAATATTACACTCCACTTTTTAAAATTTTTAATCAACTTTATCACTTAATTCTTCCGGTGGGTAGTCTACTGCTACTGATTTGCTTTAAATTGTTATAGAAGTCATGACACTCTGATGGTAGGTATGGTAATAGTGATAAAATATCTTTGTATTTTAAATTAGAAATTTGCTTTTGGCGCAAGAAATGTAAAGTCGTTGGAAATTCAACTGTGTTTTGTCTTCTGTTTATTCTGAAATCAACTTTTTTGCACTCTTCATCAAGATCTTTTGAAATATAATATACCAATGTTTTTTTGTTGTACTTCTGCAGCTTTTGAAAAAAGAACTGGCTCTTTATTTGTATCTTTTTTCTAAGGACACAAGGAGAATTTGGTATATTGTACAATAACTTAAATTGCTTGAAGTCGTTGGTATTCTTATTATGTACAGAATATTTACTGGAATTTTGTCTCATCAACTGCTGCTAGTCCCATGGTGTTATGATACTCATATTACTCAATTTCTTTCTTATTCGAAAATAAATCTTTATAATGCATCCTGCAGTTTGAAATTAATTCTATTTTATATAATGAATTTATATAATAAATTTCACTAACCTTCCTTTTTAACTGCATCGACTTTTATTTTCACTTACACGTGTTTTGGTGGATCCACCATCATCAGAGTAAATAACATATAATTGAAACTAAAACTTTTTTTATTAAAAATCTGCAGAAGATGATACATCTTCAGTCACTTGTATAAAACTGATGATGGTGGATCCACCGAAACACGTGTAAGTGAAAATAAAAGTCGACGCAGTTAAAAAGGAAGGTTAGTGAAATTTATTATACAGGGTGAGGCACATGTATGGAACCCTTCAATAAGTTTGAAACTGTTGTAGATATAATACTGTAACTTTCAGGATAAGTTATTGGTCAAATACTTTACTTTTTGACGTACAACTGAATTTCAACCCCTTCTAAGGGGTGGCCTAGGGGTTGTAACTCAAATATTTTAAATGTAAACACCCATTGTGTGGTACATCATTTTAAAGGCCTTTTAAATACAAGAATAACTGCATAAATAAAAATTCTCTATGATACTGGTATCCAAAATGGCGGCTGATTGAAGTTTTAGTTTTAAAAGAAATGGTTGTCAAAATAATGAAACTTAGAACAACATTTTTTTGAATGAATAACGAAATACATTGAAAAAACTGGTTATTTATTTAGTAATATGTTCACTACTATTTACATTTCAATTTAAAAGATGCTCGAAATGCTCTCCTCTCGTTTGACAGTGTGCCAGTCTGTCATAAAATGATGACACCGCATTATTTAATGACTCATCAGTGATGGTTTGTGCTGCTTCTTCATTTTATTTCGTAGCTCATTGATATTTTGCAGCTTACTACGGTAAACAATACTTTTTAAGTGGCCCCATAGAAAGTAATCCAATGGTGTCAAGTCGGATGATCTTGCTGGCCATTCTATTGCCCCTCTTCGTCCAATCCATCTTCCAGGAAACACATCATTTAAAATTTGGCGTACCCGAATGCCAGAATGAGGTGAGGCACCATCTTGTTGATACCAAATGTTGTGGAAGCGGGAGCCAACAATGTCTTGAATTCTTGGAATAATATCCTGCCCAAGCAATCTTTCGTACAAATCTGCGTTTAAATTTCCATCAATAAAAATAGGCCCTACCAATCGTCCACCAATAATACCTGCCCATACATTTACTTTGACTGGATACTGAGTATGGGCTTCACTATACCAGCGTGGATTTTCATCAGACCAATACCAACAATTATGGCGATTACCATTGCCATTCAATAAGAACGTGGCCTCATCACTGAAAACAATATCGTTTTATAAACCAGGATGTGCACAAATATTGTTCATCATAGTTTCGCAGAACTCAAGCCTTCAATCGAAGTCATCATCGTTAAGTTCTTGCACCAGATGAATTTAAATTGTTTGAAGTGTGCATCTTTCAATGTCCGAATCACTGAACGTTGGCTAATATCATAATCTTGTGCTACTTTACGAGTCGAGCAATGAGGATCCTCAATAAATACTTCCATAATTTGTAATGATTTGTTATCATCTGTTGCATATTTAGGTCTACCTTGTTTTACTCTGTTAGAAACACTTCCTGTTTCTTGGAATCGTTGTATGGTTCCTGACACAGTACTTTTTGAAATAGGGTCACGATTGTTAAATGTTATACCAAAATAATAATTAATGATAATTTAATGAATTCAATTATAAAATATACAATAAAAATTAGTTTAAAACAAACTATGTTGTTTAAGATATAAAACAAATCCCAAACATACTTTAATTTTTTTGTACTGAAATCTGAACAAAATATAAAATGAACGAGTACAAAGTAATACAACAATAAACATGAGTTAAATTTTGTTTAAAAATATATTTACCAATGTAAATGGGTGTTTAGTAGTAAAGACTTACTGAAAGTCATAAAACTAAAAAAATTCTGTGATTAAATTTTCAAAACATGTATAACACAAAAATCGAAAAGAGAATTCATTACCAAAATAATAATTAATGATAATTTAATGAATTCAATTACAAAATATACAATAAAAATTAGTTTAAAACAAACTATGTTGTTTTAGATATAAAACAAATCCCAAATTGTAGCCCCCTTTTTGCTCACGCGAACCCCAAAGGTTCGCTACCAAAAGCAAAAGTGGCACAGGGGACAATAAAGAAAAAAACTACCCCAAAAACAGACTGCGGTGATGTGGTGCAAAGAAAATAAAATTAACAAGATTAATTTTTGATTACTAGAAAATTTAATAAAAAAATATTAATAGATAGATAACCTTTATAAATATAAGATAAATTAAGTTTTATGTTCAGTATTTAAAAAGAATTACAAAAACGTTACGCAGGCATTAAATTGAAATTATCATGATTAATAACCAAAATTTATATTATGTAGTACGAGCTCAATAATAATTTAACATGCTTTAAACTGGATCCAGAAATGTAATTTAAGAAAATCTTTAAGTAATTTTAAAATAGAAAAGACCATTTCGGTTTTACAATTATAATTATTTGAAATTAATAAGCGATAAATAGAAATCAAATGAAAGTACCAAATTAAATATAAGAATTAATCCGATTGCCTTTACATGAAAGAGATTCATAAAAAAAATAAAATTTAAATAAAAAAACATGATTAAACTGTTTCTTTAAAAGATTTGATCTTAACAAAAACCAAAAAATATAAGTATATAATTAGTTTCACTAAACGAAACACAAGGTAAATTTTACCTTGAGTAACAAAATTTAATTTTACAAGATAATCATCATGCAATATTTTAGCAAAATAATTCAAATTTTATTTTTAATATTAATGAAACAAAAATAAGAGAAAGCCAGAAAAACAAAAGGCTTAATACAATATTAACATTATAAGTTAAATGCAAAACATGTTTTG
Organism: Catonia carolina; assembly: GCA_035578175.1. NCBI lineage: Eukaryota > Metazoa > Arthropoda > Insecta > Hemiptera > Achilidae > Catonia > Catonia carolina. The sequence continues at coordinate 139,173,931 of JAQMRL010000001.1, read as the reverse complement.
TCCACCACGAGACAAGATTATGCAAAATTGCATAATGCAGCAAGCATAAGAATAATAAGGATCATTTTTATGATTAACAAAATTAATTATAAAAATTAAAATATTTGTAATATAAGAAATTTATCAGTTATTATAAATAGAAGACGGATGAGTAGAATTAGAAGAATAAGGATGATCCCCGAAAGAACATGCTAGTTAGCTAGCCGGAGACTTGTTTAAACCAAAGGCGACTTGTCCATTTAAAATCAGTGATTCCAGATTTATGTTTACTAAATATTTGGGCCCAAAATTTATCTTGTGCAAAGAATTAGTTTACAGATGAGTCGATTTAAAGTTATAAAAGGCGATACTTTCAGGTGAAGTTAGAATAGTTGAAATTGACCTTTTGGCTTCCATGTCGCCCAAAAAGATTAGTAAAACTTGTATAAAATATTGAAGGAACTGCTCCCCAAAGCTGGTCCCGTAAAAAAAAAACGGGAATAGCAATTAGTCATACAGCAACGTAAAAGCGCCCCGAAAAGAAACTATAAAAATTTACGGCACACATCATTCAAGAACCGAACATCTTCCAGACCAATTGCAAAGAGAGAGCGAGTATATCAAATCATTCATAATGAAGCCTCGGTTCTGACGTCACCGACCCCTCCCCCCCCGCCCGCTAAACATGCACCAAGAGAACATGAAAAGCAAAAAGAAACGGATTCGACAAGAAAGTACAGATAACAGCAGTAGGCAGTACAAAGACAGAATGAATGCAAATTGATAACGAGATAACGGATTACGGCGACATTAAAAAGATAACGAAATTTAAATTCAACATAACAGAAAAGGAAAAATAAATAAATAAAGTAACATTAATTTTAAAAATGTTACAAAATATACTTTTATTTTTTTGTACTGAAATCTGAACAAAATATAAAATGAACGAGTACAAAGTAATACAACAATAAACATGAGTTAAATTTTGTTTAAAAATACATTTACCAATGTAAATGGGTTTTTAGTAGTAGACTTACTGAAAGTCATAAAACTAAAAAAATTCTGTGATTAAATTTTCAAAACATGTATAACACAAAAATCGAAAAGAGCATTCATTACCAAAATAATAATTGATGATAATTTAATGAATTCAATTACAAAATATACAATAAAAATTAGTTTAAAACAAACTATGTTGTTTTAGATATAAAACAAATTCCAAACATACTTTTATTTTTTTGTACTGAAATCTGAACAAAATATAAAATGAACGAGTACAAAGTAATACAACAATAAACATGAGTTAAATTTTGTTTAAAAATACATTTACCATTGCAAATGGGTTTTTAGTAGTAAAGATTTATTAAAAATCATAAAACTAAAAAAAATTCTTTGATTGAATTTTTAAAACATGCACAACACAAAAATCTGAACAGTATTAACTGTCATTATTGATAATTTAATGAATTTAGATAACAAAATATAGGCCTACTATAAAAATTATTTTAGAACAAACTATGTTTTTTCAGATAAGAAACAAATTAGCAAACATAGTTTTATTTTTTTCAACCTTTCTTATTCTGATAAATTTTCAACACATTCTTCATCAGTGCTGGAAGTGTTTTGTACAGCACCAAGTCCTAAGTAAAATGGTTGGTATATTGGAGGCACATAGCACATCATTGACTGTATATCATCCTTTTTGCTTACCTTTATAGCTCGCCCCTTCGGATATTTTTTATTCAAAATTATGTTTGTAATATCAATAGGACGCCCTTTTGTACGTTTAGTGAAATTAACTTTTTCGAACAGCTTGTCTGCATTATGCGAATATTTATATTCCATTTCATCTGCAACACTTTGTTTCAATTTAATGCATCCAATCTTTAACCACGAAACTTTTACTTTATTAATTTTTTTTCTATTGGTAAGTGATTTCGTTAATGGATCAGAACAAATAAAATCACTAGCAGTCATCATCACTACATCAAAAGAAGTTTTTTTCACTCTGCATGATTTTATAATTTCAACTATTTGATCTGGATGGAAAATGTGTTGATACAGCTTCATTTTTTTTCTATGTGCCCAAAGTCAGTATCATTAGGCAAAAATGTATGGCCAGGAATTGGATATTTTAGTTCTATTTGTTTTATTTCATTTTTAGAACTTTTAACTAGCTGCATTAATAGAAAAGTCAGTTTGATATTATAACTGCCACTAAATTCCAATTCCAATGCCAGAATATGCTAAGTGCCATTTTAACCTGTTATTTTTTGTTCACCAATATTAAAATTTTAACATTTGTATGGTTATAGGCTGTAAGGTGTAGTCTGAATTTCAAATATCAATTAGAAATATTTAATTAAAAAATCGTAAATTTAACGAAATCTTTTAAGTTTATAATTTGTGCCGCCAAAATCTTAAAATCAACTGTGTGGCGCTTAGGTCACTTTGGCGCTGAGCGCCTCTTAAGATGGTGGTAAAACTTAATAAGATATTTTGTCGTAAGCCTTAGCATTTTGAAACGCTTGCCTCGAAAATTTTTGATTGGTAAGTTTGGACATTCTTCTCAGCACTTTATTGACCAATTCTCTTATTTACACTCGCTTTCTCCAAATCTTATTCGTTATATTTAATTCTTGCCAGTTTTATCCGAGGCCACATTTTGATGCTGTGGAGTGACTTAATTTTCAGAGAAAGCGTCATCAAGTCATCCACTCAACTCCTACCAGAAGGACCAGGCACTCTATTATCGGGGTTGTCATACCCTAGCGAGTGTCCATTTAAAGGCGCCGAGAACTCACCTTTCACACTCTTCCATCCTGCTGCATGATGAAAACTCACTAGCCGCCGTGCACCCAGAGGTCGAGCCGAAGATTCACAGAAATAGGAAGTGCTGGCAAAGCTGACCAAGTACAAAAATAGAAGGTTCTGTCTCATTTTAAAGTAACAGTATGCACTGACTGGCATTTAATAGTGAAATTTATTCGGCATCGATCTCCACACCAGTGCCTTTTACCGAATTGAGCTTCCATTTTTTCACAACATAAATTATAAACAACCGCTAAATAAAGCCTCGGACAAATGAATGTCAAATATAATTAAACTGTTTAAATTTTTTCACTTCGAACTCACAGTTTCACGTTAAGTTGCAGATCTTCTAACTATTTGTAGACCAAGCTCTACTTGTTTCATACTATTCAAAAATCAGATCACATACCGTACTTCACTTTCGATGGGTATTGTAAAATGTACTACATAAAAACGTTTCGCTATTAATGGCTTCTGTAGGTAGCTGAAACATAAAGAAGTTTGGTGCTAATAGTCACAGTAGCATCCGTCCTTTTTAATGACGAAGCCTCCCTGCTGCATCTCTACTGTTTAACACCGTGGTTCATTTTTCAAAATGTTTATTTGTCATGGGCGTCAACCAGTAAATGGGTAGTTATTTAATTTAAATAGTTCCACAGTATAAAATATTGGTGGAGACGAATAAAATTAAGGTACTGTAATTATATTAAGGTGTTATAAAGGTAATTATTTTAAGGTAAAATCAGATATCATGCATCTTCCCAAAAAAGTAAAAAGCACGCTCGTAAAAAGTATAGGCCTACCTTAAATGTTACGTACTCAGAAAATGTTTGAATGACGTCTATGGTGAAATGGGTTGCAATGATTTTTATTATGAATATTTGTGTACCTAAATAATATATAATACACAAAATTTTATTGGCAGTCTACCAACTTGAAGATATACAACAAACACAAGAGAAAGCAAACTGACGCAAAAATATTACGCTTGAATAACCATGGATAAGATTTACTCCTCGTATTTAGAAAGTGAACGTGTTCGGAAAATAGAAACAGTAGATGACTAATAAAATACGTATTTACCCACCTTACTGGTCAACCTAGTTACAAAATAATTATAAACACAAACAGCTGCTTTACAGATAAACGTGATTTTCATTTAATCGCAGTGATTCTGGTGATCATTTGTGAGGAGGACGCTATGTTTTCAGCTCCCGTTTAAGAAAGAATTTTTATAGAAATAAAGTATGGCTAAGTTTAAACGTCGTGTTCTAACATAATTTTAATTACTTATTTCGTATCCAGTAATTTATATTGTTTATTTTTCCAGCGAATTTTTAAATTTTATAAAATTATTAGGTATCCTGTTAATTTTATAAAATTTAAAAAAAGAATTAATACCTAAGCAAACACTGGGCTATAAGTTGGAGAGCTGGAGAGAACGAGGATGCCAGAGAAAGAGATGTGCAGATTTGAGAGGTTTGGAACAGGTAGAGATACCTAATCCTTGAAAGGCAGAAGAAGAAGATCAAATTAATAGTTAGTCGTCACTTTGTGGTTAAGAACATACCCAGTAATAGCAGCTATGATCTCCCAATGTAACGAATTCTAAAGCTTTAATAAAACGAAAATACATAAGTAATTCACTGTCAGATTACACGGATATTGTTACGTTTGGCCAGTAAAACTGAAAATCTAGGTGCACAAAGAAAATTATCACCACCCGAAACGGGTTCGCAATTAATTATAATATCACCGGTTAGTTTGGCAAGTAAAATAACGAAATTAATTGAAGTTCGCAGTAAAATAAGTGAATCTATAATAAATAGTAATAAAACTATGTGGGGGAGTAAGAAATAAACTTGAACAAAGATAGCTTCACTTACAGAGACAAATAGGATGAACAATGCAGATCACTAAGTAGAAAAAAATAAACTTATTGGAAGCGGAAGCAAATAGGCTATTAGAAAATGGAATAAAATTAGTTTATATAAAATTGAAAATTTTGTTAAGGTTGAAAACCAACAATAACAACATAATAATAATAGTAAAATGAAATATCTTTATTATCATCAATTATTTTTTGGGTTCCGATAAGTCAAGTCTGACTTAACACATCAGGTGGCCGTACTTACAAAATACAAGAAAATATCAACGAAAATTAGCCTACAGTAATTTTAACTAAATAATTTACGTAGATTTGACATGTCTCAGTAATAGCTTACTTTGCTACTGAATTACCTACAGTCACGGCGCGTAGGCACCCACTGCACAGAATTCATATCAATTTCTTAAGCCTATTAACATCAATATCGTAAGTATCATTTTGCAGCCAGACTTTAACCTTTATTGTAAATTCCTTAAAGTTAAAATCATCAAATTTAAACTTAGCAATATGGAAAACAATAAATAAGAATCGGAGTGTAGTAAACAAGGGCTTTACAGATATACCAAAAATTATTAACACTAATTGTTACGTCCAGCCATACTTTAAATGTTTTCTTTTACTTTACAATTTTATTTTATAAACATTTACGGTCCAGCTGATCTAAATTTAAAATCAATTATATGTAACTAGGCAACCAAAAAAAAACATTTTTTTCCACAACTCATCAAGACTTCAACTAAATGAACTCACATTCAAGACAATTATTATAAATAAATCATCATCATTATTATTATTAATCATCATTACTGTCATCATTATTATAATTATCATCATTAACAAAAATCAATTATTAAATACATAAATACATCAATTATTATCATCAATTATTATTTCAATACATCGCCACATTTTCTGGTCATCCATTGGGTCGGATTAAAACAAAACAAAACTACAAGAACTACAGACTACATACTAGAAGACTACAAGAGCTACTACACTTTTACGATCAACAGAATTATACATCAAGAAACAGCAGTAACAACACACTTTATTTATTTTATTAATTTATCATTTGGTTTCAAATCTAACATCATAACATCTTTGTAAAGCTGGACCGTAAAAGTCACATAATTGACTTTTAATTTCTAAATTTTACAATTACTTTTTCCTTTTTTGTTAGTTTGCAAGTATGCCTAGAGCAGCACGTTACTACAGAAGGAGTCTTGAAGACTTAAAGTATGTGCTGAAAGAAACCGAAGCAGAGGCCATCCGCTTCCAGGAAGTTGACCAATTGACCTATTACCGTGCCAGTACTTTACTGGCAAGGGTCAAAGCGAGATGGTCGATGCACGAGCAGATTTACAATGAGCTTGCCGAGCTGGACGTTCTCCCCGAGCCATTATCGGAGGAGGAGTTCTCTGGGGGTTTCCGAGAACTGAATTCAATTTACTTTAGGTTTGAAAATCTCTTAGCAGTCGAACCTCCATCGGTTCAGCAGCCATCTGTTCCACAACAGCCTCCTTTTTTTCCTTTTTGGAAAAAAGGGAAGGAGAAAATTGTGTTTGAAACATAAAATCTTTAAATTCCCTTTTAATAATATTATTCAATGGAATGTTCGCGGGATCCGATCTAGGTATGAAGACATAAAGTTATTGATCCGGGAAAAGTGTCAGATTGCGCTGTGCTTGCAGGAGACGATGTTACAGCCTGATGTCTCAATGTCCGTTCGTCCGTCTGCATTAGCAGCAATTTGCAAAACAGTCGGACGTTAAACAAAAAAAAAAAAAAAAAAAAAAATGTCCGTTCGTGGATGTGAGATGTTTAGGAAAGATTCCCTGCATGGTGGCCCTGGTGGTGGGGTCGCTATATAACTTCACCAGTCAATGCAGGGGAAAAATCTGGATATTCAAACGGATCTTCAGGCCGTAGCAATCAGGATAACTGTCCCGGTGTCGGTTTGCGTGTGTAATATTTATTTACCACCTAACACAGAAATTTCATACCTAGCCATGAGAGAATTACTGGAACAGTTACCAGCTCCATATATCGTCCTAGGAGATTTCAATGGTCACCATTATTCTTGGGGCTCATCACTGTGCAATGGTAGAGGTCACATGGTGGAGAGGGTCCGGAGTGATTTAGACTTATGTCTATTGATCGATGGATCTAAAACATTCATGACATCCTCTCACGTCTTCATATTCAATTCAATTTCAAAATCATAAGCAAACCATTGAATCTCTTCCTTTCCATATAGCGGACACAAATGATCCTCTGAACATTCCTTTTTCAATGCCTGAACTAAGAAAAGCGCTCAAAGTTTCTCGAAATACCTCGCCCGGAGGAGATGAAATTACACTTTCGATGATAGCGCATTTACCAGATTCTGGCTTAAGGCAACTCCTACATATTTTTAATAAAATATACGCTTCTAGAAAGCTTCCAGAATCTTGGAAAGAAGCAATTGTTGTCCCGATCCTCAAACCTGGCAAAGATAAAACATTGGCCTCCAGCTATCGCCCCATCTCTTTAACAAGTGTTGTGTGTAAGGTGATGGAAAGAATGGTGAATAGTCGTCTCATGTGGTATCTGGAAAAGAATGACTTCCTCGCTCCTGAACAGAGCGGTTTTCGGAGAGGGAGGTCTTCGACAGACCACTTGGTGGCCCTTGAGACGGCTATCTGCAATGCGTTTGCATTGCGGCAGCGCCTCGTTGCCGTATTCTTTGATTTGAAAAAAGCATATGATACGGCTTGGCGACGAGGTATTCTTAATACCTTGCGGGAGTGGGTCATCGCTGGGAACATGTTGGCCTTCATTAAAGACTTTCTGGATGACCGATCATTTCGTGTAAGGATTGGTCAGAGTTTGTCAAACAGGTTTGATTTGGAAAATGGTTTACCGCAGGGGAGTGTAATTAGTTGTACTCTATTTGCGATTGCCATTAACAATATTGTGAAATGTTGCGTATACCCTATTAAATGTTCTTTGTTTGTAGATGATTTTGCTATATATGTTGCATCTAGAAATGTTGTTTCAGCTGAACGAGCCCTACAGCTAACTATAATACCGTCTTGAGGAATGGTCACGGCAAACTGGCTTTAGTTTTTCTCCTGAGAAAACTAAATGCATCCAGTTTTGCCGGATTCGGACTGATACTGTTCCAAGACTGTATTTAATGGGTCAGCATATTAAGGTTAGCACTGAAATCAGGTTTCTAGGTATAATATTCGATAAAAGACTTACATGGGTTCCGCATATTAAAGACCTACGGGCTAAGTGCTTAAAGGTGGTTGATATTCTGCGTGTTCTTACAGGTACATGTTGGGGAGCTGATAGATCATGTATGATAAGGTTCTACAAGGCTCTAGTGCGATCACGTATAGATTATGGCGCTGTAGCCTACTCATCTGCTACTTCCACTTCTCTGAGAATGCTTGACTCAGTCCACAATTCATGTTTACGATTATCTACAGGTGCTTTTCGTTCTAGCCCTGTTGTCAGCATCTTAGTTGAAAGTGGAGAAATGTCGTTACACAGACGTCGCCAGCAGCTTATATTGACGTACTTTGCTAAGTTGAAAGCTAGACCTTATCATTTTTTGCATGATATGATTCTCAATAACCCTTGTCATGATTTGCATCTGATGAACGCCCGACAGCCTTCACCATTTGGTGTAAGAGCGTTGGAGATATGCAACAACCTCGATATTGCGATTCCTCGTGTCTACCCATGTAATTCTTGTTTATTTCCACCCTGGACCATCGCTCAGTTACACTTTAACTTTGAAATGTGTAAATTCTCAAAGGCAGACACAAGTTCTGTGGTATTTAATAGCATTTTCAGTGAGTTAGTGGAAGCTATTAAACCATCTATGGTTGTATACACTGATGGATCAAAGTCGGATGTTGGAGTTGGTTGCTCGTTTGTTGCTAATGGGAGAACCTATTTGTTTGGATTACCTGCGGGAACCAGTGTTTACACGGCTGAACTTTATGCTGTTAGTAAAGCTCTGTCTGTAGTCTGTGTGCGTGGGCGTCGGGTGTTGGTGTGCACTGATTCGCTCAGTGCCCTGCAGTCAATTAGTGATATATATTCACACCACCCGCTAGTTGCAGATGTCCACGGCTCCGTGAAACAGCTTAACGATAGAGGAGTAAGCGTTGTTTTCTGCTGGGTTCCGGGTCATGCTGGAATCTCGGGAAATGAGGCTGCTGGTTTGGCCGTTAAGGAGGCAGCACGCCAACCGGCCTTCACGCAATATCTGACTGTGTCAGATTTCGTGGGCCTGGTGAAGCGTGTCATCACTGATTCCTGGCAGGTAGAATGGACTGGCTCTCATGGCAACAAGCTTCGTGAAATCAAAGATAATGTTAAGCCCTGGGATACGTCACTGAGGAAGAACAGAAGGGAAGAAGTTGTCATCGCGCGACTTAGAATTGGGCACACCAGATTAACCCAAGGGTATCTCATGACGTCTGGTGATGCTCCAATTTGTGGCAGATGCGATTGTCCTTTGACAGTCAAACATGTTTTAGTAGATTGCATCTGCTACGCAGCTCTGCGTCGGCGATTCAAGATTCCCTCGGAATTAAGGTGTATACTCGGTGACGATAGCCCTATTTTGGACGCGGCTTTAAAGTTTTTACGATCCATTAGTGTGTACAATAGTGTCTGACAGTCTAGGGTGATGTGAAATGTTTTATTTGTTGTAAATAGTTATATTTTACAGTGTATGTTTATATTAGTGTTATAAGTATATATTTATATGTTTGTGTTTTTATTATGTTTAATTTAATGTGTATTTGTGTATGTTTTTATATTTTCGTGGCCCTTTTACAGCCTTTTGTTTATCTGTCAGGATTGTGATATTAATGTAATTTATATTGTGTTTACTGTGATACTAGTTTGTAAGATTTTTAATTGATATGTTATAAATGTTGGTTATTCCTACTGTGATATTAGATTTAAGTTTGTGTTTGTATGTTTATCTGATAAGTTTTTAATATAAATTTTTTTGTTTATGTAAATTTTATTTTATATTATTCTGTGATATTTCTAGTTTTTAGTAAGTTCTACACTCGGGCCCTTTACACCCGTGTGTAGAACAACGGGCGATGATAACCGCCCTGGTTGTTCGCCCTTAAAAAAAAAAAAAAAAAAAAAAAAAAAAAAAATTGTTCCTTTTTCTAACAGTGCTTGCCTTCCTAAATTAAATCTTCTAAAATATTCAGGGAACATGGCAGACTGGACAAATTTTTTCAATTCATTTAAAGCTCTAATTGATGCTGATCCTAACATTAGCGACAGCATCAAACTTCAATATTTACGTTCGGCTTTATCATCTGATGCTCTGAAACTTATTTCCCATCTCCCATTATCTGACGATTCCTACGCGCCAGCGCTGAGAATATTATCAAATAGATATGACAACCCTCGTCATCATATATCGTTCCATTGTCAAAACATTTTCGATTTACCTTCAATATCAGAGTTATCAACAAGGGAACTAAGGCAATTTCTTGACGCCTATATGCAACACACGCAAGCCATGCAGTTGTTGCCTCAAGCAAATTTTTATGAAAATTTTTTTACAATGTTTCTTTTAAAGAAATTATCACCCAAACTGAGAGTTCAGTTTGAGTCAAATAACAATAACATTGTTTATCCGAAACCATCTGACTTAATCAGCTGGCTCGAGTCTCGCACTATCCAATTAGAAAACGCAGCTTTAGTTACTGAAAGTAACACAAATATAAACAAACAGAATAGAAACACAAAATTGTACAATTCTGTATCTTTAGTATCGAATTCGTATGATACAGTAACTTGTTTATTATGTAAAGAGAATCACTCTTTGTACATTTGTCCTAAGTTCCGTAGTCAGTCAACTATGGAAAGATGGAACTTCGTGCGTTCCAATCGCATCTGTGAAAATTGTCTCTCAAAGCATGAGTTTAATATTCAATCTGGCTGTCCTTTAAAATCGCGGTGTAAGGTATGTACTAAATTTCACCACACCATGCTGCACCATTATAACTATCGCACTAATTCTAACCCTAATAATAATAATAATAATAATAATAACAATACTAACACAACTCCGTCATGCTGTAACCACATAGTTCCAGAACATACAACAGTGCCTTCTAAACAAAATATTGATAATAAGTCATTGTTTACTAATGCAAATGACAATTCTGAATTAACGAATATTGACATGACTGTTTTACTAGGTACCTTCCTGGTTCAAGTCAAAGGTGCTTCTAACAAAACTGTAATTTTACGTGGTGTTTTAGATACCGGCAGTCACATAAATATCGTTACTACGCGGTGTTTATCAAAACTTAACGCAGAAACTCGTAATTCTCAAATAAATATTTCAGGCTTATCACAAGCCATTATTCAAACTAAAGGCATTTGTTCCCTAACAATTTGTGATTTAATGGGAAAGCCGTTAATTAATAATTGTAATTTTCATGTCTTAGATAAAATAGCTTCACCTTTGCCTCGTTCTTCAATTTCAGCTGAGGTTAGAGTTGCTGCTAATGGTTTCAATTTAGCAGACAATTTATTCGATCAGTGTGCCCCAGTTGATCTGTTGTTGGGTGTTCAAGCAACTTTAGCTTTAATGAGAGGTGAACCTATTTCACTAGGTTGTAACCTACCATACATAGTACCTACTGCACTGGGTCATGTACTCATGGGTCATGCTCCCATCGCAACTGACAATTGTGTTTTATTGTCAACCAGTGCAGAAGACGAACACGAACAATCGTCCGTACTTTCTTCCCTATTTTCTCTAATAGAGTCAGAAACTTTACCCCCCTCGCGGGCGCCAGCTCAAGACACATTTATTCATCGATTGCCCTCGGAGCAACGTTTAGCCAAATCGCCTATAATAACAAAACGTTTTGTTTTATCACAAATTGCAAAACTTTATGATCCATGCGGCTGGCTTACGCCTTGTATATTCAAAGCTAAATGTTTTTTACAGACACTATGGCTTAATAATTTAGACTGGGATGATCAATTACCGGATGTATTAGTGAATCAATTTGAACAATTATTTCATGCCTTTAGGTGTATGTCATTAATAGAATTACCTCGGCCGATGCATGCACCGTACACTAATTTTGCGGAACTACATGGTTTTTGTGACGCCAGCCAACTTGGCTATGCAGCGGTTCTGTATTTAATTACGAGTACCAATGATCATCGCCATTCATCTCTTCTAGTAGCGAAATCGCGTGTTGCACCCATCAAAACAGTATCTATACCCCGACTAGAATTATTAGGGGCTCATATACTTAGTCAGTTATCACAGCATTTTATATCTGTTCTATCTTCACAGTATCCTGATTTAAAAGTATTCTTATGGACCGATTCTATGATAGTCTTATCGTGGCTTACTATCCATCCATGTCAATTAAAGACCTTTGTCGCTAATAGGGTCAGTCAAATTTTAGAAATGTCCTCATCTTCATTGTGGAGACACGTTCCTTTGGTTTCCAATCCTGCAGACCTGGCATCTCGAGGTGCCGACCCTGAGATGCTAAGGCAGTCATCACTGTGGTGGTTTGGCCCTAAATTTCTAATACAAGATGCTTCAACTTGGCCAAGCCAAAATTCTAAAACTGATCCGATTAACGAGTTACAAATAAATCAAGAAAGGTCCAAAGAAAAATCTGTTTTATCAGCAGTAAACGAAAACTACTTGTTTTCTACTGCTTTCAATTTTATTTCATCCTGGCAAAAATTAAACAATATTATCAAAATAATTTTAAAATGGTCTCCGAAGCGTCGAAGACAAAAATCCGATTTACATAGTTTTGTGGTTTTATGCATCTGTAAAATTATTCAGCGAGAATGTTTTACTGAACTTTATCTTCAACTTAAGTCTGAACGTCCTTGTTCAAAGATCTACGCGAATTTAACGCCATTTTTGGATAAAGATGATATTATCCGTGTTGGTGGTAGACTCTCGGAAGCTTCTCTTCCTTACTGTACCAAACATCCAATTTTGCTGCCATCTAAACACCGTTTCGTTTCAATGCTTATTTCACATTATCACAAAATTCTTCTACATGCAGGAACGTTAACAGTTTTGAATGCACTAAGTCAACAATTTTGGATAATGTCAGCGCGTAAAACTGTTAAATCTATTCTTACGAAATGCATTAAGTGCTTTCGTGCACATCCAGTAGTAAATACGCCCTTGATGGGCCAATTACCGTCTGACAGAGTCAACATTGCGACACCATTTACTAACACGGGTGTAGATTATGCTGGACCATTTGTAGTTAAAGCATATCGTTGAAAAAGAGCTCCAGATGTTAACGTGTACTTATGTTTATTCATTTGCATGGTGACGAAAGCGGTTCGTCTGGAAGTGGCACGTGATCTAACTACGGAAGCTTTCTTAGACGCATTTCAACGTTTTACTAATCGACGTGGATGTCCTGAACTTTTACGTTCTGACTGCGGCACAAATTTTATCGGAGCTCGCACGCGAATCTCCGCCAATTTAAAGTCTTTTCTTACACGGTTACCTAAAGATGATCACTTCATATCATCGTTACTTCCAACGCGTTTCGAATTTAAGGTTAACCCCCCTCATGCTCCACATTTCGGTGGTCTGTGGGAGAGAGCCATCCGTTCAGCCAACAACTTTTGATACGTACTTTAGGTACAAGCCGGCTTTCGTATGAAGCTTTCACAACTCTTATTACTAGGGTGGAAGCAGTTTTAAACTCACGACCAATTACTCCCCTTTCATCTGATCCTAATGACTTAAAGGCCTTGACCCCAGCCCATTTTTTATTGCAAAAACCACTTTGTTCTTTGCCTGACACTACTTGTCAAACTGAATCGTGTCCAGTAAAATATTATTATATATTAAAAAAATTAACTCATGAATTTTGGACCAAATGGCAACAAGAGTATCTGCTGTTTCTAAACTTACGCAAAAAATGGGTTAAAGAATCACCTAACTTGCAAACAGGTGATCTTGTAGTTGTGCATCAACCTGGGTTACCTGCTCTATCCTGGCCTTTAGCCAGAATAACTAAATTATTCCCAGGGACTGACGGAGTTGTCAGAGTGGCAGAAATCTCTACACCTACTGGCTCTTATATTAGACCAGTAATAAAACTATATAAACTGCCTGCTGTTTCCGAATTGAATAACTCTTAGTTTGCTATAAGTTCACTTTTGTTTTATTTCTATTTTATTAAGTCATCTATTATATTCCTTCTTTGCTATTTTATTGTAATGTATCTTCTTATTGTCAATAATTCATTATTTTTCTTAGAACCCTATTTATTTCAGTTCTCTTGATTAACAATTTTTTCTTACATTTGATTCCACAATTATCCATACAGTCCACTTCATCCTTTAATATAGGCCTATGTTACCATTGCATTCTTCGATACATGTTTAACTAATAATTTCTAATTCTTCTCAAGTTTATTTTTTCACTTCACTTTCAGTTTTCATTTCTTTCTTTGGTTCCTCACATTCTTCTCCTCTACTATTTGCTACAAATCCATGCATCATCATGAAATAACCAACCCTGGTTATTCCATGGAGGGGAGGATGTTACGTCCAGCCATACTTTAAATGTTTTCTTTTACTTTACAATTTTATTTTATAAACATTTACGGTCCAACTGATCTAAATTTAAAATCAATTATATGTAACTAGGCAACCAAAAAAACATTTTTTTCCACAACTCATCAAGACTTCAACTAAATGAACTCACATTCAAGACAATTGTTATAAATAAATCATCATCATTATCATCATTATTATTAATCATCATTACTGTCATCATTATTATAATTATCATCATTAACAAAAATCAATTATTAAATACATAAATACATCAATTATTATCATCAATTATTATTTCAATACATCGCCACACTAATCATAAAGTTATTGAGAATGGTTTAGATAGTAGTAATTATTTTAACTAGTATCATCAGGAAGTAGCTTAAAAACTTCAACAACAGAGGGCAACAGTTGTCATTTAAGGCAACAGTTGGATGTCATACAAATGGTATCAGAGTAGCAGCTTAATTGAATCGGCAATTTCGAGTAGACCATTTCTTCACTTTCTTTCAAATATCATGTTTCACTTTTAATGAACAGTATACAATTTATACAATTTTTTCCTAGAATTGTAGGAGCTATTTTTATAACACTTATTCCCTGTGAAAATGCCACTTTTAATCGAACGTTAACAATATAATATTAGATTTTATAGATTATGGGGTAAATGTGAACACAAGTGAAAACTATGTTTGAAGCAATAGAATGTACTATATAGGCTACCACATTGTTTTCATTTACCCCATTGCTTAAGTCACTTTATTTGCCAAGTAAGTAATTATGCGTTTACAATTACCCCTATGGATCAGAGGTAAATGTGAACATGGCAATAGGTGAAGACATAATTTTTTCGAAAGAATGGTTGTGGTTTTGACTCAAATTACAAAGCATCCTTAAATATAAAGGTAATATCTACTTAATTTATATATGTCCTTACGCATAACAGAGTTAAAATGGTTTCCGCAATTAAAAAAAGATTTACACTCAGGAAACCTAAACTGTTTTTCCTCTATAGTTTTCCCTTTCACCAAAATAATTATATTTTTCACCTAAGTTTCTTAACTTTTTTCTCACGTTTTCCTTCCAAGCGCTTTCATATCTTTGCTTTTTTCTACTCGTTTTTAGTATTTGCAGATTCAACATCACTTATTTCACTAATTCAGGCGTAACATTTTTAGATCCATCATTATTTCCTTCAAAATTTTCACTCCCTACAGGTTCGTCTAGGTTTCTAATTTCTGGTGATTCTATAATTATTTCATTAGGCTTATTTGTAAGTTTCATCAATCTGTAGTTTAAAGTTTGAAAGATCAGTTTCATTCGCTTCCAAATTGGCAGATTTATTAGTTTCATTTCCATTTTTTTCGATTACTAGGTCTTCAGAGTAAGAGTGATCAAAGGTTATATTATCAATAACTGAAGAATTAAGAATTCCAATGTTATCAACAGTAAATGGTTGACAGTCTTCAAGAAAAATAGGTTCATTGCCTAAAGCTTATAATGAATCTCACAGTTTTTCTCTCTAAAATATCTTTTAATTCATTTACAATTCCGTTTCCGGAGTGGAGGTCGTCGACAAACCACTTGATGGCTCTTGAGACGACTATCCACAATGCATTCTCACTGCGATAGCGCCTTGTTGCCTTTTCTTCGACTCGATAAAACATGTGATACGGCTTGCAACGAGGTATTCTCAATACCTTGCGGGAGTGGGGAATCGCTGAGAACATTTTAGTTGTTTCAACATGTTTATAAGTTTTACTCTCTTTGCGGTTGCCATAAACAGTATTGTGAAATATATAGTATATCCTGTTAAATTTTCTCTTTTTTTTGATGATTTTGGAATTTATGTTGCATCTAGGAATGTTGCCTCAGCTCACCGAGCCCTTCAACTAACCATATACCGTCTTGAGGAATGGTCACGGTAGACTGGCTTTAGTTTCTCTCCTGAGAATAGCAAATGGATTTATCATTTATCATTTATCATGGATTTATCATTTATCCCATGTCGTTTGGGCAGTTGCGTGGTACGCGAAAAGAATAGACCTAAGATTTCTATTCAGTCTTTCAGCATGAGATGGGCGTGGGTGGTAAGGAGATAGAGTGGTTCTTTTAATTCCTAAGGTAAAACAAAAGTTTTTAAACATTGTGGAGTTAAATGTTTTGGCATTATCCGTGACAATTAACCTCGGAATGGAGTAGTTCTGAAAGATACGTTTTAATTCATCTATAATAGAGGATGTATTAGTATTTTTTAATGGAGCTAACCAAGTAAATTTTGAAAAACTATCCACCACCACCAGAATATATTTATAACCTTGGTTAGTTTTTGGAAGACTACCAACGGTGTCAATAAATAACGTATCAAATGGTATTGTTGGAACTCTTGAACTAAGATTCCCCCATTTATAATTCATGCCAGGTTTGCTGCGTTGACAGATCATGCAAGCATTCACCTTTAAAGGAATTTCCTTATATATGTCAGGCCAATAAAAATGTTTTGTTATTTTATGTATAGTTTTGTCAATACCTAAATGTCCTCCTATTTCCGAATGATGAAAATATTTAAAGACTAAATCTTTTAAAGAATTGGGGAGAACAATTTTGGTCGGATTATGATTTTTGTCTTGTAGACAGAGGATCCCTTTTGATAAACAAAATTTATTGTTCATTTGTTGTTTTTGTTTAAGGATAAAGGTATCCTGTTTTTGATGTTGTTTTATATCTGTAAAGGAAAGGGGAAACTGTGATAATAAAGCATTGATATACGATATCTCTTTTGCTGTATCTTCATTATTTAATTCATACATTCTCGATAATGCATCAGCCACATTATTATTTGAACCACGAATGTGATTAATTTTAAATTTAAAGACGGATAAGCGTAATAACCATCTAGCCAACCGACCTAATTGTTTTGGTCGTGAAAGAAGCCAGGCTAAAGCTTGGTTATCGGTTTCTAAAAGAAATTCACGGTGCGTTAGATAAGTTCTAAAGTGATCTGTCGCGAAAACAACTGCCAGACATTCACGTTCATATGCAGAAAATTTTCTTTCTGCTTCTGTCAATGTTTTAGAGGCGTATGCTATAGCTCTTCTGGACCCTTCATGTTCTTGGAGTAACACCGCCCCTATACCTGTATCTGACGCATCTGTTTGTAAAATGAATTCTTTAGAAAAGTCTGGTATGGAGAGAACTGGAGGATTAGCAATTGCTTGTTTAAGATCTTCGAACGCTTTTCTTTGTGAGTCTCCCCAAACAAACTGAGTATTTTTACGTCTTAATCTATTCAGGGGTTCGATCCTGTCAGCATAATTTTTAATAAATTTGGAAAAATAATTAATCATACCACAATACCGATGTACTTGTTTTACTGATGTAGGTTCCGGATATTCTAAAATTTTTTGTGTCCTCGTTGAATCTATAGAGACACCCTTGTATGACAACGTGTGTCCAAGAAATGGTATTTCATTTACAGCAAATGTCACCTTCTCAGGATTAATGGTGATACCAGCTTTTCTCAAGATCGACAACACTATTTTGATATGTTTTAAGTGTTCTGTAAAACTTTTGGAATATATTAAAATATCATCCATATAATTAAACACAAATTTATATTTAATATTTTTAAATATTTTATTCATGAGGCGAGTTAGAACTTGTGCGCCGGTCGACAAACCAAAAGGTAATCTTTCATATTCATACAATCCATCTGTAGTACAGAATGCAGTAATTTGACGAGATCTCTCTGTCAATGGGATTTGATGATATGCTTGTGCCAAATCTAATGTACTGAACCATCGTGCTTTGGAAAACCATTGGAAAGCGTGATTTATATTTGGTAAGGGTTGCGCTTCCGAGTCAATTATTAAGTTGACCGAACGATAATCTACAACCAAACGACTTGAACCATTTGGTTTCGGGATCAAAAAGGCCGGAGATGAATAAGGAGAAACACTCTCTCTAATTACCTTATCTTTTAATAGTTTATCGATTTGTTTTTTCATTTGGAATGTTTTTATTGGATTTAAAGGATAGGGCCTAGATTTTATAATTTCATTATTTTTAAGTTTGATATCATAGGTTAATTCATGAGTACAACCTAATTTAGCCGTAAGTACATCCGGAAATTCTTTACACAAATTATTTATTTTATTTTTAATGTATTCAGATTGCTCTATATTATTAATTTGATCTGGAAATATATTTATTAAATAAAATTTTTGATTCTTTAACCATTCAAAGGTTATTTCTGATTTTATAGCATTAAAAATAGCACGTGTTTTATGTAAAAAGTGCATACCAAGTATTATTTCATGGTGTATCTTTTTTAACACTTTGAAATTTATTTTCCATGATAGATTGTGTAGGTTAATTCGAACCCACACTTGTTTAGTAATTTCCAAAGGGAATTTGTCAGCTGTGAGGCAGATTGCGTTAAGTTTTTCCTCTTTTATGATTGCATTGTTATTTTTCAAAAGTACATACATTTTTTGGTTAATAATATTATGTGTAGAACCTGAATCAATAAGCGCGTTAAATATATTATTTTTAATTTTTATTTTTAAACCTTTCAATGTATTTTTATAAGTCAACCTTTGTTTTCCTATCTTTAAAGATTTACCCATCTCATGTTTACAAACACGAACCATATGAGTATGCTGCGCGTGTTTGTATCCGTTTAGTTTTTTGACATGTTTTTATTGTTTTTCTGTTGCCAAAGTCTACAATTTCGTTTAATGTGACCTGGTTTATTACAATAAAAACATTTTAATATTGTTTTTGATATTTGTGATCCAATGTTATCGGATGTCGTATTTTGTGATATGATTTGTTTACCTTGAAGAGGCATTGTGTCATTTATAGAGTTTAGTGCGCTTGTATCGTTCATTTTTGATGAACCTATCTCATGAAGAGTTCTAGCATAAACCCTCTCATATACATAAGCATCCAATTTATTAAAATCATGTAAGTTATTGGGTCTACCAATTATGCCTAAATGTGTAGCATATATTTCATTTAAACCAGTTAATATTATATTAATCAACTCACCTTCGGTGAGGTTAAGTCTTAATACATCATGATTTTCTAAGATTTCTCTTATGTATTCTGTCAAGGTTTCCATTTGTGACTGATTTCTGTATAATAATTTTAATTTTAATATCTCTTTCATTTTTGGTGTGATCAGTTTATTCACCAAATCTCGATGAAACTGATCAAAATTGTGGTTATTTCTATTTTCAAAAATTTGTTCCGTAAAACCGGTCATAAATGGAGTTAATAACACCAAGGGTAGATCTACTGCATAACGTTTCTGGATTTGTTTAATAATTTTGATATTTCTAACCAACGTATCAATATCACGTCCATCTGTGATAGTTAATTGTTTTAACTCGTTTTCAATTGGGTTTGCGATTTTTGTCCAATTAAAATTTAATTCACGTTGGACACACACAGGGTTATTGTGACCTATCGCATTTGGTATTAATATATCATGAACATCATTCCTAAAAACGGGACTTTGTATTACTCGATGATGTATCAAGCTAATTTGATCATCATTAACAATTTCTTGCCTTTGGTTAGGTACTGGGTTGTTATTTAAACGTACCTCTTCGAAATTTAAATTTTGGTCAAGATTAGGTCTAATTTCGATATTGTGTAACTCATTAGCCTTCCAATTATCAAATTCCTGTTTTAAATTTTGAAAATCTACAACCTTATCTGGTTTATTCGCTAATATAAACAGTAAGAGTTTATTAAGACGGTCGTCAAAAACTTCAGCATTATATTTCTCTAGATCGTTTAAATTTTCTGTGTTTTGTAACCGCACAAAATAATTTTGACACTCAGTTAATTGTTTATTGAGGTCAAATCTACGTATTGCATTAATGTCAGTTTGTCGTCCGTTATCTATCAATTTTTGTAATCGTTGTTTTCTCTGTCCTATATGTCCGGTTGTTACGCTTTTTCGTAGTCTCAGTTGGAAGTTAAGGTTGTTGTCATCCAGTCTATTAGGGTCAATAAGTGGTGTTACTTGTTGTTCCATAATTTATATTCGGTAATTGTGTGTTTGACAAATGTGTGTAAGACGACTTACCAGATAACTGATGTATACCTTTTTCCAGATGTAAGGACGTTGTCTTTTTGGCCGAAATTGGAGTTGATTTGAAGTTGGAGGATTGTTGAAAGATTAGTGAAAGATAGGCGTTTACGATGATAATATTGTGTTCGGAAGTTTTATGTTGAAGTCTGTTTCTGCTGACGTTCTATGATGTCTTTGATTTCTGTTGTTGATTTCCTTTTAAATTTCTGATTATTTTTGTTAGATTTCTCCTTTCAGTTTTCCGTTTTTCCTGTCTCCTGTTGAAATTTCCCTTATATTTTTAGCTTTCCCGGTCGATGCACCATTTGCTATCGATGTCCAGTGGTAAAGTTCATAAATGATATTTATAAACAAATAAATAAGTTTAACAACTTTCTTTCATTTTAAAATATATGTATATTTTAAAATTTCAATTAAAACCTTTTAAAAAACAATTAAAACTTTTAAAATCTTAACTTGAAAACTTCCTTATTAAAATAATTGTATATTAATTATTTAGTCTTTTTTTTTATAAAAAAACTGTAAATGCTTCTCTCCTTTTCAAAGATTTAAAATACTCAACTTTCAACAATCCTTTTTTTTTTTTTTTTGGAATTTTAAATTTTCTTTTTTCTTTTTTTTTTTTGTTTTATTTATCTTACTTACATCTGGAAGCTGGAAATCATCTGTATTTATGTTGAGATGTAAATGTAACAAATGTAAATGTTGACATGTCTTGGTTATATCAGTTGTGTCAATTGTGTAGAGGGTGACACCAGGCGGGCGGCGGAGGGAGCGAGGAGGCTCTCAAAGAGTCGTTCGCCGGCCTGAGTCAGTGCTGGGTAGCGGTTTGCAACCTTGGTGGGCAATAAATTGGTGGCCCTGAAAAGGGCCGTTTTATGATGGTTAGATTGTGCTTCTAACGGCGGTCGCTGTACGTCAAGGCACGGCAGGCTTTTCGGCGTTCGGTCATGGTGTTTTCTATGGAAGAGACTTCGAGAGGATACTGAATAAGTGGGAGTCGGGGATCGTTCGATTGAATTATGGTATTGCGGGGAAGGTTACAGTAGGGTTTAGGAATATTGTCAAGAGCGACGAAAAAGGTTTTAGGGCGGAATTTACGGGGTGTTGGAGGGAGAGGGGTGACTAATGTGGTTGGCAATGCGATCAACGGGAGGTGAGTAAAATAACGAGTAGGAGAAGGAGGGGGATGGTTAGGTGGTGCAGTGACGGTAGATGACGGAGCCGGCCCTGGCGCGACGGTTAAACTAAGTGATGCGACGGGGCGAGGAGATCTCTGCTGCAGTGACGAGGTTGTCCGTTCGGCGAGTCGTTGTTGCCGGGCTCGGCGGTGTTGCTCCTTTTTACCTCCCCGGCGTCTTGACATAAGCAGGTTGGAATCGGGAAAAAATTATAAAATAATTTTTTAACCTTAAGGATGACGGCCCTGAAAAGGGTCGTTTATGTAGAAAGCTTAGGTCGTGGAGGACTGTTCGCATGGGTGCGAACCTCCGCTATTCCCGAGAGAAACAGCGAAGCACCGCCTGGGGCGAACCCGGCGAAGCGACTAATTGCCGCTGGAACAGCGGACGGCCCGTCGTGGGCAAGCAGGAGACATCAGAAATAAAGCGAGAAGACTTGGTTTTCCTTATAGAGTTTCTTCGGCTGGAGCTGTGTTGTCTAGTTGTGTCCCTCGTGACTGCTGGTGTAAGACTCGCTCTGTGTGTGAAAACTACCTGCTTATATACTGTTAGGTTGTCCAACCTGTAACCAATCAGAGAGCAGCATGGCGTGCCGGCTCCTGATTGGTCCGAGTCTGGACAACTTGTTTCTGTAAATTGCATGTGTGTTGTGTGTGTGTTAGTGCGTATACTGGTTAGGCTTGACTGTGTTGTATCAACTCCCCCCTGAGTGAGAGCAGCGACAGCCGAAGAAAGTTTATTGAATCTTTAAAAGTGTGTTACAATGTTTGGCTTTTAGGTCTAGATTTACAAGGACTTATTGATCTATAAGATACATAGTTGGATGAGAATTCTTAACAGCTAACTTACGGTCTAACAGAGAAAGCAGGGCGCGTAGGCCCTGGAAAATGAACAGAGCAAACAAAAGGTGTAGAGCTCGCAGGCCCCGGGCTTTAGATTTTATGAGAATCCTTACAACTAATTTACGGACTAATAGAGACAGCAGGGCGCGCAGGCCCTGGAAAATGAACAGAGCAAACAAAAGGTGTAGAGCTCGCAGGCCCCGGGCTTTAGATTTTATGAGAATCCTTACAACTAATTTACGGACTAATAGAGACAGCAGGGCGCGCAGGCCCTGGAAAATGAACAGAGCAAACAAAAGGTGTAGAGCTCGCAGGCCCCGGGCTTTACATTTTATGATTTTACGACTACTTAAAACTATACACATGAGATTCCTATTTACAGGTATGTGTATATTATGCACTGCACTAAAGGTCCAGAGGTTCGATGTAAGGGCGAACGTCGTCTTGATGCACTTTAGTCTTTTCGTTGTTGATGTTCACCCAGTATACGGGTCCAGCGCGATGCACAATTTGGTATGGTCCCTTCCAGCGGGGAGCAAAACCGGCGTGGAACCCAGCTATTTTCTTGGAAAGGGGGGTGATGTCGAATGTACACCTTTTGCCCTACCTCGAAGGCTGGATTGTCAGTGGGAGGGTCACTCCGTTTAGCTTGGTACCGTTTGTGTTGGTCCCTAGCTGCTTGTTGCCGTTGAAGGGCGCCAGCTTGCCGTGTTACCGCAGCGTCTTCGTTGCTTTCGTGTGCCTTGAGGCCCCAGTCTCCTGGTCGGTGCAAGGTTTGACCGAATAACAATTCACTCGGGGCGTAGCCTGTAGCGATATTTCGCCGGTTTCGTAAGGAGAAGAGGACTGACGGTAAATGTTTTTCCCAGTTTCTATGTTGGCCGTCTAATCTTACTCGGAGGCCTTTCTTTATTTCCTGGTTTCGGCGTTCCGTGGGGTTTGCTCTGGGGTGATATGCTGGCGTCGTCCAGTGTTTAGCTTTCCATCGGCTACAGGCATTCTTCCAGGAATGGCTGGTGAATTGGGTGCCGAGGTCAGTTAATATTTTGGCCGGGTAGCCCCATCGAGAGAATACTTCGTCTTCCATTGTCTTGATTACTGTGGGTGCGTGAGAGTTCGGTAGTGCGAATGCCTCGGTCCATCGAGAGAATAAATCGGTAGCCACCAGTAAGACGCGTTTTCTGTTCGGTGTTAGTGGGTATGGTCCCATTAAGTCCACGGCAACTGTTTCCCATGGGCGAGTTGGTTGTCTTGGGCGTTGTCCGGCGGTCCTTGGATGTGTATTTGCCTTGAACGTTGTACATATGTAGCAATTTCCGACGTATTTATTGACCTCGTTCCTCAGGTTGGGCCATGTAAAATGTTTCATAATTTTATCCCCCGTCTCATCAGAGCCTGGGTGACCGGCAAGATCTTCGTTGTGGTAGTGATACAAAATTCTATCACGGTAGCTTGCCGGTACTACAATTTTCCAGTCTTCAGACTGGTCGCTATGTCGGAATTGTAATAAGTCTTCTGACACTCTGTGGCGTTCCAGGAATCTCTTCTCGATCCTAGATCGGCTCGCCGCAGGTAACTGGGAAAGCCGATCGATCTGCTGTTTCTTCTCTTCGATCGCCGGGTCTTGTGCTTGGATTTGCTTGATCTCTTCCACGAGAGTGTTTGGTTCTACGTCTATTTGTTGGATTGACGGGGGTTCTGGCGACGTTTGAGGCTGCTCCGGTGGTGTGGCTCGGTCAGCGAGGTCAAATTCGTCGGGGTCTATCGTCTTTCCTGTAGGCTGGCGTGAGAGAGCATCGGGCAGCTCGTTCTTTTTCCCTGGGCAGTGTTCTATTCGGAATTTAAATTCTTGAAGTAACAAGGCCCACCTTGTTAGCTTGGCCCGGGAATCTTTTAACGTCGACAGCCATGTTAGGGCTTGACTGTCCGTTCGGAGAAGAAATTCCCGGTCCTCGAGATAGGGCCTGTATCTTTTCACTGCCCAGATTATTGCTAGACACTCCTGCTCGTTCGCATGATATCTCTGCTCGGTGGGACTTAGCTTAGCGCTCGCATAGGAAATAACTTGTCTCTGCTTTTCTTCGTCTTCTTGGTAGAGTACGGCCCCGAGGCCCAACTTGCTGGCGTCTGTTTGAAGAATTAATTGCCTTGTTGGGTCGGGGCGGTGTAAGGTTGTAATTTCCTTAACTGCGTCTTTTATCTTCTGGAAAGTGAGCGCGGCTGATTCGTCCCATCGCCATCTAGAGTTTTTGGCCAGTAGGTTGGTTAGTGGTGCGCTTAGTTCTGCCATTCTTGGAATGAATTCACGCAGCCAGTTTACTACTCCGAGGAATTGTCTCAATTGTTTCTTATTTGTAGGAGGTTGGGCCTCTTCCACAGCCATGACATTCTCGGGGAGCGGTTGATTGCCTTCCGGGGTGACAGAGTGCCCAAGGTAGTTTGTACTGTCTTTACCGAAATGGCATTTTTCCAGTGCGCAAGTTAGATGATATGCATCGAGTCGTTCAAGTATTCTAGAGAGATGCAGTATGTGTTCTTCCCAGTCGTTGCTAAAAACGATGACATCGTCGAGGTAGGCCGAACAGAAATCCTCTAGACCGCTGAGGACTGAGTTCATCATTTTCTGAAAAGTACTGGGAGCATTCTTTAGACCGAAAGGCATAACAGTGAATTGGAGCTTCTCTCCCTGCGGTGTCGTGAAAGCCGTATACGGTCGTGATTCAGGCTCGAGCGGTACTTGCCAGTACCCGGTTTTGAGATCGAGAGTTGTGAACACCTTAGCTTTTCCGATGGCCTTCAGGGCATCGTGAATATTTACTTGCGGCGGCGTCTCGTTCTCGGTCACCTCGTTTAAACGTCGGTAGTCGATGCACAGTCTATTGGCGCCTGATTTCTTCTTTACCACCACGATCGGGGAATTGAATGGTGTATCGGCCGGTTCTACGTAGCCCTTCTCCTTCATAATTTTAACCTCTTCTTTGATACTTTGTAATTTCTCTGTTGAGTATCTGTAGGGTCTGGTATAAATGGGCCGTGTGTTCGTGAGAGTTATTTTGTGGGTCGCAGCATTTGTCGGTTGGGGAGGCGAGACTTCGTGAAATACAGAGCTGTAGGTTTCGAGAAGCTCGATCAGCGGACCCACGTGTGACTGGGGCGCGGAGTGTTGAATATTCTCCGTGTCCAGTGTTGTTTCCTGGGCCCGTGATTTTGGTTGCCAAAATACTGCTTGCCTTTTTTTCTCTCCGTAGAGCAACCGACTAGCCTCGAAATCCAAACAGGCATGTTGGTTCCGAAGCCAGGGCTGCCCCAAGATCACATCTTCTCTTAGGTTGTCCACGATGTAGAAGTTAACAATTGTAGGTTCTCGGTTTATTTTTATTTCTATTGCTGCGTCTCCCCGAATTTCGCACACTGCATCAGTAGTAGCGAGGTGGATGGCCGCATCCAGTGGGGTTGGAACAGCTTCTGGGGGCAGGTGTCGTGTGTTCATGAAATTATGTGTTGCGGCGGAATCTAAAAGTGCGTGGACTGGTTTCTTCCCGATGTGGATCGTAATCCTTGGTAAGGGAGTGTTAGATTCGGCCGTGATGTGTGCAATACCGATCGTAGTGGGTGTTGTAGCAATCTTTGGAGTCGTTTCTGTTTTTACTTCGGTCGCCCCTGAGGCTGGCTGTGGATCGGGGCAGAATTTCTCACAGCTCCTTCGTTTCCCTGCTCTCTTTTCGCCTGGTAGACCGGGCAATCACGGTGCCAGTGCCGCTCCGGGCAATAGTGACACTTCGGTATGTTTTGGCTCTGCGGCGTCGGGCGTGTTGTGTTTTGCGGCGTCGGGCGAGTAGCAGCAGGTTGCGTCGTACGGGTGGTATTTGTTTGTGCTGGGGTCATATTGTTGCCGCTATGTTTCGTCTGGTCACTTTCAAATTCTGTGGCATACATTATGAGTTCTTCTACATTATCGGGCCTCGCAGCACGGACTAGAGATTTTATTTTCGGTAGGAGCTGGTCGATTAGTAGTGGGACCAGGGAATCTTCTTCTCCGTTCGGGTTTAACTTATAGAAAAGCTGGACCTTTCGTCGTATGAATTTCTCTATTTGTTCCCCGGTCCGCTGTTCCGTGCCGTATAGTTCTTTGTTGGCCGCTGTGATTCGGGCGGAACTCGCAAATTTTGCGGCGATTCTCGCCTTGAATTGGCCCCAGGTTGATATGAATTCGCCGTAGTCCGTCCACCATCTCGCGGCGTCGTCAAATAGCTGTTTTGACGCTAGGAGAACCCAGGCGTGTTCAGGCGTATTGTGGCCGGCAAAGGCGGTTGAGCATTTCTTTGTAAAAGCTTCCGGGTCTTCGTGTAACTGGCCACGGAATTCAGGGAGTACTAGGATTTGAGCTGGTGGAGGCATTAGGTACTGAATGATTTGAGGCGGTGAAGGTGAAACCGGGGCGGTGATGGATGACGTGCTTCCCCCTGAGATCGGAAGGGCGAGGATACAGGGCTGGCACAGGAAAGCAGTGGTGTCGCCAGCTTCCCTTTTTAGGCAGACGTTGTGGTGCGGTTTGGCGCAGAGACGGCAATCAATGGAACTGATGTCGTCCTCTGGTTCTAAACAGGTTGCGCAATTACATAGCTGTCCCCTAGTGAGCATAACCATGATGATGGATGATGGGCGCCACTGGTTTATACTTTCCAGAAAGTGTTGAAGGCGGCTAGCTGGTCGTGGATCCCTCGTAGGTCGCTACGAAGTCGAGGCCCCACGTTGGGCGCCAAACTTGACACCAGGCGGGCGGCGGAGGGAGCGAGGAGGCTCTCAAAGAGTCGTTCGCCGGCCTGAGTCAGTGCTGGGTAGCGGTTTGCAACCTTGGTGGGCAATAAATTGGTGGCCCTGAAAAGGGCCGTTTTATGATGGTTAGATTGTGCTTCTAACGGCGGTCGCTGTACGTCAAGGCACGGCAGGCTTTTCGGCGTTCGGTCATGGTGTTTTCTATGGAAGAGACTTCGAGAGGATACTGAATAAGTGGGAGTCGGGGATCGTTCGATTGAATTATGGTATTGCGGGGAAGGTTACAGTAGGGTTTAGGAATATTGTCAAGAGCGACGAAAAAGGTTTTAGGGCGGAATTTACGGGGTGTTGGAGGGAGAGGGGTGACTAATGTGGTTGGCAATGCGATCAACGGGAGGTGAGTAAAATAACGAGTAGGAGAAGGAGGGGGATGGTTAGGTGGTGCAGTGACGGTAGATGACGGAGCCGGCCCTGGCGCGACGGTTAAACTAAGTGATGCGACGGGGCGAGGAGATCTCTGCTGCAGTGACGAGGTTGTCCGTTCGGCGAGTCGTTGTTGCCGGGCTCGGCGGTGTTGCTCCTTTTTACCTCCCCGGCGTCTTGACATAAGCAGGTTGGAATCGGGAAAAAATTATAAAATAATTTTTTAACCTTAAGGATGACGGCCCTGAAAAGGGTCGTTTATGTAGAAAGCTTAGGTCGTGGAGGACTGTTCGCATGGGTGCGAACCTCCGCTATTCCCGAGAGAAACAGCGAAGCACCGCCTGGGGCGAACCCGGCGAAGCGACTAATTGCCGCTGGAACAGCGGACGGCCCGTCGTGGGCAAGCAGGAGACATCAGAAATAAAGCGAGAAGACTTGGTTTTCCTTATAGAGTTTCTTCGGCTGGAGCTGTGTTGTCTAGTTGTGTCCCTCGTGACTGCTGGTGTAAGACTCGCTCTGTGTGTGAAAACTACCTGCTTATATACTGTTAGGTTGTCCAACCTGTAACCAATCAGAGAGCAGCATGGCGTGCCGGCTCCTGATTGGTCCGAGTCTGGACAACTTGTTTCTGTAAATTGCATGTGTGTTGTGTGTGTGTTAGTGCGTATACTGGTTAGGCTTGACTGTGTTGTATCAAGGGTATGTGTTTACGTGTGTGTTTATTGTAATTGTGTGTAAGGAATGATGTTTATATACTTGTCTCATAATCTATTACAGTCATACACTGATGGATCAAAGTCGGATGATGGAGTTGGCTGCTCGTTTGTGGCCAGTGGGAGAACGTATCTATTTGGATTACCTGCGGAAACCAGCGTTTACAAGGCAGAACTCTATGCTATTTGCAAAGCTCTATTTGTAGTGTGTGTTCGTGGGCGTCGGGTGTTGGTGTGGACTGATTCGCTCAGTGTTCTCCAATCGATATGTATTCACGGCTCCCGCTGGTTACGGACGTCCATGGCACCCTGAAGCATCCTGAGATGCGATTGTCCTTTGACAATCAAACATGTATTGGTTGATTGCGTCTGCTACGCAGCTCTGCGTTTTTTATCTTGTTGGTACACCTGTTTATAACATATGTTCGCATTTGCAGCCATTTTGAGTGTACATTTTATTGCTAGTAGTTGAAAAAGAGTACACGTGTTTGCCGGCCGCATTGGCGTAGTTGGTAACGTGCTCGCCCCTCATCATGCGGTCTTGGTTCGAATCCCATTCAGGCACGGCATATTTTCATACGTTACAAAAAAACATTTCATCTTTCACCGTCTGGATTAGCAGAAATTGCAGAACAGTCGGACGTTAAAAAAAACGTGTTTGCAATCGCTCGACGATTTGTTACTTCCGAAAAAAGTGGATCAAAGAGTTCGCATTAAATTTTGTGTGAAAAAATTATATTAAGAGTGTAGTACCATATTCAAAATATTGACAGAGGCTTTTGGTGAATCTACTATGAGTAAAACAAGAACTTACGAATGGTACAAACGGTTCAAAAATGGCCGTAAAAACGTTGAAGATAACGACTGCCCTGGATGCCCTAGCACATCAATAACGGGTCGTAGAAGTGTAGAAAAGGATTTTGAAACATCGCAGAATCACTGTCAGATAGGTTGCTGATGAGGTCGGTATATCACTTGGATCATGTGAAGCAATTTTTTCGGATGCTTTGGGCATGAAACACGTGGCAGCATAGTTCGTTCCAAAATTACTGAATTTCGAACAAAAAGAACGTTGAGTGGATACACCCATGAATTGGTGAATGAAGTCAATACTGACCCAGAATTTCTGCAAACGGTCATAACAGGTGACGAAACATAGGTAGGCTATATGGGTATGACATCGAAACCAAGGTTTCGAGGTGTCAAGAGAACCATGAAAGGACGACGTTTTGCCACCATTGATGGCATAAAAACAGTATCGCTAAAGGAGCTGACAGCTATACCAAAAAGTGAGTTCCAGAATTGCTTCCAAGATTGGAAAAAGTGCTGGCACCAGTGTATTATGTACTTTGTGTACTTACTGGTGGTTACTTTGAAGCGGACAAAATTGATATAAACGAATAAATAAAATTTTTTTTAAGAAAAACTTAAATTCCCGTTATTTTTTTTATCAAACCTCGTACTCGGCGACGAAAGCCCTATTTTGGATGCGACCCTTAGATTCCTTCAATCTAACAGTATAATATTTATACAGTATAGTGTGTGACAAGACTGTCACACACTGTGTACAGTCTTGTGTATTTCACAGCATTTAAGAACAGAAGCGGTAGAGGTGTAAAAAACACTTGTCAGAGTTATATCCACTGACAGTAATGAATTTCATTAAACAGCCAGACCCTGTGGTGAATGAAGTGAAGGTGTTATTTCACTTGCAGGGTGGAAAGTAGATGCTTTTCAGAGGAGCTAGCATGCTGATGAGCACACTTTTTCACTCAGGAAGGCAGTGGTAAAACTCACTCCTTGTTTTACTTAGTAAAGCCTTTAGAGATTCAAATCAGCCTTTTGGCTGATGACCTAAACAACAAGTTTATGTACAGTAGTTAAATTGTGTTAATGATTGACGACCAAACGGTTGAAAATTTATTAAATGAGCTGTAACATAAATTTTTATAATTTCACTGATATGTGCAGTGAAATTTTATTTATTTCATGTTAGAGTAAAAGAGATGTTTGTGGTAAAATCCAACTACAGTCCGTACAAGCAGTAACTAAAAACAAACCAGTTGAGTAAAATTAAGCAAACAAGCCAACGAAACTCCTTATCCGTTTCAATTCAAACATATATCCCGCAATGTCTAATTATTTTAGAGAAAATAATTATCCACCAGATTTAACAGTTTCGTGTATGCCACTTAAGATGTCCATCCAGCTTTCACTGTAGTAGCAAACTGCTCTAGTCTTAAGTTTGTAACTTGTTTCACGTGTGAAAGGATTTCAACTTTCAGACCAAGATTGTGTATTACGTTTTTATTATTTATTTTTCTATCACAACATACAATTAAGTCAGATATGTGAAAGTATTTCTCTTTTATTGACCTTCAACTAACCTATAACAAAATATAGCGTAATGTACGATTCTTGGTACAATCCATTAAATGTAGTAAACAAATTAAGAACGAAATAAAGAAAAATACCGGTTATGGGCTATCTGTCAACAAACGCCGAGTATACCTTATTTAATCATATCAACTTTATCGTCAAAAAATTGTCATAGGAGAAAACGTTACGTACGTGTGCAAACAGTTTTTCAGAAAATATATTTCTCTTAAGTTACCAGTTTCTATTATTTAAAGAAAAAGTTTTAAAAACTAAAAAATTGGAAGGCAAACCGCACTAACTTTCTCGCTAATCCTCAAGCAGTGCTGGATTACACGTTTTACAAATAACCGATTTTTATAAATCGTCAGAAACCGTTAACGTTAAAAGACCGATCTTAATGAGGTATTTCACAGAAAATTATAAATCTCTCCCAAACTGAGCAATCGGAAAACAAGAATGATATACAATTATGCCTACTTGTAGAACTGTTAAATTATCTTTGTTATGAGCATTTTTGCACACGTAATATTTTAAACCTGCAATCTTGGAGGAAAGTGATTTTGATGGTGAAAGTGATTTTCTATGCTGTGAAATGTCACAGCATAGACATTTCAGATTGTTCGGGCACTAAAATGTTCTATTTATTTCTGTTAGAAAGCTTTAAATTAAATTAAATACTTCCTAGTTTGCAAAGGTCTACCCACGCTTCAATTTCCTCCAAAAACTCGCTCTCCAATAATATTTTGCCTTCATTCTTTGAAGATGCTCCGTCCAGTATTGTGATCTATTTTTCACTGTGGGGCATAGCAAAGGAACTAGTGTATTCTTCCAAGCCACAAAACCTGCACGAACTAAAAAGTTCAATTGAAATTGTGTTTGACTATGTAAATGACGGTAAAATGTTACTGTACAAAATTTGTGAATCATAAGTCGCTGTATAAAGTGTATAGAGAATCATGCGGACATTTTGAACACCTGGTATAACATTTTCAAGGTAATATATATGTACAGTTCATATAATAAATTTGTTTTTTTTGTCTATAGGTTTCTTATTTCATTAACCTTTCTTCCGATTACCGTTAATATTGGGTAATCGACATATGGGCCACTCTGTACATTCTGGTGAACTAATCTCAGTTTTTCCTTTATAATTAGAGAAACGTCGAATCAGGTTAAATAATAATAACTAATCTAAATGAAGATAAAAATTAAAACTGAGTTTTCACCTGTAGCAAAAATTAGTTAAAGCAATGTAGGTGAGCAATACTTACATGCGAATTCTTGTTTGTGTTCACCTGTCTTATTTGACTCATTAAATTTGATAGCTACTGTAAAACTGCAAGAGTTACTGTTTTGTTTTCGATTTTATCAACTGTAATTTGTAAAACTCTATGAGTTACTTTTTTGTGTGCGATTTTGTCAACAAAGAATCGTCGTTAAAAAATTTCGTTTTTATTACAAATTATAATTAGTACTAATTATATATTGAACAGCGTGTACACTGAATTGTTATTAATTTAAAACAGTGTAAGTTAAGTATCAAAACGTAATGTTTTAGCAAATTGCTATTGCTCAGTCAATTTTACATGGTCATAAGGTTGAATCTAAATTACTGGTGCAGTGTCAGTGCTCTACTAACCATCAACGAACAACTATGTCATTGGTATACCAGTGATTAGTTAATATTATTTATTCATTCACTGGAAAAATGATCCCACAATTTAATTTTTGCATTTCCTTCCTTAATCTTCTCTCACGCACAATGTTAATGAGTTTTTGAAACGTAAAACTAAATACACATTAATGTTATTTGCGTAATGTATAATTCTTGGATTTGTGTCTATAAGTGGATACCGTCTATTTTCCTGTAAACATTTTCGTAAAACGTTTAAGATCTGTGAAAATGGGAAGTGTTTTTCTACTAGTATTTCCCTATGCCTTACCGACTGTATTTCAATGTAGACAACGACTATTCCGACTTCAGCGAGGAAACTGCTTGAATGAGATAGGAAAGAGTGAAAATTGTTATTTATTTTGTCACTTGGTTGGGATGAGCCTACCATTACATCATGGGGGATAAATTTATTTTGCGATTCACGATGTTGTTCTTTATAAAACTTCTGGTGGACTCTTCGGACATCATGCACGGAATTAATACATGGAATGGAGATGTTTGGACAGGTATAATGAGTTAGCGATGATTTAATATTAATTACTGCAACACCACCGTCAGCCATGCTGTATGAATGATCCGTTCTGCATGTTCTGTAATCTCGTATGAAGAATCTAATCCTTGAAGTAAAGTGCATTTCCGTAATTAAAACGATCTCAATACGTTTGTCGCACAATGTGAAGTTCAGTTAATTTCTGTGTTGCGCGAGGCCGTTCGCAATCCATAGAACTGACGAGGACCTACAATTTAATAAGTCATGTGGCATACGTGTAAGTGAGTGACTGTGTAAGATGAGTTAATTGCGAAATATTACTAAAAAGGGCCTCAATGAGTTTATTTTAGTTTGTGATTTGTGATCCAGTAGGCCACTAGAACAACTGGTTAGCGTTGATGCGTTTAGTGTTGTTGCGTGTTCTGTATTGTTCTGCGATTGTTTGTGATCTTCGTCAAGTCGTGTTGTTAGTTGTTATCTGTCGTAGTGGAGGGAAGTCTGTCTGACTGAAATATGTGGTTGCTGCTAGTCGTCCTGGGGCGGAAGACAGTGTCCTTTGCTTTCGTTGATTCCACGGTGTTTGGTATGACTGACCACCTTTGTAGTTGACAGGGTGCGTGCCCCGGCAATCGGTGCATCTTGCAAATGTCGTGGGTGTTTTAGTGTAGATTTTTGAATTATCTGTCCACAACGCGCAAATCGATGTAGCGTTGTTGATGGTTTTGGAATGGCGGTAGTTGGTTTTGGTGTGAGCAAACGTTGGGCATCTTGAACGCTTTGACATACTCCGGCTTTTCGTGGTTCTTTGATTACATTCGTTAATTCAGGAGAGATTTTAGATCAAAAACTTCTCGTTAATTTGTCGCAGCTTATTTCCACAAAAAGGAGTGGTAGAGATAGTCCGATGATTTCCTCTTCTTGTTTATCATTGACAATTACTTTTGGGTGAGATAGCACTTTTTTCACTGTAACAGCAGTTTGTCCTAACAGACGAATTCACTTGCCATGAATTCTTCGTCTGTATTTTTATTTTCAAAAAGTGTGTTCACCCCTAAATTTTCTACTAACCGCTAAAAAGGGTTAAGCACCGAGCTAAAATATTTAAGTGACTTTACTTTCCTGTAGTAGTTTCCACACACAATTTTGGCTGAAAAAAATATTTTTAATATATAGGCCCAAGAAATATAGTAAAGCCTGCATAAAACTGTAGTTTCTGTTTTAAAGGAAGCTTCTATTTTGGAGAACGGTAGAGTACTGTGTGTCAGTAATTCAATTATTTACGAGTATACTTTGACTTTATGAGGCTATTCCTTATGAGTCAGCGATTTTGTAAAAATTTCCGATAGTCCGTATATTGTGAGAAACGCACGTTACTGAAGTATACTGGCAAAAGCGAAGATCTTTTCGCAAACTGAACGTCACTTGACAAATAACGTTTCTGTATTATCTACGTGGAAATTTTATTTAGACTCTTGACTTTGTGAATGTACTATCCAGGTTTCATTGTCTTGATGGTCTCTGTGGTTGGTTACACAATTTTTATTTTAAAACACGTTTCTTAAAACCAAGTCTGGCCACATACTTTATTCGGTGCATGTTAAATATTTTTTCCCCTAAATGACCGTAACTTTTGTTATTACTTTCTAAACTTGTGTTTCTATCTTACGTGTGCATTTGTTTGATATTATGAATACTTTGTTATACAAACCAGTTTTTCAGCTTATAAGAATTGCCACTTTCTTTATGAAATAAGAAATGTAATTATTGTTATTAATGATGGAAAGTGATAATGCCAAATAATGTAAACAATTTAAAAGAGATACGATATATTAATTTTGGTGATTTATGGAGTATAAACCTTTTATTTTAAGCCGGTTGTCTAAATGATTCACAGAATTATTTATAATCAATAAAATAAAAATTATTAAGCCAACTTCAACGAGTAGCATTACAAAGAGTTTTTTTTAAATGTGAATTTTGTTTCATAAGAGTTTATTGTAATTGAAAATTGTTAAATGATGTTATCATTAGTGCATGTTTTGTATAGTCCCTACACATTATTTTCTTGTCCTTAAAACAAAAATAAATCAATTAAAATAAAATATTATTATGTAAACCCACGAGAAAATAAATAAAAGAAAACAAAATGTTAACATAACAATAGATTTAGACAAAACATTAACGTCAATTTTGAACCGTAGAAGCCAAGAGGTACCAGTGGCAAGTTGGTTTTGAGATAAGAAAGTTTAAAGTTATTCTTGAACTGAAGATTCCAAACTCTCTTTTAATAATGCAGTTAATATTTTTAAATTAATTTTTATAGTTTTGTAATCCCACTCATCATCAAGCTTCAGAAATAAATAATTTTTATATATTTGATAAACTGCACTTTTTTGAGATTACCATGACCCGAAGACGAAGTGCATGTCTAGCTTCTGGAATATACGACCCTACTCAACACTACAATCATATACTATTCGTACAACTATCTTTACCTTGGTTTGGGCCCTTTAAAGGCAACCAAAGTCTGGAAAACAAGTTCATTTCGGGCTTTGACAATCTACCGGCGTCCAAACCTAGGATTGAACACTTTTTTGGGCATTGGCCGGTTTCGGACTTTGTGACCAACAAATCTATTGTTTCTTTTATGGGTATATTTGTGTACATGTTAGACATATCAAATGATGCCATTTTTGTGGTTTTATAGAAGAATAAGAATAAGAAAATTTATTTCATATGTTGCTGTCAGATACATTAGCATTAACACATAAAAATAAAAATAATAAAAGATATTTATACGTAAACAATAAAACGATCATATTTAATTCTAAATAACAAAAGACTACAAACTAATTCCACAACAAGAAAAAAGGGCCTCTAAGGCAATGCCTGTTTATAGGTATCATCAGTATATTATTAGCCTGCGGCTGACAAAAAAACAATCATACGTATAAATATAAATAAATGAAATAACACAAAAATATATATAAAAAAATACAAATAATACAAAAAATATATAAAAAGAAATGCAAATAATACAAAAAAATACAAATACAAAAATAATACATATAAATTAGCAATAATATCAAATAAATAAAAGCAGTGCTATTTTTAGACAAGTGAAATTATAACTAAGTTATCCAGTTTAATCGAAAAAATCAAATATTTATTTTTATTGTTTTCACTTTCTCTATTAAATTATGTCTCTCATCACGCGGTCTTGGGTTCGAATCCCACTCGGGCATGGCATTTTTTCATACGTTACAAAAATTCATTTCATCCTTCACCGTCTGCATTAGCAGCAATTTGCAAAACAGTCGGACGTTAAACCAAAAAAAAAAAAAAAAAATATTAAATTATGACCATTTTTAATATTATATATATTTGCAATTTAATTAGATTGTTTGTCTTAAAGTTTTATTCATCTAGTCACTGTTTTAGCATCAAATAGGTGCTGTTTTGAAATTGATTAATGGTCTAATGGGTATGTCTTTTTTTGCGTAATTTTGGGGCTTAAGGCTCTTCTGTCCGTCCAACATTTCTCCTCCTGTATTCGTTCGCAGTTGTGTCCCTGTCCCTCCACACTCCTCTCAATTTCATCCTTCCATCTTTTTCTTGGTCGTCCTCTTGACCTCGTTCCGCCCATCCTTCTAGGCAACCTTTTCTTCCCCATTCTCTTCACATGGCCATACCATCTTATCCTCATTTTCCTCCACCCTCTCCCTCATACCTTCCACATTTAGCTCCGCTCTAATCTCGGTATTTTTTATTCCATCTCTCCTTGTCCTACCCTTTATTGCTCTTAAAAATTTCATCTCCCTTGCCTGTAACCTACTCCAATTCCTCTCATTCATCCCCCACGTTTCCGCTCCATATAGAACTGCCGGTGCATAATACAAAGTATAAATCATTAATTTGACCTCTGGTATCTTTCTGTCCCATAACAAGTGTTTTACCGCTTGGTATATATATTTCCTCCTTTTTGCAACAACTTTGTTATCTCTCCATCTATCTTTCCGTCTTCTGAAATCTCACTCCCTAGATATTTAAAATTTTTTCACCAGCCTCAATGCCTCTCCTTCCAGTGTGATAGTCCCCTCGATACCCTGTCTCTTCCAAAAACCATTACTTCACTCTTCTCTCCACTTATTTGAAGTCCAAAACTCTTCAATATTTCATTACAAGCATCCAGCTGAATTTGCACATTCTCTTTTTTCTCTCCCCAAATCACCATATCATCCTCAAAAATCATCTTAATATCCTTACATCCAACTATTACTTTTACTTTTCTGTTCATTCCTTCCTTGACCACGTTAAACAGAATAGGAGACAGTATACTTCTTTGTTTCAGGTCACTCCCAACACTGAACCATTCTGTATCCCCGTACATCATTTTCACCCTACATTCATAACCCTCGTACATCTCTTTTATAATCCCAATTTACCCTTTCTCTATTCACTCATAATTAAAATTAGGTTATGTTTTCCATTTTACATTGTTTACTAATTATTAAACATATTCTGACAATATCTAAAGGGAATGTGTATTGGAGAATTTTTGAGGAGGACCGAGATTTTAAAAATGTTAACGTAAAAAATAATAAGAGTTATAAATTGGGTTTCCAAGAAATAGTTAGAAATATTGTGAACTATAAATGGTTGTGTATAGTACAGGTAGGTCTGCCTATTGTTGTACGGCTGTTGGGAAAGAGTCGGATACCTATTTAGATAATTGGCCTTTTTGTAACACCTTTTATTCAATCCTAATTTGTTTCAGTTCGTTAAGGTTTATGCAGAAGCCGTCAGAAGGATTTTGTATTTTTATTATTGTATCGAAAATCTCTGTCCTTCTCGAAATCTCCATAGCTCACCTATATAAGCATCGGTTTGTTTAGAGTCGGTCAGTATCGATTTGTCTGTAATTCAGTGAGCGAATTGCGTATGCATAACAGTTCGTAGAGGAGGTCAACGTTACTGTTAATTGTTGTCTAACATTAGTTCAATTTAGTATTTAGTATTCAGTAGTATTTAGTTCAATTAAGTGCGAGTTAAGTTTATTTATTTTCATTATTTATTGTAATTATTAATTTATTTCAACAAAATTGTAATTTTCTTGTAGACTTAAGGTAGGTACTTTATTAATTGTATTTTTTAGTTTGTAATAAATACTTGTAATTTTAAACTTTAGTGTGTAACTTATTTATTTTACCCAGATTCCGAAACGGACCTTACAGATAAGTGTCTCAATATCTTATTTGTGTTTTAT
Source organism: Catonia carolina (assembly GCA_035578175.1). Taxonomy (NCBI): domain Eukaryota; kingdom Metazoa; phylum Arthropoda; class Insecta; order Hemiptera; family Achilidae; genus Catonia; species Catonia carolina. The sequence goes on along the minus strand of JAQMRL010000001.1, from coordinate 139,135,787 downwards.
ATACATTGACAAGATAAAGTCGTAATTATTTCACACCAGATTTTTTTTATTTTAGGGAGTGTGTTTTTTGCAAATGCTGAGTGTTGATTTATGAGAAATTTAAACAGGGAATGTACTGAACGATTTCGCTTCCAGTAGGGTGCATGTAGAATACTAGTTGATACGATGTGGGGGTGGTGTCACTTATTATTTTTCATAACGCTTTCTTTTTATGGTTTAATCTATAAAGTGAGGTAACTTGTTGCAATTACCGATTACACCAAATGGTAATGCGTGGGGACCGAAGTGGACATTGCAATGATGAGTGGTAGGGAGTGGCCGGACAAGTAAACGGGGCATACTCCCAGTACCAGTGCGATATGACCTAGTGACCTGGTTGCGGCAGGAACTCGACCTTGCCTTCTAGCAACAGTCTTCGCTTGCAGGTTCTTGATCCTGCTCGTCTTTACGCGTCCATCGAGTTGCATGCCATCCATCTATCTCCTACTCCGTGACGACAATCTCCCTGTCGTTGCCATCGCACTTCAGGTAATTTTCATCTTTATAAACAGTGTATAAGAATATTTCGGTGATTATTTATTAAAACCCGCAGATTTAAGCACTTAGTTGTTTTGTAAAAGAAGCTGGTGTTTATATAGTAGTGTTTTGTTAATTTAGTTTGCGAATGTTTATAAATGTGTAACGCCAGGTACGTATCCAGTTTTACTGATACTTATTTTATCTCAGGATTTTTCCATGTGTGCCATTAGCAAGATATCCTCAAATACTCATGATATGAATAATTGTGTAAGAATAGCTCGATAATGTGTAGTATAACACGTACCGTGCGTTATTAGTGGAGCGTGCACTTAGCATGTAGTAGTACTCACATATCAGAGATGTCTGGTGTTATATTTGGTAAAATGATTAGTGTAATTCGTTTTACTACGAAAAAATGTTAACTTTTTATTCTGAGAAACGGTTTATAATTTCTCCATGTAATTTAATTTTTGATTGAAGTTGTAAAAATGTTATTGCAATTTGATAGATTTGTTTATATTAGCCTCTTCTTCTTGCTCTAAAATCAGTGTTCTCTTGATTTCGCTGTTCCTCACTCGTACCTGCTTTTCAAAATACTAATTACTCTTGAAAAATAAAATTTGCAATTGGTCAGCTTTTTTGATTTTCGTTTTACTGTTTAGACTTATTCATTTACATCGAAACTATTACTTGAAAATCTTTAACAATGAATTGTCATTAATCATTTTCTTTCTTCCTTTCTGTGCTGAATTTACACGCATTTATTTATCACAATGACATTGTTAATTACAGACCTAAAGAAGTCCTATAACAGAAACTGTATGAAAAACAATGCAAACCATTATCAATTATGTATTGTTACCTAATAAATTAAAATAATTTAAATTACAAACATAAAAAATGGGACAAAATAACTTAATTGGGTAAAGAGAGTCTCAAAACATAGATGCGGTACGATCCACAGAAAGGATTTGAGAATCAAACTGTTCTTTCTTAATACATTAGAAAGATTTGTTTAAACAATAAACAAAAATAGTTTTTGGTTTTACGTCTGACTGTTACGCACATTAAGGGAAATGCATACGGTGAAGGGTGTTAGATAAAAATGAGTGATGAAAAAATGTCAGACCTGACCGGAAATCGAACCCGGGCTCCTGTTATAAAAACTAGTTGTACCATCTATCTTAATTGAATGTTAAGGTTGAATCAAAAGTTATTTCCAAGTCTTGTTCCTCTGTCAAACGCTATAAAGCTTCTGCAACTGGAGAATGCGCACACGCGGGACAGTAGGAGAACAAACAACAACAAAAAGCAAGTTGGTAGTAACTTGTATTTATTGGTCACTAAAAAAATATTAACAAACACTAATCAACAATATTTGCGGAAGATCCTAACGTTAACAAGTCTTAACTGCTACAGGTAGCCAGTGACCAGGCTTCTTGCCAGGCATTCCGGTCGCCGGAGGAACACCACACTCACTCCGGTCCTAAAGCTGTCAAACCAAAAGAAAAATCGATTTCTGTCTAGCAGAACCTCACAACTAAATTTGGATCACTACCGGAATCCCGGATAGACCCGGTGAACCGGCCCTCGGTTGTCACCCAGCCAAACCTTCATACAACATCACATCACTTAAAATAGTACAACAGAATTATACAAAACTTTCAACTTCACAATTTATTAACATACAAACAAAACTCTACATTTACAGTTGGCCGGAACTACTTATAAAATTTTCGTAACAATTAACTCTTAAATTACCTGACAAACCATTAATTTTACATCTAAATGGCGAGACCAGGAGTCCCAATGTGCACACAACAACTACAAAATCTTATACTCGGAAATAAACGTCTCAAATCATAATAAACCAGTAAATCCCCACAAAACTATAGACTCAAAACTATCCGACATAAATAAAACGATATCCTAAACACTCATGACCGGACGGCCCTGACTGTACCACAAACCTACGAGCTTTAACTACTGTTGCAATTGCTTCTACATCATCATAACCTCATGAACACAGATGCATCCCACAGCCCCATTGTAATAAACCACCTAGTCTTCTATGTCACACCCCAGTACTGGTCCACTCAACACAGCCCATATCGCCCGGCTCCAACACAGACAGCGATACTCATTCTCGAGGAGTAAGGACCTCAAACCCGTCCCTTGTCTTACTCTGAACATTTGGTGTTCCTATCAAAACAGCTACCTTCAGTTCCACTGAAGCGCCGACCTTGACTGTTCTCTGTAGAAACTCAGTGACCTGCCAATGACACAATACTTTCACAAAAACTCCTAAATCAAGAACTCAAATTTCCGAATATTGCTACCACAAGACACTACGTGCCAAAGCTTTATACCAACACAACGGCTACACGCCCCTTCCCCTGGGGAAGGTCTCCTACTGTCAGGGACCAGTCACACAAAATTTAAACACAACGCCCTTAGAGATAGCTGCCTCCATTTGCCCCACACGGAGTTACCTCAACGTCATCTCGGGTTCTCTGCTACGAAGCCTAACACGCCACTCCATGGTATGAAATTCTAAATTAAACTAATCGGCTATTACACAGCCCCATATTAAACATAATAGAAATTCAACGATAACTCAACTAAAGCTCCATAAATTATGAAATATTCCAACGGCTAAACATAACTTGTCAGCTTACTAACCAATTAAGCGTATAAACACCGAATAAACTAAAATATCCATAAACTAAACAACGATGCAAATATTCTCAAAAACTACCAAACAATTCCAAAAAATCACATAATTTTTCCACTGGCTGAAAACATAAATTAATCACAAAATAGAATTTTAGATAAAAAAGTAACACATACAGCGAAAACCAAAGCATCACTCAGTGTAAACGCACCTTGACGCAACAAGGTGTAAACCCACCTCAAGACTATGCAACCAACAATACAAACTATTGTACAAATGTCAAGTTCTTTCTAATCATCAATGCTTTGATTACAAACCTTTTTCGTGATACTGTGGTTTTTTCGTACCGTTGCGGTACACTTAGAACGAACAGAACTGTCTTGTTGCCGTTGTTTAAAGGGCACGTATAGCGTCAATTTCTCTTCATCAGCTGATTTGCTACCCTAGTCACATGATTCCCTGTTTTTTTGGCCTGCTTGGTCGATGACATTTCCTATTACAATCTTTAGTTCTCTAGGCGGTCTTGGTATACATATAGTTTACGTGAAATGTGGCTCTTGATCAGCGATTTCCCAACGATGTGATAAACTCACGTCGTTGAACTTGGTTGTTGACCGGAGTTTTTGTAAACAATACGTAGCTTTTAACTCCTCCAATGTTATAAATTGCTTTAAAAAATTGTCATTGGCGAGCGTCGAGTTTGACGGTACCCTGAATAGTTAGTTACCTTTTGATCTAGTCCATCAACCATGCCTTTAGTCGAGTTGTAGAACTCTTATCGTCTCCGGTTTTCAACTATCTCCAATGGTCGGAGCGTGGCGCATTGATAATACCAATAATACATATTGTCCTTTATTAATAAAATGCAAAACTAAGGTTATTTCTTTTGTGAAAGCAAACTTAGTGTTACCTTCGTTGTCTGTGTGCACTTCATCATCTCTGGGATTTCTTTCTTATTTTTTTAAGCGTACCCAAGTATGTCAATTCACATCGGTTCAACTCAGGAATTTGCTCGATAGAACTGAACCTATTGTTCCTTGTTATAGGCAATTTCTGTTTGTTTATGCGACTGGTTGAATTAGAGGCAAAACGTTCCTTGTTTGTACCAACAGTTGGCGTGAATTAAGAGAATTATCTTTCGCACAGTATACAAATGCTTTCAGATAGTATCTTTTACTGTCACAAAGGCATACTACTTTAACGCCATATTTGGCTTATTCTTCATAAACATACGATATGCACAGCGCCCGCGGAACGGTACTAACATTTCATCAATATTGTCATGTATTGATAGGGTATGAAATTAGATTGACAGTTTACAATAAAAGTATTAAAAAGTTCTGAAATATGAAAACAGCAGGGATATTTTATCCCTGAGTGAATAGGAATGGTGAAACCTGTACCTTGCACTAGGATTATTTCTATTGTAATATTTTTTGTAGTTTAATTGAGTTGCTCCAACATCTTGGTCATTAGCGATTACTTTGGGTTAAGGAACGATGGGTTGAACGTGTAATAATCTTCCAAATACTAACCGGGTGTCAAATCCGGGGAGAATTTTATTGAAAATTTCTTTTTGTACTATTAATTTGTGTTAGGCTGTGATATTATTTTTTTTAAGCGGCACTGTGGGGTTTCAAGGAAAAAGATTGTAATATGTCTGCACTTAATATGTTCCTGAGAAGAAAAATTAATCAGAAGTACGCCGCGTCACAGCCATGTAGAGAGGTCTTTTAACGGAATTTAATTACTTATGACTTCTGTTGTGATGAATCCATTGTTTTAGAATTTGCTTCTTTGCAATATACGTTTTATATTCTCACGTTCAAAAGTTTTTCAGTAAAATAGCGATACATTGGAACTGGTCAACTAAACCAATGATTAACTGGAGATGATTGATTGGGTGGAAGCGGTATTCCTTTATCAGAAATATATATTTCTATGTATATGTACTGTAATCTATCTAAGCTCGTGTGAAAACAAGAAATCTTCGTAATAAAAGTTTTATCGACTGTTACAAAATAATCTGAAATTAATTTATTCCAACCAAACCACCCTCATGTTGTAGAGACCACTTTCCCTTGTTTATGATTTTACTACAGAGGCAATTTCACTTTCACAATGAGCCTAAATTGACACTAGTAGTAATTTACTTTTTTCTTATGTTATTTGAATATGTTGATGAACAGGCACATTTTGCATATAGAGCATTTTTTAGTTAAATTTGCCGACCAAATAATGGTACAACAGTATTTTTTAGTTAAATCTGCCGACCAAATAATGGTACAACAGTAGGTAGAATTAATCAATAATACGATCGCTAATGTTTGACATTTTTACATAAAAAAAAAAAAATAGTTCGTACTAGACTTACTTAAAATCATACTTTCGCTATCTAAACAGGGTTTTCTATTAAAACGTTTCTAAAAATATTTTCTTGGCGACGAAGACTTCACTATGACTGCAGGTAAAAATTTCTTTTACGAGACTTTCCCATGTTACGGAATGAACAGCTGAAACTTAAATTAAACCTACTTTATTCATCTTTGTACCGTGCGTTCGGAAAGTCGCTGTGCACTGGAATTGTGACTATGGATTTATGAAAATATGTATAAAGAAATGACTAAGCATTTTGGAAAAAAATTTATTCAATACCTTAATTACATTGTTAAACCGTGATTACATTGTTTATAGAAGGTGTTCGAAATGACCTCCATTGGCATCAATACAGCATTGCACTCGTTTCATTTTGTTTGCAAACACCTTTCGCAACTGAAGAACAGTGATTCCTTGAATGTATGCCGTTATTGCGGCTTTAAGTTCGTCAATCGTGTGTGGTCTGTTTCGATACACAGTTTGTTTCGCCGCACCCCATAAAAAGAAATCGGGGGGAGTCAGATCAGGAGATCTTGCAGGCCACAAATTCTTTGAAATTATTCGTTCACCAAACACGTTGCGCAGGAAAGCCATTGAGATGTTAGATGTATGTGCTGTTGCCCCGTCTTGTTGGAACCAACCATTATTCATTTCCACTTGTGTTATTTGATGCGTAAAGTTCTCTAAAATATCAGAACAATAACGTTCACTATTGATTGTGTTTGCAAAAAAAATTGGTCCAACAATACGTGCTCTACTCACAGCAACCCAGACTCCAATTTTTGCTTCGTGTAAGGACTGTTCATGTAAAGCGCAAGGGTTAGTTGTCGACCATACTCGAGTATTTTGTGAACTTATATACCCTCCCAAGTGAAACCACGCTTCATCTGTATAAAACGTTACGTCAAGGATGTCTTCGGAATTTTGGTTGATGAAACGTTGAAACCAATGACAATAATTTAGTCTCTTGTCATTATCTGAAGGTTTCAGCTCTCGAACACACCTCACTTTGTATGGGAATAGTTTAAGTTCTTGTCTGACAGCTTTATGTGCGGTAGCAAATCCGATATTATGCTGTTGTGCTAACTTACGCATTGATTTTTTTGGACTTTGTGCCATAGAATCAGAAATATCCAGCAGCTTTTGTTCGTCTAGCTTAGGGGGCCTACCACTACGTTCAGCGTCCTCAACAGAGCCAGTTGCCCGAAATTTTTCTATCAGTGTTCGTACTGCATTACGGTGAGGAATAATTGAATCTGGAAACTTTTCAGAAAATTTGCGCTTCACTAAATCACTGTACTTGTCACCTTCGTGAAATACGTATTCAACGAGGAAAATGCGCTCCTCTACTGAAAGAACCATCGCGTCCAACAACAAAAAACGTGCAACAGAACTGCAATAAATGAAACATATACAACTTCAACTCAATGACTGACAGGCCTCGACGTGTTCGGCAACAATTGAACAGCACAGAGCTACCAACCTAGCCATGAAATTATTCCCTGTCATGTCACTTGGTGCACAGCGACTTTCAGAACGCATATAAAAGGAAAATTTGTTGTAGCCGAAAAATTTTAATTGAGCTGTATTCTAAAATTTACCTGTGATATTGTGTCTTAAGTTTCTGTTACTTTTCACTTTCTCTTGCCCTATATGAATATATACGGACGGAAAGTATTGTGGTCATGTTGATTTATAAAAATCGAGTTTTCACCAGAATTACACGTTTTCATGCCCCTGAACCCAAAAATCTTGTTTTTAGCGGTGTGTGCAAACAAAATATCTCAAGAACGAAATATCGTACGAAGTTGAAACCTTAAGGTACTACCTAGTTACTTTTTAAGTTGGCTACCATTAGGTAACCTCAACATTTTCATCAAAATCAGTTAACTAGAAGAAGCAATTTATTCGTGTAATTTTTCATTTTCTTGTGATTTTCTGAAAAAGATATATTAAAAAAATCGTCTCTTTCACTACATTTTTTATTTTCTATAAGATAGGGTCTGCTGAAATTCTTGGTGGGAGGGTGAGCTTTCATGGTAAAAATTTTGTTTTTAGATTGCGCCCTTAGTATGTATTTTAAGGCAAAAGTGTGTGTAATTAAGGTTTAAGACAATTAAGGAACTACAACTTTTACTTCAAACATGTTTTTCTTCAACGCTTAGTTTAGTGTCAATTAGTGATTTTCTGTGTTTTCTCATCAAAATCGGAAAAAATTGGATTTTTAAGATTTCGGTCTTAGTGTTCATTTAACGACAAAAGTGTGTAATCCAAGTTATAAAAAATTAAAAATTCTACTACTTTCATTTCAATTAATTTTTTTACAGATTAGTTTAGCTTCAACAAGAGTGATTTTACATATTTTTAAGTTGTACAATGGTTTATATTCATTTTGCGTCATTCACTCAAGATTAAGATTAGGTTGTGTTTTCATTTTATATTATTTATTTATGATTAAATAGGCCTACAAGGTTATGGTTTTCATTATTTACATTGGCAAGAGAAGCCGTGTGAGCTTTTCTCATCAGGTTCTTATGTTAAGATAAGTTGCATAATTTTAACTGTGGGTTTGTAGGCCTACTATTCAACCCAAAAGTCTTCTTAGGTAGAATAAGTCGTTCATTGCGTGTTTTAACACGTGCATAAGCTTTATTTATTTATTCTTATTTCATGTGCATCCCTGGACTTGTGTTCCCTTTTAGAAATTGTATAAAATTAAGTTTTTAATACCTGTCCATGATATTTCCATCGTAACTGTTGTATGTTTTTTGTTTGTTGCAATGCCATTGATAGTTAACATGCTGCAATAAGCGTTAAGTAGTAGGCCTATCTAAACTAATGGTTTTTAATATTTATATTCAAAACTCCATCCGGACTCATGACACTTCGATATGGAGAGACAGTCTGTGATCGCTACGATCTTTCTTCATTAAAATGTATTCGAAACAATCAGACATTATGTTCTCAATAAAACAAGAGACCGATTGTTTATAAATGTTGTTACATGGCTTGTAAAGTAAAGGAAAACGTATATAAATTGAATACAAACCAAATGTAGTCGGTCGTAACGAACAAGCATTTGATGCGAGCTTTAATAAACTAAAAAGTAAAATTTCTGCATTTGCGTTTTTCATTGACTTATACCAGTTCATAAAATTTTATTCTTTTACAGATTTTTTTAGAAATGTCTATGTACAGACCAACTTTTTGTACTTTCGATCTTTCATAGCGAGTATAAAAGGTACGGTTTGGGTAACTTTTGGTACGGTTTGGGTAAAACTTTAAAATTCCAGAAGACATACAAAACCACCAAGTTTTCTCCATAATTTACTTCAATTGTCATTATTAATTTCGTATTAAAAATATGGATTCCTCTTACTCGAGTTTAATAGTTAATCTTGCTACATAAATTTAGATGTCACGCGTTCTCGCTATCAGACGTTGTAAAAGTGTATGAGTTTCTGTACAAAGCTTACGAGAAAGATTTAGTGGGATAAAGATTGGACTATTTTTTTGTTAAGTGGATACAATAAAAATAATTTTGCGTAATTATTATGCAAACTACTGAATAGTAGTATTCCTGAATAATAGTATATTACTGAATAGTAATAACATTAAAACATTAAAAGTATTGTACTATATAATTTTTCACAGTCCTGCTATTTTAATTTAACTTAATTTTAAAATCATTTACCTACATTTCACTCTCTCCTTACTAGCAGAGTAACGTTGTTAACATTCATAAAAATGTAATCTTTACAAATCAGAAAATTCAAGAAAAGTAATACGGGTTAGAGGCTTATTATTAGTTTGTGCGGGTAACCTGTAATTTTACTAACTTAAAAATCTGAAAAAAGTTAATGTTCATGTATGTGTTAAAAAATAACCTCATAGTTGTTCTACAATCTTGAAAGTATTTGGAGAAAATATAATGAAATGAAATCTCGTCAGCAAAATCTTAGGTACTTGTTCACGTGTTACGTTTTACGTTGACATTGTAATGACTGTTGGAGAAATCAGATTTTTATTTGATTGTACTATCCAGTAATTTGATTACCGTACTTTATATTCAAATTAAAGTTTAAGAAATGTATAATCATTATACTATATAATTATATGGGTATTTAAAATAAGTAGTACAGGTTATTATTATGAGAAGAAGTACACCAGACAAGCAATGTATCATTAGATAGATAAACCAGCATCATTTCGGAATTCACAAAAGTGTGTAAATTTTACATTTACCTTTTATTGAAACGGTACATAGGAAACGATGATAACATAAGAAAAATTGTTGGGGTACAGAATGAACGGAGTGAATTAAAGTTTGATGACTTCCAACTGACTTCCATATTATGCCTCTGAAGTTCAAAATCAAATTTAAAAACTTACTTGGAGTTACATTTGATAGATTACTCGATTTTTATTGCTAAAATCTATGGCTGTTTCTATCTGGAGTATGGGAAATTTGTGTTCTCTAAAAATCACCTCAATCCCATATCTGAACTTGGTAAAAGGAAGATAAATGGCAAGATTAGCTAATTAAATATTAAAAAAAAATATATATATTTGAAGTATTAACGTATTGATCATTAGTGATTGCTCTGAATTATGGAACGGTGGGTTTTGACTTGTAATAATTTTCAGATCCTGGCCGGTAATTGAACCCTAGATCTTTTTCTTTGTGGGTTAGCACGCACAACACAGAGGTCATTAAAAATTTATCTCTTTTTTGTTATTTGTTAATATGTTCATTTATTACAAATATTTTTTAGTATAGGCTGTTTTGGTACCATTCGTACTTTTTACATTACAGAACTCGTATAAGCTATTCCTTAATGACATCATAGTTTCTTTGGCCCATTTTTTTAGGATTTGGATTTTTTTGTCGATTTGGATTCAATTTTAGTGCTATTCAAAACAATTTGTTTTAAGATGTATATACGCTATAATCTATTAGTTATCTAAATTTTTATTTATTATGGATCTGATTTATGAACAACAATTGAAATGAACATGGTTTCATAAAAACACTGCGTTAGAAGTGTATTGTACGTATTTTTTTCTGAAGTTGATTATTGTGTCAGTATGATCTTACTACGTCTGTAATAGGCCTTTCTCTATTTTTCGAAGGTAGTATAGTGTATTTGCTAACGTGTCATTTAAATAAAATTCTAACCTGTCGTTATTTTGGCCGGCTTGTTGTGTAGTGGTCAGCGCAACTGGCTTCTACACCAGGGTTCCCGGGTTCGATTGCATGCCAGGCCTTGAATTTTTGGTCACGTCTGACGTACGAGGTGTGGCTATTAAATAACGAGACTGTCGTTGTAAAAAATTTTATTTTTATTTTATACATAATAACTTATTGTCACCTTCAATATACACTCCTTCTCTATCCCTACAACGCTCCATGCGAATTTTCCATTTTTGGAAACAGTGCTGGAAGTCATCTTCTGTCAGCTCCTTCAGGACACGTATAAATTTTTTCACTGTCCAATTAGTAATCTTTTACGGAGTACCGGGATGAGACGGTACTTGCCAATCTTATCTAGATCCTCTGGAGAAAGTACAAAAGCTATTTTTGGGAGTAATTAACAAAAAAACCACCTGCTCTATTCTTCTGAACAATTTTTTAAGAATTTCCAAATACTAGATTTTCGTCAACTTTTTATGCCCGGAAACTAATTGAGATCTCTATTGTTTTATTTTTTTGGTTCGATAAGGTTTTTAAACTATTTTTCTTCTAGGTTTGTTAAGTCTTTTTTAATAATTTTATTGATTTGGGTTGATTTGAGAATTTTGGATTTTAAAATTAAGATGCCTTAGGGATAACAGCGTTATATATTTGGAGAGTTCTTATTGATAAACATGTTTGCGACCTCGATGTTGGGTTTAGTAAGATTTGTTTTGGTTCGTATGCACTTTTTGCTTTGTTATTGAATTTAGAAATTTTGATTATTTCGGTTTTTATATTTTCAGTATTTTCTTTAGGTTATTTTGGTTATGATTTATATTTTATTATTTTTTTTTGTATTAGATGTATATACAGGCTTACAAGATCGCAGTGAACTTCCCGATACGAATCCACAAATTCAGTACAAGAAATATATAATTCTTTTGCCAAGAACTGCAAAAGTGCTATTGTAAAAACATTTTTGTTACCTGGCCCCAAAACTATACAGCCTGCTTCCTCAGAGTTATAGAAGTATATTGAACATAAAGTTTAAATATAAATTTAAAAAAGTGGCTCTTTGGCGTCGGTATAGAGATCACGAAGTAAATGATAATACCCTTAAATCTGTTACCTCACTTGCTGATATTTTGATTCTTGAAAAAGAGGTACTAAATTGACCTGTCCTACGATATGAGAACAATAGTTGGATAAGTTAATTCCACCTCGTCCGTAAATTTAATAATAGAGGTTATGTCTAAGTAAATAAAATATAGTGTAAGTTATATGTAAAGTATTTTTGGAAATAAGTATTATTATTATTATTTTTATTATTATTATTATTACTATTATATTCGTGCAGAACATTTGCGTGATCGACCGTAATCTAATTCCCAAGTATTCCGGAGGACGTTTTCAGTCCGGTCATCAGTAATTGGACCTAAAATGTTGTAACTGTGATTCAAATTTTTACAGTCTCATGTAAAATAGCAAAAATAATGTAAATACTGTAAAATATTTCGAGATTTATTACTCGTACTGAATGATAGGAGTTATAAGTTTATTTGTGCATTAGACATCAGAAGAAGGTATCTAAGAAAGACGAGGAAGAGGAAGAATGTTATTGTGAAAAAGTACCGTTTTTGGAACGTAATACTGCTTATATTGTAGTCTTATTATCGCATTAAGTAAATTTTGTTTTATTGTTTCGGTCAACAGGCAAAAGCTAGTTTGAACCTCTAGAGGCTTTACTAAGTAAAACGAGGAGTGAGGTGATTTACCATGCCTCCTCCCTGAGTGGAAAAGTATCCTTATCAGTACGCTAGGCCTGCTGAAAAGCCTCTACTTTTCACCCTGAAAATGACACTTTCCATTTCATTCACCACAGGGTCTGGCTGTATAGTGGAATTAATTACTCTCAGAGGAGATAACTGTGACTACATCTATAACTGTGTCTTTTACATCTCTACCTCTTCTATTCTTAAATAGTTCCGTCATATTGGCTGACTGTGTGATAAGAAACAGAACTATTTTGTGTACCCTGGAACTGGCAGATAAAGTGCAATTAATTTAACACTCCACCTGCCCGTTACAGCAAAAGTAAACTAAAAGAGTTTTAATCGCCCTTTAATTTTCCTGCTATAGCCGAGATAGAAATTATGTATAAAACCTTTTTCTTTGAACTGAGCGATTAAAACAATTATCTAAACATTTTTTTCAAACGAAAGAAAAATTGATTACAGTAGCCAATTCCATAAAATTTTCAAGGTTTTCCTTGCAAGAAGGACTAACTACTAAATGAGGCTTGAATTTCTGAGGAAGGATGTTTTAACATTTCCGTCGGACATGATACTTGGGACAGGACCAGCTTTCAGCACGCTAGACAAATATTTGACATAAACCGAGAATTGGTGTCGGGGGTAGGTTCTGTAGCTGAAGAGGAGGGAGTTGAACGGTGGGCAACCAAGCAAGAGGTGGCCTACTTTTTTCCGTCAGTTCTAATGTGGTTCTTGGTGGCTGTGGACGGATAGCAACCAAGCGGTTATAACTTGCGTCACATTTACGTTCACTTTAGTTACCTCGAAATAGTTTTTTATTTGTGATATCATTCGCACTGTAAATTACTTTTCGTTGATTTTGTATATTGTTTTTATTGTTTAACTGCCTTCACGAAGCATAAGAACTATTAATATTTACGTGCTTTGGTAAGTTGTGTTCATTATCGGATATTTAGTAATTTTTTAGAGAATAATTTTTGAATTACTCTTTTATATTTATGTTTGCCTTGGATTTTTATTAATTTCACATAAATAATATTTTACTCAGCGTTTACTTTAAATACTACGATGTTCTTTATTTATATTAGTCAAATTGCAGAAATATTAGAAACTTTAAGTTCGTACTTTCGTTTTAACAATTAAACTTTTTTTTTAATTTAAAAAATTGAGAATACGAGAATAGTATTTGTTACATTATACTGTGCTCAAATAACCCAACAAAAATATAACCTACAAGGATTAGTATTGGTTTTGTTTACATAATTTTTTCAGCTTATTTAAAGCCGCATTAATATTTTGGATATTAGCAAATACTTTGTTCTATTTATTTTTTAAGGCGAGAAACGTTAGCGGTTATCATCGCTTGATAACCCAAGGTAGAAAGTATAGGATCCTAACATGGAGTCCTCGAATTTTACAAGTTTAACTGTTTTCCTATTCCTAAATTTACCTATAATGATGACAATAAAATCCCTCGAACATAAAACTTACGTACTAAATATCAAATGCAAAGTAATACTGAATTCATGCTTAACACACATCACAGATTTAGGGAAGTACTACAATGGAGGATTAAGACCCTAACAAACGGTAATAGAATATTCTAATAATAATATCACAGAAAACAAACACAGGTAGAATAATAGTTGCTTAAAGGCAAATATAAAAGCTGTAAAAACAATATCCTTTTCCTTCTAGTAGTATAAACAAGTAAAAGCCACAGATAGAGTGTGTATGTATCTAATACTAAACTAAAAAACAATAAAAATAAATAATTAACACAAATATTACAACTTGAACGCTGATTTAAAAAGAGTTAACACCATGGTAAAATGGAAAAGTTCCCTTCCATACTTTGGTTCTCATAACTTCGCATACAATTTGATGTACAGCAGGAACGCTATTGTCACTTCTAACCTGAGTGGGTCATCACCGAAAGTGTCTTGTATTTGTCCATCATAATATCTGAATTAACGATAGCAGCGGCTAATTGGGGTGTGAAACGGTGGGTTTGGGCACGTAATATTTCCCAGACCCTAGTCGGTAATCGATGCTGAGACCTTCCGCTCTGGAGTCTAGCATGCTAAACGCTATGCCACGGAGTCGGCCAGTAATATACTTTTTTGTAAAGTATATAGTGTTCGTTTTTTGAGGAGAATCCTTATTAAAGTTTACCCATAATGTACGTTCAAATAATTGAAAAGTGAAAAGAGTAATTTAGTAGTACTTGATTTTTATGAAAATCTACAAAACAACAATTTTTTGTAACATTTCATTATTCTCATTCTTTTTCTGGACTCTTTACCAATATACAGGAGGCTTGTTACTATTTTTTATTAGTTATCAGTTGTATTCTGTTTACTATTACGATTCAGAATGGATCACGTTAATAGACCAAACTCACTGTACGAGTAGTACTGTATATAGAAATAACTAACTTATATCTTATTATATTTATTTGATGGCTCATCAGGCCTTCGAGGCAACGAGTCAGCTGGCGGATAATGGCTATTCATAATAAATACCCAGACAAAAGCAGCGATCTAATTGGATGAGTGTCATGTAGTTTACAGTTCTCGATAATAGACAAAAAAACGTTCACGTCAACGCTGGTTGTTCGCGATTGTGTGAGACAATGCAACGATAACAGTGAGTTTGAATTTTACATTTTCAAACTTAACCGGGAACTGAATTCAGAACCTTCGCCTTTGCAGTTGAGCACGTGACAACTGAATCATAGAATTATCGTATGTGTAGTCTAATCAATTTTATATTCCAAAATTATGAATGCCCTAAGCACGACATTTATCGAGTTAAGATGCTTAGGACAGCATCTGTTTGTGGTTGCCTTTGCAAATTCTTGTATTAGTTTTTACTGTACATGTTTTTTATACTACTGTAGTAATTAATAATTAGTAGTGATAAAATAATTTCATTGCAAGATTACGAACGAGATTCAGAGTACTTAAAGGGCCAGTTACTATCGCCGTGAACTAGTATATTATTAATGGAGCTTAGCAAGCTAATTTATCACTGATAGGATGCCCCGTTGTTATTTCATGTACAATATTCTATTGTTTACTAAATCCATACTTACCTCCTACTCTACATCCGTACGCACCTTTAGCATCTCGCCTCTTCAGTTCAGTTCACCGACCTGGTTAAGTGAAAAAAGTAAACTGCTGTTGAATTGTTAGTTATTGTAATTGCTTTGATGTGGCAATGCTCTTGAATCAGAGGCTTGAACACTGTTATGAGTTCTTAACTCGAGAAAATATCGATTAAGAGTTTTATGTCGGCCGGTTTATCTGGATATTAGTATTCCAATTTATTACAAAGTTACCAAATTAAATTACGTACAAAAACCTTTTGATGTTTCTTTGAATATTTAAAATTTTAGTTTTGTCTTTTTCGTTTTCAGTTTATTTTATGTCACATTTGCTCCTTGGATTTATATTGGATATAGTGGATTGTAGTACGATATCTGCAAGCTTAAAAGTTTTAAACTGTTTATTCCTTGATTATGAGTTGAACTCGGGACCTAGTTCAGCTGAATCTAGCACTCTAAACCATCCTGCCAACGGCCAGAGTTTTTGTTTCGTTAAAAAGACCTGTGTTTGAACAAGCTTACTTAAAATTACGGTGGTCTATTTTTGTTTTATCTAAACAGAAGTGAGAAAATATAAGATAAAAGATTATTTAATACACTTCAAAAGTCTCACACAAAGAAAAGTTCATTATTTGGAAAGGAAAAATCGCTTGCATGGCGAAGATCTTTCAGTTTCATTCTCGACTAGAGCCAGTTTTTATATTTCGTACTGACCAATCAATTCACCAATTCAGAGTAGTCGCTAATGACTGGTCAGTCAGTTAAATGGCTTTAAATAATTAAACGATAAAAGATAAAAAAGGAACAGAATTATAGAATTATATTATAATTAGGGGAACATTTGTATCGCATGTATTCTTTATAAGTACTTTTATTAAATGAATAAACATTACACCCATGATTCATAATTTCTATGCATGGGAAACATTCCTTTATAATTGGTATAAACTTCTACAAGTTCACAAACAAGTTGTACAAACTTCACAAGTATTAGTCGTGTGAAGAAGGCTTTCTCAGTAGGTAGTAAGTTAGTTTTCTTTACTTCTTTAATTATGAATATTAAGTGAAGTGTAATAGTGACATTCTATTACACAAAATTCGTTCAGGCCTATTTTCTGTTCCTAGTAAAAAATCTTGCGTGAAGTTTTTTTAATTTGATTAAGAATTGACATGAACTGCGAAAAACTGTGCAGAAGTGTCTAAAAAATGTGACTTTTCTTGTTGTTGAAATATTCGAACGCCGTTATCGAGTTTAACAAGAGAAAACACAGTACTTAATAATCATCACACCGTCGTTATCATGTTCACTCCCGAATGTAGCCTATTGAATTTTATTGATGTAGTTTAGAAACACAAGCATCTGTTAAATAGAAATATATTTTTGTAATGTGATTCTTCGAGAATTACTCGTTCACGCACGTCAATGTAATAGTGTTTGCATACACGTTTGTCCAAAAATAATGTTCACGCATTTATTGCGTCAGCGTAAAACATACTTAACGCTACCAAAAACTGTACCTTCTAGCCAGTCGTTGAATTCTGAACTTCTTCTGACACTGAACTTCTGTTCGTGTTTAGGGTGGATTTATCATTAAAAACAATAAAATCAACATTTCGTGGTTTTATTACGCCACTATAGCGTTCACGTTCACAAAAATAAATATAATAAGAAAAATTATATTTCTATAAGAAAAATTATTAAAAAAGAAAAATAAATGTATAAATCAAATATAAAAATATACATATTTCTATATTTATATTAAAATCTAATAATAATAATAATAATAATAATAATAATAATAATATTAATAAATTACGTTTATCTGTTATTTTTACGTCATTAACGTTCATTAAAAAATTAATCAAAATTATTTATGTGTAGGTGGGCCCTACACTAAAAATGACATTACTCTAAGTCAGGGGTCTCCAACCTACGGCCCGCGGGCCACATCCGGCCCGGGAACAGATTTTTTCCGGCCCGCGGAAAGCTAGCATACTGAAAAAAAAAAATTTTATTTGATAATATATTTCCTTTTAAGAATTTTTACCATTACATATGAGTACAGTACTTGTCTCTCACTTGCCACTTCTTTTCTCAATAAGTGTAAAACTAGCCGTAAACAAGTACTGATCAACCATTGTTTGACCCTAAATGAGCTGAAATTTTAAGTGGCAAACAAATGCAATCTTCTCACTAAAATATAATTTTCTTTTTAAGCTTTACACGTGTTGTAAACTCATGTATTGTCAAGTTTTCTTTAAAATTCAATAAAGTACATTTTGTAGTAAATTGAAAAGATTTGGTTTTGTATCATCCTGTGTTTTCATTAAGCCTACTTGAAAACTCCTTTTACAGAACAAATATTACTTTTTAGCAAATATAATTATTTGTATTGGTCACAGCTTTGTTTTACAATCTCGTAAAGAATTTTAGTTAGCCAACAACAAAGATATTATAAGGAAATATAGCAACTTAAAAAACTAAGCAAGAAAGTCTCAAAAACCACCACTGAACTCTTAATTAGAAAAAACTTCGAGGGTGTATGGGGGGGGGCTAAACTTTTTGCCCTGAAATATTGCTGGCCCGCCTTTTCTCCAAAAATTTACAATGTGGCCCTTGAGTAAAAAAGGTTGGAGACCCCTGCTCTAAGTCTTTGTCTATTGATTTAGAACATACGTGTGCATGGCAGTGGTCCGCAAGATTCTCGAGTGTACTGAAATCAAGCGAATCGGTTTTGCTGAAAAAAGCGTAAGCATGCAATGTAAAACTTTTGGAGTATTATAAAAAAAACTATGTATTTCTTTTACTTAATTAAAAAAACATGCTGTTAATAGTAAAAATAACATTTAATGGACTGTAAAAATTCTTCATGAATTAGAAAACAGTATTTCATGTAATTGAATTTAGAAGTTTTGGAAAATGCGTCCTTTCAACAAGTAGGCCTATATACTATAACTGAAAGGGCGAATTTCGGTCAAAAGAAATTAAAAAAACGCAATCAAATTATCATATGATAGAAAATGTAATATATCATTTTTTTCTTGTTTTGATTTACCGCTACTTTATAATCTGTTCATTTTCTTTGAACAATAAATAACTAATCTGGCTGAAAAGTGAAAAAAATGAAAACGAAAAGTAAATTAAGTTAATAAATAAATAAAATACAGAAGGGCCCAGTGGTTAGCGTGCTACAAGGCTGAGATCCCGGGTTCGATCCCGGCCATGGTTTGGAAAATTTTTGCAAGTTTAAACCTACCGATCCTCAACCTAATTTAGTTGCTAATAACAAAGACATTGATGTAACGAACTAATAAAAAATCATAAAATGCAGAAGGATTTTAGGCAAAAGTTTGGTTACAATATCGATAAGGCAAGCCAAAAATTTAAATCTTATCAACCTTGAATTTAGATGAACACTATTATCTAATAAATTGGTTGCTAATAAGTTTTTATGTTCGTAAAGCCGGTCCAACACTATTTAATAAACAGTAAAAATGTGATTTGGAAAAAAGTAGTAAATTTTACTAGTCCTAGTATTTACCGATGATAATTTGTATAAAATTAGCCGCCGTTCATAGGGCTTAATTATAAAAAGCTTAATGATTATTAAGCCACGGTGAGGGAGTTTATGGTGACCAGTAAATAACCATTTAGTTTAGCTCTTCTAAGAAATCTTGTTGAAGATCAGACATGCCTTCAGATCATAAAAAAAACTTCTTTAATCTGTGTTAGTCTTCATGTGAACTATCAGTTGACATAAATTGTTTAGTTAATATTAGGACTACGTTTTATACTCGTATAATCGTTCAACGGAAACTTTATATTCTTATCAAATTTTTACTTCTATAAGGGAAAACCGGATCATGAGAATTAAAAAATGTAGCAACGTGTCCGATAGGAGATTTACGAAAGTTAATTTCAGATACGGAAATCCTAAATCCAGACGGAGATTTTAAGTAATTGGTAACAGTTCATAATTAAACTGTGTTACTTGGCTAACTAAATTAACTTTCTTGTGGATTCCTTATTGCTTTATTACTGTTATAACGATTGAATTTCTCATCACTTTTATAGTTTCAAAGCCATTAATTTTTTACTTTAATAAAATAGCGTTAATCCGTAAAAAAATAAAGTATTAATGAAATTAAAACATAATGTTTTCCAAAATCCGCCAAAAATAAATAATGCACATTTATACAATACGGTATTTTTTTAGCATTGAATGAAGCTTTGAATGAAATTGTGTTGGTTTTAAGAATTTTTAATCATCTGAACTGACACGGTCCCGAACCCAAACAAAAGGTGTATATTTTTCATTTTAGATCTTTTAATGTTGCATACGAACGCTTGTCATTTGGTGATGCGCTCATTTTTGTACGCATCTGAATTGTCTCGCTTCCTGCTGACTGCGTTATATTTCAGACTCCTTTTTTCCCTGTTGCGGTGATCCGCACATTTTTTTCTTTCAGTTTTTGAGGTGAATTGTACTATTATTGAAGTCGATTCTGTAGCTGTTATTATTTTATTTACGGCTATATTATCTTTCTTGAAACTGACAATCTATCTTTCTTTCATTGGTTCGACTTATTTTGACATAACTTTTGTATTCCGTATTAGTTTTATCTATTAACTGGTTATTTTAGCTACTACGTTGGGTATACGATATGGCTATACGATATTGGTCGAATTAACTTGTTAAAAAATTTCAGACTCGATCGGGGTCGATCTCGGATCTTCCACTTTGGAGCTCAGCACAGTCTTTATCATTATATTGGTGTAAAGTACTGCGTTGTTCAGGCGCCTCGTACCTTGACTTAGATGCTTTTTGTTTCGTTGCTGCGGTATATCCGACTTTTATGATTCTTTCGGATTGAGTATACGGAGGTCAATCCGTGTATTCTAGTTTTTCTTATTAATTAGCTAGTTAGTCGTAGTTCTTTGGTTCGGGTCTTTATTGTGCTTTCCTTGTATCTGTGATGTTAGTATTTAGTTTATGAATAGCGTTTCCTTTGTAGTATTAGTAAGCCAGGCAATATGTGTATTAGTATGTACGAAACTATGATATTCGTGACACCAGTGCAACTTTTAATATTAAAAGATATATGAAACTAAAATAACACTATGTTAGGACCGTATGCACCCCAATGGTCTCAAAATATCAGGCGATAGTAACTGCGTCGGTTTATGGCTTAAAAAACGTTTGTCATATTCATTAAATGAATTGCACACGTAAATTTGCATAAAACGTTTTGTTTAACTGGCGTACATCAACCTATTAGGACTGATCTACACTCTCATTTCGAGTATATATGTGTGTTACTAGATGGTAATTTTAAAGAAAGTGCCGTAAAGATACCGCTGCTTTCTATAAAGGTTGTCTGAAATATTTGCTTATGTTCGCAAAGTTGTAGTGTGTAGGTCATAAAAAGCATAACTTACACGCTGTGATAAAACTGGCTGTATATGGAAACGATTAAAAAAGAAGTCACTGTTTAAATCTTTTCGTAAATTCTTTTGTATTTTAAGTATGTATTCATGTATTTTAAATGTTTACTTTCAATTACTCTATGTTTGGAGTGAGAAAATTTGGGTCAATTTTCAGTACCAACATTAATTTCAGATGATATTCACGTCATGGCCCCTGAAGCCCACGAACGCGTGTCTTACTGGTACTGTACCAATAACTGCTAGGCTGATTATGTTGAACTCTAGAAACTAAGTTATCTTAAGAAGCATTGGAGGGTTCCTGGAATACCTATGTAGTGCCAAAATTACAGGTTATGTATTCTGGTGAAAAAATAAAAAACACCCAATTTTCTCAAACGATCTCGATTAAACTTCTCATTAAATTTACTACACGCTCTGGGTTCATTAGGAACCCGGAAAGCTAATTCTGTTTTTGAAGGATGGCATACTCCGTATGTACATTACGTTTGATAATTTTCGATTTTACGTTTTCGTGAAAGACGTTTTGTTAATGGTTTTTTCTTTTATTTTAGCTTAATGGTTTTCCTATGGAAATTAATGAGGTATTTCTACTCTCGTTTGGAAATCCGTTTTTTATTTTAAAATTACAGCTTTATTGTGCAATTTAGGGCAAAAGTGCTTGCACTGAGTCCTTCAAAATTGTTTGCCACATGAAATTATAACAATTCTGGATACAGCATCAAAATTAGTCTTAAAGTTAAAATATTAGACTGCTTGAAAATTAGCGAGGTAGTTAGTATGGTCTGCTGCACGAAGTCATTTACAGAATTTACTTTTTTCGTTTTATCAATGGATAAAGCAGTATAGGCTATCCCTATAATTTAGTTCATTACAATTTACCAATTAATGCAACCAGTTAAAATCTCGTTTCTGACAGACTTTCGTGCAGACCTTTGGCCTGCAAGAGATATTTTGTTGTAGACCAGAATAATCAAATTGAAATTTCTAAAAGTATTGTTTTTTTTAATTAATGAAATCTGTACGTTTACTAATGAATTTCTTATTTTAATATTTGTGTTTGATGTACGTTTACCATTCTTTTAATATTCTTATGAATTATTTAAATACTTCTGTGAAAAATTTAAATAAATTACTCTTAACGTTATTATTATTATTATTTTGTAATTGATAAAATTGTTCTTATAATTGGTGAAATTGTGTGAAATCGTTCTATAGAATTAATTTCATTGTTAATTGTGTAATAAGTTATATGATTTTTTTATTAAAAAAAAGAAGCGTTAGATCTCGATTTGCATTAAATTGTTGTTATTGTTTAATACTAGTATAACTGGTTCAAAATGAAATAATTTTATTATTAAAATCTATTACTTGCCTCCTTTATATGATGGCATATTGTTAAATAATTCCCTTATTATTTTTGTTTTTATGTAATCATTTGTAATATTAATATTGAAATAATTACAGTATTTAATTTTTATCTGCAATTTTTTTAAAAATTTGTTCATCTTCGTAGTGTAACAGTTAATGTGGTAGACTATAAAGCGATCCCGGATTCGATTCTCAACTAGGGACTAGTAATTCCAAGTTAAAACCCACTTTAACCGTATTTATAACCCACAGTAAGTAGTCGCTAATGTTGAAGTTGCTGTTGCAAATATAAATTTTATATTATTTTTGTTTCGTAGAAAACTGAGTGTTTAAGTAAAATATTTTCAAATTTAAGCTATCTTAATTTATTAGCTTCTTGTATTGGTGCTTAGTTTTTATTTATTTACTGCAAGATTCCTTTTATTGACTTTCAGGTTTCTTTGCAAATGTTCTTACAACACCTGTGTCCTACGTAAGATTTACATGAACATAGAATTTATTGTTATTATTCTCTTTAATTAGCCTATATTTCATTCTCAGTAATCACTCTATAAAATTAAGCCTAATTTATTGAACGTGTAAACCGTATAATTGGTATTATAGTATTTATAATCACTGATACCATTCACATTACAAAAAGAAATTCGATATTTGCAGCCAATAATAAAATTACAAAGGCCGCCACCGTAGTGTTGTGGTAGTACGCTGGCCTACCGCGCGGAGGTCCCGGATTCGATTTCCGGCTAGGGTCTGGAAATTATAACAAGTCACAACTCAACGTTCCATAACCCATTGTAGTCGCAAATGACCCAAGTTGTCGATGTGACTTAAATAAATAAATAAAAATTCCAAAATTGCCGTCTCTTCAGCTAGATTTTCCTCGTTTGCCAGGTGTCCTGGGTTCGATTACCGATAGGTCCCGATAAATTGTAAAGTGATAAATTCGACACATTTTGTTATTATGATATCTGTACTAATATGATTAAGAATTAATATTTCTTTGTTTGTATGAAGTAGGCCTAATATCTGAAACTATCGAACTAATTTTAAAAACTCTGTGGAGGCCTACAGATTCCTGAATAACATAGGCTAAAATGGCATTGCGTAATTTTAAAATTTTGAAAAATTATGATTAGTAAAATTTTACTGATTCTGTAAAACTGCCTTACTAAATACTGAAGTATCTAATCAGTTAATTGTTCATTGAGTAAACAAGGGACCGCTGTGGGCATCGCTCGCGTCAGCGGGCGATGACGGTCCGGTCGACGGCTTACGGTGACGGGTCGGCGAGCGGAAGCATCATCTTCTCTCTTGCAGGGTCGTCGATAAGTCTTTGCTGGAGTTTGGTAGCTGTGTGCGGATGGTGGACGTCTTGTCTGCTGTCTCGATCGGAATTGAATCTCTCTGTGTCTGGATCGGAATTGAATTCCCCTGTTGAGTTATATAGTTGCCGAGAGCGCTGTGGTAGAGGGAGGTTACTGGCTCGGCCTTGATGACAAAGGCCTCTGTTGGTACGCCGCCAAAGAGCCTACTGCGCCGACAAGGGTCAGGAGAAGTATTAAAGGCCGGCAACACAGTAAATGATATATTAGAAGGGTTGACGGTGACACTTAGTATCACTGTTTCTTGACATGTCCTATACTCCCTTTGGAGTCTCCTGGATGCAAGTAGAAAAAAAACGGTATTGTACCGTTATTATTGTATTGCTTATTTTTGGTAAAACCGATTGCGAATATCTTAAATACCAACCTTCATTGCTTTTAATCTATTTATTTATATTGATTGAAATTGAATTGTGTAGCAGCCAATGGTGCTGGTATACTGTGGACAATTCGAACTAGCACAACTCTTGCTCTACGTGTACACACAGTTCCGCATAAAGTATATCCATAACTTATTATTTTAACAAGGTCTACAAATTTTAATGTACGTAAGTGTCTGCAACCTTATGTCAATGTTCAAACATACAAATAATTATTCCATTTTAAAATATGTTTTTAATTTGTCCCAGTAAAAATTTAAATTATAAATTACAAGAACTAAACTGCAAAAACTTACTAAACTATACTCTACAGACGCACGCAACAAACTAAACAAATTTGTCTGAATATTTTATAATGAAAAGAAAATCATATATGAAAACAAATTAGTCACATCATTATGTCTTGACAGATTATTAATAACAACAGTGAAAACAAAGCGTAGTGACCTTGCGCGAGTCGCACATTACAGTAGCGACTGAATACTTTTGTGACTGTACCGTCGTTGAATAGTGAGGGGTGATGAGTGAAGTAGATAAACACCGAGGCTGCTTGTGCTAATTCGAATTGTCCAAAGTATAATAACTTATTATAGGTACTATATTAATAACTTATTATTATATTAATAAGTACACACTAAGTGGAGGTTTGACTATTGGTTATTGGTTAATAATATTAACCAATTAATTATAACTTAGATATATTAACTTAATATATCTAAGTTATAATTAATCCCTAGTTAATTATAGAATTAATTTACTGTTTATTTACTGAGTCGTCCATTAACGCTTACAAGCTTGAATATAACGTTTTAAAAGAATAATTATTCAGTGATTTAATTATCAATTGTTTTAAATTGCTTATTTGATTTTGTTTAGTAACTATCATTTATGCGACACAGTATTTATTAAATGGGTTAGATATATTATGTGTAATCGTAGAGAATATGTTAAATGAAGTATGAAAAGTTTAATTGCTTTAAAAAAAAATAGTAAATGCAACGGAAGTACATAACTGCAAACCGCTTCTGTCAACTGGTTAAAAAGAAGCTCAAGTGAATCTGAGATGGCAGGCTTCGTACATTATGTAGGTTAGCGTAACGCTTCTAAATGATAACTTCAACTGAGACCGGTTATATTGTGCTAATAAAACTACCAATTAGAACCTCGCTTGTATTTGTAAAATAATAAAAATCTCAGGATTTTAAATTAAAATTTATAAAAACAGTAAAGTATTTTATATGATGGTTTGAAAGTGACACAGAACACTGGTACTTGTTTATTATAAAAGTATGAGACGCATTTGTACGAGCGTACTAGAGCTGTGTTTTTATTACATCTATTAAACCTTCTTTGCTATTCACCGGTAATAAACTTTCTCTACCGCCGGAAATGTTTCAAATAATATTGTCATAGAGAAATTAGATTAGAGGAATTAGTGGCCCCATAGTAGATTGTGTGTGCTCACTCAATGAGTTCTGTTAATATTATAATTACAAATATGTTGAAGAATTTTTATTATTCAAACAACACTATTAAAACATTGTTCAGAAATTTATTTTTAACAAAATTTAGATGGGTTAGCTTAAATGGCATTGTAAATTGTAATTCAGGTCTCGACCTGAAACTACCAAATAACTTACGTATAGGCTACTCCTAAAAAATAATTAAATTTAGACATCTGTTCTCTGGACCAGCTCAGTCAGTCATGCGGTAGATAGTCTATTTGGATTGATAAGTAACATTAGTTGTGCAGGCGACACAATATGATGGCTAGCTGACAAGATAGAGGGTTCGTGGACACAACCTCAGGGCTTTTTCTTCAAAGCTCTGGGTTCACACCAAAAATTCAAAATAAAGTAACATGATTTTATACTTACTTCTAAAAGAAAAACAATTTCCAATAGTACAAATTAAAAAATCTAGTCATCTTGTCTGTTCACAAACTTATCACTGTTGTTCTTATCGGTACTGTAGAATTAATCTTAGTTTCTGGTTATTTTGTATTTTTCAAAAATGGATTCTTATTACAACTTGTAGATTACTGTTTCTAAAATTGTTTTCGATTACAGCTAATTAGCCTAACTTCTATGTTGGGATCGTAAATTCACGCCCAATTAATTTTGCTGGAAACCTTACGCTACATATTTCACCGTAATGTAAAAAAAAACTGGTGTGAAACACACACACAACTTTTTCTTGCCAATGCAAATAATGAACAATATAATCTAACATTAGAATGAAACATTAGAAATAAACAAAAGAACTAACCTCAATAAACATAACCAAGCTAATTGTAATTATGAGTGAATGATGCAAAATAAAAATCAACCTAAGTTTGGCTTAAAAATACGGTTAATCACTCTCACGCTAAACTAGGCTCTGTAGAGAAAAATGCTCTAATTAAAAGTTGTAGATTTTTTAAATTTCCTATAAATTTGGTTACATACACTTTTGTCGAAAAATGCATACCAAGACTGAAATCGTAAAAAAATCGATTTTACATGTTTTCGTGAGAAAAAACAGATAATCGCTAATTACCGCTAAACTAAGCGTTATACAAAAAAATGTTTGGAATAAAAGTTGTAGCATTTTAAATTCTCTATTACTTTTATTATATATATATATTTTTGCGCAAAAATGCATATTAAGGCTGCACTCTTAAAAAAACCATTTTTTACGAAACACAGCGTCCCCAAGAATTTCAGCAGAAATGGTGCCTACCCTACCTTGTTGAGCATAAAGAATGTAGTAAATAAGGCGATTTTTAAAAAAATCGTAGGAGCCGTTTTTGAGAAAATTCCAATAATGTGAAAAATGTCACGAAAAACTACTCGGTTGACCAATTTTGATGAAAATGTTCGTGTCGGGTCCTTTAGTAGTACCTAACTTAAGTTTCAAGTTTCAACTTTGTTTAATGTTCCGTTCTTGAGATATTTTGTTCACACACACACACGCACACTCACACACACACACACACACACACACAATAATCGCTAAAAACATGTTCTTTGGGTTCAGGGGGGTTTGTAAACGTGTAGATCCGGTGAAAACTAGATTTTGAAAAATTGACATGAAATTAATACTTTTCTTCCTATATATTCATATAGGCAAGAGAAAGTAAAAATATAGGCCATGTTTCTCTTAATCTCACTGACTATATTTGCAGTATATGTTGAAGAACGAGCAATGAATAAGTTAAATTTTGTAATAGGTAATTTTAAGTCGGTTTGGTATTAATTTTTCTTTGTTTTTTTGCAGATGTTGGATTTGCGTAATGATGCAGTGGAAACAAGAAAAAATGAAGATATTTTAACTCAGTGAATGTATTTTGAAGTGCTATTAGACAAATTTAATGAATTAGAAAAGGGTTAGAAATGGCTATAAAATTGTGGGTATTTGTACTGTTGTGGGCGAATGTTAGCTTTGTGATAGGCGACGAATCTGAAAGCGTCGTGACTACTACTGTTGCCACGAATGTAGATGACATTTCTAGAACTTCAAATTCCACTGACACTGTTAATAGTAATAATACTTTAATCTCAGTGACAAACGTTAGCGACGTAGAAAACAATTTATTAATCAGACAAGTGAATGAGCATTGTGAAGGTGTTAAATGTGAAGGTTTGGTGAAACTTATGGATGGAGTTGTTGTACGGAAAAATGGAAATGTATCGGTAGAAGACACGGTTGATGGTATCGAAGTCAAAGATGACGGCTTAAAATTATTGCGCCGAATTGAAAAATTTTCTAGGAGTCACGTTATGGAAATCAACATACCTGAATTTGTCAATGGCACTGCTAGAGCAATCCGACAAGAAATGCGTAAGTTTAATTTATTTACTTTATAAAATTTATAAGTATAGTAATAAGTTCGTAACGTTTGTAAAAGAACTTACAAACTAAAAATTCTACAGAATTTTCTTCATTTCTGTTCTGCGGTTGGTTAATATTTTAATGTTACCACAGTTCTTTTATTTGCCCATAACGGGCAGGTGGAATGTTAAATTAATTGCACTCTATCTGTTGGTTCCAGGGCTACAAATAATAGTTCTGTTTCTTATCACATAGTCAGCCAAATATATGATTGAACTATATAAAAACAGAAGAGGTAGAGGTATAAAAGATACTAGTCAGAGTTATTTCCTCTGAAAGTAATGAGTTTCACTCTACAGCCAGACCCTGTGGTGAATGAAGTGAAGGTTTCATTTGCAGGGTGGAAAGTGGATGCTTTTCAGAGGGCCCGGAATGCTGATAAGCTTACTCTTTCAACTAAATAAGGAAAGCAATAGCAAACCACCTCACTCCTCGTTTTTACTTAGTAAAACCTCTAGAGGTTCAAACCAGCCTTTCGGCTGTTGACCTAACCAAAACAACAACCATTCATTTATAACGACTTTGCTACTCAGTTCCGTAGTTGCATTGTAGTTGTCTGTAGACAGGTTGAATGGCTACCTATCTTTAAAAGCTTTCTGATACTAAATATGTTTATACTTTAAATGTTCTTATAGTTGTAATACTAAACAAGACTCCTCTGTCAAAATCCCAATTATTGAAAATGTTTAATTTCGGTCGTAAATTTATCAAAGTAATTCATAACTTACTGTGAATTTGTAAGTCTGATTCTGATATGTAGGAAAGAAGCAAATTTGTTAATAAAAACCCTTATTCTTCACTTCAATTTTGGTATACCCGTTAGTACTTTTCCTTCTGCCCCCGAGTATACAGCATTCTTTTAGACAGCCTATTTTTCTACTTTCTACTCACATATCCAAACTATCATAGCTTTGTCTGTTCGTCAGACTGTCCATCCCCAATTGTTTATCTCTTGTTACTTGTATTAAATATTAAGTGGTTAGACTACTTCTTTCTTAAATTTGCCTTCATGATCACTACTACCCATCCTACATACTCAGAAAATCTCCAGTCGGCCTCAGAACCTTTCAATGACCTTGCCTCCTCAGCCCTAACCACCAGCTTCTGATTTCAAACCTTAAACAGCATCTGTCTTTTACATTTTTATCTAATACTACTTTTCAAACCCGTCAATTGTACTTTTCTAACCTTTTCCAACTGATCGATCCATATAAAGCAACACCCCACTTCGATTAAATTATATATATCCAACTCAAAAAATATTTTTGTTTCTTTAAAAAATATATTTTTAGAAGATTGCAAAGATGAGAAACACTAATAAGAAAATAGGTTGTTCCTTAATAACATATATATTCTAAAGAAAATATATGGCAGTACCAATGAATGTTAAAACTTCAGACCTTTTACGTAATTTTATTGTTATTATGAATTCATCTGAAGCCGTGTACAGAAAAATTAAAATTTATTACCGTTACTGGCATGAATTTGTCATAAAGTGCGTCATTTTAGCAATGTTTTCTATAAATAGGCTGTCCAATAGCTTCATTTAAAAGTTTAAGCATTCAGTCAAATTATTTAACACTTAGAAAAGATAATCAATTTTTGGTTCTATCTTATTTGTCTACAGACACAAACATTTATCTTGTTTTGTCTGATAATATTAGCCTGCCAGTGTAAATTGTACGTGCTTTGTTTTCCTTTCTATTAGAATAAACGTTTGTGTTGTATTCCATTTGCCGTTGTGTATAGAAACTACCGAATCGAACGAAAAACATTCATCACGTCTTTTAACAGTTTACTGAGTCTTCGTGAGTAACCCTGTTGCTGTCTGTAACAATACTGGCATACTTCCTGCTGGAAATAATTCCATTGATTTTTCGGTTCAATTTGTCGCTTTTTCTACTATGTTGGTTATGCTGAGATTTTTAATTTAATAATTTCTGTGGTCAACTTCTGAAAAATGTTTTAATAAGAACAAAAAACTTTGTTTCACATGTTGCAGAAAAATGCATTAACAACATAAAAATAAAACATAGAACATAAAAATATTTAAAGATATTCTTAATTCTTATGATATTCTTAACAGTAAAATAATTATAATTAATTCTAAATAAAAAAAGACTACAAACTATAATTCCACGACAAAGAAAAAAATAGGGCCTCCAAGGCTCCAAGGCAATGCCTTTTCAGAGGTTTCATCAGTAACATTATTAGCTTGCGGCTGACAAAATAACAATCATACATTACAAATAAATGAAAAAAAATACAAATAAATTCAACATTAGCTTAACGGTCTCTAGTTATTGCGCTGTACTAGCCTCCGTTACTGTTAAGCGGGGCTTCTTAAAAATTTTGTGTTATTCTAAAATACTACGTTAAACAAAAAATAAAATTATGTACTACAATTTACTTTTGGATGTTGGAAATATTATCAAAGAGTTGTTCAATGCTAAAACAAGAATAGACATAATTATTACTATGAACAATATTTTTTGTTACCGGTAATTAATTATAGTTTGGTTTGGCTCTAAACAATTAGTTTGTTCAATACAATAAATTCGATTTACTACGTTTAATAGCTATCTATTTAATTTGGAACTATCTGCGTGACATGTTACAACTTATAAAATATGCGGTATTAAAATTTAATTCTATAAATTTAAATTAATGTTTAATTGATTCGTGAAATAATTATTGAGGACAATTTATTTAAGGGTGTTAGTGGTTTCTCGTTAATACACTTGACTGATCTGTCAGAAAATTATTCGGAAACTGTAAACAATTAAAAGTTGTTTTTTTATAAATACACAATTGTCGCAAATGGCTTTAATTAAATTAAAGTTGACGCTCTATAAATCAGTGCGAACTTACGGAATTTAACTGTGTAGGGAACTGCCACGAATTCGAACTTTAAAATACTTAAGCGTTTCCAGACAAAAACCATTAGAGACATTTTGAAAGTTCCTTGATACATCAATAATAGATGTGTCTTAGGCTGACATACCATTGAAAACAGAGAAGCAGGAAATAAAAATTATCAAGTAATAATATTAAAGAAGTGTTCATGACTATCCAAATTACTTGGCTCTAAATCTTTTAGAGAGTAATAACATTGGTTTTGGTAGACTCAAACGATATAACAATCTGCCGTACAGATTTTTGTGTAAGAAAACTGTGGGATATCTGTAAATCAAGCATTCTTGAATGTGGATGTGAAATTTTTAACTTTCAGTAAATACTGATAACATAATAATTACTTACTCTGATTGTTATGAATTTAAGAATAGATCGTAAATTTTTAACTTTCAGTAAATACTGATAACATAATAATTACTTACTCTGATTGTTATGAATTTAAGAATAGATCGTACTGTTGTAATTTTATACTAATAATAATTAAGAAAAGAAAAATTACAGTGAGATAAATTTTGTGTTGATAAGTGTATAGTTTTTTTTACCCGTTTCTTTTAGTACTACTAACTCCGCTACTGCTAGATACTTGATTGCTTCATAATAAAATTTACTTGTAAGAATATTAGATATTTTAATTAGATCAAAAGGAAGTGTTCTGCAAATCCGGAATCGATAAGATTATATTTATCGTAAAAAATAAAAAATATATTGTTCTAAATCCTTCTTGAAATAAAAATTTGCTTCAAAAATAAAAATAAACGAATTAATTAGGTAATTAATTAATTTTATATTTTCAGTCTTCTTTTTCATACATTTTATTTCATTTACCTCATTAAATTAAATACGGTAAATCAGTTGTAAAATATTAGTTCATTACTGCTCGATGTCGGACTTTTTAGTGACTAATAACCGAATATTTTTTCATTCCGTTATACATGTTGTGTATGCTCTACAATTATTTTATTTTACTGTAATTGTTAATAAATTTTTATTTCTCACCATTTATTCTGAGGTAACTTCATTGTTAATTTGAAGAGAGCCGCGGTTTCAGCCTATATTACTTTGCTTATTGCTAAAAAAAAAAACCCATTTGACCGACGCCATTCAAATTTGTTCAAGTTAGTTAGTTCTATTGTCGTTTCATGTCCTAAATTTCAGATCGATAATTATCTTCAACCGGTTTAAGTTATTCAGTGTAATTTGTGAAACAATATGTTTTAAAATAAAAATAGTATTATTAATGTTAGTTGCATTTAGTGTTACGATTATTAGTAGATATTAACTTCTTAGCAACCTCTTTGACAAGTATAACCATCGTTATTAAAAAAAACAATTAAATTAATTCATTTTTTAATTAAATTTTGTAAAAATTACTGTTTGAATATCATATTTAATCACAAATATATAAAACAAAAAATGTATGAACAAAAAAGTACGCATAAAAAATTACAGTTTCCGTTGTAATTGCTAGAAAATTGCTAAAAAACCGTTATAATTGCTAGATTAATGTTTAAGAAATTATTTTTGGTTTTACTTCTGACTGTTTTGCACATTAACTCTAGTGCAGGCGATGGGGAGCGAAGGATAAAAAAGAATAATAAAAATGCCAAAACTAACCGAGAATCGAACCTGAAACACTTGGTGAAAATGCCAGTTGCACTGACTACACTACAGGCTGGAAAATCAAAATGAAGTTGTTTAAATTTCTGTGTAAAATTTATGAAAAACTTTTCAAGTTTAACAGGTTGCGAGAGCGACTTTGTGTGTCCGCTGACAACCATAATTAAAAACATCGTCTTCATTAGCATTAATAGCATTACTGTGAAAAACAGTCTGAAAAGCAAAAAAAAAAATGCATGTGAACAAATACTACTGACGGTCTAGATCAAGAATACAGCAATCAAATTAAGTGGTTTTCAAGATGTAGGCTACGTCAAGAATGTACATTCCTCAATAACTTTTGTTGAAATTTAAGAACACATTTATGGTGTAGTTGATTTAGATTCATAAAGAAGTTAAACAGTTGCGCCAATAATAAATTCATGAAGAACAGTTGCGCCAATACTGCGTGTAAGCCTCAGTAGGGTGCGTAATAGAAATCAATTTATTAGTTTTCGCGATTTCACTACACATTTTACATTTTCTGGGGATCGCTTTTAGAATAATAAAACAGATTTTCAGATTAAAGGTGTTTGCGGAAGTAAGGGAATAATGTTTATTACCTTAGACTAGTTATACCCTTTCTACCTCTTAGGAACAAGTGGTCAAAATTTACGTGCTGTACCTTTCCTAGATATCACTTAAATACATATACTACCTATTTTTAGATGTTCAGGCCCGTTACCCTAGACTTAGACAATCAGGCGACGTTAACTGGAATGGTTTATTGCCTAAAAACACCAATTTTTTGAACTATTCTATCTTGGAAGGTAAATAAATAATATGCATTCTTATGTATTTACGGTAGTCACCCCTGATACCCGTTAAGCGCAAGTGATCGAAACGTAAATGCTTTAGTTTTTTTGCCTAAACTTTAAAGAAAAAATTCAGCAAAATTAATGTCAGTCCTCTTAAATGATCGGGAAATTAAAGAATTAGTGATATGATAATGAGTCAATGGGGTCTTTCCGTTTGTATACACAGATTCGGTTTTTTGTAGTCACGCATGTACAGTTTATGGGTGCGGTCCAATGTTAAATGTATAAACGTTAAATTAATAGAGCCGTGATCCCGGTTTTTGAGCCTAGCTTTTCATTATTTCATTATTTATTTTTAGTCTTGTGTTTTAACTTGAATAGGATTTTGATTAAAAGTGTATTACAGTCGAACTTCTATAACTAGAATCCTCAAGGGATGGGGAATAAATTCGAGTCACAGAAATTTTGAATTATGGAAAAATAACAAAGCAGTTATTCGAAAATAACAGAAACAGAACATTCCACATAGGCTAATACAGTTGCCTACCACATGTTAAATATGTAGGCCTACTGCACATGCGTAATTTCGTAATACTGTATTGTACGTTGCATGTAGCTTACCTATTGGCTACAGTGTTAAGTAGGTACTGTACATATACACTATATATTGTATACAGTATTCCAAAATTACGCTATTTTAAGTACGCAGTACTTGCTGAATATGTTACATTGTACCGACAGACTATGGTTCTATTGTTCTGTGGTCGACCAAAGATTCGTCGATTCAAAGAAATTCATTGTTTTGGTTTACGCCTGTTAGGCCTATACAAAAGCAAACAGATGATTTTGAGGGTCTGTAAGTACTACCCTTTTATGGTCGAACATTTCCTCTTAAAATGAAAGAAGCAGCACTGTACCTATATTTTTAAAAATACCAAAAAGCGCTATTTTGAGAACT
The DNA here is from genome assembly GCA_035578175.1 of Catonia carolina. Lineage (NCBI taxonomy): Eukaryota > Metazoa > Arthropoda > Insecta > Hemiptera > Achilidae > Catonia > Catonia carolina. Next base: position 139,101,421 of record JAQMRL010000001.1, on the reverse strand, counting down.
ATGTAAATAATTTTGTCAAAAGAAACGAAATAAATAGTTCGACTACAAGAAATGGCAGAATTCGACTTGTAGATGGATTTGTACATGGTAAATACATAGAAGGTTGAAGGGAACTGAAATTAAATTCGAGATATAGAAAATTCAATGTATAGAAATTCGACTATTATAAATACTGATGATTTTGGTAATCATAAAAACTCATGTTTACCAATAAAATACCTTATGATCATACTATTCTATGGAATATTTTTTTATTAACTTAGAGAACGTTACTCCGATGAAGTGAGTGGATTAATGTACGTTAAGTACCTTGTGTGTTTGGAATAAAAACACTTTTAATATTGAACTTTTTTTTAAAATATCCGATTTAAAGTGCTTCATGCCATCTTGTACTCAACTATAAAGTTATATTATTTTTGAGAAAGTTATTTGTTATTTAGTTCTTTGAGAAATGTAACGTTTTAAAACGTTCGCTTGTAGATGGGACGTGACATCAATAAAACAAGGACGTAATTAAGCTTTAATTGAAAATACACGATGATACAATGTTCGTGTAGTCTTTTAAGTGGGCTTTACACATGTACTCGTCATAATATTTATTGTGAAAGGATTGTATATGAAAATATGTAGTACTTTATATTGGTGTGTGGGCACTCAGAACGTACACCATCTTTGTCCGCTGACACAGAAACCCATCTGGAGCAGTGAACCACACATTAACGGCTAATTATACGAATTCCGAGATAAATGACACGTTATAAACCAAAGTACTCGGTCGGTTGGCCTTTAGGCGATACGCTTAGCGGACCTTGTCATTCCATGATATAGGGCCGCTATGTAACGCACGCAACCCTTCTTCTAATAATATTTCACATCTTTATTAACTTCCTGTTGGCATTTTACACATTCGAACAATGTACTCCAGAATATTTTTTGTTTGATTACGCTTGTAAAAATTCAGTCCCTAAAAACAAAATTGTAAACTTCAAACATAATTAGCCTCGTGTTTACTTCAGTTTCATACTTAATACCTTGGGAAAATTTTACGGTTTAATTAACAAAAAAATTGCTAATAATTTCTGGCCAACTTATTCGCCGATAAAATTTCATGGCTTACTTATTAATTTTGTTGTTTTTATAATACACTGAAATCGTAACTTGTGTAATAAATTATACCACCTTGCGTTAACATAGTTATTTCCGTTATATGTATCTTTTACCTCTTGTGTGGTTCATTAAGTCGTTATTGCCGTTATAGTCTAAGTATATTTTTGTGTGCTTCTTACGTATTTATTTATGTTCGTAGAAAGACCAATTGTTTAATGAACTAAAAATTTAAACCTATTTTTAAGTAGCTAGGATTTAATTTTTTTCCAACCATGTAGTAATTTCTTGATTTTACATAAATTATGGCTCAATTTCTAAATTTCAACACTGAATGTAAAATTACGAGAGTACAAAAAATAAACAGTTACAACATTAAAAATAAAGAAGTGTATGCTGCGAGAAGTTGCGAACGTACACTATGCGTTTACGGTATGTTTTTCAGTTTCAAAAACTACTGGAAAGTCAGTGGAAAAAGGAATATATAATCCATTTAATTTAGAAGATTCTGGTCTTGTGTGATATCAGTTATAATTCCAAAAACACATTTGATGGCGTTGTTGATCGCGAATTGTATGCGGTAAAACTACATTTAAAATTGTTTTTGCGAATTTGGGGATTGAGTGTGTTTTAATCACAGAGTTAATCAATTTATTTACTCAATTTTCTTATATTTTCTGGTTTTATTCGCTCAACTGCTATGTAAGTAGTGACAACAGTGGGTAACATAATGTATAATATATTTGGAACAGTATGCAAATTGTTCATTCCGGCCACTTTCCAGCACTAATTATTAAAATGATTAAATTCAACAATTTTTTGAAGTATTCGTCTAACAAACTATTCGTATTTTATCTAAACGAGCTTTATGATTGAATGTGCTTGCTTACCTTGCACCTTGCAATGCATTGTACCTTCTTGAAAATGGGCTGACAATCATCGGAACCCGAACTAGTGATTAGAATCTTATTTATCAATACAGCTCAAGAATGCAATTACGTTATTATTGAAATTAAAATTTTTATGTGAACATTTTCAAGAGTTATGTTTTGTATGCAGAGAGAGGCAAATAATCGATTCAGTATTGTTGTATTGCCAGAAATATAAATATATTTCGCTTCTCTTGTTATAATTAAATTCATTGAGTACGTTTCAATAGTACTGAACGTAATTAAACAACACTTCGTAAAAGTGATTCGCCTTGCATTGTAACTTTAAAAAAAATCTGAATCACTTTCTCTATACAAGTTGATACATAACATGTTATTTAAACATTAGTTAATGAATAACATGTATTATTCTCAGGGTGAAAACTTTTACTCAATATTACAATAAATTTTCAAACTGGTTTACATGTGCAAACTGTGTCAACTTTCTTTTAGAACCCTTTACATTGTAGGGACTTTCTCTGAAATTTATTAATTATTTGCAATTTGTAGCTTACGGTTAAAAAAATAAAAGTTTAAGACCGCTTTTTATTGACAAAATTTTGAAAATGAAAGCATTCGAATCCAGAATTACTTCTATGCGTCCAGATCGAAGAAAGTGATTATTATTATTTATTTTCACTTTTATTTTGTTTGTATTTAAAAGTGAGAATAAATCTTAGTTTTTAAAAATAAATTTGGTTATAGATAAAATATTGTTTTCAGCGTTGATAAATTGATTTGCATAATTTAATTTATTATGAATTTATGTTATTATGTTGACCTTCTATTTGATAAAACGTATTTTTAGAGATGCACTTGCTGCATCACATACCTTTTACTTTGTGAAAGATGTTTTATTAAGTAATCTGATAATTTTGAGCAATATTATAAATGAATTTTTAAAACGCTATTTTTTTGAAGGTTAAAATACTAAAAGAAAATATTCTGTTGAATACAACTATTTGTGTTAATACTTTTATTTTATAGAATGACTGAACAATTGAAACGTCTTTACATAAAACAGTTTCAGTGTACAAATAAGTAGCTGATATTTAATATAACTAATTAAGTAATTTGAGAGAGGTAACATGGTAATTTTTAGCCCATAACAGACAGGTGAAGTGTTAAATTATTTACACTCAATCTGTTCGTTGTAGGGCTAAAATAAATAGTTTTATTCTTGTTACATGGTCAGCCAATTAAATGACTGAATCATTTAAGAACAGAAGAGGTAGAGGTGTAAAAGACACTAATCAGAGTTATCTCCTCTGAAAATAATGAATTTCATTATACAGCCAGACCCTGTGGTGAATAAAGTGAAGGTGTCATTTTCAGAGTGGAAAATATATGCTTTTCAGTGGGCCCGGCTTGCTGATAAGCGTACTTTTCCACTCAGTGAGGAAGGCAAAGGGTAAACCACCTCACTCCTCGTTTTACTTAGTAAAACCTCAACAGGTTCAAACCAGTCTTTCGGCTGATGACCTAAACAACAATTAAGTAATATTTGTAATTATGTATTTTTGATAAAAATGTATTGAAGGCGACCTAATATTTTTTTAAGTTGTGTTTCTGCGTGGTGTTAGTTTTGAATCTACATATGCAAATGCAAAAGCTCATCCTGACTTACTCGCTCAGTAAAAATTTTCTTAAATTCCGAAAATCTGGAGAGTAAAAATTTTGACCACTTGCGTCTAAAGGGTTGAATGGATTTACTGTCCTAATAAAATACGTAGTATTATTCGTATACGTGCTCTAAGACCTGCGGGTCTAAAAATCGGCATGTTCTGTAAGCAATTCCAAAGAAAAAAAACACTTGAATTTGACCACTTAATCCTACGGGCAAGAAAGGGGTGACTACCATAAAGAAATAAATATTATTCCTGTTCCTTTCCAAATAACTATAGTTCTGGTAATCGGCATTAGTATTCTGGAAGAGTATCTGGAGAAATTAAATTTCAGAGTGAACGCCGGAAAACTAGTAGAAACTCATTTATGTATCCACAGCTTTCGCGAATATAATAAAATATAAATGTTCAAGACCATTTTTATCGTGAAAATTGTGAAAATGAAAACAAATAAATTAAACCATGTTAAACAAATATGTAAGTTTTCCGTCTTTTATAAAAATTAAACGTGATTTTAGAATTGTGGTAAACATTGCTGGTAAAATGCCGCTTGTAAAATTTTTCAGTTCCATTACCTGCAAATATTTTTGATTTATCTACGTCTTACTCTAAATCATATGCAACTCAACTTTTTAAATTTAACTTTCAATTAATTAGTTATAAATAAGAAAAAAACAATAGAAGGATGTAATATAAAAATAATTCTACGCAATACTAACATTTTTGTTGGATGTTAAGAACGTATAACACTCAGTTTCAGCATGAACTGTTCATTGCTAAATATAATTGCATTTTTAGGCAAATACCAAAAAAAGTACTTTATAACTACTTCTAGCAACCCCTGCTCGGTACATTTAACGGCAAACTAAACTTTTTACGTAGAACAGTTTACCTGCTTACACGATGAAATTAATATCATGATTGTACAAATAAAACTAACTAGTATTGGTCACAGGAATATTGTTTACATCAGTATTAATCATCAATGGAATGAGAGGAATAAGACCTGATAATAACTGAATAATGATGTGTTATGAGAAGATAAAAGTAAAATTTATTTCTTAAAAAAAATGGTACAATCTCTTTGATTTTTAGATATCTGTCCAGTGAATAATTTTTGAAAATTTTTAAAAAGGAAAGAGGATAATGTATTGTAAAGCGGTAGTGTACCTGATACCTGCATAATGTAACAAATACATTGTGTATTATAGAATAGCTAAACAAAAGTTCTAACCTTGGCTAACCAAAAGATTACTTCATTATACCAATCTCAGTTTGTTTTAATCTAATTAAATTATTAACGTATAACCCTTTATAGGTCTTTCGTAGATATACTTACCACTGGTAATAAGGTCGATTTTTTTGAAGAATAAGCTATGTAGTTGAACCCTATTGGCATTTTATGGTTTTATAGATGCTCTCTGGTAAATAGGCTATCAACATTTTGAAATTAAGTCATAGCGACCATTTGCTTCATGAGTTACACTAATGTGGTCAGGATTCGTACCAGTGTAAGCAACCGTGTTGTTTTTTTGTTACTTTTGTACAGTGCTTAGAAAATTCGAGTTTTGTTACGGAAGAGCAAGCATTCATGCTAATATAAAGTTGAGATAGGTTATTCTACACATTTTTCTGTTATATAGGACTACAAGTTGTTTTAATAAGCAATCTTACCACTAAACGTTATGTACTTCCCATTTCAATAAACGTTACTTGGCCCATCATAACAAAAAGAAATATCTTACTTTTCTGGCACTAAAAATACATTATTCAAGTACTTATAAAACAAAATTTAACATTTTATAACATGTATATTTTTCCCCGTAGTACTGCCCTATAAAAGGTTAAACTACATTACTCAGGAAGCTCTAAGCTTTACAACAGTGAAAGAATTTTTGAAATCGGTTGTGTAGTTTGTAGGATTACCTCGTAAAAACTATCGAATGTTACTTCTTTGAAATATTAGTATAGATTTTCATTAAGAAAGTTATTTCAATTTTGGGTGTAAAGAGTATGGTACACGCTCAAGATTTCTCTCTGATTCATCTCGTCATTGTCAAGTAGTAAAATATTCATCTCGTCTTTTATCGTCTAGTCATTATTTAATATCCCCCTAACATTTTCGTTTTTGGCGAATAGTACTTACTTAAAGAATGTTTTTAAAGTATATAATTTGTGATAACAAATTACTACTGTTTTGACTTTTTTGACATTTTAATTATTTTATATCTTTTCTGATGTAAAATTTTAATACTGTACGTAAAATATCAATTTTTTTGCTAATAATATTGTAGTGAGAGATCTATTTTTATTGTTTAATTAGTTAGCGACTCCGAATATTGCTGATATTAATTAATTTACTGGACTTTTAGTTACGGTTGGTCTAACATAAATGGATAATACGGTTGAATGTCTACAAGATGTGTGAAACAACGATAATAATAGTCATAGACTATATGATTCTTAAACAAAGAGAAAGTCTTAATAAAATATGATATTCAATCGCTGATGGATTGGGAACAAATGATTGTAGGAACTACTTAGGAGTCTATTTACTTTTTTTGTCTAAGGCCCCTTTACAGCCCATCATGATATCCCATGACTGATATTTAGTATGTTCATTGCGTGATAAATATATTAATATTGTGCTTAATTTTAGGTTGTAAATTGCAAGTTACCGAATACTCCGCGTTATGCCTTTGGGCATTTTTACTCGATACATTAGGCGATCTTAACCTTCTCGATTTTTCATCTTTTTTAAAAGAAAAAAGGAACTACTTGCGAGTTTATTAAAAATGTAAACTTTCAATTATATTCAGTTGTAGGAATGGTACCTACTCGTTAAATATCAAAATTATTAACGCTTAAAGTAGGTAGTTGCATTATTTGAATATAATATACACTACCATCCTTCAGCATTAATGACGAGTTCGATTTTCGAATATTTTGTACAATTTATCAGAAAATGAACTGTAATTTTTAACTAAGGGGATGATTTGAGTACGTCTAGGATGATGGTGGCTTTAACAAAATACAAATTGTCTGTAATTCTAATTGTAACGATTCTTTAAATTAATTAATAATTTATATCCTCTGAGATACATTATACTAGTTGAAATTTATTAACAATAAATAAATAAATAAATATAAACCACAAAAATGCGATAAAAAATGGCAAGGAAACCAAACATAGTTCATACTTAGTGACTTTTCCACATTGTCAGCCCGTTCAGCAATACCGTTACACATTGCTCATTAAAAACATACGAGGGTTATTATTTTCATTTTCCGATTGGTTATAATAAAAATAATGGGAATAATAAAGTAAATTTATTATTAAACGTTACATACATCTTTGGTTACTTTTCATCATAATCACTATTAGGCCTAAATTGAGGCACTTTACCGGTGTACACGCTTTCTAATACCCTCTTCATTAAATGTTGCCACCAGTGACTTAAAATGGTCTTCATGTTGTCTTGGAGCTCTTCGTCTGTTCGGAAGCTCTGCTCTCCTAGCCACTTTTTCAGTTCAGGGAACAGGTGGAAGTTGCTCGGGGCTATGCGCCGGATGATAAAAATGTTCCATTGAAACTTGTCACAAAGCCGTTTCGATACTTCAGCACTGTAAGGACGGGTTTTAACATGGATGAGCAAACTCCAGAAGTGATTATTCCTCTTCTCTTTTTTTTAATGCCTCTTCGCAACCACGATAAATGCAGAAGGTTACTGTGACACTTTGTGACCGTTTAGAAGCTTCCGAACAGATGATGAACTCCAAGACACCGTGAAGATCAATTCCAAGTCACTGGCGGTTACGTTTTATGAAGTGGGTATTGGAAAGCTTGAACACCGGTATGATAAATTCCTAAATTTAAATGGTGATTATGTTGAAAAGTAACCAAGGATGTACGTAACTATTGATAATAAATTTATATTTACATTCTCATTCGTTTTTTTTTATAACCAATCGGAGGTTGAAAAAATAACCTTCTTATTTTCAGATAAATGGTCAGTTTTTAACTTCCTACGTCATGATCAACGCAGTACTGAGATTTATTTATTTATTATTTAAGGTTGCAATGACTACAAGGTCATTAGCGACCACGTTACATATAAATACGTGTAGTATAAAATTTCCAAAGAAGACATAAACAAACGCAATAAGGTCATAAATATAAAAACATAATGAAAAATTAGTTAGGTCAATTAAAATTTAGACAACAGAAAAATAAAATATAGAATGACACAATGAAAAATAACATTTATGTGATTTTACAATTATATCAAATCTGAAATTTTGTGAAATTTAAAAAAAATTATTGTGTTTTGAACTGCTACTTTGTCTACTAAATTAAGTGCTAAAATGTTGTTAATTTTAAATAGTGTTCGTGTGGATTGTGTAGTTTGGCAGTCTGTGATGATGTTTGATTTTAAGTGGCGTGTTGTAATGTGTACAATGCTGTGGTTCATCTTTCTTTAGTAAGTGTAGAGTGTTCAATGCGTAATCGTGTAAGTTGTACTTGATGCCTTCGAAGCTCCAAGTGAGGCTGAGGGTTTTCAAAAATATGTTTTCTGATGTGCCGAAGTTTCGATTGAGATTTATTTGTTTGATAAAGTAGTGTTACCAAGTCAGTCCTGCCAACCGAATTTTATCACTATTTTCATTCTCAATTCACATGTTTAACAAGGTAAATTTCTTCTTAATTTGGTACGTACCTATAAGGTTTTTCCTGCGCATCTATTTCTTTGGTATTATTATTAACTTCAACAATTTACAGGTTATTTTCAATTTTCCTTCCTGAATATTGGCTGTAAATTAAAATGCTCAGTAACATTGAAAAATGTGTATTTCCATTTTTGTAGTTATTCTAATTTTGTACATAACTCTAGTTTCGTGAGTAAATATGTTTGGGAACAAACAATATTTTGACAGTTTAAAAATTGAAAGTTATTTAATGAAATGACTTTTCTGTTAATTTTTATGGTAGTTACTTAATGACGGATTAAATAGGCTTTTTTAATAATCGATATAACATTCTATTTTTCTTTGCTTTCTAAATTTGTTGAAGAATAAATTTATTTCTTTAATATTTAAATTCTTGTCAGTTTTCTACGCTCGTACCACGATGCTCAAGGTTTAAAGGCGGGAGTCAATCCATAAGTTTTTATGTGCACTAGTTAATGCTAACTGCTGCAAGATTTTAACAGTCATCGGTATTTTTTCTTGGGGATGAAACAAGATTTACGTGCAGTACAGCTGGTGTATTTTGCAAATCATAAGGCTATAAATGGCATTCTAAGATGTATACTCATCTTGTGTATTTAGCTTTTTTGTAAAAACGATGTTGTATTGGTTTATGAATAAACCACTTAACTTGATTTTTATTTTGTTGACGTACCAATCAGCTTAACAAATCATTCAACAAAGATGTCCTACTTCAACTAAAGATAATGAAGCATGTTTTAACAAACAAAAGTGCTGACTTTCTCACTGACGTCAGGCTTTATTAGGGATCTCTACCGACCTTGTTTCTAATTAACCGCGTTTGGTTATTACAAAGCATAAGTAATTTTACATTAGTCCGGATTGTTGTCGATTGTTTTGTAAATATCGGTTTACTTTACTGTACCGTTTACTAGCTATCTTGTCGTTGGCTTAAATGACAATGCAGGATGCACAAAGAATTTTTATGAAATGTTTATTATTATTATTATTGTAACGGCTGTTCTGCAGCATTAGGCCGCTTACCACTAACCAAAATGCCTATTTCTATTAATTATTAATAGAAATTGTTTTTAACACATCTTCATCCCTTAGACCACCTCCCTAGCTATCACAACACCATCTGTCCATTCGTTTCTGGGTCGTCCTCGCTTCCTCCGTCTAGCTGGAACCTATAGCCAAATCTTGTGTGGCAACCTGCCCTCCTCCATTCTTTGCAGATGACCGAATCAGATGAGTTATCTTTCTAAATTTGTCTATTAATAACAAATGTTCGTCCACTCTCTTTAGAATTTCTTCATTCCTAACTCGATCTAGCACGGTCAACTGACATCTCCGTAGACTCATTTTTACGGCTGTTATTCTGCTTGGTTGAAATTTCCGTACCTCTGAGCCATAAATGAAAAAGCTCTCAAAAAAAGAAAGATTCTCTTCTTAGCGCTGCAAGATATGTGACTACTTCACAAAATAAGACATAACATTCTGGCGATGTCCTGCCTTTACAAACTTTTCCAAAATATCTTAGTCGTTTTTTATATTTTGTCCTGAACCGCTAACTATCATGTACTATTTAGTTTTCTTAGTATTAGCCCACACTTGTATTCTTTGATCAACTTTACAGTCGTATATTCTATATTATACTCGTAGACTAGATATTATTTATAGAATGGAATATGAGAAATATTTAATAAATAAAAAATAAACTTTTACAAATCCTGGTACTGACTGTCCTGACCTGGTACTAGACTGTCTCTCACGAAGCCTCAAAAGCATAGGTTATAAATATTAGAATCAGTCCGCCGCATTGGCGTAGTTGGTAACGTTCTCGCCTCTCATAATGCGGTCTTGGGTTCGAATCCCACTCAGGCACGGCATATTTTAATATGTTACAAAAAACATAAAATCATTTCATCCTTCACAGTTACAACCCAACGTCATCGCTAATGAACACTGTAGTTGATGCGACATTAAATAAAACAAAGAAAAAATGTAAAACCGATTGATTTTTGTAGTAAAATTATGGCGAAGTTAAACACAGTTAGTTCCTGTCAGGTTAATTTATTTGGGTTATTAATAAAAAACTGAGCACTTAAATTTAAAAATCACGAAAAGAAGTTCTTATCCATAATGTATATATATCCATAAAACAAATTTCTACAGATGTAGAATTATTTTTACTTTGTCTTGCCTATATGAATACATAGAAAGGAGAGTATTGTTTTCATGTCGATTTTTTAAATCGAGTTTTCACCGGATCTACAAGTTTTCAGACCCCCTGAACCCAGAAAACATGTTTTTAGCGATTGGTCTGTTTGTGTGTGTGTGTGTGTGCGTGCGTGCGTGCGTGCGTGCGTGCGTGCGTGTGTGTGTGTGTGTGTGTGTGCGCGTGCGTGCGTGCGTGTGTGTGTGTGTGTGTGTGTGTGTGTGCGTATACAGAATATCTCAAGAACGGAACATCGTACGAACTTGAAACTTAAGTTACATACCACTACCGGACCCGACACGAACATTTTCATCAAAATCGCTCAACCGGAAGTAGTAGTTTATTGGTGTAATTTTTCACTTTTTTGCGATTTTCTCAAAAACTAGTCCTGCGATTTTTTTTAAAAATCCCCAGGTTTACTAAATTTTTTATGCTCTACAAGATAGGGTAGGCGCTATGTTTGCTGAAATTCTTGGTGAGGCTGTTTTCACGTTAAAAAATTGTTTTTTTAAGATTGCGTCTTTAATATGCATTTTACCGCAAAAATGTCTATTATAAAAGTTATAGAGAATTAAAAATTCTACAACTTTTATTTCCAAATTTTTTTTGTATAACGCTTAGTTTAGCAGTAATTGGCGATTTTCTGATGTTTTCTCACGAAAACGTGTGAAAAATCGATTTTTCTAAGATTTCTCCTTAGTGTGCATTTTACGAAAAAAGTGAATGTAATAAAATTTATAGGAAATTAAAAGATCTACAACTTTTATTTAAAGCATTTTTCTCTACAGAGCCTAGTTTAGCGTGAAAGAGTGATTTTCCGTATTTTTAAACGAAACAGGTCGATTTTCATTTTGCGTCTATAACTCACGAATAAAATTAGGTTATGTTTATTGAGGTTAGTTTTTTGTTTATTTCTAACGTTTTATTACTAATGTTAGGTTTTTTGTTAATTATTTGCATTGGCAAGAGAAAGTTGTGTGAGTATTTCACACCAGATTTTTATCATTAAGTGTCTGAACACCTTAATTTTTATTATTGTGAACTATATACCAAATAGGCTGACTTTTTTTGTGTAGCCGTAATACTGAAAAATATTTCTAGCTGTGTACCTTATTATTCGTCCAATTTCATATATTCATGGTTACTTGTTAGGTTGAATTTCTTCTTACAACTTAATCTATAGAGTTTCAGTGCTTGTATAATGGCTATATAATGAATATCATTTTGTGTTCATTTATTACTTGTGAATACGTGTTGTTTGCTGAATAATTTTCTCGTTAGGGTCCGTGCGGATTTTTTTAAAATGGCATAGGTAGTTTATATCGTTATTGTAATATTTCACACAATTTTTTTCACTTTAACAGCTTTCATTTGTTTTGTAGTGAGTCATATTTCTATCGTGGCAAGCCACCGACTTATGTACGATCATCACGTGTACGTACAGAGTATGTTGTTTCAAATAAAACCTAAATACAGTTGCTGTAGAGTTAATTTAATTTCTAATTTTTAATGATATTATAGTAATGTGTAAATTAATCCGATTGTGAGTGGTTAATAAAGTGCTTGCTTTAAAAATTTGTTATGATTATAATATTAACATTAAAAACGCTACTGGATAACCAATATATGCGAGTTTGCACAAATTGCGTTTAATGTATTACTATATATTACAGTAGTTTAGTTCGTTCGTTTAGACGGTATGTCCACTTTACGAAGAAACGAGAACAGTTTAAAATAATGTTGCTTTGAAGAGTAAAGTTTATTTAACATCAACATTTTTCATACATTTTATAAGATACCCGGCGCTGCGGAAATCACAATCACGACAGAATATAATCAAATTGTTGCATTAAGAGAAAACTACAAATTTTTGTCGAGATGGTCAAAGGGTTGTTTTTAATTAAAAATTGATTTCTTCTTAAAAAATCCAAGAAATTATACATTTTAAGTTGCCAGCTATCACACAACACGGCTAACAATTGATTATTTGAAGGAGATAAACATTGAATTTATGTTTCATTGTCCATATTCGCTTGATGACTTCTTTTTCTCCGAATATCAAATCAAAAATGCGTGAACAGCAATTTTTGTCGCCTCAAGCAGTTGTTGAATCCTTCAAAACTAAGTTTTACAGGTACCACCTTCAGAGTGGAACAAATGTTTCAAGAATTAGTTTAAACACCTGCAAAAGTGTGTAAAACTTAAAGACGAATGTTTTGAAAAACAATACGATGATTTGTACAGAAAAACCTTGTCTCAATATTTTTGCAAAAACTTAAAAGGTGGCCTTCGTACAATTGTTGTTGTTTATATTGTTCCTTCAGTCTCCATCAGGTTGTATACGAAGTTTTTTTTGTTTAACGTCACACTGTTCTGCAATTACTGCTAATGCAGACGGTGAAGGATAAAATGATTTTGTAACGTATGAAAATATGCCGTACCTGAATGGGATTCAAACCCAAGAGCGCATGATGAGAGGCGAGCACGTTACCAGTTACGCCAATGTGTACGAAGTTATTAGAATCAAAGTATTTGCACTTTTCTTTCCTTTTGTGGTTGCAACTATTTGTAAAATATGTGTAGGAAAAAGTTATTTTTGTATATGTGTAGGAAAAAGTTATTTAGTGTTAATTATTTCATTTCATATTTATTTACATTTTAGCTCAGTCTAGGACCTTTGTACAGTACCGAATGGGATAGGATACAGTTATATATTGTATGTGATAGCTGTATTGTCTGTTTTTAATCAAGTGTTATCGTACATTTGTTTGTTTTTTCTGTGATATTAGTATTCTGTTTCCTTTTGTTTACTTCTTACAGGAGCACCTTTACAGCTCCTATCTTATCTTATATGTGTGATCTTAATGTGTAGTATTTATTCAGTATTACTTTGGCTGTAGTATTTACTAAGTTCTGCGTAAGATTATACCTAATAATTGGGTTAAGTTATTTAAAAGAAAAACAAAATTTTTAAATTTATGAAATATCGAAGATTGTGCTAGAGCCCTATACATCTTAATACGGCGTTTCAGGTGATGATAAACGTATGTTTTTTTTAAAGATATACTTGCAAAATGACTTTACGTCTAGGATAGTAATATCAAGATATTTGTGTAATATTTGTTCTATGTTTCTACGAGCCATCTACGTCTGGGTCTTTCACAGACTGACGTAGAGGAACAAGCGATGATAACTGAAACGATTTCTAGCGCATAACAATGTAACTTTTATAATTTAAATATACGAGTAAACAGTACAGAGTATTCTAATGTCACAATAAATTAAGATAATTATTATAATACTCTCAGTGCAAATATTTTTACCGCAAAATTGAGCAGGAAAAAGTATATCCTATTTAACGTGTTGAACTATTTGATATAAATTTTTTATTTTAAAAGCATGCTTCTGCCTTGAGCGTTTTACTCCTAGCGTTTAAAATTACCTTTTTGGTGGATGACCTTATTAGCAACTTTGTTGTGGTTTTTGTTTAAAGTCGTAAATAAGCTATCTTCAGTGGGCGTCTGGGTTTTAAGCTGGTTATTTTAACACGAATAAAAAGTTGTTCTTAAATTCTTCGCTATTTGTTTTTACAAGTAGGTACTACATGGGTTTTTGGACAGCATGTTTTTGCTTATCCACTTGGGGAGTCTCAAGCAAAGGAGTTCTCCTACAACTTCGTGAATTTTAGAAGCAGAGCTGGTTTTTAATTGTAATATTGAACTTAAAGTGTTAAATAAGTGAATATTTATTCGGTAAATAATGAATTCACTGGCAGTAGATGACCCAATAGGCAGTCATGAAGTACTCGTTCTACTGAAGAAAGTACCTTGTATTTATCTGTTCAGGTTATAATTTGCTCGCTGTTTATTATTCTATTTAGCCGCTCCTGTCAGAACAATACTTCCACTACGATAAGTAACCAAACTGGATAATAAAATTGATTACTTTCACTGATTTCATGCGCTTCACTACATTTCCATCTGTTTCACTCCGTTACCTCTTGGAAACCGGTATCACTCACGATCGAATCTTCGAACTCTGATGTTTCAAGTCAAAAACTGGTTGTTCCTATCCAAAATAGTTTTCTCGAATTATTTTCACCTGAATACGTGGTGGTTATTTCAAATGAGACGTTATCGTCTCTGCAACTGTGTGGGCTAAAACAAATCTTTAAATGGGGTATTTCACGTATTCTAAACACCCTTTTTGGGTTTTTTATTCCCTATGCACTTTTATTAGACCTGTCAAGTTATTTCAATTTTCCTAAAATGGCAGACTTTAAACCTTATCATATCTTTTTGAATTATTTTCGTTGCTTTTAATTGAAATTTTATTTTGGTATTTCAAAGGAGTGTACGTGTCGTCGTATGAAAGTTCCGAAAAGTTGTAACCAAAGTTACAGGATATTGCTATTTTCTACATCTGCTTCAAGAATGGGCCAAATTCTATTTTAGTTCTAGAAATTTATCTTCGAAAATATTTGATTTGGATAGCGACGTCTTGTATTTTAGTTTTTCCTCTCTGGCCGGCTTTGGAATAGTGGTCAGCGCAGCTGGCTTCTAAGCCAGTGTCTCAGGTTCGATCCCCAGTTAGATCTGGGATATACATATTCTGTGTAATGCACATTCTCATCTACCACCCTTTTACTGTTTGCATTAGCCTTAAATGTGAATAACAGTTGAACATAAAAAAATCACCTCGCTATATAGTTGTTCTTTAGTCATATCTGGACTACAGTTAATCTTTAGTGCGCAATCAAAAGTCACGTGGAGACGAACACAAAAGTTTCTTTACCGTGCGGCGATGGTTACAACAGTTTGTTAGTTATAGTCGACTGGAGGATGGTTATGACAAATGGAGTAAAATAAAATTGTTACTAATAGGTGTAACCGTTGGGAAAAAGCTTAAGTAGCATAATTATCGAGTTAATAAATGTGATTACCATGCAGTTTAATTGGTAATATACAATTTCACTGACCGATGTTTACTGACGCCTACGGATAATGGCTTGTTCAATGAAAAATTTCCAGAGCTGTTTGAAAGACTGAACTGACGATTGTTAACAGATTTCGTGATAAAAAATAGATAGGAAAGTCAAGGAATAATAAAGCTGCTATCAGTTAATACTTAGACCTATTTCATCCGGGGAGACGCATACCTAGAAACAAAGTGGGGTACAATAGAATGGAAATAATAAGTACACACTCTGGTTTGCCTATTTACAAACGGTACGAAAAATATGCAAGATATTATTTAATCAGTGACGTTAGATTATGAAGTAAAACTATATATATATATATATATATATATATATATATATATATATATATATATATATATATCCCAGTAAATAGCAGTCATATTTTGTGGTTTATTATTCAGTTCTTAAATTTTCTTTGCTAAATGACAGTAGAAACCCGTTTTAATATAATTAGTAGATGATTGCTCTTGACATTTGTCACACTTTCGTAAACACGGAAGGTTTAATTTATTATAATTGTTTCTACAAATTATTAATGGAATACATTTTGAATAAGATAATTAGTTTTGTAGTGATTAAGATTAATTGTTAATAATTGACGTGCTGTTAAAGTTTGTTGTGCTTTATTTAATGTTCTCCAAACTACTTTATTATTTCAGTGGATCCAGAATTACTTCACTAAACTCCTAGTTCTTTCTTTGAAATTTTGTCACGTTTGAATGTAGAAAATTTGAAAATGAATGAGGTTGTATTTATTGGTTATTGTTTTATTTCTCAGTAAATTCACTTATATACTCGTATTGTCATGATTTCAAAAAAGTCTAGGAAGATGTTCAGAAAATTTGACATGCGTGCTAAACTTTCTAGTAACTTTAATGTCACGCATAAACTGGTACCGTGTGGGTTAAGTAATCTTTAAATGCATCAGTAGAAATACGTCTGTTTGAAAGGGTAATAGATTTGTGTATTTCTGTGAAAACCGCTATTTACTGTGTACAATGCAATTTAAGAACTCAATTTTGCGTAGACATTGGTTTGCAAATTGTTCTTTAATTTTTCTTTTAGGTTTTCCATGTATGAATTCAATACGAAAAGTTAGCTGTAGAGGGGTCAGGAAGCAAAGTATTACTTCGGTGTGAGCGCAGCATGTAGCCAAATTATGCAAATAGCTTTTTTTTGTATTTCAAGTTCTACGGTTTGATACCCGATGTACCAACATTTTTATTTTGGTACCTGAGAGTAAAGGGATGGAATGTCTACAAAAGATTTATCGGGTAACATTTCTTTTAATTTTATTTACATAAGTGGTATTACTTGATTGTCACCAGTACCGTGAAAAATAATTATTTAGTTTTTGCAATGCCTCGTTCATTAATCCCGTTTTATCATATTTTCTTGCAAATTATTCTTCTATTTTTGCTTTCAGTTTTTCGTTCGATAATATGTTAATTTGTCCTACTCTACGTACATTTCACTAAGTTCTCCTTATCCTCATCATTGTTACTGAAATATTAAACATGTTTGGTATAAATCTTTGCTTATACTTGACATTAGTAATTAGTTTCTACTTTCCGAATTATGAGGTATTAGTATTAGGGTTGTATTTTGTTCAAAACTCGTATCAGTGATCTTATTAATGTTTAAAAATTACAACTGTAATCTGTTTTTTAAAAATTAAAGTCAAGAATCACATGAGTATTTCTTTATAGTTTTATGACTGACGTTGATAAAATTTTGTATTCGGTGTCTTAGAATCTTCAGACTAAAACATTTGAGACTTTAATTGACATTGTTAAAAATATAATCAGATAACCAAGTTATTCGCTTTAGTTTTTTTTTAAATTTATGTGACATTTCAGTTTTAAATCTATTCTAAAATTATGATTTGTCATCCTGTACACCACTTCTTCATATTAAAAGTTGTCTTGGTTTACATTATGTGGTTTCTTGTACTTGTGGATGTCCTTCTATGGGAAGATAGTAGTCGGTACTCTATTATCCTTAAAAGTTAAAAACTATACTGTTCTCATTCCATTGCTGTGTGCATGTAGGCCGTGAATTCCCAGTATGGTTTCCAGATTTTTAAAAACTTGTAATAGTTTCCACATTTCTTCGATCTTTTTCTTCTTTGGCAGCTGCATATCAGCTCCGGATGTTGACAGCAATCTTTATTTACTACCGCTTTCAAACTATTTCTCAAGTTTTACGATCCAGAAAATTCTCTTGCTCAGTTCTCGTCATACCTTAATCTTCCATTGAGTGACAAATTTAATGAAGTGTTTGTTCGATATACATATATAAATGCTATAAACATTTCTACAGTCCATATCCTCATAACCCTGTGTGATAAACTACGGACTGTAACGAATTTTTGGCTTGTATCAAATCTGTAATAGTGATGTGTCGGTCATCTGCGGTTATATTATCATAGGTTGCATTGACACATCGTCTTGTTTGTATTTGTTGTTCATGAGTTTTATAAAAGTGTCATAATCATAATCATTTTTTAAAAAATATAAAAATTACTTATGTGGTAGGATTGTATCGTGTCAAGTCATTGGCCAGAGAAACAAATCACATTTGGTTCGTTGAGCTGAAAAAAAGGAATTATTAGTCTAAGGGGTACATTAAACAAAATTTAATTTAATCTGAATCTTACCCACAAATCAGAACAGGAAGCAGTACTTACCACAAATTCTGATTTTTTTTTAGAAATCCATCCTTGCAAATGCTATTGAGCTTAGATTAATGTTTACAATAAGGTAGTGTAAAATAAGATTAGTAGGCCTACATTTTCGTCAGTTTACTTAGAATCGTATTTTGTTTTTGAAGGAAGATTTTTGTGTATACAATTTTTTTTAAATTTTCACCTTTGTGTAGCACTATACTAAAGTCCTTAAATACAGATCTTATGACAAAAAAAAACACGGTGTCGTTAAAAATTAATGGCGATCGTAGTGAAAGAAAACGGCTAATTATTATGCAACATAAATGTTGATGTAGTGCAGGCCGTGGTAACTTTATATTTATTTATTTTTATTTTATTTCTTTATTTAATTTTTTATTTTCTTTTACTGCCAATGACACCGCTGTACAAGATATTCAGGAATCACCACACACCGCATTACAAGAACATTAAAATTTCCCGAATATCAAAATTGGTAGAAGACATGGCGAATAAAAACTATCAAAGAAAAATATTCACAAGTAACAAGTGTGAAAAATATTCACAAGGAATTTCAATTAATCTTCGAATAGATTACTGTGCAACAGTGTATCTTAATAATGTTGCAAGTGCATCATTCCGATTCAGCCAAGTATCATGGCATGTATTTAGATAAACGTCTTACGTAGAAAACATACATACAACTAAAACGAAAACAAACGTATATAAAATTTTAACAACTTTACTGGATGCTGAGAGAAGAGATCAAAGCTATCCCTTTCGAACAAAATTTTTGTACACAAGGCGACTCTGAAGCCAATGTGGACTGTGCAATTCAGCTTTGGGGAACAGCCAGTAATTCTTACGTTTACATTATAATATACCAATCTAAAATTCTCAGAAGGCTTACACAATCACCATGGTACATCTCGGACAAACGTTTACACACAGATTTAAACATACCAACAGCAAAAACCGGAATATTCTTCTCAATATATCATACGAAATTTAAAAAATATGTCATTTTTTGGTAGTTAACCTCCTGGATAACACACAAACATTGAGAAGACTATGACGAAAACACCAACAGACCTTTTTTGAAGATAAGAGCACATATTCACTTACACAAGATCAGAGGAGCTATGCATCGACGAGTGAATCCTTCATTCACCACACATACACTTGTTATTACTTCTTTAGGTATCAATCCGAATCCGAATGTTGGCGATTATCATCGCTTTCTGCACCTTATTTGTTGCAATTCTGAACAGTTCCGTCCAACTCTTGTCAAACCAAGTTTTAAGGTTTGTCAGCCAGGATATTCTACTTCGTCCTGGTGCTCTCTTTCTTGCAACCTTACCATGGAGTATTTGCTGAAGCAAGTTGTATCTTTCTTCATTTCTCATAATGTGGCCCAAGTATGACAGTTTTCAGCATATGTGTTGACGAGTTCAAGTTTCACTCTTCTATATTCGGTCCCTCTGCGTCCACTGTATCTTCAAAATCCTTTTTTAAAGCCACAGTATTTACTTATTCATCGATAATATGTATATCTATTATTATTACATGGCAAATACCTACATTATGATAATTTTTTTATTGTATAAAAAGAAATTCAGAATTAGCGTTACGTAAAATGTTACAAAAAATATTTGCTTGCAGGTATTTTATTGACGACTGAGTTATATATGTCTCAGATGGTTTTTACATTTTTAAAATATACTAAATTTCGATAATCTTCTGTTCCTCACATTGCAAATAAGATGTTTTCTGATATTAATACAATAAAAGAGAAACAAACTATCAAAGCTAATAGGAAACTAATTTTTATTGGTAAAATAAGCTAAGCGCATGACCGAGCACTCCTGTCAAGTTGCTAGCCAAAACAAAATTTGAAGGTGTGCCAATGTGAGCATGTATTTGTGGGCGTGTTCGTGTGTGTTTGTGCGTGTACGCGCGCGTGCATATGTGTCTTTCATCTTAGTTCTTTACCGGTTTGAGTGCTTTATCGTATGCGTTGATTAAATTTTATAATTTCACTCAGTACGTTAAAATTGATATTTTAACCTATTTATATTTTATTTTATTTATATTTTGCCTATTTTATGTAGGCCTGCATAATTTTTAGTCTGTTTGACACTAATGGTGCAATATCGATTACCGAGATTGATCGATTTGAGAATTACTTTTGTCTAGACTAGCCAGGTTTCTTGACTATTATGTGTCAGAAGTAGGCGGTTTATTGTAGAAAATGGAGTCTGTCTAATGGTGTGTGCTTCGATTCACGCATTAAAAGTAATTGTCTGAAGAAATGAACGTTAGCTTGGCTGTGAATTATGATTTTAACTTAGAAAAAACCGGAAACAAGTCCAGAAGAACCAGCCTCAGCTACGACTGGTTTTGGATTCGAAAATGTGCGATGACATTTTGTTCGGAGGGAAATATTTTCTATTTCTGTGTGTTCTTACTAATAAAATGATTAAATACTAACTAAAAATAATTTATGATTACAAAATTAAACATCTATTATAAACTTATGATTTCCACAAAAACTGTTCAACTGGATGTTGATTTGTACCATTTATTACAATATTTGATTAATCCGTTTTAAGTTTATACATTTTTGTATGATATAGTCTAATAATGTAAGAGACTTTACAAATTTTCTTTTGATATTTTGAAAAAGTTTTAAATTTTGGGGCGAAGCTAGTGGATTTTTTTTGTGAAACTTCACCGATATCTTCAAAATTTGCTAAAGATTGTATTACGTTTATTACGAGTTCTTTCGTGATCTGATCATCAATAAATAACAAAACTGTAGCTTGAGTAAATTAATTTAATTATGTACAGAACAAAAAAAAACACGTCTGCACGGAACGTTAATTTAATACCGACAAACATTTCCAATTCTTTTCTTTTATACATTTGATTTTTTTAAATTTATTTAATATAGATGTTAGATTTAAATTTAGAATGATAATGTATACTGTATATTAAATAAAAATTTATAAAAATTACTATAAAATTTATTAATTCAGAATTTTGAAAATTTTTCTTATTATTATTCTGTTATTATAAATAACATATGGTTATAAAAATGTAGCCTCAAATCTGACTGCTACAGGGGTATGCCGGAATAACTACATCGCCGTGTAATCTTAACGTTTGAAGGATACCAAACGATGATATTACGAGTGTTAACAACGTTAATATTTTGTCATTGAAAGGAGTCCACTTATTACAGTATGTACGTTATAAAAATTGAAAGAAAATTATTTATTGGAGGATTTCAGATGAAAGCATTAGACCGTTTTGTTACTTTTACTGGCCAGGTAAATCATGAAAACCGTGCGAACGTTGATCATGTCAAAGGTAAGACTGACGTCCGGTAACAAAGTAATCTGTAGATCACTAGGTCACTGTTTATCGTGCTACAGATCATACATCAGTAAGTTGTTAGTATTACAGACTAATATAGTTATGAATTGATAAAAAAGAACATTAAGAATGTTTTTTTTTGTGAATATGCGGGTTTCCTTGAAAGTGCAGTTTATGAATAATTGAGGTAAATGGACCATCGTAATTTGCGTTGCTTAATTGGAATTTATAATTTTATTATTAATAATTTGACATTCACACTCGTAAAGGCGGATATATACAACTGTGGGAATTCACCAATTGGTTACGCTAGTAATGTTTGCTGCTTTCAACACAACTTATGTGTGTTAATGAACTGATAGATGGAGTTATTTTAGCGACCTGGATGCTGAATTATGATGTTCTAGAAGAGTAATGAGAAATGCTTAACTTGAAGTTACTTAATTTGATTAAAAAGACGGTGAGCTTTACTGTTATTAATCACTCACCTAATATCTAAATATAACCTTGGGTGATTTACTATTGTATATTCTTTTCACCAGAAATAAATTACCTATTAAAAAGTAATGCCATGGTCGGTCGTTTGTCAGCGACATTTATTATCAGTCTGAAATGAACTCTGATATGGTAGGCATACTCAATGGGATGTAATCCCGACTTAAGTGCTAAGAAAAAAAATGTAAAAACCTATATAAAACAATTGTGCGTGTAAGGAAAGGTTTGAACTTGTGTTAAATTGAAATTATTTGTGTAAAAATTTAGTCAATGTATTGTTTTACTGTTGCACAGTTAAATAAATATTTTCTCAGTTCAAACTATTTTCGAGTTTAATTTAACCCCGTATCCACGGAAAAAAATTCGATAGACTGATACTCCGGATTAACTTATAGATGGGCAGTACGGTAGTATCGTTGTGCAGTTGCTTCTGTGATGTTTTGTCAACTTTTTATTGCTATCTTATTATGAGATAGTCAGTAATAATAATTATTATTTTTGACGGTCTCCTCACACTCTTTTTCAACCATCCGTCTCCTGTCACTACTAATGCAAGGTATGTAGAGGTTGTACAACAAAACGGCAATCAAACCTCTTATGCTGTACATAATTATATTATTTCAAATAGAGTTTCTCTCTCAATGATCTCTATCATTTTTTCTTATCTTCATAAACTTTTGAAATAAATAAACAAAAGTATTTCATATGGCGTAGAACATGAAACATAAATTTACACACAAACATGCAAACGTGGAAACCGGCAAAATAATAATAATAATAACAATAGTAAGAAAGATTTATTTAAATTCTTTATAGAACAGCACCTCTCAAAAATTAGAAAAATTAGAGGAGAATTAGGTGATTATATTAATGCATTAATTGCAATGATAGAATATACAGTGAATTATTGATTAAATTTTATTTCTCTTCAATACAAATATTTTTTTACTACTCTAAACCTTTTTTTGGTTTAACGTCCGACTGTTATGCAATTACTGCTAATGCAGAGGTGAAGGATGAAATGATTTTTTGTAACGTTTTAAAATATGCCGTGGCTGAATGGGATTCGAACCCAAGACCGCATGATGAGAGGCGAGCACGTTACCAATTACGCCAATGCGGCCGGCATTTATTTATTTACTAAACACATTTATTACACTGATTTGTACACGAGCAGGTAAATAACAAAGACCTATTTATCACGGTGATCACGCTGATCTGTCTTCAGCCTGTGAGAAAGGCTGCATACCCATCCTTTCTTTTATTTCATGTCTCCATCTGAGTGTTCGTCGTCCTATACGTCTCTGCTAATCCCTGAGAATCCATTCTGCATTTATTTTTGTCTACTGCAAAATCTATTTTATTTAAGAAAGAAAGAAATTCTTTCATTCTTGTCGCCTGCCCGCCCTATTCCCTTTTTAAAATTTGCGCTTCCCTTAACAAATTTCTTAGTAAAAATTCTCTTCAATTCCTTGTTTTAAACTCTATCCCTTATTTTTACACCTAACCTACTACTGTTTTAATTAGTAATAAAACATTAGAAATAAACAAAAAACTAACCTCAAAAACATAACCTTATTTTAATCATGAGTGAAAGACGCAAAATGAAAATCGAACTCAGATTGGCTTAAAAATACGGAAAATCACTCTTTCACGCTAAACTAGGCTCTGTAGAGAGAAATGCTTTAAATAAAAGTTATAGATCTTTTAATTTACTATAAAATTGATTATATACTCTTTTGTCGTAAAATGCATTCTAAGGCCGAAATATTAAAAAAAATCGATTTTTCACACGGTTTCGTGAGAAAAAAACAGAAAATTGCTAATTACTGCTAAACTAAGCGTTATACAAAAAAATGTTTGAAATAAAAGTTGTAGGGTTTTAAATTTTCTACAACTTTTATTATATACATTTTTGCGCTAAATTGCATATTAAAGCTGTAATCTTAAAAAAACTATGTTTTTACGTGAAAACAGCCTCACCCAGAATTTCAGCAAACATGACGCCTACCCTATCTTGTAGAGCATAAAAAATGAGTAAACCAGGCGATTTTAAAAAAAATCGTAGGACCAGTTTTTGAGAAAATCGCAAAAAAGTGAAAAATTATACGAATAAACTACTACTTCCGGTTGACCGATTTTGATGAAAATCTTCGTGTCGGGTCCGGTAGTGGTATGTAACCTAAGTTTCAAGTTTGAAATTCGTACAACGTTTCGTTCTTGAGATATTTTGTACACACACACACACACGCGCGCGCGCGCGCGCGCGCACACACACACACACACACACACACACACACACACACACACACACACAGACCAATCGCTAAAAACATGTTTTTTGGTTTCAGGGGGTCTGAAAACATATAGATCCGGTGAAAACTCGATTTCGAAAAATCGACATGAAAACAATACTTTCCTTCCTATATATTCATATAGGCAAGAGAAAGTAAAAATTCTCTTCAATTCCTTGTTTTAAACTCTATCCCTTATTTTTACACCTAACCTACTTCTGATTATTATTCTACAGCCTACTGATTTGCTTTAATCTTTTATCTTTCTTCGATTTTTACGATAGTCAGTAGCAAATAAAATACGTTTAGTAATTTTAAGTAAATTGTTTTGTTCATCCAAAATAATCGACAAAACACATGAACATATCTATTTCCGATATCAATACATCTAAATGTGTTCCAATATATATCAGTCAGTAATAATGACTACAAAATGTTTTTTTGTAATGTGGGATTTTTCTACTAATTCTCCGCCTTAGTACTTTATTTGGCAGAACTCGAATTCACTAATATAGTCTTCCGAGTTTATCAATTCATCTTCAGACTCATGACATTTAGACCTACCCATTATATACATTAACAAGTCCTCCATTCTTTTTGACAAATTCCTTTAGGACTAAACACTTTATAGGCTAAACTTATTTTGCTTTGTCGGCATAATTACATTTTGAATTTGTCGTGGTCTTTACCTTGTACTATTTTAATAACTTGGCAGAAGTGTATTGCCCTTCTATCAGTTGGCAGTATTGTGGGCCTGTACTACTGATAGCAGGTACACTGGGGCTGGCCACCATTTCTACACTGTGTATTTATTTACTTCAAGTTCGTCGGCCTGTTGTTATAATGGTTAGCACAACAGGGTTCTATACCACGGGTTCCTGGCCCGATTCCCGATCAGGTCTGGCATCTTTTTATCCCTAATTTTTATCTACCGCCATCCACCGTCAATATTAGTCTTAATGTCGATATTGGTTCAACGTAAAATAAAATAAATACGTTGTAAACAGATTTACAATATGAAAGATAAACTGGCTTTTATTATTGGTGTGCTGAGAGGCAGAGTCCACAACAGAAAAAAAATCCTGATTTACTCTATTGCCCGTGAATCGGATGTACTCGTAATACAAATAATTTAAAAAATAAGCAATGTATAAACATACCTTCCATTTTATTAACCTAGATGTAAAAAGTATGGGTTCAAAATTGTCTTAAAGTATGACTTAAATGTAGGTATGCTTAGATGTGTAGTGTGCCTAAAAATCATTTACTAACGATCGTGTAAATCACGCGTGCAGTAGTTTTGTTATGTCGCTATCTTTTGAATAAAATTGTAATTCTCTTGGGTTTCTTTATCTTATTCCAATGAATTGGGTTTTTAAATTTACTTGAATAGCGTTTTTATAGAATATGCTTCCTAAGAGCTGTATCATTTATATCGAATGGTAAATAAATGTAGGCCTATTAATAAATCGATTTACATTCAGGTTTTTTGTTATCATAATCTAAAGCTAAAAGTGAATGTTTTAATATATGCAATTACGCGTATGATTGTGCCTATATCTGGTAGTGGATGTACTGTGACCCATCATCTATATGTTTCCTTTTTTGCAAAATGTTTATTTTGCACTGTGTAGGCTACATCCCTTTTGTGAGAGTTTAGATCTGATGATTCCTTTTATTTATTTATGACTGTTTTGTCTGTTGATTTTGGGTATTGATGCAAAAACGGTAATTATTGCTTACTGGGTTTGGATCTCTCATGATTTCCGCGTTTCCGTGACCGACTTGCGGCTTTTTAAATTATTCTCGATCATTATTTTAATGCCACTCTTACTTAGTACTTAGTGTACTTATTCAGTACTTAAGTATTTTTTGCACCCTCTTTCTAATAACATTTTCTTCTTATCTTCGGTTTTCAAGCAACTCAAATTGATTTGCGTATATAAGAATATTTCCGCGTCGGTGAGTGATTTGCCTTACCATAATATTGTAGAACTTAGTATAATTTATTATACTAAGTATAAAGTATTATACTACTTATAAATGTGATCTTTTATCGTATTTTAATGGTTATTAATGTTGTTTCAGCGAGGTTTGCGTTCGGTAAGAACTCATTCCTTACGGGTTTCGGCTTGGGTTTCCTGGCTTTTGGATTGAAGAAGCTACTTTTACCTCTTTTTATTGGTGTACAAATTGTCAAGTCCGTTTTAATTGCAATGTTCCTCCCTAGTATTCTGGGAGGAATTGGCAAATTGGTGGGCAAAGGAGTTACAAACTTTGCCTCTTCTTCCGGATCTCCACCATCTGTTGGCGGTGACAACATTAACGACTTCGATTTCAAGGTAAGTGTAATTATTAACAATTTCTTCTTGTCATGAAGTGAGAATGCAAAGGCATTTTAGATCCCAGAGTATCTGTAGTTTTTATTTTATATTAATTTTTACATAATTATAATAGTCTTAATGTCTATAAATATGGATTTTGTGTTTGTCATTACCTGATGATGAGCCAGCTTGGACAGAAAATTTAAATTTATCGTTTTGCGTATGCGCGTGCGTATCAATATTACATTGATATAATAATGAACTATTTGTATGTTGTACAAGAATTGTGTATATAAATTGTATTTATATTATTTACAATTTACTGTACCTGAACATAAATCTGTGAAACAAAAAACTAAAATTATTTCCCATTACTTTACAAAAATCATTACAATTAAAAGTTTCTTCTCTAATTGCAACTTCAAATTCTAAAAGTATTTGTATTAATTTCGTGGTGATAAAATCGATCTACTTATTTATAGTTTTCCATTTCTATTTTTTCTCTTTAATTATAGTATTTCTTGAGAACGGTAAAGCTAATTTTAATAAATAAAAAAAAATAGTATACCCTTGCAATTTCCATTCCGTATACCATGTCTTTAGAAGGGAACATTTTTATCTGAGACCAAAAATTTCATTACACCCAAAGTAGCGTTAAAAATATGGCATTACGTAGATCCGGTGACCCTACCGGCCCCCCCCCCCCCAAGTTCCACCTCCGTCTATAACACAGCCTATAACACTTGAAGTTATGATAGATAGACTATATTCCATGCATACTCCTCTCTCATTGTTCCTAATTTCTCTCTCCTACTCCCCCTAATATTTTTATTTCTTTACGTATTTGCTAAATAAACAATTTCAAATATATAAATATTTCAGTAAACAATTTTCCATCTTAACCTATGACGCTTCGATAAACCTAATAAAGCTATTGTCACAATTTGGAGATGTGTGGCTTAGTGGTTAGACTCTTATGAACACAGAAACAAGCGTCCTCTGTTAGTAATAAGACCTACTTCGAATGGTCAGGAAACTTGTGCTGCGATCAACAGATTTTTAATGTAGAAGTTACAATGTATCTTAATTATTGTTATAAATTATTTTTCTTGTCGTGAATACTAGTTAAATGAATTGCTCATAGAATATTTTATTCAGCACTTGATTGACTCTCAGTCGACTAATATTCAAGTGTTTTCTTGAAAAATTATTCATGCACTAAAACTATTGAAACACACGCTATGTATTATTTATAAAAGAATATACAGAACGACATATTATATTTATTAATCGTAGTTCTAATTAAGACGTGTAGGTTGAACTCGGCTGCCACTCACGTTGATGAAGACAGAAATCATTTCTCCTATTGAAGTTGAATAATTTAATGTAATTAAAAGATCACTCCAGTTACAGTTTCTCTTTTAACTGATTATAACTGCCTGTATTATAAAAGAAATGATTAATTTGTTGAAGAGTTGTTGACCACTTTCATTTACTTTTCAGCGGAAACAACAATAACGATTCAAGTTGATCATTAGATAAATGAGTTCATTTGATTTAAAAGTGGATTTTCTTGCGGTTGACGTGAATGTTGTTACGTATTATTAAGCAACCTACAAAATTTCTTAACACATTATAATATACATTTATTTTTGTAATTCTGGTTTTCTTATTTTTATATTTTGTAACCATATGTAATCTTCTTATACATAATGTGTTTTTTTTAAATACCTCAGTTTCTCTTCTATTTTTATGTATTTTTAGACTACACTCGTTTCGTATAATTTCTTTATAAACTTCTTTTTGAAAATATTTTAAATAGTTTATTGTATTAAGTGACCTTAATTCAATCGTAAATGATAAATTTGTATTCGTGTGCACGCATTCTTGTTTGCTTTGTTTTATTTCTTAGTAACACATCTGTCATAAAATAAAACGAATGCCAACTGTGATTCATTACTGATTATTAAAAATCCTTATTAAACCTTCACATTGCCACTAATTACTTTTAGCACTTAAACTGTTATATTTGCTGAGATTATCTTTAAAAATTGAAAAGAATACAATTATACGAGTATTTCCAGTAAAACTTTCCTTTTATTATTCTTAATTTTCTTTCAAAAATTAAAATATTAATAGGATTTAAATGTGTTGTTATTGTTTTGTAAATCTGCATCTAAAAAAAAACTTAATTTTTTATGATTATAGACCTATAATTGCTAAAATTGTTTCTGACACGTAAATGTTAATTTGAAAAGGGATATATTTCGACATAGTTTCAATCTGATTTATGAAATTGGTTTTCTTGGAATTACAAAGCACTGTTCATTACCTTGTATTTTATATAAAGTAACTTTCATCTTATTTTATACATCTCCAAATATGAAATCCTTTTGTTTCTGTGCTGAACTCAACTTAAGTAAAATTTATGTTTCGTTTAAGGTTGAAGCTGTGTTTAGTCAATATTTAGTTCACTTTGCTGTATGTTATAAAAGGTTTAGCCTAATAATTAGTAAATAATCTTGAAGAAAATTGGCCTTTCAGCTGATTTTAGAAATGTTAAATTTCAATTTCAGTTTTCAATTTCTATTTCAGTACTTACTGCAGTCCTCGCCACGAAAGAATTTAGTTGAGTTTGTAAAAAAATTTCAAAAATTACTGAACGGCAAATTTTGAATGAAATAAAAGCTTGCCTTTTACCGTTCTTTTACAAGTACCTTTTACATACTTTTTAAAAGTAGTTAGTTACCGAATGAGCTTCGCCGGCTAAACTCAGCATCGTTGGGTATGGCTTTAAAGAAAACGATTCAATAACTACGGTGAAATACTACTACTACATAGATATTAAATAAAACAAATATGATTTATTAGAATATTATTATATACAGAATTTAATTAGTGTGATTTAAAATTTTGAAAAAATATAAATTATTTATTGAATTTGATCGATAGTTGTTCCTTACCTTCGGCGATATTGCTTGCTTTGTCAATATAATTAAGATATTTTACAAAATTCATAAATTCGAGCTGCGCTCATACATATAATAATTCAAAATGTCTCCCTCGACAATTATACAAAAAAAATTATTGACAAACATTTCGTGAGTTCTTCCAAATCCTGAATTGGAACTTTCGTCCTAACAAATGTATATCGTTAAATTAATAATCATATATTTCCATCAATTACCGATCTTAAAGATTCAATGAAGATTCTATTAAATATCAACAAAATTATCAAAATACCATACAAAAAAAAACACGTCTGTACGGCACGGTAACTTGCTACTGACGAGAATTAAAAGCCTTCTATAACAGAACTACATTTCTCATGAAAAAAAAGAAATATGTATTTAAATATACATCTCACCATCGCTGTGACGTCTTTTTGTATTCCCTACTCTGTGGCGTCCACCTGAACGAGCTATATATATTAAATTATGAAAACAGATATAGGGGTGCAGCCTGGCTTCCATTTCGAATTTGCCAAGTATTCACGTATAACATGAATTATAAGAATGAAAAAAAAATTAGTTTTTTTCACCAGCATTATAAACTCCGTCCAAACTGAGTGGTTGCTGCGTCCGGCGTATATTTTGTACAAATGAACTTCACTGTTGCGTCAAATTCGTATAATATTTGTTGAATCAAAGACGTACTAAAGTCGGATAGTATTGCCAATACCGCTGGCTTATCGCGCCTTTTCAACTACGGTATAGCTAATTACTATTAGTACTATTTATGTTATAAAGTGAGTATTGGCACTAGTTATAAATTAACATATTTTTTTGTTCGGTCATTATTTATTGTTAAATGTACTAAAATATTGAATATTTTCTTTAAAATAATGTCTTCTGGTATAGAGTTTCATTGTGTTCACCAGAATTAGTTTACTACATTAACTATTTCAAGAAAAGATCAACGGACATAATTGTTTGTTTTAAGTGAGGCTGCTACGCAATTAAGCAACAGCGTTGGTTATGAGCCGTATATAACTATTGAGAATAACCAAACTAACTTGAATTCGAATAACACCACCAATAACAGAAATAATTAAGATAAATACGGTTCCAATAACACGAAATGGAGGCAAATATTACACAAACCTAAAACTAACGATTTTCTCGTGATAAAATGCTAAAAAAGTACACCCGAACGATTCAAAGCTAAAAAATTCAATTTCGTATAAAACCAAATTCCTGTTAGCAATATGCAGAGTGATTCAAAACTATACGCTAATCTCTCGGTAGCTCATTTTATAGCTAAAAATAAAAAAGTAAGTTTATACAAACATAGGCCCGTAAACGCTTCGTTAGTGAGTTATACAGGGTCAAAGATTTTGCCGAGAATTCTGTACTCTCGGTGAAATGAGACCATATAGACATTTTTAAGGCTGTAATAAAGAGACAAATTGATAGTTCTTACGTATTTAACCTGATAAATTGAGTAAATTTGGTCCCCGTAATGTACCGTCAGCAGTTTTAAAGGTATCTCACATAAAATACCAGAATTGGGGCTAAAAACACATATTTTCTTTAACGTGAAACTACTTTTGTAAATGGTAAATTAAGATGTACTTTTTTATTAATTAGATTTGTAGAAAATATAATTCTGAAAAGATTCATGTAAATGACTTAAGAAAAAATTTAATACTAGGTATTAAATTTAACTTTATTTGAAAACAAAACAAACGTAAATTGTGAAAAACATTTTTAACTGCATGAAATACTAATTTTGTCCATAGGTTGGGAATAACAGTTGATTGTTCATTCAGTACTATAGATTTACTTAAATTAATGAATTTCTGTTTAAAAACAACTTAAAAACTAGTTATTAGTTCCTTGAAAAAGATTCTCACAGTGGCCCATGTTTGTTCAATACACAATTTTCGCTCGACTACATTCTTTTCTAGCGCGTCTCATAACTTTAGGAGTATTTTTAATACTTTCTTCCGCTTATATTATGAGATTCTATTACTCTTCTTGTGTGTTATTTTCTTTTGAATAAACAATTGACTTCATCCAATCCCATAAAAATAAGTCTGATGGCGTGAGGTCGGGAGAACGTGGTGGCCATTTTAAGCCGAAATTGTGTATTGATCAGAACAGGGCCCACTTTGAGCACCTTTTGTGGGTAACTACAAATTATAATAATAGTTTTTAAATTGAAGTGCATTAATTTTATGTAAATCTACAGTATTAAATGAACAAATCAGCTGTTATTTCCAAACTATGGACAAAATTAGTTAGTATTTCATGCAGTTAAGTTTTTTCACAATTAGGTTTGTTTTGTTTCTAAATAAAGTTAAATTTAAATGTCTAACATTCAACTTTTTCTTAAGTAATTTACATGGATCTTTTCAGAATTAATTTTTCTACAAATCTAATTAAGAAAAAATACACCTTAATTTACCAAGGTAACTAACTACGGACTTTAAGGGCTTCCACGAACAGCAAAAACAGAACACTAGGTGGACAGAAGAAAGGAGAAAACCCTACAGTGAGCGAATAATGAGAATATGG
The DNA here is from genome assembly GCA_035578175.1 of Catonia carolina. Classification (NCBI taxonomy): domain Eukaryota; kingdom Metazoa; phylum Arthropoda; class Insecta; order Hemiptera; family Achilidae; genus Catonia; species Catonia carolina. The sequence goes on along the minus strand of JAQMRL010000001.1, from coordinate 139,069,179 downwards.
GCTGCAAAAAAGCTTCCACAAATATATAAAGTCACCTAACGTAGTCTAAAATTTAGACCTGTACTAGAGAAATAAAAACACTCGCAGTTCTTTTGAAAGTATAAATTTTAATTAAATCTAAATAACAATAGGGTTTAAAAGTAATGAATGTAGTTTCTAAGGTAACTAAAATTATTTCATTTAAATTTTGTATCTTGATAGATGAAGAACGTAAAATGTTATCGCAATATTTTATAATTTTATGAAATTTTGAAATAATATTTCACAATTTATTAACAAAATTTGTCCGACATTTAATTCTTAAACATAATCTTGTTACGAGGGTGATATCGTTCTCTAGCCTGGTTTTAGGGTTCAACACTGTACATATAGAAGTAGGTTGGAGGGTTATCTATATGTATAGGGATTGGATTGGTTAAACCTAGTCCTGCTATAGATTTTATCCGGCCATCAACCATCAACCTGCCATCCAATGCCAAGAAGATTTAGAACAAGAAGATGGACTACTAAAATTGCAAGCATCAATTCAACTCTGTATCATTTCCAGGAGGACGAAATTAGACAGAAGAACTAAACGACAAGCAAAAAGAAAGAAGAGAATTAAAATATGGAGTTGGACATGGCATTGGAAAGAAAAGTGTGAGGTCATGAGAGAAGAGGGATGGAAATATGGTACTAGGGTTGACAATTCGATCCAGTGGTCTTATTCCAGGAGGGGAATGATGTTACCTTCTAGCAAGATTTTAACAAAAACAATTAGCTTTTTTATAAATTAGATAAATTGAAACAAAGGAAAATACGCCTATTTAAATATATTATATTGCATCAACATATTTTACAATGATTGTCTATTTCTACATCAATAACAAATTAGTTGCTGAGATACTGAAGTATAAATTATTATTTAATGCAGTTAAATTTTTTTCGCAATTACATTTGTTTTGTTTTTTAATAAAGTTGAATTTCAATATCTGGTATTCAATTTTTTCGTAAGTTATTAAGATTAATCTTTTCAGAATTACATTTTCTACAAATCTAATAAAAAAATATACCTTAATTTACCATTTACAAAAAAATTTCACGTTAGACAAAAATGCGTTATTTTAGCCCCAATTTCGTACTTTACGTGAGATCTTGAAAACTGAAGAAGGTAGGCTACATTACTGGGACCAAATTTATTCAATTTATCAGATGAAAAGACATAAGAGACCATCAGATTTGTCTCTTATTACAGCCTTAAAAATGTCTATATGGTCTCATTTCACCAAAGGTACTGTATTCTCGTAAAAATCTTTGACCCTGTATAACTCGCTAACGAAGCTTTTTCGGGCCTATGAACATTGATTTCTTTTTTTAGCTATCGAATAAGCTACCTAGAGATTGCCGTGTAGTTCTGAATCACCCGGTATATTTCGTACTTTCTAATATTATTCTAACAGCAACTCAGAGAGTGATAAAAGTTAGTTGAACAATCAACAGCCCCGCCGATTTTCTTAAAGTTAAAAGTAAGTTACCGCTGTGCAATATTTTAAAACAGTTAGTCGAAGACAATTTTAAGTGTTCTTCGACAACTCAAGGTGTCACTATTTACTTTTTTAAATTCTATTAGTGACGATTACAGAAAATATGTTAAATATTTATAAATCTCAATTACTCTCCCTTGAAAATAAAGTACTCGTATACAAAGTAATACTAAAACCAGTTTGGACTTATGGGTTAGAGCTATGGGGTACAGCTAGTTCATCAAATATAGAAATACTGCAGCGCTTCCAATCAAAATGCCTGAGACTATTCACTGCAGCCCCATGGTACGTAACCAGTGAAATACTGCACAATGACCTAAACCTGCACTTCATAAAAGAAGAAATTAAACAACATAGCGAAAAACATTTACAGAAATTAGAAGACCATCAGAATCCATTAGCGATTAACCTCCTCGACAACAGCGAAGATACTCACCGACTGAAACGTTTTAAAACACTAGACTCTACGATTTTAAAATTCAAGATTTAAACTTTTTTTCTTTTTCACTTCAACTACTAATCAGCATCATCTCATAATAGACATCGTTATCATCTCCATCATCGTCATCTTCTCCAGCTTCATCAGCTTTGTGATTCGGGGCGTTGATTCACAGTTCATCAAGTTTAGATTTTGTATATATATATATATATATATTTCTCTGCACGTTTAGTCTCGTTGAAACACACTACTGAGTGTGGTTTTTATTTTAATTCAAGGACATTACTCAGATTTTATCGTCTTTACTTAAAGTTTTTGTATTTATAAACTGATTGTAAAAGAAATACACCGTTACAAAAAAAAAAAAAATTACGGGAAAATAATACTGACTCTCACGCTACCAGATTTCTGAAGATAAACTATTCCCAACTGTTTCTATCATAAGCTAGAAGAATCATCTGCTACACGTTAATTCATGTGATCGAAATTTATTTGTGTAAAATTTGAAGATAATACGGAAATTGGTGTTTAAAAAATACCCAGTTTTAGGTGGTTTTCCGATGAGATTTAAAAACCGCCGTGTACCTGTGTGAAAGATTACAATTTTCTCTGTAATGAGGATCTGAAAGTTTTCTTTTAATATGGCGGCCGTTTAATAAAATTTTTATCTCGGTTTAACGTAAAGTAGTTTAACGTAACTTTGAATGAACTGCGTTAATGCCTTTGAATTAACGCAGAATAGCCTTTCAAAAACTATTAATTTTTTTAAATTCTGTATGTAGTTTCTGAAGATTTATTCAAACACAATCGACTTCTTTAGTGACGAGGACGAGAGAAAGTTGCTGGTTTGAACTTAACGCATTTGTCACACGGTCGGCGAGCATATAAATTGAATAATCGCGTAAGCTGAAAATCTGGTGAAAAATATTAGCTTCTTAGGAATCTGCACATCCTCAAGTGTGTGAAAGAAATAGTAAAATTTTAGGTAAAGAATATAAATACTTTAAAAAATTGGGTAGGTACGCATTTTCTGTAGGCCTAGTTGATATCACTGTTGGGTCAGTTACGTACTTCCGTGCATGTTATCTCCCACGTATTCCGGGAGGCCATACATGAAACCGTACTGTTAGTAGTAAGACATATCTAGATCATGACCTACTCTTACGCTCTTATTCTTGTCGGTATTTGAAAAATTATTAAACTATATTTGTTATGTTTGTGTATAATAAAATAATTTAAGACAACGTAATTTTGAAATGTAAGCAGATTACATTATAATGTAAGCAATACATTATAAATTGTAATGTAGTAGGCTGTCTATATTCCCCCAAATACGCTTAGTTCATTACGTTTCATTTTATTGGGTTTCTACTTTTGGTGAGATCCTGTTATTATTTTACGGCCTCCTTAAAATCCTTTCACATACTACATTAATTGTTTCTTGGAAATGTTTTGATAGAAAATCTTTCGTAAGCTAGATATAAGATATCATAATGGTAATATAAAGTAATAAAAATTTGTTAACGAGTAAAACTAGCAGTCTTGTTACTACCGTGAAGCTTGGAGAAAGTTATTGGTGTAAGGTCAAAATTGGTAAAATCGAAATATTTATTTACTTTTTATATACTCGTTATGATACAAGATCATCTCTATAAAAATTCTAGAAACACAGTTCATACTATATTCGTAGTAAATACGAATTCAGGAATTCATAACATGTCCACCTCCGTTATCGTTGCCGCCTAAACCTGTGAGTTTAAACGAAGTCAAAAATAATACATATAAAACGTCTTCCATCGCATAAGTCACCCGGTCTGGATTTAATAACTGCAGAGATATTAAAGGAGTTACCAGAAAGAGGGATAATTTTCATATGAAATATTTTTAATGCCATTCTCAGAACTGCGCATTTTCCTTTACAATGGAAATTGTCGACTATTGTGTTATTTCAGAAGCCGGATAAACCATCTCATTCTGTGGGCTCTTACCGGCCCATTAGCCTTCTTTCAGTCGTATCGAAACTTTTTGAACGGATTTTGTTAGATCGACTATCACCGACAATTGACGCTACAATTCTAAATCATCAGTGAGGATTCAGACGGCAGCATTCAACGATTCATCAACTGCACAGAGTGGTTGACTTAATATCTGTAGGGTTAGAACAAAAATTGTACACATCTGCCGTATTTCTGAATATTAGTTCAGCTTTCGACAAGGTTTCGCACCTCGGGCTTTTGTATAAATTAAAATCTATCTTTCCTGATACATATTACGGCATTGTTATATCATTCTTAGACGATAGATATTTTGTTGTGCGTCAAGGTCTGGAATATTCTGATATCTGGCATATCGAAGCAGGAGTTCCTCAAGGGTCCATATTATCTCCTGCTTTGTACTCCATGTTCACGACTGACTTCCCAGAAAATGAATTCACGTCTGTAGCAGCGTACTCAGATGATACCCTTCTGTTATGCAGCAGTGAATCCCTAGAAGAAACGTCGCTGAATATTCAAAACCACTTGTACGAGGTTTCTACATGGCTCAAAAACTGGAGAATGAAAGTTAACCCGGTGAAATCTGTGCAAGTGACATTTTCGTTCAGAAGAAAAACTTGTCTACGTGTATACCTGGATAACAATGAGATACCACTGGAAAATAAAGTTCGATATGTGGGCCTTCATTTAGATTGTAGATTGACTTGGGGATATCATATCAAAACAAAACGTTTGCAACTAAATAACTGTACAAAATTACTCTCAGAATTCATCAACCAAAAATCAACTCTACCATTAAAATTTAAATTATTAACATATAAGGCTTATCTACGACCGATTTGCAATTACGGTATAGAAATTTTAGGACGGCAAAGAAAACTCACATACAAAAAATTCAAACCCATCAGTCAAAAATACTTCGCATGATAACGAACGCCCCATATTACGTAACAAATCTAACATTGCATTCCGACTTAAAAATTCCTTTTGTATCAGAAACTGCTAAAATCAATTACTCAAATTTTAACAGAAAGTTAACAGACCACATTAATCCCCTAATACAGCAAATGTCAAGACAAAACTTAACCCACCGACACCTACGAAGAAAATGGAGTAGAGATCTACTGATCTAATAACAAAATATTTAAATATAATGCTTAAAAGATATCCATATTATTTTACAGATTTCATAATTCTTTAACATTTCATTTTTTTAATTATAATTTATTATGTGTTGTTCAGATTTTTATTACTCATGTACCCTAAATATTTGTCGTTTCTTATTTCATTTTGTTTATCGGACAGAACTTATATTATTTGTTATTTTTGTTACTTTCTACGCTACTTCTTATTCTAAGTACTTTGTATTCTATGTTATTTTTGTTATGTGTATATTATTTGATATATAAAAATAGAAAATTTTTTCTATTTTCTTATTTGTTTTCTATTTTTTTAATTTCTTTTTACTGTTCAACTTTTGAATTATCCACTGGGATGTATTCTTTAAAAAAATTCTTTTGTATTTATTTTTCACGTCATTTGTTTATTCAAAATTTTGTTAAGCTTTTGGATGGTTATACTGTTTTGTATAGTTTCTAAATAAAGAATCAGAGTTAAAAAAAAGAAATAAAAAAAAGAAACATAGTTTCTGTAAAACGTAAATTAAAACTGATATAAACTTTTGCTAACTCTATTTTTAGAAACAACTGAAATAATATTTCTGATAAACTGTAAAGATTTAATGGCAATTTGAAGTTAAGGCCTCATAAAGTTTTTTCTCACAAGATTATTTTTATAGTAGTACTTCATGAAGTGCTCGGATATCGGCGTGAGCTCCGGATATTGCAATATTGGAGTTTTAAAGCAGATTGCAACAGTAATTTGCACGTTATGTTTTGTTACTACAAATTAATCTATAATTTCAGAAAGCACGTAGGCTTAAGTCAATAAACTAATTTTAGAATTATGTTGTTCATAATATAAAAATGAGTAAAATGTGTATTATGTTGTGTCTGTTTGAAATAAATAGTTACCGTTTATAACCACAAGAAAATTGTTTTATGCAATATTTATTTATTTATTACACTAGTTTACATTCGCCACTTGAGGAATCTTTTCAATACAATAAAACTTTAAATTTTTGACTTTAAAAAAGAAAAATTGGTCGTCTGAAAAATTCACGTTTTTCGTCGTCATCGCCAATAGTTATCGTCTCCCATAAAAAGTATTTGCGTAAAAACGTTCTTTCTTAAAACTGTAGAACTTCACCTTCAAAATATCACTAATTTTATTTTAAACTGGAAAAAAGGCTTTAGGATGACCCGTATAACATAAATCTCATAACGGTATACCGGGCATCGAGAAAGGAGTGGTTGCATCCATTTGTTGCACTAGTTACAACACTTGGTTGCACTAAGGTTGCATCCATTTAAAAAAATTACTGTTTAAAAACTACTGGAGATAAAGTCATGATTTCTTTTGTTGTAAACAGAAAATATTAAAGGTTTTTTGCGGGTACTCCAAGTTGAACAAATTGAATTGGTATGCTTTAAAACCTTTTGGGTAAACATAAAACCAATGGGGCCCACCTACATACAATATAGGATTTTAACAATGACTAATATAAACTGACCCGTTCTACCCTAGCTGTCTGTTAACCTGACAATCAAACTCGATACGTGCTAGACTGGCCTCTCGTTTAGTTTAAGGAACAATTTTACAAATCACTCTTTCATTATAATTCGAGGGGGTAACTTATAATGGAGTTTTGACACCCCGCCTACCTTACGCGGAAAGGTAATGTGTAAGCCACTTAGGGTAAAGGCTTAAGTCCGAAGGTGATGAAATGCATCCCGAGTGCACATCGGCGAACTCAGACTGATAGCCAACCAGTACATCTCTCCCTTTCGAGGCCGACGTCGATGTAAACCAAAATATAACCTATATGAACGTTAGAGAAAAAATTAAAAAGGAAATTTCCAATTTTTCAAAAGTAAAACTAGAATTAGGGCCTATGTTATTATTTATTTTTAACAAGGTCACTTAACACATTTTATTATCAGACTAAAAATTTTGTTTTATAAAATTAACTTATAATTTCTGATAACTGGAAGTTCAATGTATATCTAACATTATTTAATATCGAATAACTCATATTTAAAATTATTGTAAATTAGTATAAGTAACGCCCTTTTACCTTCTGTATTTGCTTTTAAATCGCTGTTGTGTTGTCTACTAAATAAAAGAATACCTACCCTAGGACATGGCTTTTAGGCATAGTTAGGTAGATTAATTTCCTCAACCTCGTATTTTGTGAATTACGAATGCATTATAGCTTTAGAGGAAAGAATGTGTATGGGTTAATATTTTAATAAATTAAGGAAATAAATACAATTTTATTATTATAATCTTATAGTTTGGAAATTAAGGTTTTCAGTTAGTTTTATCAGCCAAGTTCCAGAGATACAGATTATATAGATTATATAGAACGTTAAATATTCATTAGAGTGTTCTTTATTGAGTTTTTTACTAACCAATTCTGATTGTGTGCTTTCAAGTAATAATGTAATGTTGGAACTCTTGTTGCATACGCCTTAATTTAACTTTAAGTGGTCCTTTCTTTTCTTCTAATTTACTGACATCACGTTGAAATTGTGAATTTATTTCAAAATTAATTGTAATAAGTATGTTGGCTAAATCTTGTTTTGCAGTTAGAATACTTAATATCTCCTCTAATATTTTAGAAACACACTTGCTAGAAAACCGAGATATATTTTTATTTATTCTAATACGATCTGTATCTGATGTATTTATTTTAATGCATTGTGACTTTTTATGTAATATAATTTTAAATGAACGTTTTCCAGTGAGGGAAATTATCTTTCTTGTAACTCGATACTTCTGTGAAACAGTGTTGTACTTCGCATCGCTTATCTATCAATAAAAGACGTTCCTTACCGACTGATAATATTTTGTATGTTGTTTTCCAAAAGAAACAATAAAAGTTTAATAGTAAAACATTAATCGCTAATTTTTATAATTAAGCAAAATAACAAAAATTGTGTAACCTCAAATTAATTATGAGAAAAACACTATGAACCGATATGAAATACATAGGCCTAAGAAATATTTAAAATTTCCTGATCGAAACTGCAATGACTACAAACTACTAGTAAACCATGTTCGCTATTTATCAACTTATAGTCTTACCAACAGATTTCCCCACGTTATTAATACTGCCTTTAAATTACTTGAACATTATTTTTAATTTTTCCCATAGACCTTCAATGTGTGGTAATCCTGGGTTAAGTTCGATACCGCTCCCCAACCAAATTATTAATAAGCACATTGATTGCGGTTGTATTTTATTTGATAGAGCGACAGTGGACTGTAGTGCGGTAACATAAATTAATTATAATATGCGAAGTAAAATTTAATGAAATCTTGACTTACCCCTTTTTCCAAGACAAGGAAAAATAAAATAAAAGGAATACCACCTGCGCAGGGATAAGGTACAAGGTTTCCAAATTGCGGTGTTCCGAACTCCCGTGTTATAAAAACAGCGGTCATATGCGGTTAACGAGACAGCGGTAACAAAAGGCGACGCGCACTGTACGATGGTCACTCATCGACTGTGTCGAGTTATCTGCTACCTATATTTACTACCGATAGCGGCGATAACAAAAATAATTTAATTATCGGGCCTAAACATCCTCCCCGCCCCTGAAACGACAGTTTCTGAACCCCAAAAAAAAAATAAGGAAAAAGAAAGGAGACATCTTCACTTCAGCGGGGGCTGTCACTGAAGACTTGCGAAGGCGAGGTGGCCCACGGAAGAAAGGGAAAAAGAAAGGATAATTAAGAAAAATAGCGTAAAAAATATATGGAAAAAAGTAAAATAGAAAAATCTAAAGGCGTAGTTTCCGTGTAAAAACCTCTACACACAGATTATTTACAAACGCAATAAAAAAATAAATAAAAATTACAGAAAAGATATCGAAATCATATTGCGAAAATAGAATAGAATAAACTAAAATAAAAGATACCTTGAATAAATAATTAAAAGAGAATCGAAATATTACTGGGTCGGCAACGGACAAATTTTAGTCACCGACCGCGTAAGTACTCCTGTTCGAGTGCGAACTTTCACGACTCGAATAATTCCGTCCGGACCAGGAATAACTTCTTGAATTACTCCAAGTGGCCACTGAAGAGGCGGACAATTATCAGTTTTAATGATGACGATTAAACCGGCCTCCACAGGTTTAGCGGGAGAGTTCCATTTTTGTCTTACTTGCAGGTTGTGAAGATACTCCACGTTCCATCTCTTCCAGAATTCTTGGATCAACCGGTCTAAAAGCTGATATCTAGTAAGATGATTCAGTGGTTCATCCAGTAGGTTGCAAGTAGGCAGTCCTTGTAGAGGTTGTTGCACTAAAAAATGAGCTGGAGTAAGAGCTGAAGGGTCGCTTGGATCCGAGCTTAAGCAATAAAGCGGGCGAGAATTGAGAATAGCTTCTATTTGTGAAAAAACGGTGGAAAGCTCTTCAAACGTTAAAATTTGTTGACCAATTACTCTATAAAGATGGCTCTTCACAGACTTTACATTGGACTCCCACAAACCGCCAAAATGCGGAGCATAAGGTGGGTTAAGCTTCCATTCAATTTGGTTCTCGGCTAGCTCTGACCCCAATGCATGGACGTAAGCGTCTGATTTTATTAATTCGTATACTTCTTTCAACTGAGTTCTGGCTCCAATGAAGTTTGTTCCACAGTCAGAATAAAGCGTCTTGCATGGCCCACGGCGAGATATAAACCTTTTAAAGGCAGAAAGGAACGTCTGAGTTGACAAATCAGATGCTAATTCTAAATGTACTGCTTTGACAGTTAAGCAGATGAATAAGCACAAGTAAGCCTTTTGAGGGCGAGCGCCCCTGCGTCTTGTCCAGGACACCCAGAATGGTCCAGCGTAGTCCACACCGGTGTGCAAAAATGCCTTACTTGGCTTCACTCTTGCAGAGGGTAGGCTTCCCATAAGAGGAAATACGGGTTTTGGTCGAAGTTTAAAGCAAATATTGCAAGAACGGATCAAGTTTCGAATTATGCTTCTTCCACCTAAGATCCAATATTTCTGGCGTAGTAGCGATAACACGAGCGTCGGCCCTGTATGGAAATGCCTTTGATGACAATGATTTATGATGAGATTCGTGAAGTTATCTCGTTTTGGAAGAAGTATAGGATGTTTTTGCTCGTAGCTTATTTCCGAGTTAATTAACCGTCCACCAACACGTAGAACACCTTCTGACAAGAACGGATTGAGCTTCCTAATTTCCGAAGAGCAGCCCTTTCCTTCAATAAGCGATTGTATTTCCGAGGCAAAATGTTCCTTTTGTACTTCTCTGACTATAAGTAATTCGGCGGCGGCTAAATCAGATGCGGATATGAGACCATCAACGCAAGGAAGTCGTTTTAAGAACCGTAAAACGTAAACAGTGGCTCTGAGCAATTTATTGTAGGACGAGCATTTGTCTATTAAGTCTCGAAGCGGGTAATCTGCTGACTCCGTAGCAATCAAAACACGTTGTTCATCGACGAATTCTTTTGACGAACTGATCGGATACTTAGGCCAGAGAGAATAATCTTCTTCTAGCCAGCTTGGGCCTCGAAACCATAGCTGATGGTCAACCAAATTATTTGGCAGTAGGCCGCGAGAGAGACAATCGGCCGGATTTTGCTCTCCATTTATGTGAAACCAAGCTGAAGATTGTAGATTTTCTTGTATATATGATACGCGGTTAGCGACAAAGGTTTTCCACCTCGATGCAGGGCTATTGATCCATTGAAGCACTATCATTGAATCCGAGAATGCGAATATATTCTTGAACTTAAATTGAATTTCACATGCTTTGGACACAAATGAAATCAATCGAGCAAGCATAACTGCTGAGCATAGCTCTAGCCGCGGAATTGTATTTATTTTCATAGGTGCAACACGAGATTTTGCACATAAGAGATTAATTTTGAATGTATTATCTGGTTGCTGAGCTCTAATGTAAACTACAGCACCATAGCCCTTTTCAGACGCGTCGCAGAAACCGATAAGATCTGCTGTGTGTCCTTCAGAAATAGCGACATGGCGAGAAATTTTTAATTTTAATAGTACTGGCAGTTGCGATTGAAAGTTGGTCCAAGTCTCCACGATTTGTTTTGGAGGGCTTTCATCCCAGTCTATTTTTAATGACCATAATGTTTTTATTAAACATTTTGCTAGCAGCGTTGCGGGAGCTAGAAATCCCAAAGGATCAAATATCCTAGCTATTGACGACAAAATGTTGCGTTTTGTACAAATTTTATTCTCAGAGCATATCTTGAAACTAAAACAATCCGATGATGCGATCCACTGCAAACCCAAAATTTTTCTTGTATCATCATTTTGGAAATTTTTAGAATTCAGAAGTTGATCTTCAATTGGAATTACCGAAACTAAATCAGAGGAATTGCTTGACCATTTGACCATTTCGAACCCACCAGCCTTAAACAATTTTCGTAAGTGATGGTATAGCGTCTGAGCCTCTTGGAGGTTCTTTATACTGGTGACCAGATCATCCATATAGATGGAATTATTTATTGCGGCAACAGCTTCAGGATATTTTGTTGCTTCATCTACGCCTAATTGCCGAGTGACTCGAATCGCGAGAAATGGAGCTGGCTTGACACCAAAAGTCACAGTATTTAGTGTCCACGCGCGCACTTCTTCATCTGGGGAAAATCTCCATAAAATCTTCTGAAATTTTCGATGTTCGGAATTGACTTCAATCTGCCGATACATCTGTTTCACGTCTGCAGTAACTGCAATCGGATATAAGCGGAATCTAACAAGAATTTCTATTAAGTCACAATGTAATTTAGGTCCTGTATAAAGAAGATCATTAAGCGAACGATTATTTGAAGCCTTAGCGCTTGCATCGAAAACTACTCGAAGACGTGTGGTTGCACTGTCCGGTTTTATTACGCAATGATGTGGCAGATAATAACTGTCGTTAGTAAAAGTTGACAGAGACATGTGACCTTGTTCGATGTAGTCTTTCATGAAGGCATGATATTCTATCTTCATGTCTTGATTGGCTTTAAGTCGTCTTTCTAAAGATGAGAAGCGTTTTTCGCAGACAGGTAGTGAATCTCCGAGAGTGGAAGGATCTTCTTTAAACGGCAGCGAAACAGAATAGCGACCAGTCGGTAGTCTCTGGTGGGTGTCGATGAAATGTTTTTCACATATCTCGTCTCCTTTGTCCAAAAAAGTGGGTTGCGGGATTTCTTCTAGACTCCAAAATTTCTTCATTAAATCATCCAGTGAAGTCTCAGTAGTAGACATGTAGACTTGATTTTCAGAACGATTACTGTGCGAATGATCCGATACAGTTCTTCCCATAAGAATGTAACCGAAAAGCGTATCTAAAGCGACTGGAGTCCCGGGAGGTCCCGTTATTTTATGTGATTTTATTATACGCGAAAATATTTCCGATCCCAACAGAATGTCTATCTGACTGGGAATATTACACGTATCATCAGCGAGCTGAATATTTTTTAAGTGCGATAATGACTCCAATGAAAAACATCGGCTGGGTAAACTATCAGTTATTTTATCTATAACAAAAGCGTCTAATTTAAGTACCCTTTGCGTATCAAAGCGGGAGGCGATAGAAAGTGATGCGTTAAATTTAAGAGGACGAGTGCTAAGTCCAATTCCCTGAACCGCTGAATTTACTCGTGATACCTTTAACCCCAGCTTGCGTTGAAATTCGGCAGTAATAAAATTTGATTGGCTGGCGTTGTCAAGAAGCACACGAGCTTCATGAGCGCGGTTCATCGTATCAAAAATGAGAATTTTTGCAGTTGATAATAGAACTATCGATTCTGGCGGAGTATTTTGAGAAGTCATGCTAACTGACGATGTTGAGCAGTGCGCGAGCGAAGAATCAAATGAGGTAACTTGTTTCGAAGTGTCAACAGAAGGAGTCTGAGTATCCGATTTACTTGCGTTCAGTTCCTCAGTTTTCGTCACAGAAGGTTGACTGTCACGATGCAAGGTAGAGTGGTGTCGTTTGTTGCAGAAAATGCAGGTCTTAAAACTCTTACAGTTCTTAGTAGTATGCTGAGATGACAAACAATTCACGCACAAATGTTTTGTTTTTACAGCCGAAAATCGGTCAGCGGATGATAACCGTTTAAATTCAGGACATTTAAAAACTTGATGCAATTCATTGCAAATTGCACATTTTGGGGGTTGATAATTATTATTCTTACTCGTCAAAAAAGTATGAGTAGGTTTACTTTTGTTAATTTTATCTTTAATTTGAGAATTCTCGAGTTTATTAAATTTTGAATTACGAAAAAGAATTTTTTCGTTTTCTTTTGTAAAAGTTAAAAGTTGATCGAACGTAGGGATATCATCCTTCCTACAATGCATTTCAAAATAGCGCACAGTTTCTGGATCTAACTTTGAGAGGGCTATTTGCAAAATAATAAAATCGGCTAAGTTACCGACATTAATAGCCTTAAGAGCATCAACGGATGCTACAAAAGAATGCAAAAAGTTTTCTAATCCTTGAGAAGATTGACAAGTAAGAGGTTTAAACTCTAAAATTTTATTTAAATAAAAAGACGCTAAATTTCTTTTATCTTGATATTTATCTACAAGATTTTTCCATAAAATAGCATAATTTTCAGCGGTAGGCGGAATTCCGGAAGTTACTGCTAATGCTTTTTTACTTAGTTTACCTACAAGGTATCTAACTTTATCGGAATCGGATAAGTTAATATTTTCGTGAATATTACTTTTAAAACTTTCAAAAAATATAGGCCATTCCGAAAGTTCGCCCGAAAATCCGGGTAGTTCTAAAATCGGCAACTTAATTTTAGGCTTAATTTCAGTAACTTGTTTACTTTTTTGTTCACTGTTGTTAATTTCTAATTTAAGCGAATTTTCTGCGGTTATAATAGCACAATATAAATCTTCTAAAGCATCAACTGCTTGAAAACTAGGTTCAGTGTTATCATCTATTTTTAATGACAATTCATTTATTTCATCCATAATTAAACGAAATTCATTTCGGGTTTCTTTAATAGTTAAACATTTTTTTATGAATAAATCTTTACAAGCGGGTATATCCAGCTTTAGGCTGGCATCATACGTTTGCTGAACTCTTTGGTAGAGATGGTTTTTCTTAGCTTCTAATACCCTTAACCTTTTTTGATCGGTTGCCATATTTTTTTTTTTTTTTTAAATATAAGAAATGAACCAAATAACAGGGTTATAAATGCAAACAAGTAGCACGGAAATTGCGTAACTTAATTAAAGAATAATTTCTTTAAATTATTGCAAAAATCGTAAGAAATTGTTTATTTCTAAATATGCGATTCAAAAATAAAATAAAATTGGAAGGATGCAAGACAAACACAATGTATTTTTGTATAAGCAAAATAATGAACAAATAAAATACACGTATTTTGATAATACGTATTATCAAAATTGAAGACGTATTATCCAATATAGTTTTATTCTAGAATAATAATTTATTTATTGATTAGAAATAATTTAAGAATTAAAGAATTTATTCATGAAGAATCAAATTGAAATAATAAAATTATAATTATTGTGTTTATCGAAATTTAAATTTAAATGTGAAGTTTGTAGATAAGCCGATAACGAAATGACAAAATTTGTAGGAATAGGTAGCAGATAACCTAAAGCGAATAACAAGTTTTATGCAGGTTAAAACTCGACACAGCATACAAGAATTGTAATGCGTATTATGCTAACAATATATATAATTTAAAACGTAATTAAAGTTTTCCGACTTCTTAAAAAAAATGAACAGTTATGAATTTTATGCAAAGCGCAAATTTAACAAATATGCGTATAGCGTGCAATAGCGAATAGCGTATTTTAAACAAATTAATGTTATTTACATTTACATTAACATAGCGATTTAACGTGAATTCAGTTGACATCAAATAAAACACAATGTAAAGGTAATCCTCGCGAAGGAAAACCAATGGTCTTTTCGAAGCTATCCGCCCGAAAGTTAATAATGTGCTTCTGGAAGATATCAGGTCCGGAGGTTACCAATGATTGCGGTTGTATTTTATTTGATAGAGCGACAGTGGACTGTAGTGCGGTAACATAAATTAATTATAATATGCGAAGTAAAATTTAATGAAATCTTGACTTACCCCTTTTTCCAAGACAAGGAAAAATAAAATAAAAGGAATACCACCTGCGCAGGGATAAGGTACAAGGTTTCCAAATTGCGGTGTTCCGAACTCCCGTGTTATAAAAACAGCGGTCATATGCGGTTAACGAGACAGCGGTAACAAAAGGCGACGCGCACTGTACGATGGTCACTCATCGACTGTGTCGAGTTATCTGCTACCTATATTTACTACCGATAGCGGCGATAACAAAAATAATTTAATTATCGGGCCTAAACACACATTAAAACCGAATGAAAGCTCTCATGAAAGCTATGTGTTATGACATTATTACTAGCACTCGGCTTTGAAATACACCGATTTACTTGTGCTGTGTTTCTATTCCGATCATGTTAAAACATACGATTTGTGAGCACGATATGCAATTTCTATGAACACATGATAATATGTAAACTAAAAAATTAATGTTTTATTATGAAGCGTATGATGGGATAATGCAAACCTTCCTTTGTGACTGCTGCTCCATTACGATTCCGCTTATTGTTATATGTAGGCATGTATATAGTGTAATAGGTACACATTCAATAATAAAGCAACTGATAAATGGTAGGCTATGAGCAATATTTTCAGTAGGCCTATACCATCTGTATAATAAATAAATCTGTAGAAGTTTATTGTAATAGTAAGCATTTCTCTAAATATAACAACATGCTGCTTTCTATACGGAGATGAAGCCTGAACTGCATGGAAATAAATAAAATTAATTAAGGCAGCCTACCACGCTGAGGTCCCGGGTTCGATTTCCGGCCAAGGTCTGGAAATTTTCACGTATCAAATCCCACAGTTAATGTTTCATTCTCCACTGTTGTCGCTAATGACCAAGCAGTTGATGCGACTTTAAATACATGAATAAAAAAAATTAAAGCAATATTTTTATTTGAAATTAATTATGTCTTCCGGCTACCTCCGTAGCGTAGTGGTAGCGCGCTAGCCTTTAACACGGAGGTCCCGAGTTCGATTCCCGGCTAGGGTATGGAAATTGTTACGTGCCAAAACTAACTGTTCCAGTTCCTTAATCCACCGTAGTCACTAATGACCAAGCTATTGATGCAATTTTAAACTTAACAAAATTTGTCTTCCAGTTTTTAATTTTCTCTTTGGTGGTTTACTTTTATGATCTCTTACTTGTTTTGCTCTTGTGTTTTGTATTATGGGCTGGTATTAGCGAAGGGATTTTAAGGGCGTTATTTATAAAACCTACGGCTTCTTGCCATTTTTTATTAGCGATTTTGTTTTAGTTTTTTTAAAGTTACATTGACAGCTTGGTCATTAATAACTACGGTGAGATACCCGCGAACCCGGAACTTCCTGCTTTGTAGGCTATAACGCTAACCACTACGCCGGCCGCATTGGCTTAGTTGGTAACGTGCTCTCCTCTCATCATGCGGTCTTGGGTTCGAATCCCATTCGGGCTCGGCATATTTTCATACGTTACAAAAAATCATTTCATCCTTCACCGTCTGCATTAGCAGTAATTGCAGAACTGTCAGACGTTAAACCAAAAAAAAAAAATAATAATAATAATAAACACTACGTCTAAAACACTGTGCGCTAAGGCGGCTTATTGTTCTATTGTAGTCCCTGCAGCTGATTGTAGTTACAGCCGTTAGGACATCAGTTAAACGTAATTTTGTATTCGTAATTTTTGTTAATTATCCTTTTCTCTCATTTTGAGTAATTTATAGGATTTGTTTTGTAACAGAAATAGGTAATATGTAATTACACAATTATGTTTTTGATTGTTCTGCTGAAGTGGACCTACGTTAGGAATTTTTCTGAAGTTTGAACTACTTAGCCCTATATTTTATCAGATTCCATGCGCTCTGTAATTCTTTTATTGTGCCGTATTTGTTTACTCCTCCTAAATGATTCTAAGCCTTGTAACAATTTTTTCAATTGCGAGAAACAGATTTGTATGGCATTAACAATTCTTTAGTTATATACACAGCTAGTTTTTTCTAGCCATCAGACTATATGATTTTTTTTGGCAAGAATTTTCTTTTTGACTGCTTGAAACTTAAATATAATGCGAACAATTTAAAATACCTTGAAACTTCAGCTGGAGTTCGGCTTGCATCTGACGGCTAATACTGGAATGGAAAATTTCAATAATTCACGCTCAGAGAAAGTTGTAAAATAGATGGCGATTAAAAATTTTTAGGAATGGTAAAATAATACTGAGTATGTAGGGAACACCTACACAGGAATGACTGTTTATCGTGAAAGCAATTTAATTTAAGAAAATTAATTAATTAACCATAATTAGTACCACAAATTAATAATACCATATTAATACTATAATTAATTAAAACCATCAAGAGATAGTTTTTTTTATAAAAATATAACTTTACATACTTACTGGGTTTGTTGGAGATGAGTTTTCTTTAAACATTGTGTAAACTAAATTAAAGTTTATTCCTGGGTCGTTCAACAGAGGCGACAATAAAAAATTTTTTTAGTTCTATTTTGTTCCACAACCTACTTAAAACCTTATGTCTCCTTTTTACCCTCCCCCACGCAAATATAACCCTATGTGTGTAATAGAACATTGTTTCCATTTTTTCTTCTATTTATGTTCAATTCAAATTAACTCTAACATCGTTTAGGTTTGTTATGCATTGTATTGTTTTAACAGTAGAGTGAATGACTACATGAATAGTAGCCTATTTTGACGTTCGTATTGTGTGATTTCGTTCCAGCCAACTGAAGAACATTAATAAGTTATGTATCCTTTCTTTATTCATAACTGTTTTTTGTAAGGATAATGTAGCAGCCCTTCTCACGTACTAAAAACTACACTACTACATTACGCTCTGCTACTGTGGAATACGTTCATACTAATGTCTTTCATTTAGTCCAGGTGTACCAGCCGACTTCATTTGTGTTGAATACAAATTATGCAAAAATTTCCTGGACTACTTTAGTTAAACTATCGTAACTTACATTGAAATTTAAATGGTAGTTTTTTGTGTTCTCGAAAGTAATAACTAAAACATTACCAATTATCTTTAACATTATTCAATAGCTGAAAGTATAGAATAGCTGTTATTTACTTAGTATTAAAACTGCATTAGAAACAGGTGTGATTAATATGTAAATGTAACGTTATAACAGTGTATAATGTTCTCAGATTTGTTTCCGCCTATTCTGAGTGCTATAATAGTGCAAATTGTAATCCTTTCTATCATTTCTCCTAGTAGATTATTGTAAAAGTGTGTTCGTATTTGGTAAAAGTTTTAACAATGACAGTTAAACTATATAGATAAAATGGTAATTTTAAAACTTATGTACCTCTAACCATGTACAAATACTTTCACTGGACATCATACATGTTGATTCACATCACTCCTTATGAAGTATAATTTCTGTTCTATGACAACGGAGAATCTCGATTACAGAATAAAAGGTTACCTTGGATCAAAAAAGCTCTCCGTTCAGATATCCACTCGAAGAAGGTACGAGTCTGTACAGATTCTCATAGTTATATTTAGATACCCAGTAAAGAGGGGATCTTACACTAAAATAATTTATTTCTTATTTTGTTAATAAGTTGGATCTTGAAAAACTGGCTTGTTATCGTTTATAAATTACGAGACGGCTACAAAAATGTTTCTCAATAATGTTTTACAGTGTTTGATAAATTCTGCTCTTAGATGAAATATAGAAATAATTTTTGTACAGACGATGTTCTCTTTGTTCACTTGTATAACATCAGATTTTTTTGTGATTGAACGCATATCAGGTGATCGAACGTTCTGATTTTCGCTGTTCATATTCTGACACTTATCTGTAAGGCCGGTTTCGGGATTTGGGTAAATTAAATAATTAACACACTAAAGTTTAAAGTTACATATATTTATTAAAACTTAGAAGTACAATTAAATAATTGACTACAATCTACAAGTATATTACAATGAATTAACTAATACAAATACTTAACTAATTTACTTAATACTCTTACAGAAATTACACAGAATAAATAAAATTTAAACAGTAGCCAGTTAATCGCAGTCGTTGACCTATTCTAACGTACTGGACTACCTGTATGCACTACCGAATACGCTCACTCAATCGCAGACAAATGTAAATTAACTCGGACCAAAAACAACCCGGCGCTTTTATAGGTGGGCTAATGGAGAGTTCGAGAAAAGACAGAACTTTTCAATATAATAATAAAATACAAAATCCTTTTGACGGCTTTTGGATAAATATCAACAACTGTAAACAAATTAGGATGAACGAATAGGTGTTATAAAAAACAATTATCTAAATAGGTACCTGGCTCTCACAATACCAAGTGACAACAAAAGCCAGGCCTACCTTTGCTATAAAGGACCATTTATATTACACATAATTTTACTTAACTATTTTCTCAGAAAACACTATTCATTACTCTTATTATATTCACGTCAACATTCCCAATCTCTCGGTCCTCCTCAAAAATTCTCGACCCTACATTCCCTTTAGATATTGTCACAATATTAAATTGATATAAAACGGGATTCAGTTTTAAATAGTCCTCTTTAGCAGTGGCTAAGTATCCAAAAATTAAAAAATTTCTACCCTTTCAAATTTACGTTAAATTTAGTTACAAATTTACATTTATAACCAATTATTTCAAATAAATTGTCACTACCAATTCTATTGCAAGCCAATTATATCTTTTATTGAATTTTAAAATATTGTTTTTGTATTTTGTATGAAGAACTTAACGATGAATACAGTAAAATTATTTCCCTATTAGTGTATTTATTTCGTGATATTAACGGCCCAGGCTCTTGGGTTTGTAGATCTAAGTATTCTACTTAGCCTGACAAAACTTCAATACAATTCCAGTTTGACAATAATAAATTTACACTGAAAAGTTGCTCAAAAATATTTTATTTAATCACGTTATTATTACTGTGCTTGTTAATATGCTACTTTCCAATGAATAAAGATGATTGTAATAATAGTGAAATAGTTTATAGGCAATACTAAATAGTCGTTTACGATACAAGTATTTTAATGGCAACTGCAACTTTTAAAAAAGTGTCTTTGTAGTAACTGCTCATTATTATGGAGGGTTTTTTAGGCAATTTTATGAAACACTTATAACTTTTTTTGGAGAATGTATAAGTAAGGGGCTGAAATACAACTCCAGAAATAAATTGAAGCCTTTCTAACAATCAAAAAGTTTTCCAAAATATATATCTTGTTCAACTGCCCATACAAGTAAATTCTGTTGAATTTTTCGTTTAAAATTTACTTGTTTCCGTATAACAAAGTGCAAAAACAGAAATGCACAAATTTAGAAGATGAAAGGGTCAGTGCTAAAACAAAAAAAAAAAGAAAACGGATAGCACGAAATTGCACGGGTACTGTATCGAGAGAGAATGAGGGGGTGAGAGTAAGAATGAGAAAAAGAGAGAGTGAGCGAGGATTGGAAAAGCGGATGTGCAACGTCAAGATAAAGCCCTCAGCAATAACATCACCATAGCTGGTCCATCAAATTTAGTAGGATAAGATTTGCAATAGTTAAGGAGAGATGGAGAAGAGCAAAGAAAGAGAGCAGAAAAACTTAAAGGGGTTGTGATGATGGTTTGACTCTGCGTGGCTATTAAAGATCCAATCGCAAGAAAAATTGAAGTGTGATGATACGAATGATGGTGAGAAAATGTCAGAAATTACTTGAAGAAGTAGATCATCCGTAATTGTTACCTTCCGATAATAAAATACTGTAAATATTAGACTTATTTCACTTTAATTTTATCAAATAATTAATTATTTGGATGGTATTAATTAAATTTTATGTATCTAAGTCTAAGAAGGTCTCTGTTCTACGCCTTCTATTGTAGTCATCGGAAAGGATTTCCCGGAAGTCTGTCTGTATGCGTTCGGCGAACTAAAAAATGTTTATGTTACCTAACGTTTAGTGAAATTTCTATAGAAAGGTGTCTTGTTTACGCTACTTTTAGGTTGTTGTTAAGAATTTTTTTTATTTACGTACCAAGTAAAGCCCGTTGAGTCGCAGAAATGTAGACTGGATATGCAAACGAGCAATATTGTTTGCTTTTGCTGAACCATAAATCCTAATTGGTTTGAGGTGGTAGTTGAATAATGATATTTTTTGTTGGTAGTAGGGAAGAGCTGTGTGAAGTTAAGTAATAAAGTTATTCAGGAAGATGAAAGGGTTCTTATGTTTATTTCTTATGAAGAATACTTTTTATTTAAGCCTATGTTTATTTATAGAAAGTATTTACATTTTAAAGTAATACTGCCATTATTTACTATATATCTTTACAATAACAGTTAATTTTCTTTGATCGTAATATGAATTTTAAAATGATTTTCCTTTGAAACAAGTTATGGTTAATTTTGATTTTAATAATGTATTTCTGTGCAGGATCAAGGTGGATACGACGCAGAAGCAGCTGGTTCTGATCAGCATTATGGCGTTTGGACTTATCCACCAGAAGGTGGTCACTATGCTCAAGGATTAACAATGCTTCAGAACGCTATTGGTGGTCGCCAACCACTTCCAGCTTATCCCAGTGGAAGTGCCGGCTCGAGCGCTGCCGGTTCGTCTCTTTACAGCAGTGGTCCGGGGGGTTTAGGCACAAGCAAACTACCTGACAGGTCAGTGTCAATGTTCAATTTATAAAATTTTTTGTGGTGTGGGTTTGTTATAGGTGCAATATCTTGTAAACTAACTTAAAATTATGACATGAGTAAAATACTGCGACTCAGTATTCTTATTTTAGTGACTATTCTAATTAATATTTTATTTCCATGTTTGTCAATTATTGTGGGGAAAGAAAGTCTGAATTTTAATAATTATCTTTAAAAGAATGCACAATTGGGTAATAATTATTCGTACCGATGAATATATTAGGGTCAGTAAATTACCGTATGGTTGATACCTGTAGGCCTACTATGGAGAACTGGAATACAATGGAGCGTCAGTTATCTGAACTAATTGGGACCAGAGCGGTTCTGATAATCAAACACGCTAAATAGTGTAATTAGAAGGCTGCGCAACTGGCTTCTACGCTGGGGGCTCGGGTTCGATTCCCAGCCAGATGTGGCATTTTTGTCATCAATCATCTTCATCTATCATCCTTCTCACCATCTTCACTAGCAGTAATTGCAAAACAGTCGGACGTAAAACAAAAAAACAATACCGTAAGAATGTGATAGCTACAGTAGGCCTATGTATTTCCTAAACGGTAACAATGTAATTTAACCTATGTAATTGTTTAATAGGTTAATAAAGGCTAACATAAACTTTAGTTAAAAAAACGAATTAATTTATTGCAAATGTAGAGTTTCTTTTGTCATCAGTCTCTCGACTGGTTTGATGCAGTTCTCCAAGCTGTTCTATCCTGCGCAAGTTGTTTCATATCTACATACCTGTAACACCCTACATCTTTTATAATTTAATTTGCTTTATATATTCTAACCTTTGCTCCCCCTATAATTTACTCCCTTATTGTTACCCTCCATTTTTGATAGACTAATACCAGGATGTCTTAGGATATGCCCCACTAGCCTATCCCTTCTTTTGGTAAGATGCTTCCTTATACTTCTTTTTTCATTCACTCGCGTAAGAACCTTTGTCCCAGCGAGAACAGAATAAAGAACGAATAAATCTTTATTCTGTTCTCGCTGCCTTTGTCCACCCACCTAAGTTTTAACATTTTCCTATAACTTTTTACCACATTTCAAAAGCTTTTATCCTCTTCCTTTCTACAGCCTCTTTCACCCACGTTTCACTCCCTTATAATGCTACACTCCAAACATAGTGTTTTAAGAAATTTTCCTAATCTGTAAGTCAATGTTTGTAGTCAGTAAGCTGTTTTTCATTTCAAAAGCATTTCTAGCTTGAGCAATTCTACTTCTGATATCACTTTGCTTCTACCATCCTTTGTTATTTCACTCCCTAGATAGCAGAATTCCCCAACTTCCTGTATGTTTTTGTGGCCTACTTTTAAATTTTCCATCTCTTCTAAACCACTTTTGCTTCTGCACAACACTTTCGTTTTGTTCTTGTTAATTTTCATGAAATAATCCTTTCTCTTGATCTCATCCATTCCATTTAAGACTTCTTCTAGTTCTTTCTTTGTCTCAGCCAATGCTACTATACATATCGGCGAATTTCAGCATTTTTATTGTATCTTCTTGAATGTAGAGTACTATAGATTATAAAATCAAACGAAAATACAGAATTTCAAAACTGAATAAATTAACGAAACAAACTACGAAAATAAATAAAACAAACTACCAAAATCCTTTATGAAATATTTTTTAACACACTTGTACATACGATGCAATAATTTTTTTTAAATCTTGAATTTTCTTTTGAGTTAAGATTGAACTTTTTGTAGCAGCAGCATCTCTCATTATTATCAGTAACAATGCTTCAGCAGCACTAAATTCAGGCTCTTCTTCGTACCATAGCATTGTAGTTTCTAGGGCAGGAAAGGCCTCTGCGTGATAAATATGTATTTTTTCCATCGATGATGGTTCGGATAGTTGACGGTTCGGATAATCGACGCTTCTGTGTACGTAAAGATTGTATACCCTTTCATTGTTTCTGAGGAGATTCTGTTGAAGAGTTTACACATTTCATTACGGTGAGTTTCTGTTGTGTACTTAACATAACTTATGAAAGCAGTTAAACAAAAATAAAAGCTGATTCACATATTTATTTTAGTTTTGAACATTTATTTCTTATAACTTAGATATTTTTTGCGTTTAAAAGAAAAGACGAAATTCATGTCAAGTGCACCTATGAAATTCAGGTCTGTCCTAGATTCCTAAATAGCTAGTACCTTTTTTAGTATTCAACTAGCTTTATATTGATTACTTACGAATTTCATATAAGTGTTTATTTTCGGCTGTTAAAAATATTTAACACTGTTAATTTTTGTTTGCAGTCAATAAAATTATTGAAGTCCAGGAAATAAAAAGTTTAATGAATTAGGATTTACTGAGACACCTTAAATTAAGAGGCAGAATCTACCTTAAAAATAATTTTTGGGTTGCAAATTAGTGAATCCATTTTTTTTGCTTGAAAAGCAGCTGGTTTCTTTTTTATTAAATCCTGAGTAGGTTCCTGGTTCAAATCCTAGTAAAGATAGTTACTTTAAAGATAAGTAAAGATAAGAAAAGATAAGTTACTTTTATACGGATTTGAACGCTAGACAGTGGTTACCGGTGTACTTTGATGGTTGGGATTCAATTAACCATATACTCTCAGGAATGGTCGGCCTGGGTCTGCACAAGACTATTCCTTATTTCACTTCATACACATCATCCTCATCTCATTGGGTTGCTTATTGTTCTGCATTGAACCGATTGCAACATACACGCATTAGGAATAAAAAAATTCTGAATAAACATTTTTTCAAAAACTTTTCCTCATCCAATCAAGATGGCTGTTAAAAAGCAGCCAGTGGTTTCAGAAATTTTAACTTGGGTATGCCTTGGCTAAATTACAAGAAAATTGAGGAAAAATATCTTTCTAGAACACCATGTATGATTACCCTTTACATTCGGGTTTAAAAGCAATCCTTGAACAAAAAATAATTATCAATAAAGAAGTAAAATATTTTTATAAATGTTCAAAACACAGTATTATCCTTTGCAAACAAGGGGGTCCCTGGAGAATAAATAAATGATTTTTGAAAAATGGCTAAATTTAGAAAACTAAACATTTTTGGAAACAATGATTAAAGTCAAGGATGTAATACTGCTTTTCTTATTTTAATGTCCTACATTATACTACATTAACATGTATTATCTTTACTTAACTTACTGAAGGTACAGATAATAAAATAAAGTGGAATTTTAAATTAAATAAACCGCATTAATATACGCCAATGCTTAAAAGAAATCTTAGGGTGTAAAAACTAGAAGTTTTCACAAGATATATTGATTTTGGTTTTTATTATCTGTTGACACAAAGTAAATGTTATTAATAAAATTAATATTTTGTTCAGAATAATTTTAGCTACAGAAATAGCGAAATTGTTCTGATGGTAGATTCTCTTTTTAACAGATTCTCTTGGTTTGCAAAAGATAATACTGTGTTTTGAATATTTATAAAACTATATTTTTTTTTGTTAATTGATGAAAGTCTTTTCTTTTGCTCGAGGATATTTTTTTAAAACCTGAATGTAAAGTTTGATCGTACATGGTGCTCTAGAAAGGGATTTTCCTTCAATTTGACATTGATTTCGTGTAATTTACCCCAAGCTTTCTGCATTACGATTGGTTTCTATGTTCAAGAACAAAGATTCACGTAGGTGACAGCCAAATTAGAATTTTTAGTGAAGCAATTCTCGTTTAAAAGTTTGCTTTAATTCAATATACAAGGTAAACCATTAACTCCATTTAAAACAACAGAATGGCTTCATGTTAAAAGGGCTCAAAAGCGCAAAAATAAATTTACGGCAAATCATGAAAAACTGTTTTATGATATCTGCGCATATATTTTTGATTCGCTACAAAAGTTTAGTGATTTGTTGCCTTAAAATGAATGTTATCATAGAGTTATATTACAATTTTATTACATAAATTAATAATTAGCCTAAAAGACCTAGAAATCTATTAACATTGGCCCTTTTAACATGAAACGAGGTACTTGCAGTGAAAACAACCACAAAAACAGATTCTGTACAAGAATATTCTTTATTATTATACATACGAAAATAAAATAGTAAAAATACAAGCTTGTTGACATTAAAAAAAAATTAAACCATCACCATCATCATCACCGACCGTCAGAATAGCTGAAATGATATTTCCGTTGTATGTTTTGTTCTCATCTGGTATATATTCCATGCATTTTTTTATGTCATCTAATTTAGATTTCTTCACAGCAACACCTCTGTCATATAAACTATTTTCAGGAAGCCGCAATCGATTTCTTGACGTTTTAGCCATCAAAAATGAATGTTCTTCTATACCACGAATGTACCTCAGCGTTTTGCATACGCCAGGGCGGTCTTGATCAAACTTAAATTGAAAGAAACTGCTTATTTCAAAGAAAACTTTCTCATTCCTGTGTTTATGTATAGTTTCCACACTTACTGTAGTTTTTTTGTACAATTTGTGCCACCATGATTTAAAGTTCAAAAATATATTGTTGACATTTTTATTGTTTTATTTTTGCATCTGCATAACAGCAAATTTTTCACTTTTACTACTATTGACAATTAAATCAGATAACTGATCAACTATATAACCGATATATAACCGATAACCGATCTCGCCTTCTAACTATGGCCTCTTACTGGGAAAAATTGTTCAATCTTTTGAAATCGTTTAGAATCTGTTAATGCCATTAGAAACTTCGAAACACAATTATTTTTATTCTGACCAGGGCAGTTGTCAGCATACAGGTGCAATTCAGTATAACTACTGCAATCAACCATGTTATTTATATAATGATTTAAAAAGGAATGAACCTCATCTGGTCTTTTCTTCGCCTGCCCTTCGTGATAAAGATAAATCACTGCTTGTTAGCTTTTATGTTGTGAATGCAGAAAATATTAACATTCAGCTGCCGCAGATAAAAAAGCTGCTGGACAGGGATTTTAGGCAAGCATTCGTTTTGCATGAAATCAAATGCAATAGCCAAGACATTTTTATTGATTTTGGCTTCACTATCTGCAGTCTCTTGTTTTAAAGCAGAGTAGAATTTCTTCGATTTCCGCTTGTGAACCATAAGCTCTCCTACGGCAGCTCGCTTGGCGACATCATTTAAATGAGGCGACTTAATTTTATTCTTTAGTTGCTCATAAGTGCAGCAACAACTATAAACAAGTGGTTGACCAAACCTTAGATTAAAATTGTCTTTGAAGTAAGACCAATAAGTGGTGTAACTTACTTTAGCAGAAGGGTACTTTTCTTTAAAAAGCCTATGCATTACAGTTATATTTAACTCAGAATCTAAAAAAAATGTTTCTTTTTCAGCATAGTGACTTTGTTTTGTAGGAAATGATTCAATATGTTCATGCATTTTCATTCTATCATCTGGTGAAGTAATGTTACTAATATGTAAACCTCTCTTATCTCTTACTGGTTTACTCTTACTGGCTTGACTCTCTTTGGAGTTATATTAAAAATAGAAAGAAAAGCTTTGAAACATACCTCAACTCTAGAAGTACCAACCAATATGTTGTACAGAAATGCTTTTTAAAATTCTTCTCTTCATTTTGAAATTTTTCTTTACTGGATTTTGTGAGTCGCTTAATAGGAACAACATCAATTTAACCCAGAAAGATAAACATCTTCATGTCCTTGTTAGGAAAGTTTTCAATATTGGGAAAATAGTCAAAAATATATTTTATATTGTCCACACCATGTTTAACAAAATACTTATCACGGCAACTGTAACAGAAATAAACAAAAACAAATCAGTACGAGGTAAAAAAGTAGTTATTAGAAGTTAAATATTCTTCGATTACTGACTTAATTGCCGACTTGAATATAGATTCTCAATAAAAGTTAAATTTAAAAGTATATTTCACAGCAAATGAACTTAAAAAGAAAACAACAAAAATTACCCAAACATAACCTATTTTGCAAAAAAGTAAGGTTATACGTAATACTGGAAGGGGGTTTTGATAACCAATACAAAGAATTAAGAATATTGTTAAAATTTTATTTTAAATATTATTTAAAAAAATAATAAATATTTAACTAATAAGAAAATCTTTCCTGCAAGGTTCCCCTGGCTGAAGAATATCAATAGCTCTTTCTTTGTGATTGATGTGAGCATTTCCCGTTATCTTTGCTTATTTGATAATGTTTCTTTGATATAGTTCTGGCTGACTCTTCCGTTTTATTTCATTTGTTGTAATATGACAGACTAAGTCATTTGAATTCATATTATTTTGTTACAAATATTATGACTTGCACAACAAAAAAGCAGCACCGATGTACGTAAGAACGTGTATCCAATCCAACTTTGTGTTTTCTAGGTTATGTTGCCAACGTGAGTTTCATCTTAAAAGGGCTGATGTGTGTAACATGCCTTTCTAACTTAAACGAAGTTTAGCCATACCATTGTATGCTACTATTATTAGAGTTACATAGGTCTTTTTAACGCGAAATGAAAGACCTACTCGTATAACATATGATGGCGGTAAAAAACGAAAATTGAAAAAAGTGTAACATCGGCCCTTTTAACTTGGAGCCGTTCCGTTCACTCAGTCTGAGTGAAAATTATCAAAAAAATTAGTGCAATTTTTCTACCGTCTCAATTATAAATAACTCAATTTGCCAGACTAACTATTCGGCTTTTACTGGGCTGTCAAGGTTTTTTTTGTTTTATGTCCGGCAGTTAAGTGGCTTTACATAATGAAGTACGATTTCATAGATTTTCCACTGTTCGTAGTACTCCTTGACGATGTATATTTTCTGTAGGTGCAAATAAATGTATTTGTAGTTACAATTCGTAGTTGGGCCAATGTTTGATACCCCAGGTTGACACTCTCATCACATGTCAACATACAATCAAACATGTATTGGTTGAATGCGTCTGCTACATAGCTTTGCGTCAGCAATTTAAGATACCCTTCGAATTACGGGGTATAAGTTACTCGGCGACGAAAGCCCTATTTTGTACACGATTTCAAGATTTCTACTATCCGTCCAAATGTATGACAGTGTCCGACAATCTTGGGTGGTGTGGAATATTCCATTTTATTCTAATTAGTTTAAAGTTTATATTTTTTGTATGTGTGTATATTTTTATTTTTGTGGTCCCTATACAGCCTTTTTGTGATTCTTTATGTCTGTAATATTTTTTTATGTAAATTTTATTTTCTGGGCTGTGATACTAGTTTGTAAGATTTTAATTTTATAAGTTGTCGTTGTAGTAAATGTTATTTATTTTAACTGTGATATTAGGTTTAAGTTTATGTTTGTATGTTTTCTTTTATGTTTATGACAGCTTTACAGCCTTTTTTATACTTTATGTCAATGATATTACTTTTTATGTAAATTTTATTTTCTTGCCTGTGATACTAATTAGTAAGATTTATATGTTGTATGAAAAATGTGTTCTGCACTTGGGCTCTCCACACTTCTTGTGTGGAATAACAGGCGTTGATAATCGCCCTTGTTTTACGCCTTAAAAAACATGTCAACATAAGTTTTATTTTATTATGTGACGTTTTCCCTACTGAAATAAAATGCAGAACCGCATAATCCATGTAATAAATTTATAACGTCTAATATAAACAGATTTTGAAATGTAATCTGGAAGAAATTTTGAAACGTTAGACGTTTAGAAAAAGGTTTTGAATTTTTTTACTTTTTTAAGAATGAACAAACAAACGTATTTTACAGTTTATTTACTGATGTAATTAATATTAGACTTTTGGTTTTGGCAAAAAATGATGTACGAGGAATTTATGCACGGTAAGCCTATATTTTAGCTGTAGGTGTTTCCCGACAGTAATTACTTAGGTTAGTTAAGTATTTTCGTTAGTAAACGAAAATTAATTTTTTGTGACGTTCATTTATTTTTTATCGGTGGTAACTAATATAATTTTAACCACCACCGAACTCATGCGTGCTCACGCACACACACACACACACACACACACACACACACGCCCACTATCTTTTTGTGTGCGGATTTTAAATGTTAGGCTACGTACCGAATATGCATATGCTTGTGGATACACAACCGTGTGTTAAAAGTGTGCCACGCGCCACATACTTGGAACTCAGTAGTGGATGTGCATTATTGGCTGTCGGGTGATAACTTTATTAAGCCACTTGTCCAACTGACTACTTGAAGAAAATATCTGGCGTCTGACTGTTGATTAGCTTAAAGCCCTAAAATAATTCAAAACAAAATTAGTAAGCCATCTATATAATCCCTCGTTCTGCATTTTTTCTGAAAAATAAACATTTTCAATCGGATTTGCAGTTGTAAAATTTAAGGTTTTTTCATTTCCGGCTGTTGGCGTTGTCGAGGATCAAATAAAATTATTATTAATTTTTCCAAGAGAGTTGGTGAATAACACTTAGATTAATTAAAGTTAAAAATCGAAATTTAAAATAAAGTTTTTTTAATTATTTTAATTGTAAAAGTTATTGTTTTTATAAAACATGGGTGGTATGTAACTGTGTTTATATTTTTTATGCAGTTAAATTAAAATGCATAGAATGGCTCTTGGTTCAGTTTTTTAGAGCATATCATGCAACCAGTTTCTATTTCCTGTTCAAGATCGCATAAAGATATCTCGGTTTATAATGAATTCTAATAATTGATCTGATAAAGTAATTATTTGTTTCAAGAATGTTTTTCCTTTTTTTGTTTTTACTTTCTATGTTTTCTATAATACTTTTCTTATGTAGGCCAGAATATCAGATTTAACCAGAAGTTTAGTTGATAACGTATTAAAATAGACCTAAATATGATAGACTACACAATCACGTTGATGAATGAAATTATGGTATTCGTCGTGCGTATCTTATGTAGTGAATTCCTCTTTTGTGTGGAGCTGAGCAATCGCTTCTAATAATACACCGCATGTTGAATCCTCCAAAATAAATTTCCATTACCCTATATTACAAATTACTAGATTACATTAACCACGTTAAATAAATACCGTGCGGTTTTAATACGCGATATTATATTTTTGTCAGGAGAGAAAAGAGACTTAAGATTAGTTATTTTAAACTCATAACAGCTCAGAAACATCTTGTTTGGTTTTTCATATCCCGTCTCAATTCACCCAGTGAGTTTAATGTAATAGTAACGAGAATTAAAATTATCATGCAGAATAATCAAAGTATCGATGGTATGCGATAAGGTTATGGAACGAAGTAAATACTACATTTAAATACTCGTAGTCAAATAATAATTTGTATATTAATGAAAACTTTAGGCTTTAGTAGAGGTGTCTTTTGAATAATTTATCAATTTCTGTTAGAACAAATATATCGAAAAATCTGTTACTTGTTCTGCTATCCCCCATTTTTAACAATCAGTAGTCAGTCTTTACTACTGTATAACTGACGATTTTTAAATCAATTTTTTTAAAACATCTGATTCTATGTAGACTAGGTTTTGTTTGTTTACCATAGTGTATGCTTATTTACTGAAAAATAAAAATAGGTTTGAATTAATTTAATTGGGATCGGTACATTTATTACTGTAATACTGCATACGTCTTCTTCTCTACACGGGTTAGGCATTTCTACCTATTCCGGCGCCCATCTTTTCTTCGGCCTGCCAATATCTCTGCTACGTTTGCTGCATACGTTTAATTTGATCTTGAAAACTACAAAGATAGTATTTCTGTACACTCTTACGCACTCTTTTTTAATTAAAAAAAAGAAGCCCTATTAATAGGGCTCTCATTTCACTGGTTTCTAAATGAAATTTGTTGTACAAATTTTGATTTAGTTGTTTTGCTGACAATGGGAGTTCTAAAATTTCAACTAAATTAAAATACAATCCAATTTATAAAATTAGTATCCAACTATCGGTAAATTTTTGTATATCATAATTAAATTAAAATATTCGAATTAGTTATTTTCCAAGATAGCTTCGCATTATTAGTTACTTTAATTTTACTAAGACGAGGGAAAATATTTTTAGTGCTATGTATTTTGTCTTCTATTCTAATAAAATAATTTTTCAGCGAACGATGTTTATCATTTTTGCACATACTCTATTTTTCCTTACAACTATTGTTGGGGTGAAATAGTCGAATACCAATCAGTTGTCTTTAAAGTTAACCGTGTGTGTGTTGTTGATAAATGTTTCAGTGGACTGTAACTTATTTTTGAAATTTTCGGCGACGTTCCTAATAGAATAGAAAGCCATTTTAACTATAAATAAATTCATGTCCAGTGCCCTTTCCAGCTATCGCCGGGTCTGGGTGTTCACCCAGCCTGTTCATCTTCTCCTGTCCGTCCACTATTTCTGTTCCTCTATTCGTTCCCCGTTGTATACCCGTCCCTCCACTCTCCTCTTTACTTCATCCGTTCATCTTTCTCATGATCTCGTTCCGTCCACCCTTCCCTCTTCTATCCTTCTAGGCAACCTTTCCTCCCCATTCTCTTCTCATGGCCATACCATCTTATCCTCATTTTCTCCACCATCTCCCTCATACCTTCCACATTTAGCTCCGCTCTAATCTCGGTAATCTTTATTCTATCTCTCCTTGTCCTACCCTTCATTGCTCTAAGAACTTCATCTCCCGTTTCTGTAATCTACTCCAATTCCTCTCATTCGTCCCCCACGTTTCCGCTCCATATATGGCTTTTGGTGTAGTTCTTCACCTAGCTCTCTCTAATTGATGCAATTAGAGGGAGCTAATTCTCCTCCGCTAATTCTGTTGCATAGTGTTCTTTCTGATATCTTTGGCGTTTGACTCATCAGTGTGATTTTAACTGTATGCTGTAAAAATGTTTAATAAGTAAAATGTGAATTTCAGTGTTTGAATGTGTGATAGCCATAATAACTTTGATTTATGACGAGAACAGCAAATATTTTCAACTGTAAATATTCACTAGAATTTTGTTAGCTGGGTAGAAGTTTCCCTTTTGAAAAAAACATGATTGTACTTACCGCACGCGTGAAATATTCCGTCTCGCGTGACGGAACACCGTGTGTGTTTGTTTTTACTTTTACCTAAATAACAGAATGACAGACCATTTCTTTGACCACATTCTAAAACTACGAGAATCTAAAATTATGCATTTTCTTAGAAAATTTAAAATGTTAATAAAAATCTACTTTTTCGTAATCTATTTTTAAAGTTATCTGCTTTTTTCTTCGTGGAGAAAATAATGTGAAATAGATTTTTCTTATTTGACTGTATGTTAGTAAGCCTAAAATGTCCACGTCAGGCAATTGTTAGGTTAAATTTGAAATATATATTGAAATCTAATAAAAAAAAGTGTGTTGGAACTTTAGTACCAACGAACTTTGGTTCTTACGTTCTCGCAGTTCATTCGAAAGTCGCCACATTTCCATAACAATGAGAATATTTTTGCAAATTTAGGCAAATTAAAAATTTTTCTAATGGTGATGTAATAGGAGATACTAACCTAATTCAATGATTATAGATGCTACAATGATAAGAACAGTTAGTCTTAGATGGGAAATTCATATTTAATGTGTAGAAAACTTATCATCTGTAAAATACACAAAATCAACAGATTCAGGCTCGCATTTTTATAAAAACCGTGTTGCTGTATACAAATTTAGAGATACTATTTCAATGACTCCCTTTGTAGTACTGATTATTACTTGCTGATGAAAAAGTTTTCTTCACGGTTATTTTTGGAAAATTTCATGGTTAGGGATATAAAGATTCGCTCTTGTAGTCATGTTCTGGATGTTTTTAAGTTCTGTTTGTTTCTGCGATAGGATTGTAAAAAGCCAATTTCCCACTGACAGTTATAATTGACGCTCTTACCGCATTACATATTTTGTTAGGTTCAACTACTTTCGTTTAACTGGATCACTTTAACTGAATACTAAAGTTAGGCTTATTATTACTTACTAGCCAATCCCTGCGGATCAATTGGCACAATAATACTAATTTCTTTTTAAGAACCAATTTTACAATTTTATTGACAATTTAGTCTTTTTTGAGGGCCTTCAAAACAAACTAAATTCGTGACACCCTTGCCAGAATAGACACCATCAAAACTTTTATTTAATTATATTATTTAATTCGCTATATCTTGTTACGGCTTTTATACCAATTTTAATTTTTAGTTTTATTTTCAGAATCCCTTAAGGTTCCTCTTCAGAACTAGGTATAAACGTTTTTGAGATTCGTTCTATAGAACTATGTATTTAAGGACAAACAAAACCTCTAGTTAAAATACACTGGATCAGATTTTGCGTTTCAAATATTATAATGATGATAGATTCAGGTTTGATTTACGAGGTTAGACACGAACACTTGACCGAAGAGCTGTACTTTCAACTGTTTCGACTAAGTGGTTTTGGAATAATTCTTATTTATTTTTATAAATTTCATTTAAAATATTTTATATTTTGTTTGAAAATAGGCCTACATAACAAAATTATTTTATTTAGTTTAATAGTGTTGAAGATTTAGTAAACTGAACGTATTAAGATTAAGAATTTTAAAAGTAAGAGCGATTTTTCAACATGAACAGGTATTTTTCAAAAAGTTTCTAAAATAATACATTTGATACTAAATTTGGTAGACTAAGAACGTATTTAATATCCAATAAAAATGAAAATATAAATCAATCATTAGTATTAGAAGGAATTAAGAATCGTTTACACCTATTTGGAGAAAGTAGAATGAAATGGAAAGGTAAGGACGATGGGAAAGGAAGAAGGATAATAAAATAGTAGGTAAATAGCGTCACAGATTGAATTTACTGGCTGTTTGGAAAAAAGGTAGGCCTGAGTTCATTGTTGTATGAATGAAGGTCCATTCCAGCATCCTTCGTGTTATTCCTATCTCTTCACAACTAGACTGGTTAATAATAAATTGAGTTCTAAAGAAATTACATAGAATGCCTTTATTTATACGTGACTGAACCTTGTGCGTGCACGTTCGTACAGGCTACGTACCAGAAGAACATCCAGATAGGCCTACCCACTTATTTCCATTTATATTAGCTTTCTTTCAGATATTCATTTTGATCTAAAAAAAAATAATTGTAGTTTACTGGTGGTTTATTTAATAAAGAAATTTTTTATTTAGAATTTGTAAGTTGGTTAGTGTTTACAGTATTCTCGATCATAATTACTTTTGCTCATGCGACTCAGCCTGTCATTGGTTGTGAGGCACCTTACTCGGCTGTCATTATTTAATTATACGTTACCAAAACGTTATTTTAGTAGTGTTGTTCATGACTTCATAATAATCAACTATAAAATCAAAAATTTAGGTACATTTATTGATGAAAGTTTGAGTAAAATGTTCGTTCTGTAAAAACCATTTAATTTTAGGATTTGTGATCCTACTCTTTAGAATTAAATTTATTCAGTGAATAGTACAGCACAACATAAACTGCTAAAACGCAGTTTATTCTTAAAATTGGTGTCAGTGTGCTACAAATTGTACTGTGCAATATGTGAATACTATTTGTACCATTCGTTGGCTGGTATTAAGAAAAGAAGCGTAAAAAAATGACCCGTCTTTGCCAGTAAATTTTTAACAAGTAGTAATATTTTAGAATAATTTTTTAAATTAAAGAAACGCGTTATTATTAGCGGTAGGCACTTTATTAGTAAAAATTGTGGGCGCTAACAATTATCATTACTTTGATGATAGTTTCCATGAAGTCTTTGTGTAGCATTAGGCTATTTGCAACGACCAAATGAATGAATTTTAAGGTTTTATAATTGTTTCTAATAATGTGGGCTGTGAGAAAAATAAATAAATTGTTAAAGTTGTTAACATTGTTGTTGTAATCAAATCCCAGATTTCTGCTGTATGAAAATATGCTACAGAAATAATCAGGGTTTTTTAAATTATGTACTTATTTCATAGTAACACGTTGTATTCGATGGTTTAGTTCGTTCGCTGTTCGATGTATGCTCTTTTGCTGCTTATCTGACCACTCGTAATAATTTAATTGCCTCGCTAATGACTGTATTGAAGTAGAGAACTCACTCATTAGTACCTGTGAGTAGAAGTGAAATGTTAGTTTATAGACTGTATTAGAATAACTGTAATATTATTCCTTTTTAATAACCTCACTTGACTGTTTATTTAATGGTATTTCTAATTTTGACAACATTTATATTTAATTTTGTGTGTTGTTTTTCCTTTAATTAGCACTTTCATTATAATGAAAAAGGTTCACGTAAGCAGTATTGTATTCATACTCGGTCCAACTAAATTTGTAATATTTGAATGTACTGTAGCCTTTCGCTCAGTTCCCGAAAAAGAAAATCGCGTTACCATCATATAGCGTTAGCAATTGCACTCGCGTTGCACACAGAATTATTGCTGGCCTTAAATGAATGAATAAAATAAACTGGTTAGTCGATTACCCTGGTTTCAACTGATGGCCAGCCTATTAGCGTAGTGGTTAGCGCAACTGGATTCTACGCCGGGGTCCCGGGTTCAATTCCCGGTCAGGTCTGGCATTTTTCACCACTCATTTTCATATATCATCATTCTCCACCGTCTGCATTAGCAGAAATTGCAAAACAGTCAGATGTAAAACAAAACAAAAAAAATGATTTCAACTCCTCGCTTGATTTAGTCTACCTATCACGTTAAGAATACTATTAACGATTTTCAGAATTAAAGATTTTTGGAAGAAAAGACAGAATCAATAATGTATTACTTTATGAGAATTTTCCTCTGTTTTTACTTATCATTGTCATGAGATCGAAATAGAGAAAACATAGTTTGCCTTCGTATTACTTACAAACAGAACACGTTTACCGATTACTATTATGGCTTTTCTGAAGTTATAGAAATAGTATGTATTGATTTATTATAGTTAATTCTATTTTACCCCATAGGCACAAGTGTTAGAAACGCAAGTACTCCAGATTTTCTTTTCAACTCCTAGGAAACAAATTGTGGCGAATTTCAGTTCTCTAACCAATTGGGGATTTCAAAAAATTGTGGTGAGTCAGTGGGTTTTCGAATTTATATATATTCTTTAAATTTAGGACCATTGTATGTCATATACAGCAACTATGTTTCCAGAAGCTGTTCTTGCAGCCGACGTTCTCGACATCATTCTTTTATTGCAGGTTTTCTCCTATCTTCCGTCCGTCTGCTGTTCTGATTTTGGTTTTTTCGCATTCGTGTAAACACATGTAAATTTAAATTTGTATTTGAGAAGAAATAGTAACATTATTTATTAGATTGTTGTTTTAAAAATAATTTATTAAAAATATTATAAATTGCTATGATCCTGTTTTTAGGGTCATTGACATTTTAACCCTGTGTCGTTGGGAAACGAATTGATCGCTGGAACATATTTGGAATATGTTGTGATTATTTCTACCTTCGGTAGCCTTTGTTTTGTGGTCCCTAGAAATATTTTTGCACAGTGTGGGGAAGATTTTCTGACGATCCTTTTGTTATCTGACCCTTTAGCCGAACGAATACAGAACACAGTTTTCGGCGAAACTGGAGTTGAAAGGTTTTGTAATTGGCTAATTCCGCGATTGCTAGTTACGATATCTACATGTCTTATGATCGATAGTAGCGTGAAGCTGAATATTTTGACATTACTAATAAAAACTACTCGTGTTTAAAATACGGATATTAATAATCATAGTTATACTTAAATAATAACTTCATATTGAAGTATGAAATTTGTGTAATTATTATGAATTTCAATAGCCTATAGGCTAATAATTAATTATTTGTTTACTGCGGTTTTCTTAGGTTAATTTTTAAATAAAGTGTTACTTCCTTGTTATTTTATAAGTTATATTTGTTCCGAGTACCACAAAAGACGTTAGACTCTCTGATGAATTTACTCTACTTTACGCTTTGGAAAGGAGAGAGACCTTGCACAAGTCCAGAAATTGTTATAATTAAATTTTATGTAAAGTTGTTGCGCATAATACTGTACATTTTTTCATAATTAAAACAAGAACCGACTCTTTCGAGGGATACTTTTTATACTTTGCGAAGTATAACGTCGTTGTAATTTTTTTCATTAAATCACTAGTAATTTTTGCGAAACAGATACAATCATTAAAAATAATTTTCGTTTTACATCTTAATTGCGATGTATCGATAGAAAAACATTAGCAATTTTAACTTTAAATAACCGTTACTTTATAAGGATTAAGTAGTTTAATAGTAACAGTACCCTCTAGTTTGTAACGCAGAAAGTTGTGGGACCAGTGTTGTAAAGTATCACTCAAGAGTTACCGAGAAATATTGGCCTCCTTTTCCTTCGCCACCATATTCGTAAATGCAGGTCATCCCTGTTATATAATATTTATTAACATGAGTTCATTTAATATTTACTTAATTATTATTGATTAATAAACAAAAAAATTAAAAAAAAAACAATCGGTTGTGAAATGTATTTAAGTAAATTCGTTCCATTAGATTAGAGGATATAAATGATTTTTACTATATTTCCGGTATACTTTGTTTACCGTAATGAAAATGTTTCACGTTGATTAAAATTTGTGGTATATTTACGAGTTATTCTGCTTACAGAAATTTCTAGTCGCTCAGTCTCTTCTCATTGGTGTCGTAAGGGGTGAGGGAGAAATTTCTTTATCAGTATATTATATTGACGGAACTAAAAAAGTGAAAATAGAAATTTTTGTCGGATATTTGAAAATCGTGAGAATCTGTGTAGTGTCAAAAAAAACAGTGATCAGAAGTAAGAAAAAATAAATTGGATTGAGAAATTTTTTAATTAAATCTGATATTCTAACGTGTAGAACTTAGACAAGAAAAATATTTTGACGTAATCAATCCAATGAACCACTGCATCAAACCCATGGCGGCTATCATTATTTATGAAGTTCATAATATTTTTAAATTACTTGTATAAAGATTTATAAACTTGTCATCGGGTGGCAACCTAGAGTGGCGTGGCGAAACCTCCAGAATCTGTTGTTTCCTCCCCCTTATCGCCTTTGGCCGCAGCGTTCAGCTACTCGCTCTCGGTGATCTCGATTTCCTTTACGTTAACCTTGTGAACGGTTTCTTTCTTTCTGGTTGAACTCGTAGATAAGGACCCTTTTAAACCTTTCCAAACCCGGGGCTGCGGCGATCTCTTACCGGATTTGGATACCTCTAGCTATTTTCTGTCTGAATACCCTTTTCTCTGGTTGGCCTACTACTGTTTTTTCGCTGCCCGGTCAATTGATTACTCTTCCACTTGGTCCTTTAATCTTCATGAACTCATGCAGCTGACTTGAACCAACATGTTTAACCCTTTGATTTTTACGTCACCAAATTTTTAATCAGTCTGAAAATCGTGTCTAAGGCATTTACGACTGGAAAACTTCTTCGATTGAAGAAATTAGTAATTATCGACAGGTTGCAGGATGTAATGTTGCACTTAAGCAATTGTGCATTTATAGAAGACGGACAGCAAATGGGATCATTTCAAACCTTCGACCCGCTGAGAGTCGAGAGACGGGGAAACTCGTATAACATACGTTTAACCTCCTGAGTACAACCATTGCGTACAGAGCTATCTACGACATTAAATTCATAAGGCATAATCCTGAAGTTATCCAATTACGTTCACTCGCTTTGCAATATTTAATAAACAGCATACACGTCCTTCGTAAATTTTTCCACCTTACGAACCATAACAGAGTAATAGTTTGATTAATCCTTACTGAGATGACACACCACATTTGAGGTTTGTCATATTAAAACGTAACCATTAGATTTACATTTTCAATTTAGCACGATAGCTTCAAACTTACGTTATCAAGATCAAGCACATCAACACCGTCAGATGCAAGAAGGTTATTGTGAAGCTCGAAAATTGATTTGATGAACCAACTAAAACTTTTTTACTCGTAATTCTATTTATGTCGATTTTGATAGCTTTTTTGCTGTCATTAGCAATCCCTATGTATTTGTCCGATGTTTATTTGTACGATTTTATCGCTTGAACGTGTTGAGCTTTTCGTAGCAACATCATTTGTCTCGTTCATCACTCTAATGGCTGTGTAATGACGGTTGGGCTAAACGTACCTTTTTTTTGTAATCAGAGAGAGAGAGAGAGAGGGAGCGAGAGTGTGAGCAGTATCTGATTCGCTCTCTGACTGGAGGAAGCGATTGGTGGAAAATGACGACCTACATGTGTCTGTGTCTGTCCACTTCTTTCAGCGGGGATCTGTTCATTCTTTCGTGTAATGGTATGGAGTACGCCGGCAGCACAGTACCTAAATAGTTGGAAGGGGTGACTGTGATAATCAGAAATTTCGTGTAATTCTACAACGCTAGACGATTGGTGGGTTGAAATTTGTAGGACTAAAAAGTAGGGTTGTGCAACGAAAACGTAATTTATATAACAAAAATAAATAACGAGCTTATTGACTATTTTATCTGTATATCTCCATAAAAATAGAATTCGTATATCAGATCTAATAACTCTTTGAGAAAATTACTAGTTATACTTGTAACTAACATCTAACATCAGTTAGATTTGCTTGATTAAGAGAATAATGAAAACGTTCAGTAAATAATTGCTTTTAGACTCATTAATTTTGTCGATTAATAAAATATTCAATAAAAATATCGTATTCCAAAAATTAAAATTAAAAAATACTAAATGAATTCTAGTGAAGTTGCTTCTTGTATTTTATAGAACAGATGTTGAGTTATTTCTTTCTTCAGTTTTAAATTACCTATTTTACGGTTCTGCTATACAAAGTAGAATATAAGAATATTTGTAAAATACATCATCGCTATCTTTTTAATAATAGTTAAGTTCTGATCTACACAATTGTTTTACAGTAAAACTATATAACTGCAAAGCAGAAGGATCAGGGTTTGTTTCTCAGATCAGAGTCTTGAAAAATTTAACACGTTAAAACCCATCGTAAGTATCCCATAACAATAATCGTTGCAAATGACAAACTTGACTAAGTTGATGCGACTTTCTTGATAAAATAAAAAGTATCCGAAGTATATTTTTGTTTTGGTTCCTTTAAAATGTTTCCATTTTTATTGATCGCACGTTACTTTCAAAAATACATTAAAGCTGGTAGCCTACATGGATTATAATTCGTTGAATTTAGAAAGTAATAGTTTCCTTGCATTAGTTTTTGCTTTTTTTACTAATTTTATGAAAATGAAAGGAGTAAAAGGAGGTAAATGTTAACAGTAATCATGCATTCACTTTGGCTGCACTTTTTGCTTGCGTTTGTGGAGTTCCTACATAAATGGAAAGGGCAATCTAAGTTTATGAAGTTGTTTTATTTAACTCATTTTGGAATAATTATTCAAAATTTACTGTCTTGAAAGTTTTCTTGAAGGTATAAAACCTTCATAATTAATTTTACTTTATTTATAATCAGAATATACAATATTTAGAAACTTCCCTTAATGGTAGTCCAATTGTAAAACTGTTACGAGCAATATTTGTGTAGTTAAAATTATTTCCCAAGTTCATGTCCTACAGTGTTTTCTCCGTAAAATGCATTAAATACATTGGTTGTAGTGTGAAAGAAGTTAAATGAGTAAGATTGGGCCTTTCAAGGTTTTCGGGGAAGTCGAAACTGTTGTTTATTGTATTTTTTTATTGTGTCGCTCAGGAATTAATACACGCGACTAATAAAGGACTGCTTATACTGGGTCATCGAGAAAAGTTGCATCCATTTAAAAAAAGATTCAGTTTAAAAACTACTGGAGACTGTCATAATTTTTTTGTTAGAAACAGAAAATATTAAAATTTTTTTGTTGATACAACTGTACCACAAATTGAATAAATTGAACTGGAAAACAACAATGACATAATTTGGCAGCATGCCAGTGCGCCTTTTCATTTCAGTCTTCTAGTGCGCCACGCCCTCAATGAAAGGTTCCCTGACTGATGGATCGGTAGGACCGGTCCTGTGATTTGGCCTCCGAGGAATCCAGATTTAACCCCACTTGATTTTTTCTTCTGGGAATGTGTTAAAAATCATGTCTAAATAGAGAAGATTCGAAATGTGAATCATTTACGACAACGAATTGCTACTTGTGTTGCTTCGGTCTCGCTCGTTAAAACACAGCGCACCCGGACAGAGGTCGACTATCGTTTAGATATGTGCAGAGCAACCAATGGTGCTCATATAGAAACTTGTTGTTGTTTAGGTCATCAGCCGAAAGGCTGGTTTGAACCTGTAGAGGTTTTACTAAGTAAAACGAGGAGTGTGGTGGTTTACCATTGCCTTCCTCACTGAGTAAAAAAAGTACGCTTTTCAGCATGCCGGGCCCTCTGAAAAGCATATATTTTCCACTCTGCAAATGACACCTTTACTTCATTCACCACAGATTGCATTCACCACAGATTGAGTGTAATTAATTTGACAGTCCACCTGTCTGTTATGGGCAACATAGAAACTTATTAAATTGTAAAAAAACTTTAATATTTTCTGTTTGCAACAAAAAAAGAATTTATGACTTTATCTCCAGTAGTTTTTAAACTAATTTTTCGAAATGGATGCAACCTTTCTTTGTAACCCGGTACCATTTAAGGTATCCAATCTCTAGTAATGATGAGAATCATTAATGAACATAATGGTTCAGTTCTGTAACATTTTCTTTCAGTAATTCATTTTCACTTACAAACCTGTTACTCATGGAGACAACTTTCCTATACGGTAACAAGAACTATGTTGTTCTTCAAACGCTTTAAGTTTTATCATCTGTTTTCATTTCCTCCTTGAAATTTACAATCAGTTTGTTATTTCATCTTTCTGATTTTCTGTTAAAATCACTAGAACTTGATTCTAGGGTTTCTAGGGTTTCCGTATTTATTTTTCGTAATAATAAAGCGCTGTTTTAAAATAGTTTATTAAATTTAATTATAAATAAAATTGTGTCGACCAATGTGAGTTGTTCTTTTACACTCATAAACACTGAAATAAATCACTGTTTAATTTCCTATAAAGGAATATTGAAACGAGACATATTGCAAAACTGTCACTGAATTACATGCTTTTATGGCTTAGGCAATATTGCATTATTGTATATCTGTATTACAAGCGATGAATGGTAGAAATGGAACTCTAGCATTAGATGACTTCCATTCAGTGGGTCAGTGTGTTGTCGACCACTGTTTCCTGCGTGCTGAATAAAAACACGATACATTTAGTCATTTACATTTTAACAGGAACTTTTTTGTACTCATTATTAGTCATCGTATTATTTTATTATTTTTTTCTTTGTCAATACCAAAGCTCCTAACAGGCTTCTTTCTTGAAACCAAATTTTGATAATTCTTTATTAATTTCTACTTTCTTTTGCCCTATATGAATATATAGAGGAGGAAAGTAACCCATTGTCTTCATGTCGATTTTTTGAAATCGATTTTTCACCGGATATACACGTTTTTAGACCCCTGCACAAAAAAAACATGTTTTTACAATCGGACTATGTGTGTGGTCGCGCGCGTGTGTGTGAACAAAATATCTCAAGAACGGAATATTATACGAAGTTGAAACTTGGAACTTAAGTTAGGTACAACTAGAGAACCCGACACGAACATTTTCATCAATTCGATCAACCGGAAGTATCAGTTTATTCGTGTAAGTTTTCGCTTTTTGCGATTTTCTCAAAAACGGCTCTTAAAAAAAACACGGCTTTCAAAAACGGTTTTTTAAAAAATATCCTCATTTACTACATTTTGTATGCTCTACTAGGAAGGGTAAGGCTGATCCTGTGCTTTGGCCTCCGAAGAGTCCAGATTTAACCCCACTTGATTTTTTCTTCTGGTACCATGTCTGCTGAAATTCTTGATGAGGCTGTACTCTCGTACAAAACAATGTTTTTTCTTTAAAATTGTGGCATTATTATCCATTTTAGGACAAAAGTGTGTATAATCTAAGTCGTAAAACATTTTAAAACCTACAACTTTTTATCGTATTGTTTTTTTGGATAACACTTAGTTTAGCGGTAAATAGTGACTTTGTGTTTTTTTTTCATCAAAATCTGTTAACAAAATTGAATTTTTGAAAATGCGGAGTATGTTTTTGTATAGCGTTTGAATTGTTTGTATCAAAGATTGTTTTTATCTACAAAAATATTTCTCTGAAATCCGTGATTTTTCATTTATGAGAAATTCGGACAGATTGAAAATCATGAGAAACTGGTTTCTACTAATTTTTTCCAACAAACTGTACATTCTTTTACAGCCTTCTAAAAGGTTGCTGCGGTAATGGTCAAATCTATTTTCGTTCCTTGTTTCTAATTGTTTGCGGTGAACGTAATTCTTTCTTTCTGGTTGGAAGGAAATTTTCACTCTAAAGGAGGTTTACTTGTGTTTACTGTAGGAAACGAGATGGGAAGTAGTTGTTATCTTTTTGTGTATTACAGTATAAGTAATTTTTGTAAAGCGTTGTTGAATGTTTTACTCGTATGTCAACTCCAACAACAGCATTGACTCGAACAATGAATATATATTATGTTTTTATCTGTCGTTAGGTCATAAGGTTTATTTGTATTAAATATTCGTTAGAACAATTGAAGTAAATTACTGCTTAAGCTTTAGATGCGTGTTTTGTCGTACAATTACGCCGGTAAAAATACAGCATCATGCTCTTTTGCTGTTGTAGTACGCATCGTATACTCC
This sequence comes from Catonia carolina, assembly GCA_035578175.1. Taxonomy (NCBI): domain Eukaryota; kingdom Metazoa; phylum Arthropoda; class Insecta; order Hemiptera; family Achilidae; genus Catonia; species Catonia carolina. The sequence goes on along the minus strand of JAQMRL010000001.1, from coordinate 139,024,696 downwards.
GGTCAGCTGCTGCTACTGCTTGTAACAACCACGATTAGTACTAAATACTCGTTCTGTTACTCTTTTGGAATGTTTTTTTATCGATATACCCTAATTGATTGTAACATAAACTCTTGAAACAAAATATTGCAACAAACCTAGCAATCAATATAATTTGCCTATGTTTTGATGTGTTAAACAATGACCTTATCTTAGTCGGATAGTTTATTTAGTTGTTGTTGGTACATACAGAACAGATGAAATACTAAATATTTCAGTTCTTCCAAGCGAGAAATAAAAACATGTTTTAACAAAACGTATGTTATTATTCACTGATTGGTTTTACGATCATTTACGCGTCATAACAGGGTAACGATATATTTGATTTTCTGATCTTGAAAAAGAACCACGCAGATGGTGTTCATAGTCACCTGCAAAATGATGAGTTATAGGGTTAAGAATTTTTGAGCAGTGGTTTTTGCGTTATTGTTAAGTTTATTTAAGTTGGTTATTTTTCAATGCCGGTTTTACCATTTTGTACGAAAACAGAAGGAAAACTAGCCAGGCGGTAGTCTTATTTATTAAATCCGCAATGTAGTCAGATTAATCGCATCCATTAACTGGTAGATATATAATTTATTGCGTTTTGTTATAAATATTCATTAAATATTTAATAACAACTCTGGTCAGGTGTGGTTGCTGCTGTATTCTCTTCATTTATCGACCTGCATCTGAACGTAACAGTACCCTATTAACAGGTTTTGCTTGTATTATGAAATCGGACTTTTGGTCCAGGTCATTCGAAGCCGGTTGTGTGAAGTTCCATCTTCCTAATCATTCGCCCAGTTCCGCCTGAAATTTGACATGTTCTTCAATCCACTTGCATAAACTGGTCAAGCAGCATACTTATTATACACCGAGGTCGCCAGGAATGCACGCAACTGGATCAGAAACGCATAATACCTTGTTATAATATAAAAAAATAATTCAGGATTTTTGGACCTAATACCTAATTGTTATAGCTTAGTTAAATCCTGTTTACAGTATTAATTGATTAATTCTCTACAACACTTTAAATAAAATCGAAATATACGTATTTTAACTAACACACGTAGTGAACTAAACTTTTTTTTGTGAATAAAAATTAACATTTTTTGTACAATAATCGTCATGCGCTATTTATTTCATTTTGTAAGCGATCAAATCGAAATCGGAACTGTACTAATGTAACCTTTAAAGTATAAGTAGAACGTTGGATTATTCCTAGATATTCCCAGGCTTTAGAAATAACCAATCCCCTTTCTGAGTTTCTTTCCGGCAGGAAGCAAACTTGGACTGGGTCGTCTCGTGTAAATAAATCCAGTCGAGTTATCAAAACATTAGAAGAATTTTAAAATACGTGTTTTTAATTTTTCGACCGGGTACTGTTTCATGCTCTCAGAATTATGTTGAATAAATTCTACATTTGTTAAAATTTTCAGATTTTTCATGTTTGTTCCCTAAAACGCCTAAGGCTTCCTTTTCTGCGTCAGTTTTGTTACTGTCTTACCAACCAGGAACTCTTTCCACTCGAATAGAAAGTAATATAATACCGTGTGAATTCACGATGTATTTCCGGATGATTGTAGGCCCTACTGTGTTCAAAAAATAATTATTTACACACTTTCAAATTTCTGTAAATTTAAACTTTAACTAATTTCATCCAAAGTCTAGCAGTGAAGCGTTAGACTACAAAGCTAAAAGTCCTGGTCCATTTCCGATTAGTGTTGGAAACATTGTTAAAATGTTGCAGGCCCAAAGAAATAGGTTGTTATTGACCTTAAGTAGCTGATGTTACTGTAAATTTACCAAGAAAGTCAAATTACTTATACTGGATTTATGTGTTTTAACGCTTACATTTCGAGTATTGTGAATATTGTGAAATACACGAGTTCCGTATTTAAGAATTATTTATTCAGTAATTAATTTTGTCAGGATATTTTTGCCTCAATAAATAAGTAAATACTGTTTATAAATGACTGACTGTTCGGTGGCTTAATTTGAAGATCGATTGTTCGTTCATATGCACTCGACTACGGAGTTGAGAATCCGGATTCATTTCCAGGCTAGGGTCTGGATGAATCAATTATTTCTTTTTAACCGTTCCAAATCCAAAGCAGTCGTTGATGATCCTGACAGATTATGCACACCTAATCTTAGAAAAAGGAGCATATTGAAAATGGTTAAATGCTATCTGATCTAACTACTTCAACGGCTCTCTTAAGAATGGACTAAGGATTTTAATAACGGTTTGAGAAGTAGGATACAGTATAATTGTGATTCTAGAAATTCACAATCATATTAAAACATCTCATTAAATAGGCCTATTACTTTCGCATAAATAGCATTATTAGTTATTGTACTTTGTTGTAGCAGTTCCTTGTACAAGAAAGTACCACCTTCAACAACTACCTATTAGTTTACGTGCTTTATTTCTGACAAAATTGTCTTTGTACTGTAGTTGTATGTAGTACGCCTACTACAACTATTCTTAATAGTTTGCGTGTAGCAACTTTCATTCAACATTACCGTGTTATTCACAATCAACATTATGGAACTTGCGCAACCACAGAGGTCAAGGACACGGCCAATGTTAAAACTTCCCATCGGTATCGAATTCTAGTATAGGTTTTCAATTAGACCTAGTTACCGGTTCGCTGAAGAGTTCGTGAGACTGGTTGAAACTTGTTGCCAAAATTTGCTATCAGAATTTAGCAGTAATAACTGCTGTTACTACATAATTACAAATTTAATCAATTTCTTTAGAATTTTTCTTGGATGTCTATAATTAGAAGATATTCAAATTTGTAATATCACCGGTCTTTATTCGTTCCACTAAAATTGATACCTTGTAATATTATGAGAGCGGTTTGACATAATTCATTCATTCAGCTCGAAATTAGATAATTCATAATATATGCTGACTTAGTAATTTCAACTGACCTTGATCTTCAATAACTATTGGTTATAGGAAAAGGAATTCAAACAACTTAAGTAATGATAAGTTGTTTTAATTTTCAAACGTGAATTTATTTTATTAATGATTGGTGAAGCAACGGTTCTATCATAGGCTTGGTACTCTGTAGTTTACCCAGTAGGAACTTATTACTAGAATTTCTTTTTGTTACGGTACATTTAAGAATATTGTGTACTAACGTAATAATTATTTTTAATTGACCTATGCATTTTTATACATGGTGATTTGGAATTGCACTTTAATCTCTCGGGATCTGTATCTAGACTTAAAACTGAGAAAAACTTCATAAAAATGTAGGTCCTAAAACGCCCTTTATTGCCCTTTATGAAAGTAGTCAACATTCTTCGTGTTGGTATTGAAATAGAAAATGATCTTATTTTTCGTTTTGTTTAGCATTTTAAGATATCAGTTGTTGTTATACTGATGATAAAATATTACTCATTAACCAATGGAATTCTTTTATTCCCAAGTGTCGTGAAGATTATTTTTTGAGAGGTTATAATTTTTTTATAAAACTTTTTAAAGAAAATAAAATTGGTTTGAAAATGTACGTATTTCTGAAAAGTGTTAATGGATGAAGGGCAATCCGAATTCACTTTTCAATAAACCCAAAGATCTAGCTAAGTAAGTGTTAAATATTAAATTTTGGTACAAATTAATGTTAACACAAAACCCTAATTCAAAATCGAATCTGTACAGTCATGTAATAATTTTCAAGATAAAATGTTTATTTTAGTTATTTAGTTGTTGGGTAATTTACTTCAACTTAAATTGATTGTAAATGTGAAACCAATAGAGTTGTCAAAAAGCATCATCATTTATCTCAACAATAGGAGATGTTACTTATGATTACTCCCATTAAAAAAGTGTGCCATTAAAAACTCTGCTACTGGTAACCATTGGTATATTTAATCATACATCTCTGTCATTCTATTATTTATTTCTCATTCATAACCTTTAAAGAGAGTGGTAATTTGTTGTTTTTTTTGACAGGTATCAGTCTAAAGTGACTTATCCGCAAACATCAAGTACCAAACACCAAGGAAGCTTTTATTCAAAAGATAAACAGCAAGACTACAAATTGTTTCATCAAATACCATCATCATCACATCTGCTAGCCAATTATGATCCATTCTACAGCCCTCTGCTATCAAGGCTAGACAGCATTTTTAAACAGTTAGGGTAAGTATGGAAAATGTGGTGAGAAACTTTCTCCTCTTGTTTTCTTTAGTAGCAGATAAAAATCTGTTGACTTATAAAAATTCATGATTAATTTTTAACGATATTCCTGTTGTTTGTGCATTGTAATCCCAAACTTCAAGGTCATAATACTGTGTTTGGTTTTGTAGTTTCTCTCTTTGATGAAACCATTGATATTTGATAAAACAATGGGCCAAATGTAAAGAACAAAATAAATGCTCTTTCTCCCTTCTTTGAAGCAAATCCTTCAAAATATGCAAATAGAAAATAAAAGGTTCACCTCATGCCCGTACTTATGTGTGAGCTAGCAAATGTATGGAAACTTAAGGTCTTAGTTTTGAGCAAATCCTTCAAAGAAAATCTAAGCTTGCTTATTAGTACGCTCATGCTTAAAAAATTGAATCTTATAAAACAGCCAATTTTACTTCATACTCATGCTAACTGGCATTTGCTCTGTTCTCTTGATACGACGCAATGACTTGTTAAGGTTGTTAAAATCATCAGACCAAAGGAATTGAAACGCTAGCACTTCTACTAAGTAAGTTAAGAAGTGAAGTGTTTCGCTTGGGATTTTCTCAGTAGATTGAAATATTATATGACTGCTTTTAAATATGCTAAGCTCTCTCAAATAAATTTTACTCTTCCAACCAGAAATTGACTCTTTTATTTCTTTCATTAATTTTATATCACAGTGATGAAACTTACACTAACTGTACTGACTAAAAGCTCAGTGTTTAAATTATTGTTAGTTTCCTTTGAATGAAAAAGGAACAATTTATTATTGATGTAAATATTGAGTACAAATAAGTGACATTAGAATTATGGTAGGAGGAAATGACATAGATCAATCTCTAATGCAAGATTAATGGGATATGGAATCTAGGAAGGGAAACATGACAGAATTGCTGTTAAGCAGCCTCCAAGAGCAAAGATAATGAAGTCAATTTGTAGTATTTGATTTAATTGTGTGGCACATAAAGTCACTCTTGTAATATTTAATGAGAGATGAACTTTAGTAATAGTTTTGGTTACCACTGTTTTCCTGGAAGCAGATAATTTACATTCATTTAATAGAATACATAGTGAATCAAAAGTTTAAAATCAACTAAAATAGATTTTATGTTTGCAATGAGACTATGGTTAATAGTATTTTAAACAACATCATTCCCATAATAATTATGGTTTACAGAGTCATCTGTTGCTAACTGGTTAAATTACAGAATTAACTTTCAACTGTAGTTGTTTAATTTAACTGTTATTTCTAATACTCACACAGTTTAATGTTCATACTTCACAGATTGTAACACCATAATAAAATTTATTAATTATGGTTATTAGAGAGTACTAGAACAGAATGTTGGGTTACTGGGTTATTGGAAAGAAATTCTATAGAATTAAATTTTTAGCTAAATAATTTTCTTTCGATTCATTTTTCTGTTGTATTTTATTTCAATGATTCTAATGCATAAATATTTTTAATTTCCTTACAAACTCTTTTAGCTGCCTTGATTTTAATTTTTTTACTTCCTCTTGCCTATATGAACATATAGGAAGGAATATAGGAAGGAAGTATTGTTTTCATATTTTTCGAAATATTCATAATATTGTTCTCATATTCTCAAACATTCATAATATTGTTTTCATATTTTTCGAGTTTTCATCGGATCTACACGTTTTCAGACCCCCTGAACCCAAAAAAACATGTTTTTAGCGATTGGTTTCTGTGTGTGTGTGTGTGTGTGTGTTTGTGTTTGTGCGTGTGTGTGAATAGAATATCTCAAGAACGGAACATTGTATGAACTTGAAACTTGAAACTTAAGTTAGACACCACTACCGGACACAACACGAACATTTTCATCAAAATCGGTCAACCGGAAGTCGTAGTTCATTCGTGTAATTTTTCTTTTCTTTAGCGGTTTACTCATAAACGGGTCCTACGATTTTTTTAAAAATCGCCTCGTTTACTAAATTTTTTATCTTTACAAGATAGGGTAGGCGTCATGTCTGCTGAAATTCTTGGAGAGACTGTTTTCACGTAAATTTTTTTTTTAAGATTGCGGCTTTAATATAAATTTTAGCGCAAAAACGTATATACTAAAAATTGTAGAGAATTTTAAATCCTACAACTTTTATTACAAACATTTTTTTGTATAACGCTTAGTTTAGCGGTAATTAGCGATTTTCCGTTTTTTTCTCATGAAATAGTGTGAAAAAATCGAATTTTAAGATTTCAGCCTTAGTATGCATTTTACAACAAAAGAGTAGGCCTATATAATAAAATTTATAGGAAATTAAAAGATCTACAACTTTTATTTGAAGCATTTTTCTCTACAGATCCTAGTTTAGCGCGTAAAAGAGTAATTTTCCGTATTTTTAAGCCAAACTGATGTTGATTTTCATTTGCGTCTTTCACTTATGATTAAAATTAGGTTATGTTTGTTAAGGTTAGTTTTTTGTTTAAATCTAATGTTTTATTACTAATGTTAAGTTATATTGTTCATAATTTACACTGGCATGAGAAAGTTGTGTGAGTGTTTCACACCAGATTTTTTTATGATTTTATTCAAACATAAACATAACATGTTTCGATGGATTCACCATCATCAGAGTACAGAAAGTAACAAAAATTAAAACTATGTTATTAAAATTTTTATAGAACATTTAGTTTTTTCAGTAATCTGTGTAAAACTATCTAATTGTTCAAATACATCCAAATTAACGAGTTTTATACAGATAAATGAACAAAATACTTTTTCTATAAAGTTTTTGTTGTTTTATAAATTTTGATGATTGTGGTTCCACCGAAACATGTTTTAAATAGAATTAAAGGTTACATGTGATTTGATTGTAATGTGATTTTATGGTAATTTAAAGATTTGATTAAAATTTTTAAGTCCTAGTATGAACTGTGTAAAAGGGGTCCTAAATTATTTGAGGAATATTAAATTAACAAATTATTAAAACCAAGGCAGCTAAAAAAGATTAATTAAGAAATTAAAATTTTTTATTTGAGTTCATCACAAGCTGCAAAATGCATTATAAAGATTTATTTAATTGATTAACCAAAAATTAATAATATGTAATTAAAAACAATGCAAATATTTCAGGTTTTTTAAATGAAATGTTAAACTGTGTTCAAGTTTTGTTTTAGTTGCCATAAATTATGGCAACTGTTCATTTGTGCTTCCTATACTGTAGTTATAAGTACTTAGTGAAATTTATCGTTTATAAACATCTCTAAAATTCTGTTTTTAGTTTACTTGTTCATTTCTATTTAAAAACCAAACTTATTAACAAGTTAAGCAAAAATGTATTTGTTTGATGTATGCCCGATTGTTAGACTGCTTTTGCTGAGCTTTTTCTTCTCTAATAACCAATTAGTTTTTTTACTGAAAATTATTTTTTAATGCATTCTTAGAGTAGTTAATTATTATTATTAATAATAGTAATAGTTAAATTATTATATTTTAATTTGTGTTATTGGAGTGGGTGTACTTCGATTTCAAATTACCATCTGCTACTTTTTCTTGTTTGCAAAGAAAGGCACAGCACAACAAATTGTCTTCTGTTAACTAAATTATTGTGCACTTCATGTGATAAAAGTTTTATATTTATTGTACACTACACAGAAATTGTAATTTATCATGTTCGTATGTACTAATCATTACTTCAAAATTAAGTGAGTGTTTATTACATAGTTACCACACACTTAATTTCTATTAGGAAATTTCTATAAGTTCTATTAGGAACTGTGTAAAAAATGGTCATAAATTATTTGAGGAATATTATTTGTTACATTATTTTGCTGTTAGAAAAAAAAACAATTAATTTTGAATGCGTGTTAATGTAGAACCAATTAAGATGTGGAACAGGGCAACTTCATGTCTAAGGACATTATCATTTTTTATGACAATATAGAAATCATAAAAATGTGTTGACTGGTAACTTGGTTTCACCATATTAAATTCAAATTAAGTGGCTAATTTAAACTCAATTTTGACTCACATAATATATTTCTGTTTTAAATCATTAGTAATTTTGTTTATTAGTGACCATTTATTAAGATTTGTACCATATGGAACACATTATTTATGATGGTAAGGTGAAATCATGAAAAAACATAATTTTTACAATTACAATATCATTAAAAAAATAATTATCATAATATATTATTCTATCAATGTAATAATAATAATTATTGTATTAATAGAATAATTTGTTATTGCCCTATGATTATTCTAACATAGAAATCATAGATGTGTTGACTACTGGTTACTTGCTTTTATTATCTCTGTCTTCAAATAATTCATGTTTTAAACGTTGATCAGAAAAACAATTTATATATATTTGGGAACACTCATTTCTTAGCAACAGATTATTTTAACAAATTAATTTCATAATTTTACAAGGCAGATAAATTTCGGTTGGTTGTTGTTCTCATGCTGAATGATGTCTTAAGTTATCTTAAATATTAAGGGGACAGTCTACCCAGAAAAATAAAAATAAATACTTGCCTGAAAAGCTACTCTTTTGTATGTTAAATAAATTTATTGGTCATAAGTCCTAAATGATATGCCTTATACCCCAAAAAACTGAAGACTGAAGATGAGATCTAGCCAATAACAGCCTCTTCGGTAAGTCACACTCTGTTCCACCGAACTCCAACTGACTTTTTGTTAGGCTGTCAGCCACAGCGAGACCACAACATGACAATGCAGGATACGATTAACAAAAGTCAACTGGCTCTGTGCTGTGATTAGGTTGCTATACTCCGCATTCATCTACAGTCTCTAGTTCATTAAGGTTTTTTTATAATGATATTAACTGTATGCAGACACATTTGAAAATAATTACAACCCATAAAATTTGGTTCTTATGAGATGTGATAATACTATACTGAAAGTCTACCTGTCCAATTTTGCTCATACTATTTGTAACTAAAAAGGAGACTGATAATTTACAGTACGCAGACAGAGCATAAATGGCTTTATATTTTAAGCACATATAAAAATTAAATTTGAATTATCACAAAACAATTTTTTTCTTGCCTTTTTCAATTATACCAGAAACATTAAAAATCCTTTTACATTGAAAACAAATCACTATTAGAAATTTTATAGAAATAAATATGCCAAGAAATAATTTTTTTTTACAAAAAATCAAAGATATCTGTTTTAACAAATTAAGTTGTACCACTTCTAGTGTTTGTAAAACATTCCCTTTATACATTAAAAAAAAATTACTAATAGAAATTTATAGAATCCATTGTATATGCCAGTGCAATAATTTTTGTACAAAAAATCAAAAATATCTGTTTTAACAAATGAAGTTACACCACTTCTAGTGATAGAAAACATTCCCTTTGTGCGTTAAAAAAATTACTGATAGAAATTTATAGAATCCAACGTATATGCCAGACCAATAAATATTGTACAAAAAAATAAAGATGTCTGTTTAACAAATAAAGTTGCACCACCTCTAGTTTTTGGAAAATATCAAAATGTAATTTGCAGAAAACAGAAAGAGAGGATAAAAAACTGATGTAGAACATTCTACATGAAGCTGTTCTCTTTTAGAACGTCTTACAATCTATATTTGTTTTCTAATGTTGTTTTTGAGTGCCATATTTGTATTTCTGTGTCAAATTTACAATTAAAATATTTTTACATTAATACACCCTACACATAATTACTACAGCAAAATAAATAAATACAACATAAAATACAAAGTTACTCTAATCTGAAAGTTTTAACCAACATGCTTATATAACTGTTTGGAAATAACAAAAAATATTTATTTAAATAGTAAAATTTACCACCATCATTTCTACATAAATAAGTACATATTTTTAATAACATTTCCTAATGAAAAAAGTAATTACTTTTATTTTTATGGGTTAAAAACAGTAAGCAGAATCAACCCTTGAAATATCAAATGAAATGCCTGCTAATTCCTGTTCTTCTATCTGAGGGAGTGCTATTATTGAATGGAACACAACTGGAAAGAATAGTGTGTATTTCAAACTATAAAACACAAAAGATTTATTATGCTATTTTATTTCTAAGTTAAGTTTTTAAATTTTTCATCCTAGGTCAACTTTTATCAAGACTTAGGCTTATCAAAAACATATTTTTTTAAATTTCTAACCAATATATTTGAAAAATGAGTATCTGTCCTTAATCACATTTTAATTGTATAGAAATAAAACAATATTTTTCCTAAAACAATAATGCCTAAACAATGCCTAAAACAATTCCTAATTACAAAAAAAAAATGATTTTCTGAGTGGACTTATTCCGTAGACAGCAGTCCTTTATAACTGATCAAGTGCTTAATTCATGAAAGTAATCTATTATGTTACTAAATTATAAATTATATTTCTATGTGTATTATAAATTACAGAATATTTTTGTGTTTTTTATTTAGATATTCAGGGGAAGGCTGCAGAGAGAGACTTGTATGTGACATGTACAACAATCCTGCTAAATTTGCACCTTTCAGTAACTTAGTTTCAGCTCAACTTAGTCGGTGAGTTACTCATAATATTTTACTATCCTTTGATGTCTAGTGTTGTAAATCAGTTGATTAGTGTTTTAATCAAAATTACGTGTAACATTATTTTTTATATAGATGAAATTTTCAAGAAAAGGAATCAGCAGTCTGCTATTGATATTGAAGCATGGTCTTTCCCATAATACTATTTTATTTGCTGACAATCAGTTCTAATAGCCAAGTCCATAGAGAAGCTCAAAGAGCCATTTATGTTTTCTAGAATTTTTACAGTTCCTACACCCTATGTGTGTCTAGCACAAAAAATAAAGTGAGGGCTTTTGTAAGAAGACCCCTTGTTAAGATCCAAGTTTGTAAATAATAACTGCCTTATTGAGCAGGTCAGAGCATTCAATTACTTGGGCTGCCAAATTGATTGGACCTAGAACTTGATGTTGACAAAAAATACATAATTTTTCGATAATGTGAAGAAGATTGCTACTTAATAGTCACTATTAAGGACAAATCTCAACTACACTGAGAAATAGTGCTTACAAACATAATTATTTTGAAGAGATTTGAGAATGTAATGACAGTTACGACTCTTGTTGCAACAGTGAAAATTGAGCTCTTGTAAGGGAAAGGAAGCATAAATTGGAAGCTGTGGAGATGTGTTTTCTACGGAGAGTCTAAGGTTGTATGAGACAAGTAACAATTCAAAATTCGGATGTAAGGATAGAGTTGCAGACAGCAAATATAAATGAGAGAACAAGTTATGATCACAATAAATGGATGGAGCATCGTCAAAGAATGAAGGAAAATACAATTCGAAAACAAATTCTGGGAGGATACAGGTTTGAGGGAAAAGAAAAATTGGGAAGAACTCTACAATACTGGGCGGAATTTCATTTATTTTATTTACAACTTCGTAATAAAAAATAAAACATGTTGATACTGAAATATGTCTGGTGGCCTATGCTGGGAAGAAGGGGAGAAGAAGATTTTATTGTTAGTTTAATGAATGTTGATTTCAAGTATGTATTAAGAAATATAGGCTGTACTTGGTTGTTATTAGTAACTACTCTATTAGAGCTTTGTTGATGTAAGCAGAGAACTGTAACCGTGATTGATGGTCATGATAGGACAGTTTATGAGAGATGGATTATTAAAGTACAATTCAAACTGAAATGAATTAATTATATCGATATGTGTAGCTTAATTTCATTGTAAGAAATTTGCTGAATTTAAGTAGCCTTTGGTTCCTTGTTCAGGTTACCTAAACAATTACTGGACAAAAGAACATCTAATCAAGTGTCAAAGATTAATTAATCGTCCAGTTTACCTAGGTTCACCTAGATTATGGAACTAAAAAAAAATGTAATATTGTATTAATCTGCTTGTAATTATGCTAAACCATTACAAAATTTTAGTGTATATTTTGTAAAATACATCCGCTCAACTGTGATTAGAAACACCTTGTTGTAAAGTAGTATAGATGGGGACTATACATGATTCTCATATACAAGCTGATCTTTTCAAAAATTAAAAGAAATCCCTCTTGAAACAAAAGAAACATTTCCTATTTCCTAGCTCAGACTATATTTAAACCAACAACTTGCCTAAAAGCACCACATCAAGATAAACAATTTATTTTAAACTGAAGTTTGAAGCAGACATGATTACTCTAGAATTTCATTTTTAGCCTGTGTGGATGTTCATGTATAACATTGTATTAAAATCCTGATTGCTGAAAATGAATAGAATTTTTGAAGGAAAAAGTTTATTCTAACACCATTGCAACAGACGATGAATTAACGAGGCTGATTGAAGAGGATTTGCTGCTGATAACTCGGCAATTTTTCAAAAACTCTTTAAGACTCATTTTTATTTCGTTGCTATCAGCGCATAGCTATTGATGGACAACAGTTTGAATAAAGGTTAATGAAACAAATTGTTTTCATTAATAATTTATCATCTTTCGTGTTTCTTTTATTTTATTACTTAAGTAACATTGTAATAAATCAAGAATTTAAAATGGTTATGCAAATAAAATTACTTTCTGCCATTTTGTTTTGATTAATCATAAGTAAATAAAAATCAAAGGTACTTTTTTACATATCTATTTATTATTTTTGTAATAAATTTATTATTTAGTATTTATTATTTATGTACTGGAAACTGTAAAGTTTCTGTAGAGTGTGCAATACGTCCGGCATATTAATTCAAAAATAGCAACCTCTTCGTCGGACACCCAGTATTTACTATATCACAAAGAACTTCATAATATAACTTTTATTTCTTACAACTTTTTCAATTTTCTTTTACAGATGAAATGGACTTTTTTAATAATACCTTTTATTTTTAATTGGGTATATTTGTGTGTTCATGTTAATTGTTTATCATTTTTATTTTTCGTGTGGTTGTGCTCTGTAATTATAATCCTGATGTGTGTTGTCATTTGTTTAGGCAAGTAAAAATTCATCTAAGTGAAACTTATTTACAGATAATGATAACACACATGATCAGGTAACTCTCACTAAAAAACATTTCTAGCTTGATCAAGTTAGAAAGCATTGCAGGTTTTCAAAATATATTTTTATTAATTTAAACAAGTATTTAAGTAACACTTTCATATGAAACATGTAAAAAGAACTTGTATGTACAATACTAAATATAAGTCTCTATACTTACCTACTTAAATGTCACTGCACTACCTACTTAAACGTTTTCACTCTCATCCAGTTTTCTAAATTTTCTAACTTAGTTTACCAGTTTCCTACTCGATAGAGAAGGAAACTGGTAAACTGGTATGATTGATAAATAATATAGTATTAATGATAAAGTAACATTAATGTTCAAGTGAAAACTGAATAAATTTGACTTCCTGTATTTAAATGAAAGTGCATGAGTAATATTCTCTTATTTACTTATGTGGTGTCCATTGTTTATTTTTCAATGTTTTAATTTTAGTTAACATTAGTGCATAATTTTGATAAAAATCTGCATACCATGTAGCCTAATTAGTAATTTCAGATATTTTCTTTTTTCTTTATAATAGTAATATTTTATAGTTATGCAGTATATCTTTTTAAAAAGTAAATTGTAATGAATTGTAGTTCTAGGGCAATAATATTGGATAATTTAAAAAAAATAAGTCTATTGGGCAATGGCTGTTTTGGTTAATTGCTCTTTTGCATATACAGTATTTATAAAATTCAATTTGTGCTTAGTCACTTTGTAATTCAACTGGATGAACTGTCTGTGGTAAATAAAAACTGTTTGCATTCTAGTAAATTAATCATTAATAAATTTATGTTTGGTAACCATAAACTTGGCAAAAAAGAATTACTCCAAAAATTGTATTAGATTCCATTTTTGTTTTTTATTAGGGGAGAGTATAACCAAAACAAAAACACTTTTTTTAAGGAGTGTGATGCTTATATTTTTTCAGTTTATCAAGGTGTATGGACACAAAGAAACACAAATTAGAATGTTATCCTAAATTTCATGATTTTATCATCACCACAACCCCATTAATAGGGGGAGGGATGAAAACCCAGTTTTTCGCAGACATAATCATATCTCAGTTGATATATCCCTAGAGATCAACTTGATTCAAAAACAGAAGAAAGAACAAAAACATATCTAGTAACCATACAATTTTTAACACTTTCTCTTTTTCTTTTCTTATTTTAATTTTATTTGTGTACATACAATCTGTTCAATTCATAACAATAAGCAAACCCATGACCCGATGAGATGAGGATGATTTGTATGATGTGTAAATGAAGTGTAGTCTTGTACAAACCCAGGCCTACCATTCCTGAGAGAGTATAGTTAATTGAACCCCAACCATCAAAGTACACTGGTAACTACTGTCTAGTATTCAAATCCGTACAAAAGTAACTACCTTTACTAGGATTCAAATTGAAGAGCCCGGTGCAAGAACCAGACAACTCCATTTTTTTAAATTTTTTAGGAGAGACAAAAAACGGAACAAAAATTCAAATTTAGAAATTAGTACTGTAACTTCATTTTAAATAGTGAATTTTCTTTGCTACAAAATAATCGGTATATATTTTTTAAATTTTATTATTTTTTCTTTTGCTTTGGGACCAAATTTATTGGGAGCCATCTGGTTGTTTGACCCCGTTGAGAGGTTACCTTGATTTAATGCAGACAAACACAAATAAAATGACTCAAATTTCAACAGAAGATGATTTATTTTATACAAAAACATTTTATACAAATTTATTTTATTAATTTATGAATTTAAAATACTTCATCATCATCAGCCGTTTCATTTTCATTTACTGCAACATTCGCTGTTTCAAGTTTGTTGTAGAACCATAAACAGTCAGGTGGAACATACTTGCTTGCAATAACTTTTATATCTTTTGCTTTATTTGGATTGATTTTTAATAAATTTGTGTACAGAAATCTTTGTTGTTCTGGCAAAGAAAGCGTAGTATTAGGCTTTTCTAATGTAAATGAGTCTCTTATCATATTACTTGGCGAAACACTGCACACTATTTTTTCATTGTTGTATTCAACAAATCTATACTTGGATATTGTAAACTTCTGTTTTTTTCGTTGCAAATGGTTTTTTTAAAAATTTCATTAAAATGATTGGTAAATGCAAGGAACATATTTTGTTTAACCTCAATGACAGTGAACTTGCGACTTGTGTTTTTAACTAACTCGTGATACTCCTCTGGCAAAAATATTCTCTCTCGTTTACGCTTTTCCTTTTCAATTAATTCAAATGTGCGGTCACACGGTAGAAAACTATGGCTGGGTTCAGGGTAGCGGTGAAAAATTTTATGGAATCTTTTAAGTCCTTTAACCAACGTATAAAAGTACTGAAAAAGTGCATTGTTTTTATTCTGGGATGAACAGTTATCCGAGAAAAGATAAAGAATTTTTACACCATGGCCTACATAAAGTTGGTACCAAAGAACTATCAAATGTCATGTCAGGCTGCACATAATCTGGATTACTGTCAGTATTATCTACTTCACTGTCACTATTAAGTAATAAATTACTCATATTTCATACAAAAAAATCAGCACGTAAAAAAAAGGACCACTTACAAACAATAACCTCAACTTTCAATGTAGCAAACAATAACCTCAAAGAATGACTTTACAAAACATCTGTGCATAACACTGACTCTAGTGGGGAAAATATGAACTACATACGGGTCAAGAAACAGACAGCTCCTGGAGCTGTCTCTTTCTTCCCCCGGCTAAAAGAATAAAATATGAGAAGACAGCTCCATTTCTGTTATATCTTTATAAGCAATGAATGGAGCTATCTCGTTTTTAAACCAAATGAAAGTGTTTTTTTTTGCTATGCAAAGCAGCACATAACACAAAATGACAAAAAAGTGGAGCTGTCTGGTTCTTGCACCGGGCTCTTCAATTAGGAACCTATGTCTCTGAAAATCAGCTGTTAAACGGCTGACTCACAGCGACGACTTTACCTCTAGACCAACCCGGTGGGTTACAATACACTTTCTAAGAACATTTTTATTGATTTTCAGTTTTCTTCATAAATCTTTTTTGCATTTTTAACTTTTAAACTCTATGAACATTTTTAATGGAGCAAAATATGCTGACTTAGAGGAAAAAAGCATCTATTTACTTCAATTACAATTCAAGTTATGACTAATTTATAGTATTTATAAAACAATGAAATTATAATTTTTGAAAATAAGTAATATTAGAAGAGAAAGTCGCAGGATGTTGAATGTGAAATGAGGAACGCAAGCCTGATTGCAACACCTGAAATTTCAGATTCTTTAGGTACTGCTTCAGAACAAATCCATCAGCTTAAAACACAAAAGTGAAAGTAAGCCTTCAAATTTCTTTCTAGAAAATATAGTTCATAACACACTTTAAGCCAGTACCAAGAGAACTGCATGTCGATAAAAAAATTAATATCTTGGCAAGTGCATGGAACCCAATATCATCAAAAAAGAAGCCTTCATATCACATACAAGTAAAATGGTAGTATCATGCCAACTGACCGAAGGTGTCTACAATAAAAAATTTTATCTTTGAATGCCAAGACACTACTACTATTATAATACTGCCTACTGAATCTGACACTACTGGATTGTTATTTGACCAGAGATAATGGTATAAAAACAAAATAATTACACCTTTCATTCAGAACAATTTTGACTACGTATTTATCCAGAAAAAAGTACTTAAAATATTTCTTTGTGGATTTTAATGCAGACTCTCCGTAAGTTCTTCATAATTAACAAAATAATTTGATAGGCCTGTAGTATAATAATTAATTGCCTGTAATACAATGATACGTCTTAAATTTATGTGTTAATATGGGGTGTGACTTCCTGGGATAGTCTAGTACATAATCTACAATAATCCTCTGTGAAAGCTAAAAAAGCCTTTAACATTTCAGCTTGTTCTACGCATCCATGTGTTTATTGTTTGATATTATAATTTTTAATAATTCTAGTTTGTGACTATAAGAATTAATCTGTGACAATGCACCTATTGTACCAGATTGATCATGTTATCCAAATCAGTACCGTGTATACATGTTGTGTAGGACTATAGTTGTTGAACTGTTAAGACTGTCGTTTCTTAATATTTTATAGTGATACTTGAAGTAGGTAATGTATTTTTAAATACACAAAATAGAAATACTATTACATTTTAAATTATTTCACTTATTTGCTTATTAGCAAAAGTGACAGCATTCCTTGTAATGGATCCCAGATACAGTGCAATCATGGTTACATCGCCACGAATCTGTATGAATAATATTAAATACGTTGCAAGTGTTGTAATAATCTGAAACAAAAAGTTTTTAAATATTTTTAAAAATATTGTGGTTATCTCAATAGGTCTATTTAATATGTTTATAAGTAAATTATATCTGTTTTTACTGATGTTTAGTGAATAAATTACTGAATTCCTTAACGTTAATATTTTGGGATACTGAAAACAAGATATTTAAAGAACATATGACCTGTCAAATATTGTTGACCTACATTGTCCAAGAACAGTAAAAAATGTGTAAACAGAAACTAGTTCTCCATTCTTTGAATAAGTCCAATTAAAATATTAAAACAACATGTTACATATTTGTGAACTAATGAGATAAAATTCTATCTTTAAGCAATACTGAACGTTACTATGTGTCCTAAATACCATGGATGATAGAATTAAGCCTTAAATGGTAACCGTGAATAGTTTAAAAAATAATTAACATATTAATCAATAATAGTGCGCTTCTAAAATGAAATGTATTAAATTGTTAAATAAAATACATCATATATTCATATTAACACTCACAATTTAAATCTACACATATTTTTATACATCTAAAGTCACAATAACTGCTTTGTTGTTAGTGACTCCTTTGTGTACTTGTGTATTTGTAGAATGTTTTCCATGTTTGGTATGGCATGCAGTTCTCAGGCCTTTGCTAAAAATCATTACCTCCAGCTTTGTCCCCAGAACAGTATGTTACTGTGTGTACCAAGATATCTTAAATTAGTATTGTGATAGTTAATAAGCTAAAATTACCGAAATAAATAATCCTCTGTTGATGGTGAAGAAACCATTAGCAGTAATTTCAGCTTGTTTTAGGTAAATTTGAGTTACAAATATTTCAACCTGAAAAATTACATTTTTAAAAAATTTGTTTTAGTTTATTTTACAGTTATGCCAGATTTTACCTGACACCTAATACATGTAATTATATCTCCTTAAGTTAGGTACATATTAATTCAAAGTGTGACTGACTACCTGAGACAGCTTAACTTAACATCTTATAGATTTTTATTTTGTTTTATTGAAAGACATAATTAGGTCTACTTATAAAAATAGTCACCCTTGTTATACACCTTTTTTTACAGCAATTCCTTTTTCTTACTCCTCAATTCACAAAATAGCTGTTTGATTCTTGTACAGCCATAAATAACTTTCCTTTCATTTTATTTAATTTCTAGCCTTTTTAAGGTTTTAAATATTTTGCTCCAGTTCAGATTATCAAATGTGTTCTATAAATCTACCAATGCCATATAAGTAGTTTTATTTTTCTTTATCCTTTTCTCAATAATCAATTTCAGACCCAATATTGCCACTCGAGTTCCCATTCTCCTTCGAAATCCAAATTGGTAATCTTCCAAGACTTTTTCTACTCGATGCTAACAAGAATTATAAATAGGTACAACTTTTTATAATGTATTAACTTCTATGAATAGAAAAACCGTTTGGCTTATCTAACAACATTGTTAGCATGACTTGTAAATATAGTCTGTTTGTGAATCATTTAAGATTGCTTCACAGGAAATTTCAGGGTACCAATTTGCATTCATTGGCCAAAATACAATGTAAACTAATATTAAGTTTGATTTCTTTGTAATTTATCATTGTGCTGATCCCTGGTAAGTTGCCAGCTGTTACACCTCTGTCATGAGATGTTGCGTAGTATGAAAAAAATAATAAATGTTCCGGTGAAGAGAAAATAAACAGTATAAAGACTTGAAGTAAAGGGTCAAGTAAATAGAAGCAGAACAAGCAAACTTTCTTACCTGTAATTGATTTGTATTTGTCAATCTGTTTATAGGAATCTGCCTGAGGCTAGTTATTACAGAATTACTCTAGAAAGAAAATTAAAATAAAAACTTAAAGTTAATACCTATTAAATTTTGGTGAAGAATATCTTTTATAAAAAAAGTATCTGTATGAAAAGTATTAACCCGTGGGGAAAACATTTGTTTAATCATAGAAAAAAGTTACAAAAACACTGAAACAAAATCTGGTGTGAAATAGTCACAGGGCTTTCTCTTGCCAATGTAAACAATGGGAAATGGAAAACATAACCTAATTTTAATCGTATATACGAGGGGGTACCCAAAAGAAACCGGAATTATTTTTTAAAACTATTTATTTTTAATTTTTTTTACAAAAGAACCTTATCCCCTTCAAAATACTCTCCATTACAACTAATACATTTGTCCCACCGGTGCTTCCACTGTTCAAAACATTTTTTGTACTCCTCTTCAGTGATGGCTGCCAGCTCATCCGTCGTTTTTTTCTTGACATCATCAACGTTGTTAAATCGGAGACCTTTCATGCCCCTTTTCATGCGTGGGAACAAGAAAAAATCACACGGAGCCAGATCGGGTGAGTACGGTGCGTGTGGTAGCAAAACCATGCCGTTTTTCGCCAAAAACTGGGTAACCGAGATTGCCGTGTGTGCAGGCGCGTTGTCGTGGTGGAAAAACCAGTCCCCTGTCTGCCACAAATTAGGTCTTTTACGACGAATGCTGTTTCGTAGTCTTCTTAACACTTCAGATAAAAAGCTTGATTTACCGTCTGGCCTGGTGGAACGAACTCTGAATGGACAATTCCCCTCACATCAAAAAAACAAATCAGCATTGTTTTGATGTTCGATCTGACTTGACGACTTTTTTTTGGTCGGGGTGATAATGAAGTCTTCGATTGACTGGATTGTTGTTTGGTTTCTGGGTCGTACCCATAGCACCAAGACTCGTCACCCGTAATGTTCTTTGACATGAAATCTGGATCAGTTTCAAGCTATTGTTTCAAATCACTACACGTTTCAATTCGACGTTCCTTTTGAGTGTCTGTCAGAACCCGAGGCACAAACTTGGCAGCGACTCTTTTCATTGTCAAGTCTTCTGTTAAAATGCGTTGGACTGAGCTCCAAGATAACCCACTAACCTGTGATATTTGGTCAATGGTTTGTCGTCGGTCTGTTCGTACAATTTCTTTCACTTTCACAACATTTTCGTCTGTTCGGGAAGTCGACGGTCGTCCAGAACGAGGTTTGTTCTCAATCGACATGTCGCCATTTTTAAAGCGCAAAAACCACTCGTACACTTGGGTTTTTCCAATAGCGTCGTCTTTGTAAGCTGTGTTCAACATTACAACTGTTTCCGCGGCGTTTTTACCGAGCAAGAAGCAAAATTTCACAGCCGCACGTTGTTCATTAAAACTTGCCATCATGAAAAACGACACGAGCACAAAACAGCACTAGCGAGAACAATCACTGCACGAGAACAGAACAAGCTAGATCAACGAACAAAATGGCATTGAACTGGCAATGAGTAGCGCTACAAGCAGCCTAGTGGCGGGAATTGGTACTGCACAAGCTCCGCCCACAGCAGAGCTATTCCGGATACTTTTGAGTACCCCCTCGTAAGACACAAAATGAAAATCGATCTCTGTAGAACTTAGCAATATGGAAAATGAGTAACCGACGCTAAAGTAGGCTATATAGAAAAAATTCTTGAAATAAAAGTTGCAGGTTTTTCAAATTCCTAGAACTTTAATTATACACACGTTTTTTTGTAAAACGCATACTACTGAGGCTGCCATCTTAAAAATCCCATTATTTTTACAGACTTTGATAAAAAAAAATTCAAAAAATGCCTAATTGACGCTAAACTAAGCATTTTAGGAAAAATGTTCAAAATACAAGTTGTAGGGTTTTTAATTTTCTACAACTTTAATTATACACTTTTGTCTTCAAATGTTATGTTAAGGCTACAATCTAAAAACAAAAAATTACCATGAGAGCACAGCCCCAAGAATTTCAGCAGACATGGCGCTTACCCTATCGTGCAGAGCACAAAAATGCCGTAAGGCGATTTTGAAGAAAATTGTAGGAGCTGTTTTTGAGGAAATTACAAAAAGTGAAAAATTGCATGAATAAATTACTACTTCTGGTTGACTAATTTTAATGAAAATGTTTGTATCGGATTCGCTTGTGGTAGGTACTTAACTTAAATTCTAAGTTTCATTTTTGTACGATATTCCATTCTTGAGATATTTTGTTCATACACTAAACTAATCGCTAGAAAAACCATGTTTTTAGGGTTCAGAAGGCCTGAAAACATGAATTTCCGGTGAAAACTCAATTTTGAAAAGTCAGCAGGAAAGCAATACTTTCCTTTCCAATATATTCTAATTGGGCAAGAGAGAGTAATAAGAATTATCTATTTACACCCGGATGAAGTTGGTAGATCTAAGGGTCAATTGGTTGTGGAGGGCAATCACTTACCATGCAAGAATAATAAATGTGGCCGCCTCCGTAGCGTAGTAGTTAGCCTGTTAGCGTACCATGCGGAGGTCCCGGATTTGATTCCTGGCCAGGGTCTGGAAATTTTCACAAGTCAAAATCCACAGTCGCTGTTACATAATCCACCGTAGTCACTAATTACCAAGCAGTTGATACAACTTTAAATAAATTAAAACAAAAAAAAAATTGTTCTTTTTTTGATTATTTTATGTCTGTCTAACATTATTTTATATTTTCTTCCTGTACGACAAGGATGAATACACTTGTACTATCAAAATTTTTTGTGTAATATAATATAAATATTTGGTGCACCTCTAATTTATTACTTTCTATTGGCCTACATGCTTATACAGGGAAGGAAGGTATTTTTTCAAATTGAGTTTTACCAGAAATACATGTTTTAGGTCCCTAAACAAAAAAGAAACATGTTTTTAGCGATTGGTATGTGTGTTTGTGATACCATGGACCTGTCATGAACATTTTCATCTAAATTGGTCAAGTGGAAGTGGTAGTTTATTCATATCATTTTTTCACTTTTCTGCGATTTTCTCAGGAACGGCTCTTACAATTTTTTTAAAAAATCATCTCTTTTACTGAATTTTTTATTCTACAAGGTAGGGTTAGTGCCATGTCTGCTGAAATTTTATGGGGAGGCTATGCTTTCGTGGTAAGAAATGATTTTTTTTAAGATTGCAGCCTTGTTTGCATTTTAGGGCAAATGTACATAATTAAAGTTGAAGAAAATTTACAACCTACTACTTTTTTGAAGCGTTTTTTTCTACAATGCTTAGTCTAGCGTCAAGTGATTTTCTGTATTTTGCTTATCAAAATTGGTAAAAAAATGTTTTTTTAAGATTTCGGCCTAGTATGCTTGTGACAACAAAAGTGAAGTACATCATCTAAGTTGTAAGAAATAAAAATATGTACAACTTTTATTTCAAGCATTTTTTCTGCATAGCCTAGTTTAGTGTTAATTTGTGATTGTCTGTATTTTTAGTCCTGCAGAGATTGATTTTCATTTTACGTCATTCACTCATGATTAAGATTATGTTGTGTTGGTTTTTAATTTTCATTGTTTACGATTGATTAAACTAATCATGTAATGAGTTTATGTTTCATTATTTACATTGGCAAGAGAAGTGTCAGTGTTTCACACCAGATTTTTTTTTAAGTTGATGTGTACAAAATTAATTTTTCAAAAATTGTATACCTGCAGATTTTCATAATAATATAATAATAATAATATTACACACACAACACAGTTATAAAACCAACAGCCCTCTATGCAAGTGAAACACTAACACTCAATGGGTAGCGAGACCTTGAGGAATTCAAAAAGGAAGAGAGAAAAATCATAAGGAAAATTTTAGGGGCTAGGCTTACTGAAGACGGTTACAGGCTACAATCAATCAAAACAACAGAGAAGTATTCAAACATCGAAATTGACTTCAGGAAACAAAGAATGAAATTCTTTGGTCATCTTAGTAGATTATCACAAGATCGATTGACTAAGAAGATTGTAGACTATGTAACCGCACTTAAAACCTCTACACTATGGCTTCAGAAAATTCGTAAGGACCTCGAACGTGCAAACATAATTTCAGCTGATATCGTAGAAATAGACACGTTTCGAGACAAAGTAAATAAGTGGGAAGTTTCACCTGAGCAACCACAGCAAAAACAAGTCAGGCCAAAATGGTCAGAAGAATGTAAACAAGCTTTCTCAGAAAGAATGAAAGTCTATTGGAAGAACAGGAAGAACCCAAAGAAAAGTTAATTGAACTGTTTGCTTAACGTCTTCCGCTATTGGGAGAATTCGCTAATAATAATAATAATCTTAATTCCACATTTTATAATAGTCTACAACGTAAATGCAAAATGCACAAATTAGAATAACAACGGAATAAAATTAATTTAAATAAAAAAAAATGGGAATTTTATATAAAATTATGTTATTATAACTTAAGAAGTAAGGTTAAAATTCTATTAGTATTTATCTAAAAGTGTACAGGATTTCTTGTATTATAAGTGTGTAAACTAAAATTGAGTTTTTTACTGGAATTTTATCTTACCAAGTTTAAATAGTTATGGACAAAATGGGACATGTAGTTTGAAGAAAGCATGAGTAGCCAACAAAATAGTTAGTCATACTAATTGACTAGTTTGTTTTAACACGTAATCAAATTTTTGGTATATTTAAAGTATTTCACTGAGGACTGTGTATCTTGTATGTAGTGCTTTTTTGTTCCTATTTAAATCACTTTTTAAAGTATTGTTCAGGTAATATACTTTGAGAATAAAAACACACTTTATGTGACAATTAATTGTCAAACTACAAATTATTGTAGTTTCATAAAAGTTTTAAATGAGATCCTTCATAAGAATTGTACTACAAGGCTTAGTTCCACATTTTAGTAAAATTTTCTTAACTGTGCTTCTAGGGTTTAGTTCCAGTCATTTTAAAAGTTTTATGTGTGGGTCACTTAACAGTTTTTAGACCTTTCAGCTAGACAACTGAGCCATATTTTTCTAAAATAGTGCTTTACTTATAATGTTTTTTTACAAAGTAATTAACATTAGAAAATAATCTTTAACATTATCATTACTGTATAATAATTATTGACATTGCAAAATAATGTGTTTTGTACCTTTTTTTAATGTTTAATATTTGTCTCTTTTGGTTAACAAAATTTACGGAGTAATTGCAAGAAGTTATAAATGTTATAAAATAAATTATAAAATTGTATCTACAGTAGTACATCCTTCCTACAATATGAAGTAAATTAAAATATATATCATTAATTAAGAGGAACAAAATTACTTACGCTCTCAGTTAATTCATGTGAAACTGTTAGTATTAGAATTAATAAAATTAGGTCTGAAGCAGTGTACACAACTGTAGGTACTCTAGTGAAGAAAGCTGGATAGTCAAAAGGATTATAGTATATTATTATCGTTTCAGTTATAGCACTGAATATGTGTAGACTTAGTCGTGGTCCAAATGTCTTGCTGATTTTTGTGCATATTTTTCGAAGTTGTCCATGACTTATTCTCATCTTATTTATTAGATTTTCAAGTTGAGCTTTTGTTAACTGATTTTGTTTTTTTATCAGGATATATGCAAGGTAATTGAATCTGATGACCATTTCTACACATATCGCAAGATACATAAGTAAAGTCATATTTCTGGCTAAGACACTGTTTATAATAGTTGTTGCTGATGAAAGCCTTATGTGGTTACTGCGCACCATGTAAACTAAAAATGAGAATGTACTGCATATGAGAAGCACTGTTGTTAACCAGTAACGGCTCCTTCTTCTTGAGCCTTTTGCTGGCTCATAAAAATGTGTTTTGTCAAAATTTTCGATAGAAATTATTAACTGCAGTAAATTAAAGTCTGTCCAGTGATTTATGATGCCAGATAAAGTAGACCGTGTGTAGTAAAATAAAACTTTTGCTAGACCATAGTCTGTCCTATCAAGATTCAATGTAAAAGCAAAATTAAAAACTGTAATTATTAGAAACCACAAACAAGTGAAGTTGTACTTCTTGTATTTCAATATGCTTCCATCTTGTGTAAAAATATTCTCTAGGGAAAACACACCCAGGAGCTTACTGATAATCACCATCGGAAAAATAGTGCTGTAAAATTTTTCTTGTTTCATAATAAAAATATACTTTTGTAATTGTGACTGATTTTTCCATTAAGAAATTTCAAATGTAGTGAATTGATCAGAATGGTTTCTTTTTCACTTAGTTTACCATCACGTGTCCATGTGTTCCAATTTAAATATTTAATGAGTAACTTTGTTTGACCTAATATTATAATGTGAATTTTAAAGAATTTTCAATACATCATTTCCTTTGTCATTTTAGATCTGATTAAATTAACAATAACTACAATAATATTTCAGTGGATATTTCACACACAGTCATATTACAGACAGTAGTATTTGAAAAAAAAATTAAATCAAATAAAAGATACAATAGGCTTTAGTAGTACTATATAATATTGTTTCTGAATATTTGTTATACCCTATCTGTTCTTTACTCTAAATTTTTTATACATCTTCCTGCACATCCGTGAACCATTTTTTCTAATGTTTTGTCACTTTTTATAAAGTACCTAATAAAAATTCTTAACAGACTTTTCGTCAATCACTGATGCTTATAAAAAATTATTTTTTTTTGTTTCTGATAACATAAATATGTTGTTACATGGTATTTTTGGTTACTTTGATATTTTTATACACATTATTTTTAACAGAATGGCACATTTTTTGCAGGATTTTGTTATAAGGTTTCTATTTTATTCTAATTTCCTCTGAATGTTAAAACATAGTTTGCTGTTAAGACTGATGATTAAGATGTGCTTTGTATTTGTAGTGCTTGTTTTCGCACAACTTTAAAATTATTTATGTATTTTATCACGTGTAATTTGTTTTCTTTCATTTATCATTGTTATTATTTAATTAATGAGTTTATTAAAAAATTGTAGCATATGTCCACCATTTAATGAAATTCTTATTTAATTATAAATAATATTATTAAAAAGCCACCAGAAATGGTCAAAAGGTATTGCAGTTTGTCCTTTATTTATTAGATTTTAATTAATTTAATTTTAAATGTACAACAGCACTGCCCTGCTAAGAAAAAAGGCAGTAACTGCAAATTTCTCGATTTTGTTTTATAAATATTCTTATCTTCTGGACCATGAGGAATCTAGTGGACTAACTAAAAAAGCCCTATCTACTACAGTTACTTAGATATCGAGGTATCCAAAAGCAGTATCTACATGTTTCTGTCAGGCTTACAAAGGAAGAGAGCAGCATGTACAGATACTAAAGGAAAAGGTAGTTTCTGCGCTGTAGTTACTGCCTTCTTTCTTAGTATGCTATAGATACTGCTTTTTTACTTAGTAGTATTTGATACAGAATTCATTTACTGCTTTGTATATCAATACCGATTGAAATAAAAGTTTATCGGTTTTAAAAGTTTAAAGTTGCACTACGTTAAATATTGACCTGTGGGCAAATTCTTGAATATGGATTTAAAAAAAATATTGGGCGCCAGCTCTAGCAGTAGAGCATGAGAAAATTAAATAAATAAAACTATGTTTCTTTGCATTCAACTAAAATATTTAATGCATCAATTACTAACAAATAAATCGTTAAATTACCCTAACATATTTTCAACATAGCCAACCTTTTTCTGCCGCGACTTTGATAAAACACAAACTTAAAAACTCCTTAATATATACGAAAAGAATTTACCACAAACTAAATATCTCTCCTCTTTCTTCTTCTTCTCGTTCTCCTGGTTACCTCATCAAATAATTTCTCTTCCTTAACCAACTGTTCCAAGCAAATTCCCAATGGAACTGATTTCAGTCTCCGATATCCGAAAACAGGAAACCTCTAGTCAACAAGCCTTCTCCTACCAACATTGTCCAACCAATCAGTTATGTTTACTAAGCAAAAAAACAGCATCTGCTTTTTTCCTTAGTATTTGTATAATTACTACTGCTTAGTATTAAAGCAGTATCTGCTTTTTTAATTGTTGTAACTAACTTGTTTTTAATTTTTAACTTAAACAAGTTAAAAAACTTCCCTTTCTACCATATATCAAAAAATCATGATGTACATTAATAATTGTGTTAGGCTGTCGAAAATACTTAAAAGCCATTTTCCCGCACTTCAGCTTTTTGCACTTACTGCCATCTATCTTAGTAGGGCAGAGCAGATCCTATGATCCAGCTATAATGTACATAAATGACTTCCTTATAGCATTGTTCAAAAAGCCTGGTTACATTACTAAGCAAGCGTTACTAATGCATTATCAGTCATGTCAAGGATGGCATCTGACAAATAGTTCAAGCAGCCAAAGCAGCTGTTTTCGCTTCATTTGTGGATAAGTAACTGTGTTGCACTAGGGCTTGAGCAAGGAACATTTTGATTCTCCTGTAAACGCTCAACCACTGCAATATCCTGGCACACTATTAGTACAGCTTTGAAGTAATGGATTATTAAAATAATATACTATTACTCTATAAGTAAAATAATAAATATAAATAATTATTTTTTCAGGGAACTGAACGAGTTGAGAAAACCATCATCAGATAATCCTGAAATTCTGCGCTTTTTCAAGTATATGAAAGCTGCAAAAGAAGGCCAGGAGGGAGTAGACTGTACTCGGCGATACCCAGGTTGTGCCAACCCTACTCTACCAAATGATGCTCCTCCAATGCTCACGACATTTAATGATATTAATAAACTAGTCCATGCAAGGAATTTACCTACCAGTTAACAATATTATAATACTAAAAATAGTGTGTGTGGATGTGTGATTGCTTTGTGTGTGTATAACATGATTTTAGTTTAAGAATATGATAATTATTGTAAAGACTTAAAAACTTTTTTCTTGTGAATCTTCTAAGTATCAGTCACCAATCTAAAATTGTTTGATGAATACCACCTTTCACAAGCAATGAAATTTATGACAAGCAAACATAACGAATACACTTGCAACTGAGTCAAAATCAAAATGTCATTAGTTTGCTGCTGAGAAGATTATAAGGCTACAGGAAATAAAAAAAATCACATGATATATTAATTTTTGATAGGCTCAACAACACTGGTTGAACTGTGCGTGAACCATTCTCATTTGGTTTGCCAAAAATTTTGTTTTGCTGTTTTTTTTAGATTAATTTAATTTTTCTTAATATTTATTTTATAACTGATAAATTTTATAGCACTTTTATAAATATTTAAGCCAAAACTAGTGTTCTTGGTGATTAAGTTTATAATATTGCAGCTGCTTGAAAGTTGTGTACCTCATGTCTACTCAAGGACTTTGTGAACAAAGATAATTTTAAAAACAGTTTATATGTAATATAATTGTTATTTATGGTTTTTACTGGTTCTTTTCAGAACTAGTGTTTTTAAATGCCAAATGAATTTGTACATGTAGGAGTATGATAAATCAAATAATAAAACTTAGAATAGGGATTATATATTATTTATTTATAAATACAGTAGTATTAAATTTGTAAAGTAATATGAAATAGAGAATAGGTGTTTGAGTGAGTTTAGTTAATAGTGATCTATATTTATTTTTATTGTAAAATAGTTAAGTATTTATTCATTGTATTTACTTTAGTGTTATAAACAAGCGGTTCTCAAACAGAACGTGGTACAAATTTATGGAAGAGTTAGTGACCAAACTAAGAACTAGATCAACAATATGTGTGTTTTATTGTGCTCGGAAGTTTTATTTGTGTAAGGTAGACTCTTAAGTATATTAATATTCCCAGAATTAAGAAAAGAATTGAATTTTGGGAGCTAGTTCTTTAAACAAACAAAATTATTTACGAAATCATTGTTTAAAAGGAGAACCAATTATTACTTCTTAATTGTGTTTTTACTATGATTTTTGCCTTGTCATTTAAAAGTTATTCATAAAGGTCATGAATTTTATGGATTGTAAAAAAATTAATGAGCAGAGACCGTAATAAATTTGTAATTTTTGTAACTAATAAAATATTTTGTTTCAAATATTTGGTTAATTTTTACAATGCTACAAGAAAAAATAATATTGCATCTTATTGTAGTCGCAGATAAATACTACTGCAATTTTTTAACCTTTTTTAAAGTTAAGTTCGAGTGTACTCACTGAGGAAGTTATTTGTCTCTGCCTGAAAGAGCCATGCAAAAATAAGCATGTCGACTTCACTATGTAGTATTATTAACCTCACTGAAACTTTGTTACTTATATAATTTTAATGCAAGTTACAACTTTTCTTTGTAATTTTAAACCTCTGTTTTTAAGTGTAAATTAGGCAAAACCTTACCTGTGAAAACTACACCTTTGTCCACTATAAATAGTGGACTAGTGCATTATTTTATTAATAAGACACTAAATGTATAAAACGTTTTTTGTCATATCTGTACCATTAGTTAATATGTAAATTACAGATATAGAAAAAATGTGTTATTTCTTTGTACATTGTATTCTTGTAGCATTGATGAAGAGTAATTAATTTTATGATAAATTTTATAAAAGTAACAACAATAAATTTTGTTTATTAATTTAATTTATTTTTATACTTATTGTATTCTAGTCTCCGGTACAATTTTTGTTTGTACAATGTTGGTTTTTCCATAAACAAAATAGACACAGGTACTTTAAAAATGAATATTCTAATATAAAAAAAAATAATCTGGAGTGAATTATTTCTTTGGAGTGCAAACTTTTTTATCTTTTGAATTAAAAAAGTTATTATTTAAATTAATCAGAATTTTTTGATATTTTTGTATAAATGAGTACATTGTGTTACTAATATATTATATTATTAAGTAATGAAAGCAGTTAATAGCAAATACAGTGGGTAATATACAGATAATCATTACTCGATGCACTTACATATTATTACACACTATATTTCCAGAAGACATGTCAAAAATTGAGTTAAAAGTATCGTGTAATAATATTGTCATTCCAATGTTGAAGCTGTAAAAATAAAAATATGCATTATTAATTTTGTAGTTAGAATTTAAAAACAATCCTTGATACTTTTCTTGTGTGATTTAAGAACAATCTAATATGGTGTTTTGTCGGGATATAAAAACCTTTTATGTTCTTTAATTTTACTAATAGGAGGAATTTAAATATACAATGTACTGTAAGATCATTTTGACTAAAAAGAGTACATTGATGGGGTATGGTAATGGTTTGTCTTTTACTGAATAATTGATGGAAGTCGTGTCTGATCTGTCTTAAATGTGTTAATGGGTCCAATAAAAAATTTGTATTTGTTTCTGTTAATAAGTAATGTACTTTTTCTATATTAATTCATGTATTTATTGTATGTTTGTACTATATTGTGTGTTACATATTTGTATTATAATATTTATAAAGTAAAAATAAATTATTTAAATTTTATTGCTTTTGCAAATTTTTTTATAATTTTGCCCTAATAATATTAATTACAGTTTGAAAACGGATATGAATACACTTAAATATGCTACTGTATATGAGTTGGATGTACATGAGTTAAATAAAATGTGAACTAGTTACCCAATACTCTAAAAGAAAAACAGATATGTATGAATTACTATGTTGGTGATTTCTTTTTGAACTACCTGTAGAATGCAAGCATAATTATTATTCTTGCATTCTACAGGTAGTTCATAAAGCAATGTCCATTTTCTGCCTTCCACTACTAGTACTACTCTGGTGTTATTTGTCATAGGGTGTGGTGAAAACCTATTCTTTTTCACATTTAAAGCCATCATTGGTCTCAGTAGGTACTTTTAAAATGTCATTAACTTCAGAAATTTTATCATTGTTGGTGATGATGGAACAGAAACACAAATGTCTTCTCTATTAACCAGAAAGGTGAAAGCTGTGCCATCAAATGAAAATCATGACTTCTTTTTTTGGGGACCATAGGGGTGTTTTTGATTTTTTTTTTAGAGCATAAAATATTTCTGTGTACTAAAAATAAATACCCAGAGAAAATTTCCTACCACATTACTTTCCAATGACAATGCATTCCTGTTTGTCGCAAAAACATCAGTCTCTGTTTTGAAATTTAACTATTGGGAGATTATTATGAACCATCATAAGTTAGTACAGTCTTGAACTTGCCTCATCTGATTTTTATTTGTTTGGGAAATTGAAGGAACATCTTGAAAGAATGCTTTGTGTCAATGATGAAGAAGTGCAAAACCTATCAAAATACTTTCATGGAATTTGTATGAAAAATTCTGTTGAGTGGCATTTAGTAAACTTGTCTACCACTGATACAAATGCTTATTGTATTCTGGAAATTGTGTAGAAAACTATAAACAAATTGTGTTAATTTTATTTATGTTATTCATCTTTACATTTTATTTATCAAATATATTGAATGAAAAAGGACGTTACTTTTGAACATCCTTGTAATTGATACAAAACAGTAATTTAAGATGTAAAAGAGTCTAGAAATATCCTGTCCAGTTGTTTGGGTCAACAGCCAAAAGGTTTCAATCTAGTAATTTGAATATATACAATGAAGCATATGTTTAGCTTTGATCAATAAATTGAATGGTTGACTGCTGCCAGTATTTCAGATTTTCTAAAGAGCATTTATTTCTCTACCAGCAAATAATGTCTTCACTTCATTCACAACAGTACAGTTGCTACACAATGAAAAAACTACTACTCTTTTGTACTTCTTTGAGATGACACTGCAATTCATTGTCATCAGTTATTTAATCTTCAATCGTTGGTACAAGAGCAGATATAACTATAATCAGCAGGTCAAATGCAAAATTAGTTTAATACTCCATGTGAATGTGATGGGCTACTCTATTCACATAACTTTCTGGCATGAGTACTTTGTTTTATTGATTCTGATCTCCTTGAATCTTACGATGATAATGTTAAGAACTAGTTTTTCAATGTTTTATATTTACATTTTTTTTATAAGTTGTACCAAATTCCATTGGTAGGTAATCCCTATCATTATTCCTTTGGTCACTTTTTATCAGTTGGGGAGAGTTGGACAATTTGGAGTACACTGTAACAGTCCAACCTTTACTTGATTCAGAGTTTGAATAAAGTATCTTCTTTCCTGCAGTTATTTATCAATGAAGTTCTTTCCTTAATGTAAGTTTATCCTTGTTTTCTTTTTCAGTAGTGGAGCCGATAGTTACTTATGCTTCAGATAGCTGGCAGATAAGTGGACGGAAAGAGAAGTGAGTGAAATCTCAGGAGATGGATTTTTACAAAGAGATTGTGTGGTCTCCAGGTTGGATCATGTACAAAATGAAGTGGTGAAAAGAATGGGGGATGTGTGGGACAGTAAGTAGGCAGTTGATTTGGTACGAGCATGTGCAACGGATGAATGAAGACAGATGGCTGCAATTGGCTTTGAATTATTATTTGGTGATGAGAAAGAAAAAAGGGAGGCCTTGGTAAACCTGGCGGGATGGTATGATGTGGGCAATGGTGGCAAGAAACTTGGAGGAGGGTGACTAGCAAGATAGGCGGTCATGGCGTTTGAGATACGGGTTACTGAGTAACTCTGTAGGAGCCTCCCTTTAATGTAAAGTAAGTAAGTTCTTTCCTGCTGTGTTGGTTCTCAGATTTTTATTCTTTGTTTCTCCATTCGTTTTTCTTGAGCAGCAATAGTTTATTTTTGTAAGGTCAGTACAACAGGTTTTCTACTTCTTGAGGATTTCTTACCAGATTGGCATGTAGAAGTTTCAGAATATCAGCAGATAAAACTTGAAGGGTATTGGGAAATTAGATGAGTGAGATAGTTGATATAAGTTGGGTGAACTTGTTGAAACTGGTGACCAAGCAACTAACCGAGACTTCCCTAGAGAACTGGATATTTCCTCAGGTTGTTCAACTAGTGGTAAATTTTTAGTTGTATTAGCCATATGCTTCTTGTTCTTGTTGATTCACACATACTTGTTTATTTGTAAATCATGTCATTCTTAAAACAAAGTATCTCTCTTTTGTTTTATTAAAGCTGCAATGGCTATGCTCTTTTATGGATGATACTCCATAGAGTTGATGAGCTTCTCAGTTACAGGATGGCCAGGATGATTGAGCAACTATTTTGTTACTTTTTGAGAATAGTGTGTAATTAATTACATAAACAAAGAATGCATCCTGTTACTGCAATTAGGAGGAAATTACAGAATTACATAGTATTTTTTGTAAGATTAATTAATTGGGTGCTTTTAGTATGAGTAGTATGACCATCCAACATGAAAGGACTGGGTCATTTGTAAATTAATTAGTTAATTGAATGAACCTTTAGAAAATTTTTTTCGTGGGAGACAGCTGCCTGCCTGCCTCATTGATTATTATAATAAAGTATGTTTACTGATAAGGTGTGATATACATCTTTACAAGTAATGAAGAATGAATAAATTATACTTATTGATTTTAATAGTTTATGATTGCTTTGCAA
The DNA here is from genome assembly GCA_035578175.1 of Catonia carolina. Lineage (NCBI taxonomy): Eukaryota > Metazoa > Arthropoda > Insecta > Hemiptera > Achilidae > Catonia > Catonia carolina. Next base: position 138,990,953 of record JAQMRL010000001.1, on the reverse strand, counting down.
ATATATTTTCTGATAGCTGATATTGCTCTTTTTATAGCAGAGCCTGAATAATTGATGAGCAGAGATAAATCTTGACGTATTTGTACAAATAGTATGAAGTAGGTTGCAAATGTCATGAAGGCCTGAAAAAATTAACAGATTATAAAAAACTACTTTAAAAAATAAACCTAATTCATAATAAAAATGTATACATACAAGGTGTGGCTATTAAATAACAAGACTGACGTAAAAAAATTAATTTTAATTTTATACATAATCACTTATTGTCACCTTCAATGTACACTCCTTCTCTGTCCCTACAACGCTCCATGCAAATTTTCCATGGTTGGAAACAGTGCTGGAAGTCATCTTCTGTCAGCTCCTTCAGGACATGTGCCGCTTTCTCTTTTACAGCTTCCACAGACTCAAATCTTGTCCCTTTTAATGCAGATTTAACCTTAGGGAACAGGTAGAAGATAATAACATGTGATGAAACGTGGTTTTTTACTTATGATCCAGAAACAAAGCGCCAATCCATGCACTGGAAGAGCCAAACTTCACCGAGAGCCAACAAAGCTTGAATGAGCAAGTCGAAATTTAAAGCAATTATGATAGTTTTTTTTTATATTCATGGGATTGTGTACCTTCACTGGGTTCCTGAAGGTCAAACAATTAACCAATATTACTACCTTGCGATACTTTCTAAACTACGTCAAAGAATAAAGAAAAAACGCCCCGAAATGTGGAAGGAAAATCATGGGTTCTCCACCAAGACAATGTGCCAGCTCATTCCGCGTTATCTGCCAAGAGGTTCCTAGCCAAGTACAGCATCTCAGTGTTAGAACATCCACCTTATTCACCACATCTTGCACCATGTGACTTCTACCTGTTCCCTAAGGTGAAATCAGCATTAAAAGGGACAAGATTTGAGTCTGTTGAAGCTGTAAAAGAGAAAGCGGCACGTGTCCTGAAGGAGCTGACAGAAGATGACTTCCAGCACTGTTTCCAACAATGGAAAATTCGCATGGAGCGTTGTGAAGATAGAGAAGGAGTGTATATTGAAGGTGACAGTAAGTGATTATGTATAAAATAAAAATAAAATTTTTTATATCAGTCTCGTTATTTTGTTCACACACACACACACACACACACACACACACACACACACACACACATACACACAGACCAATCGCTAAAAACATGTTTTTTTGGGTTCTGAGGGTCTGAAAACGTGTAGATCCAGTGAAAACTCGATTTTAAAAAATCGACATGAAACCAATACTTTCCTTCCTATAATATAGGAAGAAATATTTTTATTCCTTCCGACATAGGAAGAAGAATCTTCCTATAGGAAGAATATTATATTCATATAGGCAAGATAAAGTAAAAATACCAGTGAATAGTGATGTTATGTTTGATTTACTCAACAGTTTAAAATTTATGATCAGTGCTACCTTACTTATGTTAAAATATTGGTGGCTATAAATAAATTTTCTTCAGCCCATTTGATACAAATGTCAAATGTATCCAAAGTACTATCTTGGTTAATGGTGGGTATGGGTGGCAGACTTCCATTTTCATTGTTGTTGACTTTACCTTCAATATAATACTTCTTTTCATTATTTCTTTGTCTGTCATCAATTGAAGATTTTTATCTTTGTTACCGGCAACCCATTCTAAACAGGAAGGATAGTTGCACCGTCAATGCCAAAGGTGCAGTCATGATAAGACATAAGCCCTACCTTATTAGATACTTTTGGTCGTGTTATGTATATCACCTGAAATAGTTAGAAAATGTTAGATTAAGTTGGAATATTGGATTAGCAAGAGACTACTGCATTAAAAAAGACGTTCTGTAAAAGAAGAAAATCCATTAGGGAGTTACTTTTCAAAAAGTTACTTTGAAGACAAAATTCCTGTCATCAAAAATATAAAGTTAAGGAAGTACGAATAACTTATCTTAAATTTTAAAAACTTAATTTTTCATTTGCCAGACTACACCATTATTTTAAGAAATGTATACAATTACCGAAATGAGAAGTCCTTTATAAAATGTAAAGAACCCTGTGGCTGTGATTCTGGCTTCTTTTAGATATATTTGTGTCATAAATAATTCAATCTGAAACATAATATCTGTTGTACTAAGCAAACTTAAAAACAATCCTTCTGAAAACTCTGCCCTCTGACTAGTCTGCAAATTAATATCCACCTCAGTTAATTCATAGAATTCAACAAACATGAACTTCTGCTTTATATTTTCCAGTTTAGCCTAAATTATTTACAAACACTGAAATTCATAATGACTATTTTTGTTGTCTAATAAATAAAGAAAATAAATATTTTCCATTTGTAATTAAAATTGGTAAATTATATAATAAATATAATATGGGAAATTTTCTTTATGTATCTGTATTTTTCAAAGAAAATAGTCATTTTATAACATTTATTATAATTTGGCTGAAACATCATGAATTTAGATGTAAAACTTACAAAACAAAAATTATTTTATATCCACAGAATTTTAACAATTCACCTGAAAATACAAGTAACTAAAGTTAATACATTTATTCATATTCTGAAGGCTTCATCGTGTTGCTGAAACTGTGGGTTCATTTCAGCAACTACAAGACTGCGAATTTATTAAATTTTATATGTTTCATTAACTCTTCTAATTTGTGGTTGTTCAGACTCCCCTTTTTCTCTTACTCAGGACTTTACCATCAGAAAATCATTGTGTCTTATAATATTAGCAATACATTTTGCTTTCCTTTTTTCAAGGCTATGATGAGTTTTCTTTAGCATTCGATTCCCAGTAGCATTGATTCCTATCATTATTTGTGTTTTCCTTTGTCCAGCTGAAATCCTGCCTAGACATCAATAACTATAACTTCATCCTCTCTAATCTTGTTTTGTTATGGTTTTCCAACACCTTTGTTTGCAGTTAATACTGTACACAAAAATGTTCACCTCACAATTATTCTAGTTTCCACTAATTAAAAACTCTATCTGTTTTCATGTAATGCTTTTTAATGCAGAATTATAAATAAAATAGAGTGCTTTGTTGAAAATGGAAGTCATAATTCAGAAAAAGAAGATTTTAATGATTATATATGAATGTCGAAACATTTGTATAAATGGAATCATTCAATTTGCAGTCATTATCAAAGCCAATAAAGAAATTTTATTTCTTAGTCACTGGATTAAAAGTAAAGAAGAGTATAAGGAATCTCTTACCTGTAATTGGCATGATTCATTTAATGCACTGATTGGGTTGTTACAGAGAACATTCGTCATTAGCTTACTCTAAAATTAAAACAAAGGACAATTATAAATTTGAAATTTATTGTATGCTGAATTTTGACTAAAGTATAAGTATTTTCCTATTTATTGTTTCTGTAATCATATGTTGCATTAGGGTCCTGTATACATTCAGTTTTAATGAATGAATGTGGATATACCAGATGTTTTGAGATTTGGACATCATTGGGAAAGTTTTTAATCACTTCCTACAAAATATAGGAATAAATAACTTTTTTGATTTGATGATTGGTAGCTCATTCATGTAGTGGTAAGGAACTAGGTTTGATTTTCAGCTGAGGTTTTAATATTTCATCTGGTATGAATAATAATTAATCAGTTGTGATCTTATTATTCTCAGTGTAAAATGCAAAAGTCAAAAGATAGTGCTTAACCAAAAAAAAATTGAGAGCTTAACTATAACCTTTTGTCTGTCTCTAACGTTCAAAAATCATTTTAAATAATTAATTAACAACAATAAAGTGAGTTAAATAATTGTAACATTACAATGTTATAAAACCACACTAAGTGATGACTGAGACTGATTGATATTCAAAAACAGTGGTGTTATAACATGGTAACAATGATTTATTCATAATCAGAGAAATTTAATCATATAAAGCATTGTAACATGTACCTTAGAATCCATTAAATAAAAATGTTCAGTGAGATACTTTGCTTTTCTTGGTATACCAAGGGGTTATTTTTGACCCAGTTCACTTTTTATTTTTTTCTGGCAAAATACCAATTATTGTTTTTAATCTGTTATTCTGCAATACAGTTTATAACACCATTTATGAAAAGAGAATATTGTGCTTCTGTGGCCACATTAGAATGATAACCTCAGACAACATTGCTGAGCAGATTATACATTAGAAGAAAGAAAAAGTCAAACCAAACACAGGAGAACTATTTATATACTGGGTCTTCGAAAAAGGTTACATCCATTTTAAAAAAATACAGTTTAAAAACTACTGGAGATAAAATCATAAAGTTTTTTGTTGTAATCAGAAAATATTAAAGGTTTTTTGTAGGTACGACTGTACCGCAAATCGAATAAATTGAATTGGAAAAACATAAACGTAATTTGGCAACAAGACGGCGGGCCTCCTCATTTCAGTCTTCCAGTGCGCCATGCCCTCAATGAAAGGTTCCCTGACCAATGGATCGATAGAGCCGGCCCTGAGCTTTGGCCTTCGAGGAGTAACCCCACTTGATTTTTTCTTCTGGGGTTATGTTAAAAACCATATCTGTAGTGAGAGAATTCGAAATGTGAATCATTTATGAAAATGAATTCCTACTGCTGTTGATTTGGTCACACTCAATATGACACAGCGTACCTGGACAGAGATCGACTATTGTTTAGATGTGTGCAGAGCAACCAACGGTGCTCATATAGAAACTTATTAAGATATGTAAAAAGACTAAAATATTTTCTGTTTACTACAAAAATAAATGTGTGACTTTATCTCCATCCAGTATTTTTAAACTGTAATTTTTTAAAATGGATGCAACCTTTCTTGATGATCCGGTATTTAAGAGAGAGCAAGTAGGCCTACCCATTAAAGAAAAAAAGAGGAAGGATGAATTAGGTTGAAGGATAGAAGAACAGGCCACTCTAAATAAATGAAGAAAGTTTAGGAACTAAAATTAAAAATTTTTGTATCAATTTTGTTTTTGCTTGAATATAAAATGTATGCAATTGGTGGTTGTGCACTGAATTTGTTTGTAATGAATAATAATATTATGTAAATATTAAGAAACGTCTAGCAACATTATGTTTGATACATCAAATACCAGTAAAATAAAAAAATTGTCCAATAAACTTACTTACTTTTTCAATTAGGTTCTGTGATACAGTTAGTAATATTAAGAGAAACACAAGGTCAGAACAAGTATAACAGAAGTGGCTGCAAAACACAAACCAGTATTTGATGTACTGAGGATTGTGGTAATTCAGTATTGTCTCGTACATTATACTGGCTACATAGACAGATAGCCTTATTCCACAGCACTCACTTACTTTGTTACAGATACTCAACAATTTTCCATGGTTAACTCTCAATTCATCTATCAGCTTTTCTAACTGAAGATCTGTTAGCTCATTTTCCTTTTCCATCCATAAATTTGAAAGAAATTCATACCTGATGATTATTTCTGTACATATGATTAAATACATAACGTAATTCACAGTGCGAGGTAAAAGATTTAAGATAGTATATAACACTGACCGGTAAAAATTTCTAATTAGTATAAACACAAAAAATAATAAAAGTACAAAAACAAAGCATAGTAGTATTAGCCACCAATTTCCTCTCTTTTTAGACCCTTCTGCAGATCGATAAGAATAAAATGAATCAAAATTTTCAATTGCTATTATAGATTGTAATAAATTAAAATCGGTCCAGTGGTTTACTAGTCCGGCTATAACTGTTCTTATGCACAAGAAAAAACTCTTTATTACAAATATTGGTTGCTTGCCTAAAGTTGTTGTCACATGAAAGTCTATAATCTCAAGCAATACAAACCATAACAGGTTACTGTTATATTTTGTGTATTTTAAATATTTCCCATCATCTGTAAAAATATTTTCCAATGATGATATTCCTATTAACTTACATACAAGTACCTCTGGATAGATGGTGCTGTAGAATTTTTCTTCTCTTAAATTGTACTGATCTTTGGAATTGTGGTTTTTCATAATTTCTAAAGATATGATATTTAATGTTATTGTTACAGTAGTTAAGACGAATAAGTTCAATAATTCTATGCGTTATTTTCAGTTTTGTATTGTACTTGGACTAAACTTATTACAGCTAAATTAACATAAGTGAATGTTCAAGAAACAGCGAACCACAGTGTTATGCATTAGAAAAATTATTTGCAAGAATATCTGAAGAAAGTATTTTCCTTTTTATAAACCTTAATTTAATTTATGCATTGATAATAGATTATTTTAATTCGATTCTCTTGAATTGACCGCAGTTCTCCAGCTGTATTCATTATCCTGATCTATTAATCTATCGCAGTGGATAAGATGTTATTATTTTATAACAGCATGTACTGTTTGCTATTGTGATAATCAATTTAAGTAATTGTTTTTTTCTATGAAAATTCTATTTTATGTATTACAATTTTTAATTTATTTTATGTATTAGCAATCCTCCTCCTGCTCCACTCTCTACATTCATGATATATTAAATTTAAAGCGTTCAAAGTTTCACACAACTTTACATTCTAAATTTCAAATTGTGTCTACAATAAAACCAATTAGTGCTAAAAGAAACAGAAATTGTGCTTACATCAGAAAAAAATCATCTGTGGAAGGGGAAAATATGACCTGAGAATTATTGAATGTTATATAAGAAAAAATAAGTAAAATCTATTTCCTAAAAACAATGTCAACAACAATCTCTTTGATTTTTGGAAGGTTTATGGCACTTTCTGTGCAGAAATGGAATATTTTTTTCAATTCCTAATTTGTGTACGTTGCAATCTGTTCAATTGAGAACAATAAGCAACCCCATGACCCAATGAGATGAGGATGATGTGTATGACTTGTAAATGAGGTGTAGTCTTGTACAGACCCAGGCCGACCATTCCTGAGAGAGTATGGTTAATTGAACCCCAACCATCAAAGTACACCGGTAACCACTGTCTAGTATTCAAATCCGAATAAAAGTAACTACCTTTACTAGGATTTGAACCAGGAAATGGAATAAGACATTATTTTTTGGATTTTTTGTATATCATTTTGAAAAATTTGAAAATTTTGAAAAATGTAAGAGTAAAAGATGCTGTCAAAGCTGAGTTGAGCATGAAGCTCCAATCTATCTTGAGGAAGATGAAGATCTCTTGGATGCACGAGGTCGGCCAAAACTGCGGGCTTGTTCTGAGGTCTCAGGTTAAGGCCACCGTAGAGGCAATTGTGAAGCGCACCCGTGAGAGTGCACTGGAAGCCGTGGTAGAGGAACGAACAGGGCTTTGACCAATGGTCATAATATATGACCTGGATCGACTCTGACCAGAAGCCGAGAACTTGGAGGATATCCGTATACAGAACATACCAAACGACATAACGTATAAAATAGATGATTTCTAAGGATTTAAATATGCTTTTACTGTAAGCAAATAAGTAGTAATAATTTTCAGTTCCAGAATAATGGTTATTGGATTTATGCATGTGACTGCAAAGCCGTTATAGATTCCTACTTCAGAAATTTGCCCGGAGATTTTTTTTTCATCCTGGAGACTCCAAAGGGAGTATAGGACATGTCAAGATAAAATTGATAAACTGAAAGTTTATCAATGTTGAAACTGTGTGTAAATGAATCTGTACCTGATTACAAAACTGACTGTTGAAAGTAACTGAATATCATTGGCAAAACTTCAAGAAATATTAATATATTGAAATATTGCATACTAAAATAGAAGTATTGCTATTAGCTAATGTATTGGTTTGTATGAAGACCTGAATAATGCCATTGTTATTTGCATCGCTTCTTAACATCGCTTCTCGTCCGCTTACCCCGCCTGTACAGTTTGCACTTACTTGGCTGGTATTTTCCGCAAACAGCAGAGTGCTACGTCCTTGTCGTTGTTGGCTGGTAAAGAAAAGGAACTGTAAGTGGCCCCGTGTATTGCACCCACTCTCTGACAAACGACGGCGTGTTGCAGTAATGTTCTAAACGGAATGTGTCCGATGAGGAGGGTGGATCTGAACTCAAAAGATCCAAACAGCGACAGGTCATGAAGACTAAGAATCTAGCGGACTCCGAGAAGACTAAGGCTTTGGGTGGAGACGACGAGGTGACGCCGGAGGCACGGTTCTCCGAGATCGAGGCCATTTGGTCCGCCTGGGTCCAAATGGTCTCAAAAAGGGACAATAAAGTTATTGCAAACATCCGCAGGTTTGTAAACGCCTATTTTGCCAATATAAGTTCTTCGGTCGTGCATCTTGGTTTTATGATGGAACACCTTCTTTGTTCCAATGAAGGTATGCGGTTTGCTCTTTCCGAAGTTACAGGCAAGGTAGACCAGGTGGTCCGGAGAGTTGACGGTATAAATACGGCAACGGAGAAGTCAGTCGACGCTCTTAGGACGTCTTTAAAGAAGGTTGAGTAGGGGGTTTCCCGCGGTTCTTCCTTCGCGGCTGTTGCCGCTGCCCTGGAAGAACCGCTCTCTGAAGGAATATTATGTCTCCCCCATCGTTGGAGCAGACACCAAAATTAAAACGGGCGTCGGTTAGAGTTTAGCTCGTAAAACCTGGTCGGGAGGCTTCGAGCGAAAGAGCTCTGGAGAGGCGCACGGTAAATCATAAATCGTATACATCAATATCGGAATAAAATAGACTGATATTATATATTATAAAAAATTTGTGTAGTCTGGTCAAACTGTGTTTTGATTTCGCTGTTTATAAATGTCGCCTTCTGATGCGGCTGCCTCTGTACCATAGAAAGGCACAGCCATGATAGCAGCATAGCTAGTGTTTCTTTCCATCCAACTACATTTACCACAACTGAAACATATTGGTTTTCACTGCTTTGCTCTTTGCTCCACTATGTTTTGCCTTGTTTGGTTGGGACATGTGAGGAGGGAAGGCAGGAATATGAAATAAGGATGAATGGAAGGGTGCTGGAGGAAGTAAAGAAATTTACCTACTTGGCGACCGTTTTCTCATCAGACGGGAAATTAGAAAATGAGTTGAATGAAAGGGTAGAAAAAGCAAGCAGTTTCTTCCCGATTGTGAGAAGTCCCTACGTAGAGTAAGGAAATTGTGGACGTATAACTGAACCAAGCAACTGTAACTATCTAAGCACCGCAGCCGCAACACGAGGCAAATGCTTCTGGGGTCAAGAAACGTAAAGATGAGTTAGGCTACACTTTTTCAATGGCACACTTGTATATACTCGTTTTTGCTTCAGTGCGTGTTTATACACCGAATCAAGCCTGTTTATGTACAAATAAGGTTTTATATTTGCCGCTCTAGGAGCATACCCGTAAATTTCATTTGGCCGATCTAACATAGTTGGATGCTGCTGCCTTGGGGAAATGTTTTGACAAAATTCTAAAGAAATAACATCGTGTTATGTTATAATAGATGTTTTGTGACAACGTAACTGACAGACTGCGAACGACAGATTATTCAACAGAGTAGGTTACATATTTAGCGCTAAATGCATGTTTTAGATATTTAAAAACCGTCGTATGAAACGCAGGTGTTTTCGTTGTTCGTTAAAAACTATTTACAGTTGAATCTTGATAGTCCGAAATTTGTTAGTTTGACACGTTTGGTAATCTGACAGCTGTAACGGTAGATTATGAAATGAAGACAACAGAAACTCCCACTACCGGTGAACTCCCACAGACCCACTACAAGACTCCCACAGACCTTAAGAATTTCAATTCTGCAGTTTGGATGTCTCTTTCCTCCCTTCTCCCATCTCCCATGGTTCACTGCCGTATCTTAAGGCTGGAACTGCAACCGTTTTATAAAACTTTAACCTTGTTTCGAGTTTTTGTTTTTTTTACCTGTATCCTATGAATCGTCCCACCTATATCTGACCGCAAAGTTACGAAATATTTCTTTATTGTAAAGATAAACATTTTGAGAACAACATTTTACGGTAATTAAAAAATTCCATACTTTTAATTCATTTAAAAAACAACGATACAAAACTATTTCAATGAATAGTTTTTTTGAAAGAAATTATTGGTATAGTATATCAGTGTTGCGCTTTCCCTTCCATACTTAAAATTGTTATTTTTTTAAAAACCGTTTATCAGATTACCTGACCAATTCGCATAAAACTTTACTACAAGAAAAACGTATCTTTTATTCAATAAGAAGTCATTTTATGAGGCGGGACATTTGAATCTGTATAATTTGCTAAAAAACTATACAGAACAAAATTCCGAGTAGTTTATAAATGAAATCTTGAAAATCACTTGAATAGGTCAAAAGTTATGCTTTCTAAAACATGTATCTCAGTTCTTTAAGGAGAGTTGAAAATCAAGTTTATCACAAAATAAATTTTGATTTTTCTGTGGCATTTTCGTTTGTACGTATTTATTTATTTATTGATGTAAAAATACTACTTTTATGTACATGTAGCCTACATACGTTATTAAATAAATTTCCTATTTTGTTCAGAATAGTTTTCTCTTCAAAAATAGCGGAAGAATTGTGTATATAATTTTTTTAAGGTAGACTTCCTTCTAAAATAGTAATTGAAATAAAATCGATTTTCCACTAAAATAAGTTTCCTTTCTTTAGAGGTAAAAGTTTTGAAGTTTTTAGGACTTGTTAATGGATTTCTTGATGATTAAGTGACTGAATGAGCCAGTAAGCGAGTGGATTTTGAAGTAGCATTAGCTTTTACAATGATGAACTTCCTTTATGCTGGTTCTAATAAACATCAGGGTAGGAAACAAAGACCTACCGTTTAAATCACTAGTTCATATACAATTTTTTATCTGGTTGGTTGCGAACATCTTTATTTGTTTTAATAATTTTTCAATTCGTTGTTTCCGTAAACAACATGCCTGCATAAAATGTATACAGATGGAAATAAACGTGACGTTCTTCTCTGTTTTGTTTTAAGGAACGATTTGTAGGAGTTACGATTTTTTACTCAAAAGTAACTACCCGTTTATTTTTGCATTGAGTGTTAAAGAAATAGAATTTGCTAAACCAGAAACAACATATTCTTACTTTGTTAAGGTATTAGTCTCTGCTCAGTTTATTTTAGAATGAAAATTAACAGAAATTAATTATATCCTGTACAATCTGTGTATTAGCGAATATTATTCTGGCTTCCTTAGCAAGAAAACTATATCTGAACCTTTAGCCAGTATGCAACATAGCAGTAACGCGACTGTAACTCCTGTAAATACCATAAAAAAAATCCTTAGGTACGTAAAAGCGTTTGGAAGTTGTCTTTCAGTGTAACCCTTAATACACTTCGGACATATTCTTGCCACAAACTTAATTAACAGACAACCACAGCTGTCACATTTGTATGCAAAAATAACCTTATAATAATACCAAATTAATTGTTCACATTAACTCTCTCAAAATAAATGTAGTTTCTACTGTATTCTCTCGATTATTGAGTGTGTAAATAATTTGCGGTTTTATAATACAGACCTATCCCTAAAATTTAAAATAGTGATTTTTAGTCAATATAAATTACAGGTTATTAAATTTAAATTAAAAACTAATAATTAATTAATTAACAAATTAATTTAAAACTTAAATTTGACAGTTAATTTAAGCTTACAAATTGTGTTATCTATAAATTCGTTTGCAATGTTGGGCGTTAAGTAATATTTTACGTAATGATTTTTTTAAGTAGAAATAGTAAAGATGAGCTTGGCACGTGTTAGTTTCCTGATTGGTGTTTACTTTTGATTTACTGTGGCCGACGAGAGAGAGATGTGGGTCAATCAGCTTTCAGTGTCTGTATCATTGTTTGTGTCTGGAGTCGGTTCAGTTAGTGAAGAACTTTCTATGTGAAGACAGTGCCGTGCAGCGCGGCTGCTAACATAACGGTCCTCGTGGTATGGCCGGTGCCAGACGAGTTTGGTTATGTTTGGTCGTGCTCTGTGTCTTGAGAGCCGAACCCGTAAATATTACAGTCTCTAATTCAACTGCTGCTCGGCAAGGAAAAAATTTACTCGAATGGCTGGGGCTGGAAACGCCGGAGAATCCTGATCCTTACCTGGCCAAGACTAATAAAGCTTGTCTGGATGGAGATCTTTACGAGTGTTTTAAGTACAAGGCGTTATCTGCGCTTGACGACTTCTTCCTTCAGGTACTAATGATTTATAGATCTAATTTTTGCGTAATTTAATAGCTTTCTATTCGATTTTATTGTATAGTAACATAAAATACTTTGCTTGATTTAGTAGTTATCAGGTTAGACTCAAAAGTCTTGGTGTATATACATATGTCACCATTTGTGCATTACTTGTTTATTTATACTATTTTTCAGGGCTGATGAGCTCTGAACGGACGCATTGCTCCGTACCCACTTCATAGCTTGCCAATACTTGCTCTCGTAGCTCTGTTATATATTTCGTCAGCCTTTTTTGGGTCTTTCAATAACAATTAAAACCATTTGTACGATCTTACAACGCTGGTAAATGTTCTGATTGGTCTAAACGCGTCAAACAACAGAGCTGATCAACCGTGAAAAGCATTAGGGCTACTGTATAAACAATACTACTAACATTGCACAGAGGGATTTATTATTTACACTACTGGGATAGCGCTCATATTAAAAATATTGCATTATGTTCATCTGTTTCTGATGCAATCCTTATTGCATTATGGGATTATTGGATGGGGGGCTGCTTCCAATAACATTATTGGGGTCTTTTCTGTTATCCCCCCCCCCATTATTTATTTATTTAATGATGTCATGTACTCAATGAGTTTATAATTCATTACTACATACAGTAACAATATTGAGAAAAAACAATCTATTTATCCTACCTATATTTAACCTTAACTTGAAGAATATTGGTGTAGAATTTTTTTAAATATTTTTCCCGCTTTTATCGTGTATTGTAAGGTTGCAGTACTGTAAGGTTGCGTAGGAAATATTCACAAAATGTGCAAAATTATGCTGGAGGGGGGAATAACAGAAAATACCCCATTATTGGGTCATTGATTGTTATGCAAAGAAAATTATGAGAACAATAATGAAAAAATACTTCTTACATCGTCTCAGGCTCTTTTTGACCAGCTTTCTGTCTTGAGAATTGGGAAGTTGTACATTAAGTCTGCAATTTTACATCTAATTAGGACTAGCGATTTTACCCCCTAATAGAACTATGTAGTTTTGTGTGTCAGCAACGGATAGCATACGCTGCAACAACGTGGTTTGGTAATGAAGCGTATCATGGACGGAGCGTGCCGTCACGTACAAAATATTCTGGCCGGCAAATTGTTGATTAAACGGGCATGGCATGCTACGTTGTTGGCTTGTGACAGAACGGTCTGATGGGTGTTTTCCGATACTTATCTGTTCAAAGAATATTGTATTTGCATGTACCGGTACGGTTACGGTCTTATATGATACGTTTTAGTGAGCAAATACCTTAATTGATCATTTTATCGTTTTTGTGGCTTCTTTTCGTAACAAGTGATGTATTTGTCTTATTTTTTTAGCAATGCAATTCTATTATTGTATTACTGATTTTTTCCTATTGTTATTATTGTGGTTATGTTGGTTTCGTGTAATATTAGAGTAATCCTCCTCCAAACACGGGCTTTGCTCTTTTGGAGGAGTAATAAACGAAATAAATAAATAAATAAATGTTAAGGTATCTGGTGAATTTTTAACAGGGCATACGCTACACATAAATTAAGACAAAATCTTAAACTGTATGGCCGCATTTTTGTGTACGTGATAAGGAAACGAATTTACTTGTATTGTATTAGTACAGTCGTAATTTCAGAAAATTTGTACCGCTTTTTGCAATTTAGAAATCAAATTACAAAACCAGCGATTACAAATTACGTGTATTATTTTTTGCAGATCTCATTCACCGATAGGTTTAAAATGCTATTCTACAAGTTGTAGTTTTGTTATATAGAGTTCTAATACAACAATGAGTCGCAATCTAAATAGTATTTAATCTTAATGGTAAATTTGTGTACCTTTTAAAAATACAAATGGATGTAAGGAAGAAAAATATATGATTAAAGTGATCGGTTTAAGATTAAGAAATTTATCTTCATGAACATAGACGTAACGTATAATCATCATAATAACAGTAACTACAATAACTAACTGTAATTACGAGTAATTACTTGTATAATGCATGTCTGGGAATTGTGTGGGTGCGGTTTACAGACGTTTTGCTTAAATCAGTGGGATTATGCAGACGAAACAAATATGTGAGTACCTAGAAGACTAAAAACTGTGTCCTGAAACAGCCCTTTCAGCCTTCATCTGTTGGTTTAAAATGATCTTTAGATTAGGTGTTATTTAACTATAATCCCACAAAAAATTAATTTCATTTATGTGATTTGTAAATACGAGTAAATTTTAGAGAACATAGAGAATGTAGTCTACTAACGGAATAATTGAGGTGTTGTTATTCAGATAAAAATTGTTCAATATCATTTGTCACCACAATGGTCGTAAGTTTGAGTGAACGTTAATAGCTTACGTTGTAACCTTTGAGGGAGTATAAAGTATATTATACTGCTGCAATTTTTATTTTGAATGAGTTTGATCTGCAACCATTCCTGTGCATTGCGCAAATAATCATATCAAATTTTCCATTTACTTCGTACATACCACTAAGTATTGTGAAATTATTTATTTCTGTTACCTATTAACTATAGATTGTGCCTCTGAGGCATGAAGCTAAACCACTGAATGCTTTTCGCTAATAGTAATACCTATATGAGAAAAAAGATTCAACAAACATAATATTATGTAGTCAAAATATTATGACTCAAACTGTCATCGGTTTGTAAATTCTAGAACGTAACTAATTCTGAACACAACCTCCCAAGACAATAAAAGTTTCTTAAAAACATCCCTTAAGTTTGGCGATTGGGATTTTTGAAATGGCAATTTTGGCTACTTGAAATTAAACGACGAAACAGTGTTTGAATTTTTAAGCTACGATTAAGAAACTACAAACAAAAAGAGTTTACAAATCGATCGTTTAAAATAGTAGTTACTCTGTACTTTATTTAAATTCAACGCTTTTAAGATGCAGTTTCTTTACAGTTGTAGGTTTCATGGTAACTCTATATTAAGTGTCAAACATTTATTTTATTAGAAATTATTTTCATGAAATAAATTCAATATAGGCCTACCCTTAGTTTTTTTATGTATAGTAACAAAACTTCGGTATCAAAAATTATAGGTATTAGCTTGTCTTCATTGCTCAGTTGACAATACGCATGACTGCTGAACTAAATATTTTAGGATCAGTTTCTGGTAAGATTCTGAAAAATGTTCAGACTGTTCAAACATGTGTAATATTGTATAACGCATTGCAGATTGGTAATAAGTACAAGTATTCACGTTACATACACAAAATAATTGAATTAATAGTCTGAACAAAATAACACGTAGACTATACTCGAAAACTATTTATGACAATACTTCTGATCTGATACGAAACTATTTCGGCATTGTAGATCCATGTTTTTAGTTTTCCCTGCGGGTGATTTCAGGGATGTTAGTTCAGTAATCAGGCTGAAAAGTTGGCAGAATTGTATAGTCATTTAGTTATCCGAATAATCTATGTATAAAATCAAGATCAGATTAAAAACTACTGAAGACGTTAGCCAAGCCCTTAGTTCAATAAATAAATTGGGTGATAATCTTTGAGGTGTCACCTTTCGCCTTACTTTAATACTGCACAGTGTAATTTAAACAATATGATTATCGTTTCACTGTAATCGTTGCAATAGAACAAGTAATTGCGTTACGTTGGCACTTCGCGCCGACTAATCTCGTAGTCAGAGGAGTAGATGGATCAGAGCCCTAAAAAGTGTGGGCGCGCCCAGTAAAAGAATTTCGTTTGTAGTCCGCGAGCAGATTTCGGGTAGTCACCTATCACTGGTGTTTTCTGTTCCACTTATTTATATGTACTGAAGATGAATTCGTTGTTCATGAAATAACTTTTTTTAGACCTCTGAATATAATTCAATGCTCTCTAAAACTCCAGTACTTAAAATTTTACTCCTCATTGTCCTTGTTAGCTAAGTGTTTTATGTTTTGGTGCAGTAATTATTACAGAGCATAAACTACCACTACAGTGCTTAGTATTGAAGAATAAGTGCCTTCTGAATTCTTCTATCGTAAAAGAATAAAAAACAAATACAATACTAGATATGTAAAAATTATTGTCTAAATGAAACAATTAACTAAATAAAACAACCCTAAACTTAATAGCGACTTTATGGTATTTACTACAAAACTGTATAAAAAGTCCATTAATTCTTAGATTAAATAAATCTGGGTTATACCCTTTGGGAGGTCGCGTTACTTTAATGTAGTACCTGTAGTGTAATTTAAACAATATAATTATAGTTTCACTGTAATCGTTTCAATAGAATGTACGAATTATATTAATATAATTTATTTACAACAGACTATTAAGGAAAGTAACATACCTCTCCATTTATTTAAAACTGGTGAATTATGTTAAATAACTTCGTTCATGGCAGGAAATCATATTTTTAAAATATTTGCGGTTTTTTAATGCTAGCCTTTTTCAATTTAGTTGGAAAGGTTGTTGCTTTGTATTGACCACTTAATCTCTACAGATGTTCGTTTCACTGGGTACTCATTACAGCAAATAACTTTTTTGCATTATTACTTACCGAAATAAATTAGGTCAGTTAGAGACCTAAATTTTGTGTATGATTGCTAGTAAGTAATTCAAAAGGTGGATTTCTGAAAAATAGTTAAAAATTAAGAAGATAACTTCTGTTTAAAGAGTGATTTCCTTCGCATATAAAATATTAGAATTTTCTTTTGTTAATATTATAATTTATTGACTTTGCTCTTAGTGGATATCTAGGTCTATAATCCATTTAGTTTAGCTTATTATAATCTCAGTCTTTTGGCCATTAAATGATTTTTAACCCAATAATCTGTTTCTGTGTTATGTGTATGCATCGTATTTTAAGAAATACTTTATCACTCATTTTAGCAGCCCTTATCAGTATGTTTCTTTCACCTACATACAACTGGATGTGACTAGATCCACGAGTTCGAAATAGATTTGCTCACTGAAAATTCGAAATTTCGGTTTCTTCCAAATTATTCCGACATGACACCCGGAAATGGAAATTGGCAAATAGGACGACAATTGGAATTGTCAAGAAGAGAAATAGGAAAAAGAAAAAGGAAAAATGAGGATGATCCTCGTATGTTTCTCCATACTAACATAAGAAACATTTTCTCAGCGTGTGGTAAAGATAAATGGCTGATTTTTTTTTGCATAGATTTATTGGACCTTGGTACACATTTTAATATGAGGGTTTGGTAAATTAACTTTTAGTTCATCAGAAAAAAGAATTCTTTGGTAATGTCAATAATTTCCAAAAACTAACCTATTTGTAAGTATAAAATCTGTTTGAGCTACTTTTTTGTCGAACTGCCATGGCAAAATATGTATTTGTGTGCAATGAATGTACCCTGAAAATCTCAAGTCAATATCTATAACCGTTTTTGAGAAAATGTTCCTTTTGTGTGAAAAAACTGAATTTTCGGAAAACGAACAAACAATAACTTCACTTGTAAGAAAAAATCAGCTGTAAAATAAAAATAAGAAAGCAAGACAAACAACAGGACTGTAAACAATGTGTATAAAAAGTTATCTTTCTATTAAAAAATAAAACGAATTTCTAAAAACAAAAAGGATAAAAATTTATTCAACTAAAATTTTTTCCCTGAAAAACTGTATAAAAAATCGTAATGGTGTTAATTTAACAAATTAATAAAAATTTAAAACCTTATCAAAAGGTTACTTATTGTACGAGTATATCAGCTTACTCAGAAAATTCATTAGAATTAGCCTAAAACAACAACAAAGAAATGGTGAATTTTTTTGAGGACGGATTCCCTTAAATGGCAAGAAAACTCAGAGCCTTAGGATTTAAGTATCGTTACAGAATATGCGGAGGACGGAATAAATGGCTTCGTTTAAATTATATAAAAAAAAAAACAATTATTAAATGTAAACGGATGTGAGTATCACAAACAATAGTGAAGCAAACAGGACAAGTCCAGGACTATGCAGTTAGGTGTAACTCAAAATGTAGGTGAGTGAGTTATTATGTGAGTTATTACATATTCACAGTGTAAAGAGTAACACTATTTATGTCATGAAATGAACATTTCACATCACGCGTAAATGTGGAACTAATATTGTAATAATAACAGTTCATGTATTTTCTTACTATGTATTTTTCGTAAAATACATCTTGCAATACCTAACTTTAGTTGCAATTGCTGATTGTTACTGACCTAAATGTTCTAAACCATAATAGTTTATGACTTAGTTTTTTTTTGATCGCTTTCGTGAAGCAGTGGTAGAGTGTTAGACTACAAAAAAGAAGGTCTTCGAGTTTGATTCTTCTCTAGTGGGGACTTTTTTCACTACTTAGGCCTACCAGTATAACTTGACTATTTCGAACTTGGGTAATTCGAATAAACTAGTATTCCCCTTGTAAATCGTATTAAAATCTTATTAAAAACTAGCTAAAGTACCCATTCTTCGAACGGTTTTCTTGGTGCTGTAGACGGTCTATTAGTGTACCAAGTTCGATCCCAGTCAAGTCTGATACTCTTTAATCATTCATTGTTATCTACTCGTACCTCCTTTTAACGTCAGCATTATTAATGAAAAAAGTTGGACGTAAAATAAAAGTGAGATTTTGGTATTTTAAATTCAGATATATGTAGAGCTTTATTATTTTGATAAGAAATGAAAGTCAAATCACAATAGGAACACCACGATGGTTAACTAACGAAGTATTTAGAATACCGATTCATTTTTGAAAATGTGATCGAGAATGGGTGTATAGGGTCTGGTGGAATAGGTAGGTAGGTAACTGACTGAATGAATACGGGTTTTACCGGCGCGTATGCCTATGTTTACTGCTCTGTTTATTCTGTATGTTAATATTCCAAAAATATTGATGTTTATTTTTTTCTTAATTGGTAATATCTTCGTTATTATGCACGAAAATGCAAAACCTAATCAAAATTAAAAAACATAATCAAATTTATTTGTCTTTAAACGTTTCGTCATTTCGATTATATAACATTTTTTGATACAATGACTTTTAACGGAGACAACAAAATTTGGAGCATTTTGAAAAATTGTACAGTCAAAATCACAATTTTATTTATATAGATGGTATGCCTAATTCAAAGTTAAAAAATATGGTACCTGGTTAATTCGACATTTTTCAAAGAAAATAAATGTTTACCTAGGGTTTTCGTAGACAGATAATAAAAATTTTACCTGTTGCGTTTGGGTTGAACATAGACACAATAAAGTCGGTTATTATTGCGTGAGTAGCCTAATCTAGGGAATTCCTGCCTGTACGCCTTTTACGCTTTGAATATTGTGTAGTGAGTTTCACTTTCACAGAGGTTGCACTGTATGATCGGTTTGGGATTTCCCCAGTTAAATTTACACCCTTATTCTCAAACCATTTTCAGTCACAGTATAGTAGACCTATTGTAGAGTAGACAAGTGCATACGGTGTGTGGAATCTGTGTTGTAGTATACAATTTACGTAGATACATGTTTTTGTAAACTAGGTACTGTACGTTTCAGTACTGTATTGTTTCGTTTCAGTTAAGAGTTTACGTGCTGTGCTGTTAAGTTCATTTTAACAATGGCTAAGCGTGCCCCGTACAAAAATTTAACTTAGGATGAAAAAATTAAAGTGATTCAAGATGTGGAACGCGGTACAAAACGAAAGTGTGACGTAGCTAAAGAATACGGAATTTTACCGAACAGTTCGTCTTTCTTAAAGAATAAAACACAATTATGGAAAACGAATAAAAAAAAACGGAAAAAGTCGCAAGCGGGTAAGAATAGCAAAATATCATGCAGTACTAAATTTCAGTAATACTTAACCGGACAGACAGGTGGAGTGTCAAAGTATTTACACTCAATCTGTTAGTTGCAGGGCTAAAACGAATTTCTGTTTCTTATCACATGGTCAGCCAATTAAATGACTGAATTATTTAAGAACAGAAGAGGTAAAGGTGTAAAAGATATTAATCAGAGTTATCTCCTCTGAAAGTAATGAATTTCATTATACAGCCAGACCCTGTGGTGAATGAAGTGAAGGGTTCATTTGCAGGGTGGAAAATATGTGCTGTTTAGAGGGCCCGGCATGCTGATAAGGATACTTTTCCACTCATTCCTCATTTTACTTAGTAAAACCTCTACAGATTCATCCCAGCCTTTTGGCTGATGACCTAAACAACAACAAAACATACTGGACCATATTTCTAATATACGATAATTTATACATAATGTATGTATGTAGCCCTACATATACTCTACTAGTTTATTAAGGAAATAAATCGGGGGTTTTCTGTAAAATTGACATTCTACTTTATTTCTGTTATCAGTAGTCTACGTAGTATAACAAAAGTTAGAATTTCGTAATTTTTTAACTTTACAATACCGTTCTTATGACGTTGTTGCTACAACGCATGATGTTGGTTATTTCGAATTTTGGATTAATCGTACTTTTTCCATTCCCCTTCAAGTTCGAATTAATCAAATTGTACTGTAACAGGTTCCATATCCTGTTTAGCTGTTAATGACCAAGTAATTTAATGCTACTTAAAAAAATTCTTTAAAAAGTTTTTAAAAGTATTTTAATTGTTTATTTTATAATGACCACTTGGTGGCATGTGATTGATATATTATTGTAAAGCTAAATATCCCGGGTTCGATTCCCGGCTAGGCGTGGATAATTTTTGTAGCTTAGACCGTCAGTTACTGGTCTGTACCCACCGTGATCAGTAAAAAATAATTATTTCATTCGACTTAAAACATTATAAATATTTTAATTTATATTAGTTGTTACAAAAATATTTAGCGGGTTTTTTTAAAAATAAGATTAATCCTGCTCAGTTTTCTAATATTACTGGGTGATTATTTTTAGCCTACCTAAAAGTTGGATTGAATTATGGCACTCGTGTAGAAAGAACTTTAGATCAATACAAAACAATATTTTTTTTGTTTTGATTATCAAAACTAATGAAGCAAGTCAAATCGATTCATTAAATGATACCCGCATCATTTTTTTTAAATTTATTTTCAAGCGTTTGTTTCCTAAATACCAATCATTATTATGCGATTAGTTGTGGCTACGCGAAATTACGAAATACAGAAGATCGTCTTGTCAAGAACTCAGAATGATATGAAATACCTGTATGGATTTGTCAACAATTAGCATTTCAAAGATACAATAACGTAATCCGGAAATATAGGTGAAGATTCCTTTAACAGATGAAAAAAGATTGAAGTGGGTTTGTTTAATAGTAAGCCTAGGGCTGTTCCCAACTTGCTTTGTAATAAAGGTCAGACTTGATAGCCGATCCCAAATAAAGACGTCAATGGATCCGAACTATTTTGAATTTCCAATTCCAAGTTAAGAGTGTGGTAACTCGAAATGGCTGTTAATCACACCGTTTATTACATGCTGTTAGTAGCACTGGCTGTATCGTTACATAGAACAACGAAATGGTTTAATTTCTTGAGTAGCCTGCTCAGTTTTCTAATATTACTGGGTGATTATTTTTAGCCTACCTAAAAGTTGGATTGAATTTTGGCACTCGTGTAGAAAGAACTTTAGATCAATACAAAACAATATTTAAGACTCGGGTGGTACTCGCCTTTTTAATCATACTTTTACGTTCAAAGTTAAAAAGCAGGAATATTATTTCTATCACAACTTTTTCCGTAACGATATATGATTTAACTTTTAGTAACTTCGATCAGTTTGGTTCATACACCACAGGTTTTTTAAACTATTAGCATTCTGATTGAATTTATTACTCATGGAACATTGCTTTCAGTAAATAACCGTGTTTGGTAGACATCTATTTCTTTTAATTTGCAAAATTTTTTATACACCAGTAATTTCATTTTTGAGGCCAAATTTCATTTAGTTACACTATGAAGATTAAAGTTATCTGTTTATAATGGTAATTATTGTTCATAATTTCATATCCCTTATTACTTTCTCTTGCCTATATGAGTATATAGGAAGGAAAGTATTGTTTTCATGTCGATTTTTCGAAATCGAATTTTCACCGGATCTACACGTTTTCAGACCCCCTGAACCCCAAAAAACATGTTTTTAGCGATTGGTCTGTGTGTGTGTGAACAGAATATTTAAAGAACGGAACATCGTATGAACTTAAAACTTGAAACTTAAGTTAGGCCTACATACCACTACCGGACCCGACACGAACATTTTCATCAAAATCGGTGAAACGGAAGTAGTAGTTTATTCGTGTAATTTTTCACTTTTTTGCGATTGTCTCAAAAACTGGTCCTACGATATTTTTTAAAATCGTCTGATTTACTACATTTTTGATGCTCTACAAGATAGGGTAGGCGCTATGTTTGCTGAAATTCTTGGTGAGGCTGTTTTCACGGTACAAAATTGTTTTTTCAAGATTGCGGCTTTAATATGCATTTTAGCGCAAAGATGTATATAATAAAAATTTTAGACAATTAAAAATCCTACAACTTTTATTTCAAATATTTTTTTGAATAACGCTTAGTTTAGCGGCAATTAGCGATTTTCTGTTTTTTTTCTCACGAAAACGTGTGAAAAATTGATTTTTTTACGATTTCAGCCTTAGTATGCATTTTACGACAAAAGTGTAATAATAAATTTTATAGAAAATTAAAAGATCTACAACTTTTATTTAAAGCATTTTTTCTATACAGAGCCTAGTTCAGCGTGAAAGAGTGATTTTCCGTAATTTTAAGCAAACTGAGGTTGATTTTCTTTTTGCGTCTTTCACTCATGATTAAAATTAGGTTATATTATCATTATTTGCATTGGCAAGAGAAAGTCGTGTGATTGTTTCGTACCAGATTTTTTTTAATTTTTTTGTATACAGTAGGTATTGTATTCTACTCGGGGAAGTAGACTACGTGATCTTTGTTTAAATGTATTTATTTTTGTTTGTTAAGTTAATGTTGATTAATGTACATTTCAGGATAATTACATTCTGAGCGATCAAGTAAAACTTCTACGGATGCCGACTAGCCACATGAAACTTTTATCCAAAGAACCGTACGAGTTTTCAACAGAACCGAGAGCAGACGAAGCAGAATGGGACCTGCTCGTAAAATTCATTTCGAGAAAGGTAGAACGTTTTGTGAAGTCTACAGCATTTGAAATAGAAGTACCTGAAGAAATTACAAGTCAGGGGCGTTATGCACCCAGGTTCATTGATGAAATATATTCTGAAATTGATACATTAGAAGATAAAAACGACAGTCCATTTTGTAAGTTATTAAATGTAATTGTTATAGTCCCTAAATGTTATTGTTAATTAAATCGTAGATTAATGTCAGTTTGGAAAATCCAAAAACCCTATTCTCTCAAAAACGTTTAGTAACGATTTTAATTATAATTCCCTCAATTACTACGTTATTGTGTCAACAAATTGCAATTTAAATGGTATAAGAGAAACAACTTGTTCCAATTGTATTTTTTTTTTGCTTTAAAATAGATTCATTTATTTTAGAACTAAGCTTGACCGCTGCTTTCAGGAGACTCAAAGGAAGTATGGGGCACATTAAGCCATTATCAAATTAGTTGCCCACGATTCTGGAAAGTATTAATTTAATTTACATGTATAAAATCCCCAAAGTCACTCTTTTGGCTGCGTGATTTTAAAAATATTCTTGTCGCAGGTCTGCTTGATTTAAAAATATGTCGACTCCTTAAAAATATTCTTATTTTTCTTAGTGCAGACATAACCAATGCAATTGTAAAATGACTATAACTTTTACTTTTTTGAGATATTTAAATTTTTTAGATTTACTTTACTAGCCAGAGTTTTCCTTAATATCTTGTTTTGTTTGTGTAAATTAATTAATTCATAAATTATTCAACTTTTTTTTGAAGTAACTGTACATAAAAAATAAAATAACTATGGTATGTAATCACACATTTTTAACTATAATCGTTTCGTGACAACTCCAGGAAACTGGATATTGTACTGTACATGTGTAGTAAATATATATAATATTATTGGTCTACCTACGTGCAATCGAACACGCGTCTTAGGTCAATGACCGGCACAATTGTTTACTAGTTGCCCCAAAAGTAGAAGCACGTCCAAACTAACGCAAACGTGACGTTATGATGACCATCCTTCGTTGACGTCACTAAATTGTTTTACCTTTACACATGGTGAAAATCAATTAGTTCTCAATTACTTACTGTAAGTTGCTAATTTCAAATTATTTACAGTATGCAAATTGAACGCAAGGAAATAAAAGTATAAATTGTTGTCTGGTTAAATGTTTTATATAAAAAGTGTAGTAAATTAATTTTATGGTCTTCTAAACCAATTCATGTCATTAGTTAGCTATTTTATGTGATCTAAAAATGTTTTAATTTAGGTTCTAAGTTAATTGTTATACATGATTAAAAATTGGCATGGCTTTTGTGAATTTTAAATTAAATCACTCTGATCTGCTGCATGGTGTTTATTTTATTTCACGTAGCTAATAGACTTATTTCAATTTTATGGTAGGCCTATAATCACGGGTGCTTAGGAGAGGTCGTGACACAGAATTCACCATTAAAATTTAGTTGGTTGTTCGGTCTGGAGTGGTATAGAAAAACAAAATCTTATCGATTTACTTAAATACTGTGCCACAGGGATGTGTTGACTGTTGTATTCTGCATCATTTTTGTGAATAGGGTGAAGGGTTCGACTATTTAGTTGTACTCAAATATTTTTGGGTAGGAAGATTGTAAGAGACCCGTGGTAAACGAGTAGCTGCGGAAACGGAGAGAAATTTTATATTACAAAAACCATAAATTCTGATTATACCGAAGCCGTACGTGAAAACAAGGTCGTGCGGATCACGACGATGTACTGGGAGGTGCCAAAATACCTTAAAAATTATATAAAAATAGAGTAAAGATTAGCAAATGATTGCAGAAGCAATAAAAAGATACAATTTTTTCTGTAATGTTGGTGGAAGGCATTTTTTTGTAACAAAACAATATTGTTTTACTTAATATATCATGTAATTATAATTTTCATTTATGTTCGCCATTGCCCATATTTGTTACTTTTCTTACAATGTTGAGGAGTTCAATAGACCGTTCAAAAATCCCATTTTTTTACGTTATCAGTTTACTATGATTGTTTTCTCATGCATCCAAATTTTCCTCTAATATTAGCACTTTCGTAAAATGCATGAGTATAGGTTGTCCATGTGGACAACACTCACCCATTTTGTGTAAGAGTTGATAAACCGTAAGTTAATGACGTAAAAAACAAAATGAAATTGTAGTTTAATACGCTATTTTAATTTAATTAGGCCAACTTCAGGTGTTTGTACTCTTTAAGATAAGGTGACCTGATTACTTTCCACCGATTGAATATATTTTTGGTATTATTATAAACGAGTGTTAGACTACCTAAAATAAAACATGTGTCATAAATACAACTCTAATATGAATCTACTCATGTTTGGGCTTTATTACGTCGAACCAATAAATTGCCTCTTTTTCTAACTAAAATTTTTTAACGTTAATACTGTGTATGTACTTAATTTATTATGAGTAAACTCCTTTGTTCAACATTTGTATTTGGCTAGAAAAAATATTACAATTGTTATTAGTATGCGATTTCATTGGCGAAAAAGTAGTTGAAAAGTGAAACAGCATTTATTTTTCAAATAACTTTATTGCAGTTTTACATACATTAGTTGTGTTTTGTTAATGGGAATCTTTTGTTTACTAACATTAGTGCAGCTTTCATTTATTAAAATTTTTTTTGATCGCAAATAGTCAATAATTAATTATCACCTCGTTTAAAATCATTTGTTATTGATATGGTAGTTTGATTAGGCTACGGAGATCTCTTGGCCTTGATCTTAAAAAATTGTGGATTGTAACACAAAAATTTACCTGTACCTGTCTCCAGTTACCAGCGTTAAAATAATAATTACGGGCGAAATAAACTGCAATGCGCAAGGGCGCCAATAGGGCTAGATGGGTGCCTGATTCTGACCCTTTATATTTCGAAGTACGTGACTTGGTTTTGTTAATGGGATTACCAAAGACAAAAAGAAAATTTTGTCTATATTCTACATCGAAGGAGTTTATTGCTCTTACAATTACTCCAAAGTTAGGTTTATAGTTCTGCTAGCAGCATGCTTGGATTTTAATCAGTTGCATTTGAATCTTGTAGAATAGAAAAATACCAATGAAAGTTAATGCAATGAGAAAATTATAGAGTTACTTTTTTAACACACAACCGCAATTTAAAATACTCGGAAACTTGTCTGGTAATGTTTCATAATTATAAATATTAGTGTTTTTTTACTCTACCGTGAAAACGTTTCATCTTATATCTAACTGCGTAATTGTTTTACGTTGGTGTAAACAAATTAATTTAATGTGTCTTTTTATTACACTTTCTCCCCTTAAGAGGAATAGTGTTAAGAATTACGTATATTATTGCTAATATGTGATAATTATTAAAAATTATGCTGCAATTTATATAAACTATAAATCTGTGTACTAACTGCTTGTATGCACATTCTCTTCTGTGGAAAGTGGAAAGTGAAGTACGATGGCACTCCATCTTCTCGACCGCAGAAGTTAAACTGTGTGGTAGATACAAACTGTGAAGGGTGATTTTAAGTACGTGATTGCAAACTTTTTTTTGTTAATGTTACATTCTTGCATTTTGTAATTGCGTCCTGCAGTCCTGTATGTAAGTTCTGGTGTATACCTAAGCCGCGATTCTTCGTATTTACGATTTACTTGTACCTACCCAACTTAGTTTATTATCTTCGAAATCTGTTCCTGTAAATTTTAAACAAGAACAGGATATCGTATACCATCTTATACGAATATTAAGAAAAGGAATCATAATTTTGTTTCATTTTTTTTACCATCTGATCTAATATTTTCGAGGATGTTGCTAAAAGCATATAACATTTATATAACTGCAATTGTCAGTTCTTAATAATCGAATTCACAGGTTTCATGAAAAAAAATATTTGGAGAAACTTTCTTATAAAATCGTTATAACTATTTTATTTATTTTAAAACTGATGGTCTGTACCGAACAGTCCAGCAGTTTTGGGTATCTGTTATTGCGAGGAAAGAAAATGGTTGATTTTTATTCATAAAAAAATTTTTTTTTGTTAAAAAACATTGTTTTGATAAGTCATATCATCAACTTATTTTGATATTTATAACTGGTTTTTGAAAAATTAGGTTATTGCACGTTGCAAAATACTTAAAGATTTTTAGAACTTAGTTTGTAGGAATAGTTTTAATAATCTCTCATCAGGTTCATTATTTCAGTACATACATTGGCTACTAATAGTTAAGGTTAGTTGGAAGTTGTATCAAAAACGGGACAATTTCAGATGTTTGCTCTCATTTGATCTGAGACATTGTGCTCAATGGAATTAAAATCTTATTTGATTCTGTTTTTTAGTTTCTCAGCGGAAAAATATATATAATTTTAGAAATGTTAAATACGCCATTTTGCATTCCCACTGACATGGGTATTCCATTAACTTTTTGTTTGTTTTACTTGTAATCTAAACAACTTTTTCATTTAGTGGATCTACCATGGGCTAAGAAAGCACCCTAGCCTCTAGTCACTACAACTTGAACAGATTTCTTTGTGACATCTATAGACCCGTTGTGATGGCCTTTCTCGTTAATAATGCACTTTAATAATACATATAATACTGTATTTTGAAAGCTATGGTATCTACTAGAGACTGCCAAGAAAAAATATTTTTAAGTTTTTTAAAAATATCTCGCAACATTGAGGCTAGAAATTAATGCTTAGTTTAAAAATTTTGTTACGATTAACATTTGCCTGAAAATTCCTGTCAAAAATCGATGTTAATAATAATAAAAAGAACGACTTATTGGTTTGCGATATTTGTTTCTGTAAGTAAAACGACGAATTCACCCGGTTCTAACGATAAATTAAAAAACAAAATATCTAAGTAATTAAATTACTGCAGAAAATAATTTCTAGCGATGTTCCGTAGAACTATAAATACCGTCTGCATAAATAAATAAAAAAGATAATTGCCAATTTCTTAGATTAACGTTATAGTTCTTGCGAGTTAAACTGTAGAAGAAGTAGATGTTCTTGTCGGATTCAAACTAAAGAAAATTTTCTGTACTTTCACCACACTTGAAGGAAGTTCGAACCGGATCTTCTCCATTAGTCATCGTATTGACCGATAACACCAAACGTTATTCAAAGCTACTTTAAGTCCGTTAATATAATTCCTCTAAGATCGCTTCCTGTTAATAAATTAAGAAAAAAATTAAAAATTTGTTTTTTCATTTTACACCGTTTTATTAATTTATTTTACGCTTTAGTTACAGAGCTAATATTATTCAGTAACTAAAGAAATGAACGAGTAACAAAAACATTTTTGAAGCGTTTCTAATTAGTAGATATAATAGGCCTATGAGATTATTTATTGAACTCAATGTATCACTGAAAAATGAAAATTACCGTGACTTTTGTACTGAAATCCTACTTAATGAATCGTATTTTTCTGGAACTTAACTTATCATTAGCCCAAACTTTAACTGTATTGCGTAAATCTGGTGTAAACGATCACCTGTGAAATTATTTTTACAATCTACCGCCGAATTTTACTAATCCTGTTATAATTTTGTGAAGAGCGATCAAATGAATATTCTTGTCTAAGTAGGCACATAAGGTACATCAACAATTTTTGGGTGAAACGTTTTCACTTTCATAGTTTTGCCTTATATTGCTCACGGTAAATGGGGTAGAATTTAAATGGGGTAAAAAGTTGGGATGGCTCGTGCATTTTCTGAAACCTCAATTACGCGTACAGCCATTAGCGGAGCAGAACGTTTGTTTACATAAGTTTCAAAGATAAGTGGATAAGATATAATTACTGGCGAATCCAAATTTTCAGTAAGAAAACATAACTTCTGGGCAAGTGATTTTTTCCGAATTGTTCTTTAGAGAGAGTTAAATCAATATTTTAATTACTCCTTCGTATTTTGCTCACGTTTTCTTTTCTTCCAGTCTTTTTATTCTTTCGAATCTTTCCTTCTCAGGTTGTTAAATGTTGTGAGGTTTACGTCTTTTGTTTTCATTCTCTCTTACACTGATTCATTCTCCCAAATATTTAAATATTTTCCAAAATTTTCACCCTGCCGTAATATACAAAAATTTGGAGTAAGTTGACTTTTTCACCGAACACTTGCATCTCGGGTCAATTTGGGTTCAGTCTAATTTTCATCAAGATATCACGTTTGGTTCACAAATTGTAGAAAAACCCCGTTTTGGAGTTGTCACTTAATATATGACTCGCAAAAGTACTTGCTTACCAAGTGTTTCGTTGCCTCAAGGTGGTAGCAGATTGGCGCAGTACAATACAATAGGTATACTCTTAAGGGGAGATTGCACGATGGTTTTAACTTAAAATTTCGATTTTTTTGGTTTTTTATGTTTTTCAATAGTTTAGGCCTAGATATACCAGAAAAACATTGAATTACGTCAAAAAAATAATTTTTTTATGACAAAATAGTTTGTATCAGGTTTACACAGAAAAATTATCATGTTACGAAGAACGAATATTTTTGCATAATTTTATAATGCTCGTTTTAGTGCAAAGAGAATTTTAGTTTTTAAACTATCTGCACCACGGCTTTTAATACTCAAAGCTGTTGGTTCAGCTTTCTAAACAACTGTTGATGGGAAATTTTCTTGTTTGTGTAAATATTGTTTTTGATTTGTGCCTTCTTGTTTCTTACTTTTTCCCATAAATTTAGATTTTTAACACTAAGGTACATTTTTCTCAGAAACCAATAAACCTATCAGGCTGAAATTTTTACCAGTCAATTATCTTGTATAGCCACATATACCGACATTTTTATGACTTTCTCAGTGCTCCAAATTAGTAATACGCAAAACACGTGGAAAACAATTTGTAAAAATTTTATGTTATTCGTAATTTAAAAAAAAATGGTATGGTCCAAAGATTATATTGAAAAAATGTCAGTAGCTTGAGAAGAAACCCGACACCTATAGTGTGTAAAGTTTAATTTCTCTATCTTTTATCAATCCTATGAAAAATGTACCTAAATATAGCAAATTTAATATTGGCGGGATACAAGTACAGTCTCTCCTTAATGACAAATTTAGGAAAAACTTTAATTAGCGGTAAAAATCGAAACAAAAGTAAGGAAAAATTCTCTTGTTTTAATAGAACGGTATTTAAAAATGAAGGCTTGAATAAAAAGAAACGTAACTTTATTACCGTTAAAATTTGTTCGATGTTTATTTTTAAGTCGCATCACATACCACATTTTTGCGATTATCTTGGGATTAAGAACAGTATCATTAGGTCTTATCTTGTTCAAATTTCCAGATCCTGGTCGGGAATGGGATCCGGGATAAATGTTCCCGGATAAGATTTTTACGTTGATAATTACAAACTGGACTTTTCTGTAAGAAAAACACCTGAGCGAATTATGGAGTAGTTAAATTCAGTCAGGGAAAAATATTAAAGTAGCCGCAATTTTTTTGTGTTTTCTTTAACATCAATTTTCATTTTGTCCCTTTTCTATCCGCGCATCTTTTATGAAAGCTGCTTGAAATTATTTTTAGAGGACCATAACAGAGTGAAAAATGTTGGCTTATTCAATAAGTTCGTATAGGAGAGGTTTGATTATTAATTCAGTTTAAATACAATGAAAGACAAGCTCATAATACCTTGACACTTAGTAGGTATACTACGGAGTAATACAATTATATTAGACTGGAGCTACTCTTTATTTATATTTTAAATTATTTTTTAATTCTAAATAGCTATTTTTCTAAACTTTTTTCTGAACAATCCATTTATTTGACCAAAGAAATTATTTTATATATTATATCCTTTAGAAATTATCTTTGAGAGTGTCAAATACGGTAGAGAGTAGGCTTGATTTTTAAAGCTAAAAAAATTTAAGCTTGATTGATTATGACATTGATTATAAAAACATACATTTACTTTAATTCTATGTTGAGGTAATCTCAGAAAACTACGTTATTTTTCCATAAGAATCATATGAAATGTAAGATTATAATTTCAAACAAAAAGAATGTACTTAATTTTGTGTAATGGTTTTTTTCTGTTTCAGCCAGGACGAAATTGAAGAAACTTTTTGTGCCAATGTTAATAATTTTAAAGCTATTCAAACTGAAGTTATTGTTATTTTTACCTCTAATCCTGGGCCTCGCATCGTTTAAAAAGGTACTCGGATTCCTGGCCTTGGTTGTACCTGGTCTTATAGGATTTTTTAAACTGTGCAAGCCAGATCTACATCAGAACTATGGCAACTATGGACACAGTGACTTTTACCACAGCCCACCACACAAATATGATCTAGCAGGATTTTCAATTCCTAATCGAAGAGTACAAACCACATACCACACTATTCAAGGTCAAGATAATTCCAAAAACACCTTTGCAAATGAAAATGATCCACATAACCTTGCTTACCAATCATATTATCAACAACAATTTAATAATAGATGAACTTAAAAGTATAATTAGTTTATTTTACTTGTCTTGTACAAAATCACAATGTTCTGTGTAAATTTCTATTTTCTTGATAATTGAATATGTAAATAAATATTTTAATAAATTAAACCATTTAATTTAACCCTGTTCTCAAAAATGTCCTATTTTTACTTTGTCAGAAATAAACTTTCTCAGGCCGCCCCAGTTCTAATTTATAGAAGTGAGTCATGGATTAGTACGAGACCACAGGAGAGTACAGAGTACAGGCGGCAGAGATACGCTTCCTGTGAAGAACAAAGGGTTGCAGTCATAGGGACCAACTAAGAAATGAGGACATAAGAGCAGAACTGGATGTTTACAGCATAAATGGGAAAATTGCAAAATATCGAAATTGATAGAGGGAGCAAGTAGTAAGAATGCCTGAGGGAAGGATCTCCCTCAGTGTTTTGCAATACAGACCAGCGGGGAGAAGAGATGTTGGGAGGCCAAGCAAAATATGGCATTATTTCATTAGTTTGTTGCTGTTGTGAGTCGTAACAGGGGAAGACTAATCCTTGATTGTGAGAAGAAGAAAAAGAATAAACTTTATCAGGCCTCCTGAATAAAAACAAAAAATAACAGGTTTTAGCGATTGGTCTGTGAGTGTGTTTTTTTTCGTGAACAAAAATTTTAAGAATGGAATCTCGTATGAAGTTGAAACTTCGAAAGTTAGTTAGTTAGGAACCAAAAGGGAATTCGACATGAACATTTGAAGTAGTAGTTTATTCATGCAATTTTTCACTATTTTGCGAGTTTCTCAACAATGGGTTCTACAATTTTTCTAAAAATCATCTCATTTACTAAATTTTTCATTCTCTACAACATAAGGTAAGCGGCATGTCTGCTGAAATTCTTGAGAGTGCTGTGCTTTCATGGTAAAAACATGTTTTTATAATTAATGCTGCTTTAACTTACATCTTATTTATTTATTAATAAATAGAAAGATTAAATAAGAAGGGAAAATCTGCAGCTATAAGTACCCTAAAATTTAAAAAAATGTGTGTTAGTTTATTGCTCACTTTCTTCAAGTTTTATTGCCACGCAAAAATGTCAAGAAAAAAATTAATGAAAATCGTTTTTTCGTTAAATTATATTTTTGTATAATATACCCTATTTAACAAAAAATTCTGTAATATCAGACAGAAAAGGAAAATTGATTGAAATTGTTAGTGTTTCTTCTGTAAAATATCCCAGATCTCAATGCTAAAGCAGTGACACATTAAAAAAGAAAATTCCATTTATTTTACGTTTTACAAACCCCTTAGTATGATGAAAACGCATTTTCATTTTATGCGTAGTGTATGTTACACATTATCTGTTTATCTGTGAATACATAACATATTACTGTATATTTATAGCTTTACGTTTATAAATAAATACACATATTTCTTGCACCACATCAGTCATCCCTCCAAAGAAATACGGTTGAGAGGAGGGGTTAAAAGAAGGGGTACTCATAAATATAAGGCTTAGTCAAGGGTATGGTAGAGAGAAAAGGTTGGGAATCACTGATCTAGATCATAGTATAGATACCTTATGTATGCATTCTGGGATGTAAATAAATACACAATTATAAATATAAATAATACATAAATACACAATAATAAATATTAGACTAATAGATGATAGTGAAGAATAACAGCTATTTCGCTACAATTAGTTTGTGTAGTTGGTTACAAATATAATAAATATATAATAATGTTAGTAAATATATATAATAAGTATTAGACTAATAGATGATAGTGAAGAATAACAGCTATTTCGCTACAATTAGTTTGTGTAGTTGGTTACAAATATAATAAATATATAATAATATTAGTAAATATATATAATAAATATTAGACTAATAGATGATAGTGAAGAATAACAGCTATTTCGCTACAATTAGTTTGCGTAGTTGGTTACAAATTTTTTTTAGATACTGAAGATGAATTCTTGTGTTGATATATCATAGATTTATTTTATAAATATACACTTTTTGGGTGTATATTTTTATCTGCTTTTTAAAAAAATAGATAATTTATGAAAGGGCTTTTATCAAAAAATTTGAAAAATTGAGTTAAACACATTTTCAGGTTTCTTGTATGTAGTTCTATCATTTAGCCATTAAAGGGTTTTTGTTCCATTACCTGTTGTAGCATACTAGCAATTGCAAATATTTAATTATTAATGAAAGGGTGTTGTCCTGGATGTATATCCTCTCATAAATAAACATAACTTGCAGACTTTACTAATATCTGGTGGTTTTTTCATGAAGCTGTGTGTTAACAAATTTATATAAGTCATCATACAGGGTTTCAAAGGTAAGTCAAACATTAAGAAGTGATTAAAATAAGATCAAAATATTCATGTAAACATAGGTGTATGGAAACGCTTTGCTGGCGAGTTACGGCTGGCGAAACATTTCGCCTGAAGTTCAGTAACCTCAGTGAAATAAGATCGTACTGAAATTTTTAAGGCTTTGAAATAGAAGCAAAAGTGGTAGTTTCGTGTGGCTTTTAACCTGAAAAATTTAGTTAAACAATTCCAACAACTGTATTTCTTATAGTTTTAAAGATTTCTAATTTAAA
This sequence comes from Catonia carolina, assembly GCA_035578175.1. Lineage (NCBI taxonomy): Eukaryota > Metazoa > Arthropoda > Insecta > Hemiptera > Achilidae > Catonia > Catonia carolina. Next base: position 138,956,736 of record JAQMRL010000001.1, on the reverse strand, counting down.
ACACAAAAATAAGAGGGTTAAAAATAACACTTTTTAGGTTAAATGTAAAATAATTTTGTTAATTGCTTAACAAAATCATTATTTCTTTTTTATTCATTACTTAGAAAATTTAATTTGGAAAAAATTGATGTAAATTACGTAAGTAAATGTTACATACAAGATATTAAAATTTGACTTTTATCAATAAAAAAATTCAGACTAAAAAATTATGGTTTTTCAACAAAATGAGATAATTTTGTATTATTGGCTATAGTAGCTTATCAACCACTTGTTTCAATTCTAAAATAAATGAAGAATGAAATTAACAGAACAAAGGTGTTGCTTATTACCTACAAAGTTGCTGGGAATGGCATCTGTTGTGTTCAATGCATAAGTTCGCTCTTTGAATCCATTTCTTTCTAGTATAATGATGAATTTTAATGGCAGGAGTAGTCTATTCTGAACAGTTTCTGCAGGTTCTAGTATTCATTTTTCAAACCTTAGATCATTTTGACCATTAGTCCATTTTGATAAATAATTGACTTCATTCAACCCCACAGGACAAAATCTGAAAGCGTGAGGATAGGAGATCTAGGGGGCCATATCACTGGTCAATTTCAGGGTAAAAACCATAAGATACCACTACTTTTATCTCTTAATTAGAGCCTTAAAAATTTTAGTATGGTCTCATTTCACCGAGGTAACTGAGTTTCAGACGAAATCTTTGTGCCAACTGTGTAACTCACTAACAAAGTGTTTCTGGATATTTATGTGAACATTTTTTCAGATTTTTTGCTAAATAATCACTTCCTAGATTTGGTTTCTACTTCCTAGATTTTCCTAGTGGTTTCACTTCCTAGATTTTGGCTTACCTTTTTAAAACACCTTGTATAAGTAACTAGGTTGTTTCCTGCAGTCTATTTGTTCTCAGTTAATGTATGTTATTAGTTATAATTTTGTACATTTTTTAGCATTAAACTACATTTATACATTTTACATTTATTCATGTACATTTGTACATTTTTTATGCCTGAAAATTGAAAAGAAAAACAGGTGAGCCTAATGAATCACGTTATGATTAGATTTTTCCTAGCACTTGCTGACACTGGAACTTTTAATAAAATAGTCTACAATTTTCTAATGAGAGCACATTTGTCCATGCGTAATGAGAGGTGACTGCCCAGTCAGGTCTAGGAAGGTTTGCTCTTAATGTTGTAGAAATGGAAAATATTAAACAATTTATGCATGGTATGCAGAATTTGACAAAAAACTCAGCAGCAGTTGAAAATTTTCATTAGAAGAAAATTCAGTGGGAAGGTTTTTCTATTTCAAAGTTTCATAAATTCCATTTTGATTCAATTAAAAAAGGACAAAATGTCTGCTTCAAGGTTTGTTGATAGAGGTTTAAGTGAGAAGAGCTTAAACTTTAAAGAATGGTTCTAATAGATGAGGAAGAAAGAAGAAGGATTGTAGGAATGGTGAAGAGAATACTTAATAAATACCTAATAACAACGGTACCTATTTTTAATGATGATCTTTCTTGTTGTGTATTGGTAGGCATTTTCATTAAACAGTGAGAAATTTAAAAAATGGTATGTATGATTTATTTACCCCAATAAACACAACTTTTTGTTGGTGAGCCCAGTTTTTATATTTTAATGATGCATGAAAGTCAAAAGTGCACGATTCTATTAAGAAAGGTCTTATGTCTGGCCACTTTCAAAAGCTGATGTAAATTAACAACAAATTTAAAAAATTCACCCAAAACTTCTTTGTTATAAACATTGCAGCAATTTTTTTGATAAAATTTTAATAAAACCAAATTGAAGTAAAAATGTATTTATTAATTTCTCAACAAAGTGGTGTTCTAGGCAATCGCCCATTCATGATTGTTTAAAAATCGCCTCATTCGCTACATTTGTTTTGCCGTACAAGATAGGGTAAGTGTCATGTCTGCTGAAATTCTTGAAGGGCTTTTGCTCTTGTAGAAAAAATTGTTTTTTTTTTAAATTGTGACCTTAATACACTCCAACAGTGTTTTGTACAACGTCTAGTTTAGCAATATTTAGTGATTCCTGTTGCTTTTTTTATCAAAGTCTGTAAAAATGGGATTCTTGTACGATTGCAGCTTTAGTATGCATTTTACAACAAAAGTATATAATCAAAGTTATAGAAAATTAAAAACCTTCAACTGTTATTTTGAGAATTTTTCTCTAGAGAGCCTAGTTTAGAGGCAATTACTGATTTTCCATATTTTTAAGTTCTACAAAGGTTTAAAGTTTTAGCAATTTTCCTTCCTAATAAGTTGCTAATTGCAACTGTAAGTTGTAGAAGAAAGAGGGTTGAATTCATCAATGGGCGATTTCTATTTGTCTGTTAATACTCTTTCACTATTATATGTAGTCACTTATTCAGTAAACATTACATCACCTATTTCAATGCATGATTCATTAAAGTAATTTTTATTGTCTCTACTTTTCTATTTCACAGTAGAATTACTATTATCTTCTTGATGTAGGGGTTAGTACAACTGATTTCTGAACCAGGGATCGTGGGTTCAATTATCAACCAGGTTTGACACTTTTCCATCACCCATTCTCATCTGTCATGCTTTAATATCTACATAAAACTAAAAAAAATAAAAACTATTTAAAAAAAAATTCGTAGTGGTATTGAGCCATCAAAAACTAATATTCTGTGATGCATGACAATGGTGTGATGGAAATGATGCAGAAGAAATAGAAGTTTTGGTAAAACTCAAAATAATTTGAAAAAATTACTCAACTAACGTGACTCTAAGTTAGCAGACAATTGTTTGTAAGTATATTGAAAAGGAAGATTTGAGCAACTTCATAGTGCTCGTGCAGAAGACAAAACATACCAGTAGTAGGTGCTGTTTGTGATGTAATCTTGTGGTTTGGGGGTGAATAATATAACATGTAAACAAACATCTAATAACTTTGTGAAGAAAAATTGAAACATAAAATTTAGTGAAGTGGCTGATTGTCATACTTCTGTAAGTCTTTGAATATTGATTTTAAGGTTATTAAAAAGTGTTATCTACAGCAGTGATTCTCAACCTGAGGGTCGTGAAACAATAATGAAATCATTTAATCATTTTATGGGAAAAAATCATTTATTATAAACTTATTTATAAAAATTTTACATGCAATAAGTACACTTACTTGTAAAGAGAAGAAATTAATCATTAATTAATTATTAATGTGATGGTTACATTTGTTATTCATTTAAAATTTTCTTCATACGTGGATCTTCGTTAGAAACATATAAAAGTAAATTGTTCTCAAGTGATAACATACGATTCCTATATTTAGTTTTTAGAGCAACCATAGAGGAAAACCACTTTACACTGAGATAAGACGTGGAAAAAGGTATTAATATTTTCAATGCTTCTGTGACTAAATTTCTATATTCATGTCGTCGAGCAAGCCAAAACATATTTAAATCTTCAGATGCAAATTGCAGTTCTAGTTTTTTTGAGGGGCTCGTGAAATATTTATTTTATTTATTTTTACTATTAGGGGGTCATGGAGCAAAAAAGGTTGAGAATCACTGATCTACAGCTTCATTATGCAATCCACTGATGCTGAAAATTCTGTTGCTTACAGTAAGGAAGTGTAATAGGGAATGCATAATTTTAAAATTAAGAAAAAAGATTAAGTACATATAAACTGTGTATGTGAGGGTTTATTCCATCTCTTCTCTGCATCATAAATGCCTTCTGTAATTGCAGCAGGAATTTTAAATATTGTCTATTAAAGAAATGGTTTAAGTGGTTTTGGTGAAGTTGTCAGTATCCCATAAAATGTCTGCAAAACCAACTGTCACAAATACAATTCATTGCAACATTTTATAAAACCAAAAAATACATAGTTCATTTTGAATGAAATTACCAGGATGGTGTCTGAGGTCTAGACCTCAGACACCTTCCTGAAACACAAAAAGAACAACAGAAACAGTAAAGATCTGCATATCCTATTTCATTGTAACATGGCTGGTAAGCAGAAATTTAGAATTTTGTCATTTTGTAGATTCCAAGATTATGTTAATATTCTTCACTATTATCTTTGTTAAGGAGATCATGTCTTTTGTCTGTATTTTGTGTTCATTCTGCTTTTGTTATATATTTTGCAAGTGTTTGTTTTTTAGTGGAATGATGGTGTAATTTTCTTCCATGAAATTAATAAAAATAGAACAAATTTTTGAAATTTATGCGATTGATTTTCTTTATAATAATCAAAAGGTTACATACATTACATTGATTGTTATTCAAGGTAAAGTAAATATATTCATACACATTTAATCTATTCCTTATCAGTACATTTTGAATTTTTAGACTTTATTGTGTTCATCAAGAGATTGTAACTGGTTCTGTGGAATCAGCCAGAAATGTAGTACCAGATGCAGTTAAATGTCTTTTGTTGAACTAAAGAATATAATCTGAGTGTTATTATTCAGTATGTCCAGAAGACTTTATGGTTTAAACTTTTAATTCGGGTAGTACGTTGAAGATTTTCATTGAGCTTCTTATTCCTCATAAAATGTTTTTTTTTTTATAGAAGTTGCAGCAAAACTGGTTTCTGGGAGGTTTGCCTCATTTTCAGTATTATCGGGTATTTTACATTATTGTTGTTTAAAAACAAATAAAACAAATTTAAACAATTGTTTAAAATATGAAAGATATTCCAGTTTGTATTTGTTAAAAGTTTTTGAAAACTTTGTTACGGTGAACGTGGGAAAAAATTTTAATTGTGAAGAAACCTTTTAAGTGTGAAAACTACTATGGTATAGCATGCTCTTTTTCTACACTCTATGAAGCTGTTTGATAGGATTCTAAAAAGGTGCATTACAGTGAGAACAGAAACAGGACTAGATGTGGAGCAATTTAGATTTGGGAGAGAAACAACAGATGCGATATTTGCATTGAGGCAAATTTATGAAATGTTCAAAAAATTGTGTTCAGTTGGTTATGTTATTTTTGGATATAGTGAAAGCATATGACAGTATAGATTGAGGAGCTGTACAGAGAAAGCTTGAGAACCGGGATGTAGACAAGGAGGTAGTGCAGATGGTAAAGGATATATCTGAGGAAAGAAGCAACTGTTTGAAGACAAGAGTGGGTTGATCAGAGTGGTTTGCAATAGGTAGGAAAGTGTATCCCCTCCTGTTCATTTTAACCGTGAATGGAATATACAAGAGAGTGAAAAGATGATCTGGTTAAGTATGATAGACAGCAGAGGAGTTGGAAAGGGCACCGAAGTCATGGAACGAAGGAATATTAAACATGGTTCGGAATTCAGTGAGGAAACGTAAAGTACTGATAAAGGAGAGATCTGAGGAGGTAAGGTAGGGACACATGGAGTAAGGCTAAAGGGAGGGTTCTGGAGGAAGTTAAAGATTCACATGTTTGGGGACTATTTTCGCATCAGATGGAAAAGCAGAAAAAGATGGTACAGAAAGCAAGCAGTTTCTTCTAAAGTATGAGAAGGAGGTTTTTAGGGATTGTGAAGTTCCTTTGTGGTGTAATAAAATAAAATATAATACATATTTTGTGCCAAAACTGACTTATGCAGCAGAAACATGAAAAGGTGGAAGGTAGACAGAGAGTAGAATGCAGGCAGCAGAAATGAAGTTCAAGAGGAGTATATTCGGAAAGATAAATATTACCTATCTATTCTATTCTGAAGGGTTACAAAATTTTTCAATTATTATTTGAATTTTAAACCAATATTCCAACTGCTTACTGTTCGTAGAATATCTTTTAGTGAAATCACAATGTTATTAAATTTTGCTTTTTTGGTTCAATTAAGGTATAAACTTTATCGTTTGGATGTCTTTTTGTTCTTGAATCTCAATAAAAGGTGTGGTCAAACAGTAAGAATGCTTTCCATTGTGAGAGCTATATTGCAAGTTTGACAGTTTTCTTTCTCTTTTTTTTGTTAGTAGATAACTCTGTGTAAGTGCTGTGTGTCCAATTCTAAGTAGAGTAATTATTACCTGTATTGTGATGTTATAAATTCTACCCGTTTTGCTTTTTATATGATACAATACTTTCCTTATTGAATGTCATTTTTTCTATAATTTTAGTTCACATGCAATTCCATTTGTCTTTAATTTTTCATGAGTAGTCTAGTATTTGATCAGGTCACTATGTGATTGCAAAGGGTTGTCATTTTGGGGTAGGTTACATCCCAATTTGGTCTCTTGGTCTGCCTTTTCATTTCCCAGTATTCCAGAATGCAAATGGTCCATACAGAAATAACTGTTATTGATATTTAACCAAAGAATATTATAAAGATTTTTGATATTAATTATTAGAGGTTCATCTAATCCTAGGTGTAGGATCAATAAGTTTGTTTGGATCTGACTTAGTAACTGAATTATTGATTGAACTTTGTTAATCAGGTACAACAGGAACAGAATTGATATAGAATAGGCTACATAATTCTGATGTGATGTTACTTGATCAGTGACATTAGAGTATGCAATATTCAACTCATATGTGGACACAAGCTAAGTTTTTCTATAATGAAAACTATATAATAAAATGCCTTATAAAATTTATCAGGAAAAATCTTTGTGTCTTCTAACCTTCAAATACAAAATAAGTTTTTTATAGATCCTGTGAAACTCTATTATTATTTTTTTTATTACAGCAACTGTTCTATAGCACTAGACCATTTACCACAACCCCAAATTCCATTCATTTCTATTGAAAATGTCTAATTTTAATCTAATTATAGATCCCTCCTAATTTTTGCTCTTTTAACATCATTTGTCCAGTCCTTTCTGAGTCCCCTCACTTCCTCCATTTATTTGGAACTCATCGACAAATCTTCTGTACTCGTAGACAAACCAGTCCTCCTCCATTCCTCACAGAGGAATATACCTGATAAGTTGACTTTTTTCAATGTTGTCAGTTAATACAATCTGCTTTAAAATCGCTTCTGAAAATTTGATTAATTTACAGTACATTCTATACCTTATGTGAAACTTGCATGCCAAAATTTCAGTTAAGTATTTTTTGCGAGAATGTTCTTTATGTTTTAACATAGTGTTAGAATGATTCTATGTTACCTAAATTAAGCTATTACAGAAATACCCAGTAAAAATTATGGTGAATCACTGTGTAGTTAATCAGTCATGAAGGGGCCTCAGGTCAATGAATTATCAATCTGTTGTTGCCTTTGGTTTCCTTTCTGTTCATTAGAAATATGATCAAAAAGTATGATTTTGTAATCCAAGTATGCTTTGCAAATCTTTGTTGCTTCCGTTTCTAAGAACGTTTTCATTGACTCTTGCTTACATTCCTGATCATTGACCTCAAAATAATCTTTCTGGATAGAAAATAGATATATTTTAATCAACCAAATACTTACTAACTGTATTTTGTATTCTGGGCCTTTTTATCAGTTGATATATAAGAGCTCACGAACAATCATTGTGGGATCTGTAGCTGAAATATCTGTAGTTGAAATAGTTATTTTTGAAAACAGAATCATAGTTCTGCTATGACCTTTACAATTTGCTTCTTCTTTTTTTTGGTTTAATGTCCAATTGTTCTGCAATTACTGCTAATGCAGATCGAACCCAAGACCGTATGATGAGAGGCGAGCACGTTACCAACTGCGCCAATGTGGCTGGCTTTACAATTTTCTGGTAAATAGCATGCGTTGATCTGATATTTTGCGAATTATGGAAATAGTTGTATACAATAGCTACTGATTATGAATTATTAATCCCTTCTAATGTGAATAATCAATAATTCTCGATTCTCAGTTTTGAGCATCGTTTACAAAGTATTTATGCGCTCTGACTTACATAGGCCTACTAACTGATATACTTTATAATTTCTGATTCACCTCAGCCCTCTGATCAACCTAACCCCTCTGATGTGCTTGACGCCGCTTGAGGGGCGAGTATAAACTACTGGAGGACAACTAAACATGATTTTAAAACTTTTGGAAAATGCAGTTGATGTAGACTACATTTAAATGTTCAGCATTATAAATAGTATCTTCTTTGAAATACTTATATTTAAAATTCATTAAATAATTTATTATTTTAAATTTCAATTCTCAGTGTAATTCTTTTAAGTAAGCTGAAATAACCTACTTTTTGTGAAAAATATAGATCAGTTTCCTTTTTGTTGCATACTGTAATTTTTTGGCATATCCAGTTGTAAATTATAGAAAATTCTGAAAATATTTAGTATTATAAGCTCTCAGGAGATTAAAAGATTATTTTTAATATTATTAAACCGATTGTAAATTTCAAGTTACCATTGTAAGAAATAAAAATGTACTCACAGAATATGTAACATCGCGTACTCTATTTATCTTTATAAATAAACGAACTAGTTAGTAGTACAGTTCGTCATCGTTAGATCGCAGTTAAGCAACCGACAATGTTTATCGACTGAGTAGCGCCGACTGCTCTTGAAAATTTGCTACAATTATTGTGGGTTTACGTTCTAGCAATTATTGTTTTTTTTTACAATTGACTATTTTGCACGTTACTGCTAGTGCAGACGATGAAGGGTGGTAGATGAAAATGAGTAATGATAGAATGCCAGGCCTAACCGGGATTCAAACCCGGGACCCCTGGTGTAGAAGCCAGTTGCGCTGACCACTACACCCGGGGCCGGCCGTTTTGTGTTGAGAAGAAATTTCAGATCAGTGTTGAGTTGCACCCAAAAACCTTCAAGCTTTGCAGTCAAGACTAAACTACTGTAGACGGTTATTGTGAAGTCTATGTGAGAACGTGTTACATTTTATTTGAGATTTCTACAGAAGTTTTTTGAGTGCCTCTAGGAATGGCAGTGAAGGTAAAATCGTAAATATTTAATTTAATACTCATTTTACTGGAAGAATTAATTGTTTACATTTGCATTATCTATACAATATTACAATCTTATTTAGGTTTCCTTGTCAACTGTAATATTCGTGTGAGACAGCTGGAATAACATTGTTTTCTGAAATTTTAAATGGTATAAAAAATTTGAGATAAGTAATTTAAGTCCTCCAATAATAATTGATTGAGAGATTGGAGAAGGATATCGCGGTTAAAAAAATCTTATGGCTTGGTTCAACAAAACCTCCTCACAACTCATTCGTATAGCAATACGAAAGAGTTGTGAGGAGGATGCTGTTGACAAAGTGAGAATTTCCATAATGATCAACATTCGTAACGGATAGGCATCTTAAGAAAAAGAATAAATTAATTAACGTCAGGGATGGTTTCTACACAATCAGCAAGAACATTTTCGAAAGCGATGGTACATTATAGGAAGACCCTACTTATATTGCTTTGACGAAAAACAAAAGAAAAGAAAAATAAATGTATACAGTTCTCATAAGTGTGGCGGTGTATTATTTTGTTATTTTCATTTACATAATAGGCTTATTAATATTTACAGCCAGTGTAATAAAAATTTGATAAAGGTTACTGGCCACTCGTGGATGTCCGATAAACTTAATACTGATTCTTTTCAGTCTGTACTAGTGATGTAAGATTAGGTTGCCTCCATTATGAAGCTTTTTACTTTCTCTTGCCTATATGAATATATAGGAAGGAAAGTATTGTTTTCATGTCGATTTTTCGAAATCGAGTTTTCACCGGATCTATACGTTTTCAGACCCCCTGAACCCAAAAAACATGTTTTTAGCGATTGGTGTGTGTGTGTGTGTGTGTGTGTGTGTGTGTGTGTGTGTGTGTGTGTGTGTATACAAAATATCCCAAGAACGGAACATCGTATGTACTTGAAACTTAAAACTTAAGTTACATACCACTACCGGACCCGACACGAACATTTTCATCAAAATCGGTCAACCGGAAGTAGTAGTTTATTCGTGTAATTTTTCACTTTTTTGCGATTTTCTCAAAAACTGGTCCTACGATGTTTTTTAAAATCGCTTGGTTTACTCAATTTTTTATTCTCTACAAGATAGGGTAGGCGCCATGTTTGCTGAAATTCTCGGTGAGGGTGTTTTTACGTAAAAAAAAGTGTTTTTTTAAGATTACGGCTTTAATATGTAGGCCTATTATAGCGCAAAAATTTATATAATAAAAAATGTAAAGAATTTAAAATTCTACAACTTTTAATTCAAACATTTTTTTGTATAACGCTTAGTTTAGCGGTAATTAGCAATAAATTTTCTGTTTTTTTCTCACGAAAACGTGTGAAAAATCGATTTTTTCAAGATTTCGGCCTTAGTATGCACTTTACGACAAAAGTATATTTAATCATATTTATAGGAAATTGAAGGATCTACAACTTTCATTTAGAGCATTTTTCTCTACAGAGCCTAGTTTAGCGTGAAAGAATGATTTTCGATGTTTTTAAGCCAAACTGAGTTCGATTTTCATTTTGCGTCTTTCACTCATGATTAAAATAAGGTTATGTTTTTTGAAGTTAGTTTTTTGTTTATTTCTAATGTTTTATTACTAATGTTAGGTTATATTGTTTAAATTATTTGCACTGGCAAGAGGAAGTTGTGTGAGTGTTTCACACCAGATTTTTTTTGAAGTTTTTCTCACACAATTTCTTCGCTGTGGTCTAAAACATTTAAACACTCCACAAATCAACAATATTCATCTGTACCCCACTATAACTGCTAATGACCAAAATGTTTACGAAATTAAAAATCTGGTGTGAAACACTCACACAACTTTCTCTTGCCAATATAAATAATTAACAATAAACCTAATATTAGTAATGAAACATTAGAAATAAACAAAAAACTAACCTCAATAAGAATAACCTAATTTTAATCATGAGTGAAAGACGCAAAATGAAAATCAACCTCAGTTTGGCTTAAAAATACAGAAAATCACTCTTTCACGCTAAACTAGGCTCTGTAGAGAAAAATGTTTTAAATAAAAGTTGTAGATCTTTTAATTTTCTATAAATTTGATTATATACACTTTTATTATAAAACGCATACTAAGACCGAAGTCTTAAAAAAATCGATTTTTCTCACGTTTTCGTGAGAAAAAAACAGAAAATTGCTAATTACTGCTAAACTAAGCGTTATACAAAAAAATGTTTGAAATAAAAGTTGTAGGTTTTTAAATTCTCTACAACTTTTATTTTATAAACTTTTTCGCTAAATTGCATATTAAAGCCGTAATCTTAAAAAAACTTTGTTTTTACGTGAAAACAGCCTAACCCAGAATTTCAGCAAACAAGACACCTACCCTATCTTGTAGAGAATAAAAAATTGAGTAAATCAAGCGATTTTAAAAAAATCGTAGGACCAGTTTTTGAGAAAATTGCAAAAAAGTGAAAAATTACACGAATAAACTACTACTTCCGGTTGACCGATTTTGATGAAAATGTTCGTGTCGGGTCCGGTAGTTGTATGTAACTTAAGTTTCAAGTTTCAAGTTCGACAATGTTCCGTTCTTGAGATATTCTGTTCACACACACACGCACACGCACACACACACACACACACACACGCACGCACGCACGCACGCACGCACGCACACACACACACACACACACACACACACACACACACACACACAGACCAATCGCTAAAAACATGTTTTTTGGGTTCAGGGGGTCTGAAAACGTATAGATCCGGTGAAAACTCGATTTCGAAAAATCGACATGAAAACAATACTTTCCTTCCTATATATTCATATACGCAAGAGAAAGTAAAAAAATCTGGTGTGAAACACTCACACAACTTTCTCTTGCCAATGCAAATAATTAACAATAAAGCTAACATTATTAATAAAACATTAAAAATAAACCAAAAACTAACTTTAATAACATAACCTAATTTTAATCGTGAGTGAAAGACGCAAAATGAAAATCAAGCTCAGTTTGACTTAAAAATACGGCAAATCACTCTTTCACGCTAAACTAGGCTCTGTAGAGAAAAATGCTCTAAGTAAAAGTTGTAGATCCTTTAATTTCCTATAAATTTAATTATGTACACTTTTGTCGTAAAATGCATACTAAGGCCTAAATCTTAGAAAAATCGATTTTTCACACGTTTTCGTGAGAAAAAAACAGAAAATCGCTAATTACCGCTAAACTAAGCGTTATACAAAAAAATGTTTGAAATAAAAGTTGTAGAATTTTATATTCTCTACATTTTTTATTATATACATTTTTGCGCTATAATATATATTAAAGCCGTAATCTTAAAAAAACACTTTTTTTACGCAAAAACAGCCTCACCGAGAATTTCAGCAAACATGGCGCCTATCCTATCTTGTAGAGAATAAAAAATTGAGTAAACCAAGCGATTTTAAAAAAAATCGTAGGACCAGTTTTTGAGAAAATCGAAAAAAGTGAAATAATAAAAACGAATAAACTACTACTTCCGGTTGACCGATTTTGATGGAAATGTTCGTATCGGGTCCGGTAGTGGTATGTAACTTAAGTTTCAAGTTTCAAGTACATACGATGTTCCGTTCTTGAGATATTTTGTACACACACACACTCACACACACACACACACACACAGACCAATCGCTAAAAACATGTTTTTTGGGTTCAGGGGGTCTGAAAACGTATAGATCCGGTGAAAACTCGATTTCGAAAAATCGACATGAAAACAATACTTTCCTTCCTATATATTCATATAGGCAAGAGAAAGTAAAAATGTTCAAATACTCAGTCCTTTTAGCAGTCTATCGGTTGAAACCGGACATTATTTTATGTTTTTAATAAAGTATTATGCGTTCCATAAAATACACGTCATTTTTCTTGAGATAAAGAAAGAAAGCTAGAAAGATGAAATGTAATATAAAATATACTAAATGTGAAAAATAATAATTAGCTTAAACTACATTTTACTACCCTTGAATGTAGGATATTGTGTAATTTATTTTAGTAACTTCATAACCAGTTTTCCGTACACGCAACTGAACAGTACTAAGTCATTTACCACATTCTGATTGTTACCGTAAGTTGTTTTACATTTGTAATCGTGATACTTCTGTGTTTGGTCTTGGGTACTACTTTTGTATTTCCTGAAAGTGAAACTTACCCGCATTGTATGTTATACGCATCGTACAAACACATCCTATTTTTCAATGATGATCAAAGAATTAATCGTAAAATTTAACGTGAATTTAAAAAAAAATTATTGCGTAGTAAAACTACTGTTATAACTAGTTCTAGTAAAGTAAAATATAAACTTTAATTAATTCCACATATATTTATTCAATATTTTTATTTGATGAAAATCTAACTAACGAATATGACAACAATGAAAAAAATGAGTTTGAGAGATAAGTTATTAAATGTTTAAAACATAGCAATTCACGAAATTTATCAAAAATTAAGTAAAACAAACAATGTTCCTTACCGAATCATTAAATAATGTCTATCACAAAATAACTAACTTCGCCGTATCGAAAAATCCCAATCTACGTCACTAACACATGAGCCATCTCAAACCGTGGCGTGGTGATCCAAAAATCAAACCATCAGTTTTTCGGGGGGTTCATTATAACACCTCCTCCCTCTCAAGGATGTTGGTCCTCAACACCTTCCAGCTCTCGTTTGTACGGAGAAGGTGATCTAACTGAACCAACTTCGACTTGGAGTTTTTGCCGTCGCATTGATCTATACACATCATCAATCCACTCCGCTACGACGTCGGGGCTTTTCTTCGGTGCCTTTAGCTTAGGACTGATTCCTTTCTTCCGAGTAGGGTTGTACAATCAAGCCTTGTCTCCAACGCAGTGCCCCAAGGATGTCACTGCTAGGTCATAACGACTCTTCATTTTCGCGTAGGATAGGTAGTGAATAGTTCGTAGTCGTTCTTCCATATTTCTGACGTTTCCACTGGAGCATTTGGATGGTCTGAAAAGTACCAAATCACAGGCCAATATCTAGGATCTCTTCCAAAGACCATTTCAGCCGGACTCCAACTAGTCGCTTGATAGGTTGCTGAACGATAAGCCAACAAGAACACAGGCCGTACAATCTAGGCCACTAACACATTAACCATCTCAAACCTTAATGTTTCAGTATTCAATACTGAATACTGTGTTCAGTATTCCGTGAAAGTTTCTTGATTGACCGTTAATTGTCGTTATCAATCATCATCAAATATCAACGGATGGCTTCGGTCGTGACGCGTACTGAAAAATCCCCAATATGTGTCAAGTGTTCATTTCTATGATTACAAAATGTATTTGAATTTCTTACCTACTTCTTCAACACAACACAACTTGAAGGTCTGGGTACCGTATTACCATGATACATTTTTCCATTTTTTTCGGGTTTAGATAAACCTACAAAAAGTAAAAAAATGACTTTTAGGAGCTTATGATTTGATCATAAAATTGTGTTATATAGTTGTGTGTAATATAGTTTTACCTTTTGTATAGTTTATGGGACGTGTGGGTGTAGTTCGTGAGTTGATAAGCATAGGTAATCAAAAGAAGAAAGACTGTCTACCTTGCCCATCTGAACAGCGGTGATAAGTATGAGTTTCTCAGACAAATTATCAAGGGTAAAGTTAAGGGAAAACGTAGGCCTGGGTGAAGGAAATGCTCATGGTTGAACAATATCAGAGGCTGGACAAACTAGTAAGTTTAGCACACACTTTTGAAAGTGGTTCTTGATAGAGAGCGATTTACAAGTGTTGTAGCCAATATTCAGTAATGGAGTTGGCACTATAAGAAGATATAGTTTTAAGGTGCTACTATAGTACGCGGCCTACCGCGTTATGTTTAGTGAAGTTTGTATTTGTTGATGTGGTAGCGCTGTCCACTAGCACTTTTCGCGCGTAAAGATTCACATATTTACATTAAGTTATGTTTTAACTACAGTCAGGTTATGTGTAAGCTAGACGTAAAATGTAATAAAAATATTTTATAGAAATATAATTACTGATGAAGAAACAGTTGTGGATTTTTTGAGGCAGCACAACCAACTCGACAGTCCACGCAAAATGCTTCCCCATGTGATTGATGTGGGAGTATAAAGAAGAAAAAAGAAAACGAGACTGGCGATAGGCATTTATATCGATTCTTCGTTGCCCTCGCGATTTTAATTTATCGTGTTCACACAACTTGAAGATCTCAAGGTCTTGCAGGTCTCTACCAGTACGAGGTACTGGAGGTACTGTTATTTTTTTTAGTATAAAAACAGACTGTGATAAGGGGTAGATACAAAATGTTTACCCCTTATCACAGTCTGTTTTTTAACGTCTAAAAAGAAATTGTTTACTACTTACAATTAACGATCAATTTACTTAATAAATTCAATTATCAGTTTAACCATTTTAATTAGTTAATTTAATTGTTAATTGTTTAAATTAATTGCTCATTTTTTCTTTTTAACTTTATTTTGTAAATTATCCCTTTTATTGTTCTTATTTTATCCTTTTTTCTTTAAATTTTCCTTTTATTGTTAAAGTATTGCGAAAAGTGCTAGTTGCCATTGCTACCACATCAACAAATACAAACTTCACTAAACATAATGCGCATACAGGATTTCTTCACCATAACGCGGCTTAGTACTGTAGTACTTTTATAACATTCTTTTTTATAGTATGTCGTACAGCATACTTTTTTATATCGTGAGTGTATACAAACAAGATTTATGATTTTAAGTATTGGGTAATTTTTTCCATTGTGTTTGAATCTGTGTTTGTACCCTACTCTAGTATTTGACGCTTTTTTGCAAAATAAGTTTAATATCCTTCATATCACGACGCATGTTATTTTTTATCTTTATATACCTACTTCACTTGTAGACCTGAACGTTATAATAATATTTACACTGTGTTGCATTATCTGATACACTTTTACACGTTAAGAAGCTTCTCCTTATTTATTACCGAGAGTTGGGTATAAAAAGTTACAAATTATTTTAGATTTGCCTAATATACGATAGTTTTATTCACCTTTTTTAATTTGAGAAGTATTGATCTACAACTGGACTATATATTTGCTTGTATGGTTTTATACCATTCAGCTCAACCAAGGTCAAGGAATTAACATCAATCTACTATTAAATATTAATTATTGTTTAAACCCTTATTTTAGTAATTATAATTAATAAAAACCGCTTTGACACTTCCCATTCTATCCAGAAAACCGTAGATTGAACAAAGTAACATGCATCTAGACACGTGTTAAAATGGAACCTACTTATGACCCGTTTTCTCAAAATCGTTGCAGATAATCTACTGAAATTTTACAGGTTATCAATAAATATAATTTATAAATTCAGCTGTAAAATTGCTCATTTTTCTTTTCAGTTTACTTAAAGTCACACTGGTTGGTTTTGTGGTTACTAGTGGGTTTTGGCAACGTTACGATGGGCTTTAGCATATTAAAATTTCCAGCCTAGTCGGGGGCCGAACCCGGAACCTTCCGCTTTGAAAGCTAGCGCGCTAGTCACTACGCCACGGAGCGGCAAAGAACTCATTTTTATTTTATAAAGTTTCAGACATAACAATAATTGAAATAGGTCTCAAAAAGTCTCAGTTTTATCAATATTTTGTTGAAAAATCAAGAGTATTTTGTAGAATTGATGTAAATATTGCGCTCCCATAAACTCAGCTTGATTACTCCAACGGTTTCTGAGATGACTTAATTTACAAAATTTATTTAAATAAAAAAAAATCTATCAAAATAATTTTTTAATTTAAATTACATGTAAGCTTGTTAAGAAATTTATTAAATATTTTTTTCTGCTTACTAGATTTTTTTGTCTTGTAAGTAGGTGAAAGTTATTCGTAGTTCTATCGAATATATTTTTTAAATAAAATTGTTGGAAATTCAAGAAATTTAAATCCATATTAATGTTACTGAACTAATTGTTTTATTTTTTTAATTGTTATCACTAAGAACAATAGCGTAGCTGTGTTTTCTTTGTTATACGACGTAGACGTGTAAAATTATATTTTACGAAAACATATTTTGTAATAGCGTAATCAGTATATAATTTTTGGTTTGTGATTGCAGAGCGCACGATTTTCTCTAATGTGATGGATGGATACAGGCCTTAGGTTAGAGGACAATATCTACAGCACAGAGGGTGCTACATGAATGAAAGCAGATGAGTAAAATTATTATGTTTACTGTGGGCAGTGGGGATCGGACATCCTGGACTGTAAACCGGTTTATGTAGGCCAGATCCATCCCAGGTCACAACTGGTTCAAGTGACCTGCATAAGAAATCCTTATCGGGTAGCCGGCTACTACCGACTCTTTTTGGTGTTGATTTCTGATCACCTACTACTCACACTAAGACACAAAGTGTCTACCCCTTATCACAATCTGTTTTTTACGTCTAACAAGAAATTGTTTACTACTTACAATTAACGATCAATTTACTTAATAAATTCAATTATCAGTTTAACCATTTTAATTAGTTATTTAATTGTTCAATATAGATCTATTGACCAGCATCGAATGACACTAATAAAGACCAATTATTTTGGGTTAGACGTCAATTAAATAATTCCGGATTCCAGAAGAAGCTATTTTAATCAACAAAATTTTGTAGGTATTAGTAGCAACTGCTTATTAGCTGGTTTCTACTGTTAAATCTAGGTTGAGTATCTTTTAAAATCTTAAGTGTTAAATATATTACCTATTACTCTTTTTAGAAATAACCGATAAAAATACTTTTTATTCAGAAATGTGCATAACAATTCAAGATTACATTAAGTATTAAATAACTGTAGTATCAAAAAAATTTCAGTGATTTTTAAAAACATTTCACTATTTTAAGATTTAAATAATTAAAGGTGTGGCTATAAATAAATTGGAAATTATTGACTAAGGTTAGTTATAATCCAGTGGGTAACGAATTCTTTAAAAAAATTTTTAAGTAGAACTAAAGTGAAAATTTTAACACTTCCGTAATAATATTTCTATACTATCATTTTTCGTCTACTGTACCAACTTAATGAGACTTGCAATTCCTGAATATTTCAATTTGTATCAATTTTGTGCCGTAATCAATACATTTATAAAATTACTTAATTTTTGTCAAGTGTTAAAATGTATCAACTCGTTCAACTATCAACTTAAAAATTTAAAAACATCCGTAGGTTATTCATATATCAATAAATTGGTATGAAAATTGAGTTGCATAAAGTAAAAAAAGTACTGTTGCATTAGGTTTCTTATTCTTCACCATACCTCTGTACAAATTTTTTTTTTAATAATTGGTTTATTATGGTCGCATCAACATTCTAAGTTTTTAGCGACCCCATTACATAAAAAACACAAATTACATAACATAAGATTATAACAGTACACTTTAGGTTTACAATTTTTTCAATTAAATAAAATTTACACTTAACAATTGAATCTTAGACTTTTAAATTATAAATTATAACACGATTATAAACTGAATATAAATTATTTTATATGAATTGCATTTTTATTTGCACTAAAATTATCTTTGAATGGTTTTTAAAAATTGTATAAAGTCTAGTGTCTTTGTGTACTGTGTCTGATTAACGCAATCTTTGTAATTGTCCGGTAAGTGAAATTGTCTTCGTATAGTGTTCAAGGTGGGGCATTCCACAAGAATATGTTTGACAGTTAATTTCGTGTTGCAGTGTCTACAGTAAACAGAGTCTTGTTTCGTCATGAGGTGACTGGGTGTCAGTTTAGTGTGACCAATTCGTAGTCGTGTAAGAGTCACTTCGTCAAGTCTGTTTTTAAAAAATTCTGGTTGTAAGTCTCGAATGTCAGTCTGTACTGTGTGTAGGTTAGTCCTTAAAGTCTTCCAGCACTCGTTCCAGATTAATTCAAATTTGTGTCTGAACATTTTCTGTAGATCTCGATGGAAAGACTTGTTTATCCTATTGGAGCACGTAGTGGCGCGTTTGGCTGCTCGATCGGCTGTCTCGTTCCCTTTGATACCTAAGTGGGAAGGAATCCACAGAAGAACTATTGTTTTGTCGTTGCTAGTTATTTTGTGATTGACGTTAATGATCTCTTGAAGTATCGGTTCATCTTGTTCAATACTCCTAAGGGAATCTAAAACACTTCTTGACTGACAAGATCACAAATTTTTTACAATTGGATAAAGCTATGGCTTCAAATACTTTTTTTATTGCATATGCCTCACAACAGAATACTGAGGAACAATCTTGTAATTTAAATAAAGACTTTATTTAACATTACCACGGCACACCCGCTTCCAGAAGACGTTTTTGAGCCATCAGTGTAAATTTTCTCAAAACTTTCAAATTTATTTAGGTATCAAGACAGAGTATAAAAGATGGTTGGATTTGTTTCATGTTTCTTGTATTTTGTTAGGCTTAGATCTACAATAGGATTTTGAAAAGAGAAACCAGTAGAAGATGCGAGAGTGGTTAAATCATTTAAAGTCTGTTGCATTAATTTTGTGTGGTCTGTATATTTTTGCCACTACAAGTAAAGTGATATCATCAGCATAAGCCAGCATGACTATAGGTTTCGAAATCGACAGAATTAAACCATTTATTGCAATTAAAAACAGAGTTACACTTAGAACAGATCCTTGTGGAACTCCATGTTCTCTCTGTAATGTTTTTGAGAAGGTTCCGTTAGCCCTTACACAGATGTATCTAGTTTTACGAAAATTGGCTATGAAGTTCAGCATCCGTCCATTGACGCCGATATCTAATAAAATACGAACAATTCTGTCTCGCCACACCATGTCGTACGCCCTTTCCATATCTAAACTGGCTGCTATAAGATGCTCATTCTTGACAAAAGCATCACACACTTTAGCTTCAATATTAACTAGATGATCACTGGTAGAGCGATATTTTCTAAAAGTACTTTGATAAGGTGATAAAAAATTGATATATTGTAGATACCAAAGTATACGTTTATTGACTACCTTTTCTAAAATTTTACACATCGTACATGTAAGCGATATAGGTCTGTAACTATCCGCTTTACTACTATCATTATTTGGTTTACGGATTGGAATAACAATTGCTTGCCTCCATTTTTCTGGAATATTACCTGAACACCAGACATTATTTATAATTTCTTTGAAAAGTTGTATTCCTCTTTCTGGCAAGTTCTTCAGAAAGGCATTATAAATTCTATCAGGGCCAGCACTAGAATTTTTAGTTTGTCACAAGACAGAGACAAGTTCATCATTATGAAATAGAATCGTTTAAATCTGGATTTGAGGAAGTTTTCTGCTGCAAAATGAGATCCATCTTGATATCCGATTCTTCCTTAATTTTTTGAAAAATGGCACAATAGTTGGGAGTCGCAGGAGTTACTAACAAATTTATCGGCGAGTATATCTGCTACTGTTAGTGGTTCATAAACAACACAGTCTACTGGATTAACTAAAATTATTTTATTTGATTGTTTCATTCCGTTGATTTTCTTAATTTTAGACCAAGCATCAGATGTAGTAGTCTTATTAGATATCGACGATACAAAAATGATCCAAGATAATTTTTTATTGTCCTTAAATATTCTTCTGGCTTGCGCTCGCAATTTCTTAAACATTAATTGGTTGTAGAATGTTGGTTGACGCTTGAAACGATTAAAAGCCGTTTTATGTGCTTTTTGTGCTTCCTTGCACTGGCTATTCCACCACGGAACATGCCTAACTATGTTCCTGTTGTGTATCTTAGGCATCACGCAATCAGCAGCGTCAAGTAAAATGTTTACAAATTCTTCAACTGTATGGTTAACATCTTGCCAATTTTGTCAAGACATTTTGACATTTTGTCGGGTGCTATTTGATACTGACAATTTAAATTTCTCCCAGTCAGCTTTCAGAAAATACCATCTTGGCTGATGGAAAAAAGATATTGAGTTATTTCGAGGGTTAATATTGACATTAATATAAAAGTGGTCACTTCCATGCAGATCTTCAGAAACAGACCAATCAAAAAGATGAATGACTTGAGAACTGCAAATAGTTAGATCTATTGAACTATACGTATTATGTGCAACACTGAAATGGGTATGTTGAGGTTTATTTAAAATGCAGATGTTCGGATCCTCAAGTAATTTTTCTATAATTATCCCCCTGCTATCTGTTTTGCTGGAACCCTATAACGTACTATGAGAATTAAAATCACCTAATATTATAAATGGTGGTGGAAGTTGGCCAATCAAATATTTTAACTCTAGAAGACAAAATTTATAAGAATTTGGGAGATAGATATTACAGATAGTAATAAACCCGCTTGGCAAGGCGACAGATACAGTACAAGCTTCGACATCGGTTTGCAGGGGAATACTTTCACACGGATATTTATTGTTGACGTAAGTTGCTACACCACCACTAGCACGCTCTGCGTTCCTTCTGTTTTTGAAAAAAAATGTTTATAATGCTTAAATTTTGAACAATAGTCGTTTTTGAAATTAGTCTCTTGAAGACAGGCTGGTCTCAGATCATGTAATACAATTTGTAAATTTTCCATTTGCGGTGAGAACCCATGAACATTCCATTGCAAAATACTCCCCATTAAGAAATACTTAGTGAGTCTTCTCCGTCAGCAAAACTGTCGCTATCACTTGGATTGGAGTTTCCAGCATCTTTGTCGTAAGTAAAAATTTGTAATTTTTTCTTGATTTTTGTAATTCTTACTTCATTGGCTCTTTTAGAGAGAAGGGGATATATTGTTGTCAGTAGTCCTATAAGTCCTGGAACAACAGTAGAATATTCGTTTACAATGTCAATGATATTTGACACACCTTTTGTTCTTTCGAGAAGGTTTTTCAGTCTGATGTAGTCCAAGGGGAATTTATTATTAGTTTGCGACAAAAGCTCCTTAACAGGAGCAAGTTGTTCGTCAATAGATTTTTCATCTACAGTGTTCTTCTTGATTTCTTCTTCTGGTGACTCACTTTCACTTCCGTCCAGGAATTTCCTTCATTGGGTATGCCATTGCTTCCAATTTGTGATTTTGTTGTCGAACTCGACGACGAGAAAGGATGCTTTTCACTTTTGGATTGTACGTACAAATTTGTCGGGCAGTCTGATTGGCTTCGCACCGGGACTGGAAGATCCGTGTTACAGTCATCGTTGTCATGTATAATCGTAATTTCAGCGGCATGCAGTGCCTGACCTTGATCGACTCTCACGCTGTCTTTTTCAGAATTATTTTCGGTGATTGGGTTTACTTCTTGAAGATTTTGATCCGTTATATTTTCAATCATTACGTTATTAGTACGTGCGGCTTTCGTTTCAAGGACGATGTTGTTCTCAGCAGGATTTTCTGGGCAATACTTTGCCACGTGTCCGTGGGATTTACATACAAAGCAGGATATTGAATCCGTAGCTAGATAAAGCCAGTACGTTGTACCATCGTAATCGATTTTTATACTCTCAGGTATTTTATCGGCATCTTCTGGATGAATGTAAATTTGTCGTCTGAAGCTCATAATGTGAGAAAAACCAGGGTCATTCATTCCAGCTCTTAAAAAAGTTATTTTAGAACCTAACCTAACATTTAAATTTAGGAGCTCTTTTTCGAGAACTGAGTGTAGTATAATTGGACAAGCATGTGAAATGATAATTCGCTTGAATTTTGTTAGAAGTGGCCTGATAGTGAGCGTGTTGCTACCGATCGTAATGGTTGAGTTGTTTTCGGTGATTTGAGTCACTAGTTCCGCAGTGGTAAGGTACATGCAAATTCTATTTTTGGAGATACGTTAGACAAAACGGATATTTGATGGGTTAATAATTTTGCTAATCGAAGTGACGTACTCTTTAACTGAAATACCGTCGATAGCGTCTATAATTATTGCTTGTTCCTTTGTTGGAAACAAGTCAGACTTCGTAGCATTCGCGTAACTTTTGATATTGGACTGAGAATTTGTGTTAGTAGTAGGTGAAGATGCCGTAAGGGTTGATGAACTAATCGCTGGATTCTGTTTGCCATGACGGTTCCTGTACTCAGAAGCCATCATGAAGGTTATGTTATTTCAGTGCGAAAATGCACCGAAATCTTTAAAAGCCCACAGAAGACAAATTTATGCCTAAAGAAATACAACAATAACAAACACAAAAACAATGATGTCAACTCACCACGTGTTTAATCACTCGTAGTAAATTAATTAAATTGCTCCATTATTACAAAAATACACATTTGTAAACAAATCTGTACAAAATTTATTTTGTAAAATAAACTGTTTGTCGTATAGTAAAGTTCATACCAAGTTTTGATGATCACATTCTGATGAAACTTTTTATATTCCTGTTGATAATCAGATGAACTAATTCTTAATTAAACAGGAATATACAAAATAAATTGAATAATAAACGAAATATAACTTATCTGTTAAAATCTTGATGTTTTATTTAATAATTATCAATTAATATTGAGGCACTTTAAATAATATTAGGTACTGTGTTATTTATCAATAAATATAATAATAATAAACCCTGGACCTAGCCTCATAAATACTTTTATAAACTCTTTCAAAATTTTACTAACCACAACAATACCCTAAATCTGATCATTAATAAAAATAAAATTTAAAAAACTTATTATATTAGAGCGTCTTAAATAAATTAGTACATGTTCTGTGTATAAAATAGAAGTACCATGTGCTGTTATAACCTACCGTAAAAATTTCGGCTGATTAAAAAATTGTTGTGGAAGAATACAAAAATATACTTATAAAAAATACACAAACTAAGATTTTTTTTCTTTTTGCGATATGACCAGATATTCACATCAGTCCTCCCTTAAGAATTGTATGTCTATTATTTGTTAAATATTATTTATTCCAGTTTAAATAATTCATTGTTTGATTTATTTTATTTTCGTGACTTTTGTATTTTTATTGAAATATTGCATTTATCATAATCAATACATCTAACCCTAGTAAAAGCTATTTTTTTTTTTTACTTTTCTTGTTTAAAAAACTTGGATTATTAATTGATTATTGATCAATTAAGACAGCGGCCAACATTTATAAATTTTTAATCTTTTGTTTTTAAATTGAATCTTAACGAGGTCTAATAACCATGGCGATCGATAACTTAATTCAAAAATTTTATAAACAACGGTCATACTGAGAAATATTTCAGAGGAATGTGAAAATTTTTTCAATTTGTGAAACATCTCAATCAAAATGGCAGACCTTCAATTTGCAGATTTTAAATTTCGTAAACAGTTCAAATAAGATAAATACGTTTTCCTTAGTACTATACTTAATATTATTATTTTTTATTTCTACTTTCTCTTGTCTTATATGAGTATATAGGGAAGGAAAATATGTTTCGTTTCAATTTTTTGTTCAAAATCACATTGAATTCTTGGTCATCAGCATCAAAAGCGGGTTATATCACTCTGTAAGTTGGGTTGTAATGTTTTATATAAATTTTAAAATCATTGGCCGGGAATTAAACCTAGAACCCTCCGCTTTGCAATGTAATCTAGAAATACCTTTTCGGTACTTTGGTACGGAGGCAGCAAGTATATTTTTATTTATTTCTATACTCTTTGAGACGTATTACTAATGTATATTTCTAAAAAACCTTTCCAATAAAATAATGAATCATTTCTAACACGTGGTTGCATCTAAAGCGTCTCTTCGAACTTTAGTTCTCGTTATTAACGTTCACTACCTAGTTATAATGTATTGTTGCGGATTTTTGACTTATATACTCTATTGATCTATTAAAGTTGACAATCACCACACTTCTGAAAAAAGTCATGTTAGTGAAATAAATCATTAATATTTCTACTTTTGTTTAAAAGTATACAGGGTTTTATTTACAATACATGAAATTCAGTGTTCAAAATTGGTAATGCCAATGTACTTAATATTTTTAATATTGATTTTCTTATTTTAATATTATTTAATACTGTTAGAAACGCCTACATTTTCACCGTGGATCCTTTCTTAAGTGGAATACAATCACAGCTGAAAATAAATTTCTTCTAACAACTTCTCTTATTTATTTCAAAAAATATGGGAGTAATGTACCTGGCAGATATACGGGTATAATTTTCATTTATCTGTACCGTGATGTAGTTAGAAGTCTCGATGGTTGGTAAGTTACCACAAGATAAGAACCGTACGGTACTTAAATAATAATAATAATAATAATAATAATAGCGTTATGAAGATAATAAAGAAAAATAGAGTAATCTATTACCATGTATTTTTCAAAGGAAAAGTTAAGAATAACTGTTAGAGATTTAAAGAAAAAACTGGTAAAGATAAAATATGAACCGAATTATGAATTGAAGAGATGTTATTTCTGAAACAAGAACCGTTGGCGGGCAGTCTTGCAATCGTTTTAGTGTTCTTGTAAGGAGATTGTTTTTAGTTCTCGTTTATAATACTGATGAAAATAAAATTACTCTATTTTATTTTCTATTAGTAGTCCGTTAGCCTTGGTATGGCCTTTCTTTGATAGTGAAAGATTTACTTTCTTCGATCGTGTAAGGAGTTCAGAAGGTCAAGCAACTTTATAGATCTATCAGTCTGACTCGATTTACATATATACATTAAAATATCAAACTTCTATAGTTTATATTATCTATACTTTATTCGGCCGTTTATTTAAATTATTATTATTTATTACAGTACACTTGTTATTTCTGAAACCGGATTATTTGCGAAGATTTATTAAAAATCATAACTTGTTTAGATTTGTACTGTCGTTGGCACATTTGTGTAAAGTATTTTTTCTAGGCTTTGATTCATTTATAAAGTTTATTTAATTTCTACTGTATTTATTTAAGATAAATTCATTTTCATTAGCATCATTTGGCAGCAGGAAAATTGAAATACCTACAATGAGTGTATTCAAAAATCAGTTTTACAAAACTTGTAAAAAACGCCACGATTATAACATATGTTCTGCATTAGAAGCGTTTTTCATTAATTTATACATTGTGAATAAGAGTAATTGATATTTTCTACTACCTGAAAAAACTCACTGTCCGCTAAAAACGGATTTTTTGAAGCTAAGTAAATTCAGATGGAAGAATTCAATAAGTTATTTCAACGAGCGGGACCTAATGATTGACTAAAACAGGTCAAAAGTTGTTTATCCATTTTTACTGAAAACGATTCTGAGATCTAACTCAAACTTTATAGCCTATTATCGAGCGAACTATTGATCAAATATTGTTTGTTTTTTGGAATAAAATAAACGGTTTTAACCTTTATGGAAGCGTTTAAGAATCAGTTCCTTTTCCTTTGTTGTTTAATTACATTGGGGGTCACGTATCGAAAAATTGGAAAAATTATAATTTTTGTGTTTTTTGTTGCATAATGTAATTTGAAATTTCCGCTAAAAAATGGTGTAAATATTATATTTCTACGATAATTATAAATATTTTTAAATATTTTTTTCATTAACCTCTACAGCTGGTGCAACTACTCACACCAAAACAAAAAAATATTTTTACATTTATTTTATATATTTATTTTACCATTATTTTTGTTCTAATACTATTTTAATTTTAAATCTAAGGTTGGTAGTACTGTAGTAAATTGTATTGTCATAGCACATGTGTTATTTTGCCGTTTTATTACAGTTGTTTTAGTGTAAATATTTACTAACAAAAGTGTGTTACTAGGATCGTGTTTATTTATTAAAATGAGCGTTTCCGAAAATTAGGTTTTTTTTACCTTTTTTTCAGGACCTACTAAAGATATTTGAGTGAATTTTTTGTTTGTTTGAAACATCCATTATTTCTGCTTATTCTGTGCGTTTAACAATTTAAATTTGTAAAAAATTAAATTTTTTATTAAATTTTTAAATTATCACCAAAAGGTCTTTTCGAAAAAAAATTGTAAAAAATTTTTACTTTATCAATTTAAAATTTTTTTCCGCTCAAAATGTGCAGAAAAGAATGATCTAAAAGATAAAAAAAATTAAATGTCTACCTTATGTAGTTCCTGAGAAAAAGGTACAAACGTTAACATTGTAAAGTATAGGGATACGTGACCCCCTTAAAATGAATATCTTTACAAACATAATGATTGTTAGTTATTTTATTTGTTTTTAATTCGGAAAAATGTTTCTCGAATCGCTGCGAAAAGGTAATTAATTTATTTTTCGTTTACTAGAGAAACGAATTGATTTTACCAACCATAATATTTTGGGATTATTCACTCTACTCTCATTTGACTTGATTGACAAATAAGTGGTTGACCAAAATGCAATTCATCGATTTTTGATATTTATTTTCGTGCTGTTGAGCATTTTCTTTTCTCTTACTGAATTTAATTATTTTAATGTTACTAAATAGTGAAAATTAGTAGGGAACACTCCCAATCACTTCTGTCACTAAAACTTTGGAATCATCTTAAACTGATAATGTTGATCTATTATAACAATTATTATAAAAATACGAAGTTCGAAAAAAAATTGATCGTTTTTTGGTGTTATATAATGTATATAGTTTTCAGGGAAAATGAATTTTGATTTAATTAATTTTTAAAATTGTTTTGTTTGTCTGTATTTATAGGCATATACCTATTGGGAGTGTTTGTGGAATAAAAATGTAAACTTTTTGTCACACAAAATAATATTCATTTTTATATGACATGTAAAAGATTTTAGAAAGAAAATGGGAAGGTCTTGCACTGTATGCAAGAAGGAGATTGACCAGGCATTCGCTTGGAGTGACGAAGGAAAACTGTGTGCCAACCTTGATTAGCCAAACATTAAACTAAAGTTGATTGATTACAAAAATTCTTAATAGTGCACAATGTTCATGTTCTCAATCCAACTTATTATCATCCATTAAAGTTTGCTGTTAACACTTTCATTTACAAAAATAAGGCAGGGGAAAATAATTATAACTTAATTATTTTTATAATTCAATGAAACACATTGAAAATGTGTAAAAAATCGATTATATAAAAACAAATGACATTCTACACATTTCAGAGCACAAATTTGAATAAGTTTGAACTAAATTGATAACTTGGTGGTGAATTCCTTCTAATGAAACTGTTTATAAGGAAATTGATCCGATTATTAGCGTGATGAAGAAAAGGAGGATTTCTTACTTTTTCCACATTTTAAGAATGCCGAATGATAGAATATTGAAACAACTGATTCTCAAGACATTGAACAGAAAGATTACATGAAGATACATCGAAGAAATTAAGAGGGGTCTCAATGAAATTGGACTGGCAATTGAAGACGCGTTTGACAAGAAAAAGTAAACAGTACTCTCAAAACACACAGATTTTATTGGGGAAAAGCAGAAAGACGCACGGTGGAGGTTACAGATGAGATACGGAAACAAAGATCGGACCGTCTCAAAAAGTACTGGCAAAACCGAAAGGCTAGACTAATACGTTATCCGAAGAACACTAGAAATTGATTGGTTTAGTGGTCCAATGTGACATCAAAAAAAGAGTAAAAAATACAGCCACAAAGAAGTGATCAAAGATAAAATGTTTTGTCCTAAAAATTTTCTTATTGATAGAACGTTATGTAGTAACAATAATTTTAATTCCAGTTGTTTTGTTTCTAATAAATGTGAGTTATGCACAATAATAGTAAAAATAAGGTTAAACATTGATGAGAAACATGTACACTGTCCTTTCGTGTATTTTGTTCATCCTGGTATCATTTAATACACCATAAATTTTATTATTCTTTTTAAATATACCTGTTTCATTGGACAATAATCCTCTCAAAATTAAGTCAACAATATCAAAATATATAAAATAATTTCTGTACTAAACATTACCACAATGTTTAAATGTATGAAGTGATAAATAATAAATGCGCTGTAGTTAGAATAAAAATATATTTACAGTTCATTAAAAAATATATAGCCTACATGTTTATTTCTTTTGATTATTTTCAAATGAAAGTCGCAACAAGTATGGTAATTATTATTTCAAGATAGGCTACTTATTGGGAGTGTCACTCGCACTTCGATCTAATTGGTGACGACAGTTGAGGTCAGTAAGTCAGAGAAAACTGAGAACAATGGTTGTATGGTCCATCCAATTCAATCCATACAAATTGTCGTTGTGAGTGTATTTCATCTCTTTTCACTTGTGATTTTGTACGCACTCAACTTTTCGTCATATCCAGTTCAACATTTGATTTTTTTGTTGAAATTTTTTTGCTTGATATTTTCCCTTTCGCGCTAGTTAATCCAGTTACAATTTAAATTACTTGAAAAAAAAAATCGCGAAAAAATTTTATTTTAATGTGGTGCCAATAATTTATTTGCTTTACCAAAGACTATTATGGATGATATTGATGCAACGTTATTGATATATTGATTAAAATAATAATAATAATATAATGCGGAAGAAATAAAATTCGTGAAATTTGTTACTACTTAAAATTTTAAGAATTCACATTCATCTGTATCTAAACGAAGATGAGTGTAATATGTAATTAAGACTTCATGCAAAACGATTAGTATACCGAAGACTAAAATGAAAATGAAACCTCTCATTGTGGCCCTTTAATAAGGTAGACGTATTCTTCAAAATTTATGATGTAAATCTCTGCTATTGTTAACGTATATTTTTCATCATAGTGTTTTTTAAATAATAGCTCATTGCAAAAACAATTGATTGCCTCGCTTTGTCTAATTATTGTTGTTGTTTAGGTCAACAGCCGAAAGTCTCGTTTGGAACTCTAAAGGTTTTACTGAGTAAAAGTTAGTCTAATTTACTAAGTAAATTAGGAGACTAATCAAAATTCTTATAAACGATATAATTCAATTTAAATAAATTATTTCAAGTACGTAGAAAAGTTATGCATGGGATAATAAGTGGTTTTTCACTACTGAGTGACTTAGCCAGATAAGTTTTCTTTTTAATTCATTAATCAGAGTATTTGTTAATACAAATCTAATAGAATTGTCAAAACCCAAACATATTTTGTCAACGGAAGTTTTGAAGGACATACACATTTCAACACTGATCAATTTAAACAGTTTAGATGTGCTAAAAAAGTCAGAAAGAACTACGAACATATGAAAAATTTTGTTGAGTTTCAGTTGAATAAATGTGAAAGTAAATAGTACTCGGCTGTTGACTTACTGAATGCTTTAAAAGGACATTGTGCAAAAAAATATTTAGTATAAAATATTTAGTAAAGTATATTGTTGTTTAGTTCATCATCCAAAAGGCTGGTTTGAACCTGTAGAGGTTTTACTGAGTAAAACGAGGAGTGAGGTGGTTTACCATTGCTTTCCTCACTGAGTTGACAGAGTATGCTTATCAGCATGCCAGGTCCTCCGAAAAGCACCCACTTTCCACCATGCAAATGACACCTTAATTTAATTCACCACGGGGTCTGGCTGTGTAGTGAAATTCATTGCTCTCAGACGAGATAACTCTGACTAGTGTCTTTTACATTTCTACATCTTCTGTTCTTAAATATTTCTTCTTCTTCTTCTTCTTCTTCTTCTTCTTCTTCCTTCAGGGCATAGGCGAAACGCCTGTTCCGATCTCAAAGGGTTTATTTGTTAAATGTTGTTACATGACCATCGCTTCCTTGGTCTTCCAACATCTCTTCGACCAACTGGCTTATATTGCCAAACTTTTTTGGGAATTCTTTCATCATTCATCCTTTCCAGATGTTCCATCCACCGTTGTCTATTTTCAAAGATCTTGTCTTCTAGTTTAAATACTGCCAGATCCTTGCGAACATCTTCGTTGTACA
Source organism: Catonia carolina (assembly GCA_035578175.1). NCBI lineage: Eukaryota > Metazoa > Arthropoda > Insecta > Hemiptera > Achilidae > Catonia > Catonia carolina. The sequence goes on along the minus strand of JAQMRL010000001.1, from coordinate 138,926,141 downwards.
ACCTGTCCAGCAATGTACAATCTTTAACGGACCTGAGGAATCTCATTTCTGAAGCTTGTATTTTGCTAAGGTGCCTCTTATTCGTTGTCCATGTCTCAGAGCCATATAACAAAGATGGTACAGCCATTACCCTATAAAATTTCAATTGGGTGTCTTTCCTATTCTCCGGTGAGTACCGTGCTGTGAAATTTTAACTCGGTTGACAAAATTATTTCAATAAATTCATTGCATCAGAGTCCAGCCTCGTTTAGGCTGAGAAGCTCCAGAGCCTTGGCTATGATTTAATTTTTAAAAGTCATTTTTTATTTAAGCTGATATTTTTTCATGTGCTAAGGGAAGGACAGTTCGATTCTCATATCCGTTCTATCTCATCGAGCTACAGTTGTGGTTTGAGACTATCTCGGCCCAATTAAGTTACTTTTCCTATTGGTTGCAATACAAATTATATTAATTAACTTTACAAATTGATAATGGTTTCTATTATTGATTTTTTTAGTATGTAATATATTATTTCTGATACAGGGCTTCTTTAATTCTACTGTAATCAATTTTGATCAACAAATACAGAAACTATTCGTTAAAGAAAATGCCTCATCTACTAAGGCAGAAGATCCCGGTATGCTCATGACATACTCGACGACTTCAAAGAGTTTCTTTAAATTCACTACTCCGAATGTAGATCTTCTTTCGAAAAACGATTCACTTTATTATCACAAACGTCCGGACATACTGAAAGTCCGGACCCATGCCAAAAATCTGGACGTACGGCAATATTATTCGTATACTATTTATTGAAGTATTGTCTTACTTCACAAAATATGTTTTTAAAACAACTACTGTTAGTGAAAAGGCATGGGTTCATAGAAAGTGTCGCTGTCGGATTAGGAAGTGATCGCTTTACGGGAGTAAAAAGGTACAGACAGCCATAGAAATATTTTGATTTCAAAAATTATTCTTTATTTTCTGAATGGTCGCACTAAAAAGGATATTGCTTCTCAAGTTTCACTGTTTTACTGAATAACTAACTTCTTTTTTATTTCAAAAGTTTTGTTTGGTGAGGAAAAGTATAGTAAGTTTTTTTTAGTAATTACTGAAATTAAAGTGATTGTTAAGTATCCAATACAGATGTGTCTCAATGGCTGCAATGCTATTCATCTGAAGTAATATAATCAGTTGTTATAACCTGTCATTATAATTTATTTTAACCAGTTGCTGTATTATTACTTCTTTACAAATACGGCTGTAAGATTAATCTGAAAATGATCAGTCGAAATGTGTTATTTCTAGTCTACATTTGTTTGCTTGTGATCGTTCGTTTTTCTGGGTCAATCGTGATCAGCATAGTATTTATCGGAATATTTTAATAACACTGTTCCTGTTTTAAATAATTGTTATTGATTTGTTTTATTATTTTATTTAAATTAATACTATAATTTTTATTATCTGACGGTTACTTAATTTTTTACTTGTAGTAACTTATATGTACTATAAAATATATCAGAGTCACTTTGGTAAACTACACCTCAACAGGAAACTAAAAAACAAGTGCATCCACTTTTTTGCGTTCTTTGTTGATGTACTACTACATTTCCTTTCAGTCGCCAGAACTTGAATTCGTTGTGAAATATAATGAGAAAGAAAAACGAATAACCTTGCACTTGATTCCATGTAACTCAAAGCCGAATCACTTTTTAAATTCTAAAAATTATTAACGCTTTGTTATTTTATTGTATTTCTTTTCGTTATTGCATATTTATTTTCCTGCTATAAAATTATTGGAATACAGTGTGAATGTCTGGTTGTAAACATATACGGCGGTGTTGCTTAACGACCAGGAACGTCGAACCAAGCCACTCTCTCTTAACTTATTTATTTTTACTCTCTAGTTTCACGCATAAAATAAACACTTCATCCCTTTCATTAAAAATTAAAAATAATAAATTTCTCATAAATAATATTCGTAAGTAAATGATTTATTACTGTTGGAACTAATTGTATTTACAAGATAGTTTTTCTAAAACTAATTAATGCTTTGTCATGCTTAAACATTATAATTATTTGCGCTCCTTTGCTAGCCTTGACTTGTCACATAACTATGTCTTGTGTTCGACTCTGCGAGACAAATGAACATATGTTTATTAATTTTGCGGTTTCGAACTAATACTTTTTTAAATAAATCTTTATTTACATCTATATCACAACTGGCAAATTTGAAAGAATATTATCATAAACCGCTGACTTGACAAACTTGAAAGAGATCTTCCTGTAAAACCTCCTCCAAACATTACCTTATCAATTTTATGGGAACGTGTTACATTTATTTCATGTTTATTTAGAATATCCCGTGTCCATCGTCTTTTCTGTCGTCCTTCTGGGTTGTATGGGGGATGTGGTGTGATTAGTGACTTTACTTGTGGAGGGCATTTCCTTGTAGTTTGCCGTGACATTTTTTGTATAGTCTAATAATGAAGTGTTGAACAGTTGGTAAAAGAAAATCTTTGTGTTCAGTGTTGTTTGTGTAAAAGGGCTATCAATCTTAGTATATTGTACTGGAATGATTGAATGCGTTGAATATTTAAAAAATTTTCAGAGCCAAATTGTCAACCATTAGACCAAATGGGCCGTAACTAGTGTGTAAATAAGTAATCGTTGATATGACCGTGAGCATTTATGCATTTATATTGGTTATCGAACTAATTTGAAATACAAAATGTATGGTCGGCTTCAACTGATAACAGGTGTTAATCGTTAAACTTCCTCTGTTAATCAACGTAATTCATCGAGACAACGCGCTAATTTTTATGTGAGTGCAATGATACAGGAAATTAGTTAATTTGTACTTTCAAATTATATGTAATTTCAGCAAATGTACATTTTTGAACTTTCCAACATTATTTCTATAGTTCTATTCTAAAGGAAAGATGTTTTACAAGTCGGTAACATTACTGTCTGTCCCATCACTCATTAAATTGAACAATTAGCAATCGGAATTGTCGAGAGAACTATAGCCTGGAAATTCGAATGATGGGTGAGGTTTTCATCAAATTTAAAGCTGAACTTTTATGTTACTTGTTTAGTAGTATCGATGATAAAATCAGTATAGACATAATTGTTTTTTTATGTACCACGGAATTTGTAGTGCTTGCTGCAAACAGTCTGATGGAAAACGTTCCATTCGAATTTGTTTATATTTGAAACGCTAGGTTTACCCAGGCCGTTGAATAAGGGATCTCTTATTCAATGGCACTGAGGTTTACCCCACTTTTGAATCCCATATGTCCATATGAATTTTAAAAGTGATAAGTATGAAATTATTTTTATTTGCTTGACAAGTAAGAATTTTTTACAACTAAACAGTGTAAATTTACGCGTACTGTCAGTTAAGGCTGTTTTTGTAATTATGTTATTTTTCCACGTGAAGTAACGATCTAGATGAAGTTCTTGGTACTTTAATTGTGTGTCTTGTGGTAGTATAATATTATTTAAAGTTTTTGGTGGGCAGTCATTTTTTGAAATGTCAATGTTGAGTGTGCTGATTTGTTTTCGTTAACTTTGGTTCTCCACTTCGTTAACCATTTCTAAAACGATGCAAGGAATTCTTATAAAAATTGTAGCGTAGCTAATTATTGGGTTTTCATTGACAGCACGAATAGCCGTACCATCTTAAAAGGGGAGTATGGTTATACAACAACCAACAGTCAGTAAGATGTGAATAACGGATACAACAAACGGTCCAAAATCACTTCCTGATGGCACGCCTAATTGAATTTCGAAAAAAGAAGTAGGTGATAAAGAGTACTGAGATAAAAATTAAACAAAAACCAAGATTGTAAAATTAAGGAAACAAATTAGGTAATGAAATAAATTGCTAACAAATATAATATTAAAATTGTAATATAAAGTGCAAATATTGTCGTAGTGAATTCAATAATACGTATGTAGCCTACGTATTTTGTAAATGCTGGTATAATTATTATTTTTCACATTCCGTTGTCAGTAAATGTTGTACTTGTTGCAATGCTCTTGAATGTGCTAAATAAGTCAGTTAAACGAAACAGTTAATCTGAATTATTACCGACCACGGTATTTAAATTTGCGTAGTTTTTATACATAGTGCACTGCATGTGTGCAAACTATAAACTCTACTCAGCCTATATAATTATTTACACTGGTTTGCACTTTCCAGTTTTCCCAGTTCTACTTATATTGAATTTAATTTTATTTTGGAAGTGTTACTCAAGGTCGTGTAATAATATTTGTGGAATTTATTGTAACAAATTATTAAATTGGCGTAAAGTTACGTCTTGTTTTTTATTGTAGCTTTTAGTACGTTAAAAGTAGACTACTTGACGTAACAGTATTTTAAACAATATGTAGTTAAATTGAAATTGTAATTATAATTACTTGAGTGAGCTATCAAGCAATTAATTTCAATATGATCAGGAATATCGGTAGAGGATATTACCAGGGCCGTTGAATAAGGCCCTTATTCAGGGGCCCTGGGATATTACGGCTATTATTAGAGGATATTATTTGAGGCTCAGGATATACGAAGGATTACTGCCGATATATGGGAAATATCTTTACCAAGGTGTATTTTTTCAGTAAAATAGACTAAAATACAGGATAGAAATTAGCGCATAATTACAGTAAATGTATTCGTGGCACGTAAAAGGTAACCCGCGGAGAAGACTTAAGCGCCGATGATAAAAATATATTTTCCAAGGGAACTAGTATGGATCCTGCACTGATTTCTGCACCAAGATTCCGTAGAAATAAGTAATTTTACTCTTATTTTCATATTTGCTGATTGTTTTAAAATTAAGAATTGCAAATTAACAAAAATTACGTTTAAAAAAATATTCCCAAATATACCGGGCTTAAAAATGACAACAATATCTAAATTTTAAGCATCCATTATTATTTGTTCCATTTCTTGACTGTCTTAATATCTTTTAACTATTTTGTGTGTCATCATCGTTTGGTATCTTTGTTTTAGTACCAAAAAAACGAGTTAAATTTATTGGTAGACGCATGAATGTGCTAAATTTAATTTTGATATCAACAACAGAATTCTTTTTGTCAATTTTTAACACATGGCTACTTCCAGTTTAATTTTTTTGCAATTTTTACAATTTATCGTAACCAAGAATGAGATGTTAGATTGTACTAACCATAGAAGTTGTCGTTTCAATGGTTAAAAGTTATTATTTAAAAAATAATTATGTTCTTTCTTAAAGGTACTTATTTCTGTATTGTTAGTTATTAGTATGGTGGCCTCCGTGGATACGTTGTTAGCGTACTACATTGCAACTGGAAATCCCGGCTTCGATCCCAGGCTGATTAATTCATATTTTAATATCAGTCTGGAAAATTACGCGTTCAAAACCACCGTTTCTTAACCCAAAACAGTCCTTAATGACCAAGCCGTTGATGCGAACTTAAATAAACTAAAACAGAAAAGAAAATGTGTTAATATTTTTGGTTTGCAAATCCTTTAATAACGATGCATACAACCTGTTATTTGCAATAGTTACGTTTGCGCGTAGTTTGTCTCTACGCATGTGTTTAGTCTTATTCTAACCTCCACGAACTGATAACAAAAATTAAGATTTTGATTAATTATTCATCGTTAACTCCATTCATTCAAGAATCTGTTAAATTCGTGTTAAGGCGAACAATGTGGTGAGTAAGGAAGTCAGTTAACAAAATTACTTTTTGAAAGAAAATAAACAAGATGGTTTCCTATCAAAACCTAAATAAAGCCTTGAAAGACATCTAGGCTTACAGCTGTACGAAATAGAATAACCTAAATAGATAGTACTCCATTATGTGGCGAAGAAGATGGATCTGAAAATTTATGTGTAATTTGCTTTCTCTTTGTAATTTATCGGTTAGTTTTTGAAAGTTACTTTTAAGAAAAATAAGAGGTAACTTTAAGGAAGAATAATTTATCCAACTACCTGAATTATTTCGTACAGATTTACCCGCATTATAACGATAATAAACCTTTCACAAATGGAGTTATTAATGAACAAATTAATTTCGTATCACGGTCATTTAAGTTCGTGGTTATGTCCTTTTACAACTTATTAAAGGAAAAGTATCTTAAATGTTACTTTACTTCATAAAATCTGGTAATGATGTTAATTATGTTATCGAATTATAGTATCATGACTTTTATTATTAAATAGAATTTAATTCAAATGAAAATCCTATGACTGAAATAGTTCTCTTTAATTATATATGCCCATATCGGGGAGGTGGAGTGTTAAATTTATTGCATTCGATCTGCTGGTTCCAGGGCTACAAAAAATAGTTTATTATCATTATTCAGCCAACTATATGACTGAGCTATTTAAGAGCAGAAGATATAGATGTGTAAAAGACACTAGTCAGAGTTATCTTCTCTGAGAGTTATGAATTTCACTATACAGCCAGACCCTGTGGTGAATGAAGTGAAGGTGTTACTTGCAGGGTGGAAAGTGAGTGCTTTTCGGAGGGCCTGGCATGCTGATAAGCAAACTTTTTCAACTCAGTGAAGAAGGCAATAGTAAACCACCTCACTTCTGGTTTTTACTTAGTAAAACCTCTAGTGGTTCAAACCAGCCTTTCTGCTGTTGACCTAAAAACAACATTATTAGATAGATAAATTTATTTATATAGTTCTCTAAATTGGTTCAAAGAATTTGTAAGATGGTTTCATACCAATCAGAAACATCGGGTTAAAATTCATTTATGTACTTTTCAAAAAATGGGAGACTAACCATCAGTCATAATGTTTATAACCTAACCCAATATTTTATCGAGTTATACCAAATTAGCATTTTTCCCAATTTGTATTTTGTATTTTACTCAATTAGCACGAGTTTGAATTCAATTTATATTACATCCACGGTAATTTAATTAATACAATATTTCAATTAGAGAAACCAATTTAAATTATTAGTCACAGTTGGACTTTTTAATTTAACTTTACCGTCTAGGTGGTGTAGTTTTGACTGTTCTCAGTTACAAAACCTAACATCTCAGTTGAATTCCCGGTCAGGATGTGAACGGAATCAATGTTTCGTACAGTGTAAAGATTTGCTGTATAATTAATGTATTGTATGTTCTATATCCCCCCGTGAGGGGATTTGCCAGTTACCTCCATCGGGTGCGTCCCCGTGTGGAATCGGGGAAGCTCACCGGCCCTGCAGCCAGCAGCGTCGGAGGGTTGTGGCGAAATAAAATAGTCACCGTGAAAAAAAAACTGGACTGGTCCTCCAGGTTGGGGGTTCAAGCTTAAGACCAGCAACCTTAAATTGGTAAAAAATATGTGACCGCTAAAAATCTCAACATTAAGCCTCGGAAACATGGGACTGGATTCAACGGAAACACTAACAGGAAACGAAAACGTAAATGGATTTTGAATATCGGAACTTGGAATGTGCAAGGAATAAATTTGAAAACTAAGGAAATCTTGGATACTCTGCAGAAGTATAAAGTTGACATCATTATTCTAACAGAGACAAAGAAAAAGGGAAAAGGAACAGAAAACATGGATCCCTATATAAGGTTTTATAGTGGTGTTGACACAGATAAGAGAGCCAGAGCAGGAGTGGAGATATGGATTAGGAGGAAGTTTAAAAGAAATATTAAAAACTGGGAAATGATCTCTGAAAGGTTGATGAAGATTGAAATGGAAATATGTGGTCATCGCACAGCAATAGTGGCAGTATACGCTCCTACTGACGACTCAAACAATGAAATAAAGGACACATTTGAGAAAGAGTTGGGCTCAACAATATCTGTGAAATCCAGGAATGAGCTTATATTGACTGGAGATTTTAACTCACGGATAGGAAACAGGAAAAATGACGAAACAGTTGGCCCTTTTGGAGAAAATGTTGTAAATAACAGTGGTAGCCGTCTTATCCAATTTTGTAAAGCCCACGACCTAAAAATAATGAATGGGTTTTTCAAGCACAAGGAGATACACAAATAAACATGGTATCAATACACCAAAAATCTGAAGTAGATTCTGGACTACATCATTTTGAAGCAAGACTCAAAGATAAAAACGAATGATGTGCGTGCTTATAGAGGAGCTGAATGTGGAACAGACCATACTTTGGTTGTTGGCAAAGTGTTCTTTTCATGGAGAGCAATTAAAAACTGTCACAGGGAGATGGATGGCATGCTGAAGGTGGAGTACAGTAGATATAAGTTGCATCTGCTCAGAGATCCGTCAACAAACCTGTTATTCAAATGGAGAGCTGCGGAAAAAGCAAAGAATGGGATAACAGGTACAGTTGAAGAAGAATATAAAAAAATAACCAGGATTCTACATACTGCTGCTCAGGAGGCTCTGGGGAATGAAGACGGCTCAAAGAATGACAGGAGATACTGGTGGAATAGTAGCATGGATGAATTGATAGAAGGAAAGAAGCAATTATACCAACAGTGGCTGACGACAAAAGATTTTGAAGACAGAAAGAATTACTGCCGGATGAGAGTTCATGTTAAAAATGAAGTAAAAAAAGCAAAAAATGAAGCCTGGGAAAGAAAATGCGACGAAGTGAACAGATGTATGGTGGGAGAGAGGAGTAGATGTGCTTGGAGAGTTATAAGAGAAATGAGAAATAACTCTAAGTACAAAGCAAATCTTGATATGATACCTGTGAATAAATGGAAAGATCACTATGAAGATATGTTTAAAGAAACGCGAAACCAGTTTCAGATAAATGAAGACTGGGAGAGGGCTCCAATGGAAGAGAGAGAAATCATAGGAAAAATAACTCTCAAGGAATTTGAAAATGCTCTTCAAAAAACAAAGAATGGTAAAGCACTTGGACCTGGAGGTATTCCAATAGAACTGGTGAAGCATAGTCCAAAGTGTATAAAAGAAGCATTGGTAACACTTTTCAATGATTGCTTGATAAATGAAGAAGGATGCCCGCAAGAGTGGAAATTGGCACATATTACACCAATTTTTAAAAAAGGGTCAAGAAAGGATCCCAAGAATTATAGAGCAATAAGTGTCACCTCATCTATCGGGAGACTGTATGGTCGTATCATTAAAACAAGAATAGAGAATGACATAAAAATTGGAGAAGAACAAAGTGGGTTCACTGGAGGCAGATCTTGTTTGGACAATATTTTCTCTCTCAAGCAACTCGTAGAAAAGAGAGTCTCACGATACATGGAGACACACATGGTGTTGGTTGATCTAGAGAAAGCATATGATAATGTCCCAGTAGAAAGACTATTTCATGCACTGGACAAATATGTGCATTATAAGTACATATGTGCCATTAAAGATCTTTACACCAACCAAAAAAGTGTTATAAAAAGTAAAAATATGGTTTCGGAATGTTTCCCTATAACTAAGGGCCTCAGACAAGGTTGCTGTATGTCCCCAACTCTCTTCAAGATATATATTAATGAAGTATTAAAAGAGTGGCAAAATAAATGCTCTAGGATGGGGATAAAAATTGAAGAACGATTTCTCCACACACTTCTGTTTGCAGATGATCAGGTTGTTATAGCAGGAGATGAGTTTGACATCCAGTATCTGATGAGAAAGTTGACAGAAACCTTTGAAAAATGGGGTTTGAAAATAAATTATGACAAAACCAAATATTTGGTAGCTGGAGGAGACGCGGTAGCTGGAAAAGACGTGAAAGATCTGGTTGTCGATAATAAAATAATTACAGGATGTGAGGAAGTGAAATACCTGGGAGTAGTTCTTTCAAGAAAAGGAAATAGTGAGCAAGAAATTACAGAGCGTATCACAAATGCCAGAAAAGTCATTAGTCAACTTAACCCACTGCTTTGGTCAGAAACTCTCAGTCTAAGGACTAAAAGAATGATGAACGATGCCATCCTTAGAAGTGTTCTGATGTATGGCGCAGAAGCATGGGAGTTAACAAAAAGAAATAGATAGACTGAATGCAGTGGAAATGGACTTCCTGAGACGCAGCTGCAGGGTATCTAGGATAGGGCACATCAGAAATGAAGAAATAATAAGAAGAATGAATCAACAGGAGTCAGTTGTTGAAGCAATAGAAAGTCGCCAACTCTTATGGTATGGACATGTAAAAAGAATGTCAGAAGCTAGATGGCCCAAGTTCATAATGGAATGGACACCTCAAGAAAGGAGAAAAAGGGGGCGCCCTCCTAGAAAATGGGAGCAAGACATTCAAAACGCCATGAATTTGAGGCAACTGGCTCCTGAAGATACACTGGATAGGGGCAAATGGAGGTTGAGATGCGAGAAACGGCCTGATGATGCTGTAAGAGACCTCGCTTAAGTAAGTAAGTAAGTATGTTCTATATCCCACTGTAATCGCTATCTCACCTATGAGAAACCATCTGATGCTACATTGTAATTGTTCCCGTGAATTTGCGTCCGATAGTTGTAATTATTAACACTAAATAAGCAGACTAATAAAAATTATTTTAAACAATATTATTTAAATTAAAATAGTCAGTTTCAAGTAGCAAAGTTGGGGTAGTTTCTGCATGGAATTATTAGTGGTTTTTCACTACTGAGTGACTAAGCCAAATAAGTTTTCTTTTTAATTCATAAATCAGACCAATTGTTAATACAAATCTAAAAGAATTGTCAAAACCCAAACATATTTTTGTCTACGGAAGTTTTGAAGGACATGCAAATTTCAACACTGATCAATTTAAACAGTTTAGATGTGCTAAAAAAAAGTCAGAAAGAACTACGAACATATGAAAAATAAGAACTACGAACATTGAAAAGGACATTACGCAAAAAAATTATTTAGTACTTATGTATGTTGTTGTAGTAAGTATGTTGTTGTTTAGTTCATCAGCCTGAAGGGTGGTTTGAAGCTCTAGAGGTTTTACTGAGTAAAACGTGTAGAGAGGTGGTTCACAATTGCTTTCCTCACTGAGTTGACAGAGTATGCTTATCAGCATGTCAGGCTCTCCGAAAAGTACCCACTTTCCACCATGCAAATTACACCTTAATTTAATTCACCACAGGTTCTGGCTGTATAGTGATATTCATTACTCTCAGAGGAGACAACCCTGACTAGAGTATTTTACACCTCTACCACTTCTGTTCTTAAATACGAGGGTAAGTCAATTATTATCCGCAATAAAGTTATAAAATTTTATTGTAATCAAATAGGAAACTTAAAGTATCATTTTTCGACATAGACCCCTTGCTTTTCAACGCACTTGGTCCATCGTTGTTCAACTTTTCTGATGCCCTCATAAAAGAAGGTTTTTGGTTGAGATGCGAGCCAGGAATGCACCGCTTCTTTCAATGCTTCGTCCGAGGTAAATTGACGGCCCCTTAATGCCACTTTGAGTAGACCAAACAAGTGATAATCAGAAGGAGCAAGATAGGGACTATATGGAGGACGAGCCAGTACTTCAAAATTGAGTTTCTGAAGCGTTTCAGCAGTGTGGGCGGATGTTGGGTACGCGGTATGCAATGTGGGTATGCGGACGGGCGTTGTCGTGCAACAACACAACACTTTTTGACAGCAGTCCTCGGCGTTTGCTTCGAATTGCAGGCTTTAGCTTGGCAGTAAGCATCTCACTGTAAGGTACACTGTTTATTGTTTTGCCCCTTTCTTGATAATGTTCCAGTACTGGACCTTGTGAGTCCCAAAAAACCGTAAGCATCAGTTTTCCTGCGGACGGTTGGGTCTTGAATGTTTTCGTGCATGGCGAATTTGGATGTCTCTATTCCATACTCTGCCGTTTACTCTCCGGCTTGTAATGATGGATCCATGTTTCGTCACCAGTAATGATCCTGTCTAAGAAGTTGTCCCGTTCATTACCATAGCGATCCAAATGTTTTTTTGCAGATGTCCAAGCGCGTTTGTTTATGCAACAGTCAGTTGTTTTGGAACCCATCTTGCACAAACTTTTGAAACCCAAGTGTGTTGTGGATGATTTCGTAGGCAGGACTGTGGCTAATTTTCAGACGATGTGCCACTTCGTCAATAGTTACTCGTCTGTCTAAGAGAATCATTTCACGTAAACGCTCAATGTTTTTTTATTTACGGCGGTAAACGGCCGTCCGGCTCCTTCATCGTGCGTAACACTTGTGCGACCATTTTTGAATTTTTCAATTCATTCGTAGACACTGCGTTGTGGCAAAACAGTGTTCCCGTACTGTACCGAAAGTCTTCTATGAATTTCGGCCCCTGATACACTTTTCAACAACAAAAAACGGATCACTGAACGTTGCTCTTCTCTGGTGCAAATATAAAGCGGAGCAACTATGATTAACAGCACGGCAGCGATAACAAAACTAACGTAGCAGCTTGAAACTTGCATACATATAACCACAAATAAACAAAGCATGCGTCATCAACGCAAAACGACAGTACTGCCAACACAAACAAAAATATAGCTAAATTGCGGATAATGATTGACTTACCCTCGTAGTTCAGTCATACAATTGGTTGACCATGCGATAAGAAACAGAACTATTTATTGTAGCCCTGTAAACTGCAGATTGAGTGCAATTAATTAAACACTTCACCTGCCAGTTATGGGCACTTGCAAGTACATAATTACTGAATAATTTTAAAAAAATATCAGTGATTCAGATGTAATATTAATAGCTACTTATCATACTCTGAAATCAGTTCTGAAACACATAAAATAATAAAGATATATGTTGACTATTTGTTAGCTTTTTATCTGTTAGGGTTTGAGCTACCATTTACAACTAACATACTCTATCTACATCATGAAAATAGTTTTATGAAAGAGAACAACGGGAAATCGATGTAATAAATAAAACCCTTCTTTCTACCAACTAAATTTAAAAAATTTTCAAAAACACTTTGTTATTTCAAGATTCTACGCTATTCAAGTTTGTTTATTGATAATATAAGCCTTTGCGTTTTCCATTTTCGTGACAGGAATCTCATTAGATATTTTTGATTTGTAGTAATGTAAAAGATAAAAAGTGAAAACAGCAGAATGTTATTAAGGTAAAATATTGGTAAAAAAATCCCCGATATGCACTCTTAGCGAAACATTATAAGAATATTTTAATAAAATTTATTTATGATGGAGAAAGTTATATTTCGCCTACTTCAGATTTCTATTTTTGTTAGTCTAGGATCTATAATAACTTGTACTACTATGTAGTACAATTTTTAAAAACGTGCCTTTTGTTTTTACTGTGCTCAAGTTTAATGTATTGTGATAAAAAAATTCAGCTCCGAGTTTTGTTAAATACACTTTATTGTCTTTGAATCTGCCAGCAAATAATTCCTTCTGTAATCAGTGGTTTTTATATTACAGTAGCAGTTTACTTTATCGAATGACTAAGAGACATGACCAAATCTGAACATTTAAAATAATTTCTAATTGTAATTAATGTACGTGCTCTTAGAATGTAGTAAATCAAGTGCAATTTATATCATTAATTTTTTCTGAGTTAGGTTCTTTAATTGGGTAGTTTCTAGCATTTAAAGAAATATCAACTCACCCATAATCAATTGTTTATTTCAAGAAATTAATGGTGACTAGGTTAATTGTAGAAACTAACAGATAAATAATTTTAAATGACCGCTGAAAGAGTAATTATTTTGGCGCACACAATGTGTTTTGAAATTCCAAAGAAGTTCAGTCTTGAGAAAAAAAGGTAAACAAATATTTTGGATAAAGAAACCCCACACCACATAAACCGTCGAAAAAGAAGTAAAAAAAATCAGTTAAATAGTTTTTAGGTTTTCATAGCAGTCGTAATAATACCATACTTATTCTTGGAACTGTAATCTTTGCCCTATTTAGTCGGTAACCATACATAACTTTTGGGATAAATGTTAAAATTATATGTAAATTTTTATTAAGTTATGAATTATTATTTCACTTGGCTAACATTTTGCGATCTTTTATGCAGTTCTGACGAATGTTCTACTATGTTAGTGTTTCACTGACGGAATGCTACTTTGAACGTATTTAAAAATATATCAGCAGTCATATTGAATTCAGCTTTGTAGTTTCTACTTTTTACGGAAGTCTATAGGTGGCTATAGATCCCTTCGAGCTCATTCGTTTGTATTTGGTCAGGTTTCTCACTAGCTGGTACTTCATAAGAATGTGTTGTTTAGGTCATCAGCCGAAAGTCTGGTTTGAACCTCTAGAGGTTTTACTAAGTAAAAACGAGGAGACAGGTGGTTTACTATTGCCTTCCTCACTGAGTCGAAAGAGTATGCTTATAGGCCCTCCAAAAAGCACCTACTTTCCACCCTGCAAATGACACCTTCACTTCATTCACCACAGGGTCTGGCTGTATAGTGAAATTCATTACTCTCAGAGGAGATAACTCTGATAAGTGTCTTTTACACCACTACCTCTTCTGTTCTTAAATAATTCAGTCATATAATAATTGGCTGATTATGTGATAATAAACACAAATATTTTTGCAGCCCTGAAACAAACAGATCGAGTGCAATTAGGTAATTTAACACACCACCTGCTTGCTACGGGCGACCATAAAAATGTATTAACTTTTATTAGTCTTTTTTTGTCGAATATACGCCCCTGTAGGATTCTTTTCTTTTTCAATCTGATCGTTTATGCACTTTTTGCAATCGTATAGGTAGATATATTAATAAATTTTTGTTCCATGATAGATATCTTATAAGATAGAACTGTATCTCTCAAAAAAATTACTCGCCAATATGTTTTCACTAAAGTAAAATCTACTTTAAACGTAAAACAGAACCGAACATAACACGAACAGCTAGGCTTGCAATTGATTGCTACTTGTGAACAGCAACCTAATTTGAAATCGAAGGTCGAATTCCTTTTTTCGTCGTCGTTATAAATAAATAAGTGTATATATATACAGGTATATATATATATATATATCTCAATCTGAATATGTAGAACTACTTACTCAAATAACTCTTACCGCAGTTTGAGATCGGCTATCGTGAATTAATTTTAATTTTGAATATCAAGAAGTCACATGATATACAAGTCGATACCACAGTTCTTCTACGAATAATTATCCTTACTATTTTTTAATATTTTGTTTCTTAGGTCGTATAAATTTAACATGATGAACATCTAAGATGGAAATTTTATTAAGTTGAAGGAGAATTATTTATTTAGATGGCGAATGATTCGAAGATTCTGATTATGATTTGCAGGCCAAGTCTCCCAAATATTTAAAGGCTGATGGAGACTGACCAAATTAAAAATTGTTAATGATACGGAGAAAACTTGTCGAGATAAAAACCGACTAGTTATTTATAGCAAAATAAGGTACACTATCGTATTAACATAATGAAACTTGTAGTATGTTGCGATAATATGGCATTTGAATGACCCATAACAAGAAGTTTACTGGCAAGCACAGAGAAACTCGGATGTGACAGAGCGTAAAATTTTGATTCAGCGGTATGGAAATTAAGTTGTTTTGACTTGGGGTTTTTATGAGTAACTTAAATTCATCCGGTTTTGAATTAAACCACAATTCTCATGCTAATGTTAGTGACCAGTCTGATGACCTCAATTTTTTTAGTTTTAGGTGTCAAAATTATTGTTTAAACATTTTGTTGTATAGCTCTTCGTTTCTTGTATTGTATTAATTGTTAACTGTACGAGAACGAGTGTTTATACATGTGAATTATATAGTTTGTAGTCTACTACACATATATAAATTTCGGAATAATAAAAATTTTGGTATTACTGTAGATGCGGACATTATTTATGTTAATGGTAAATAGGATAAATTAAAATATTTAAAGAACTGGTTTTACTTGTTCTCGTTAAAATGTTTTAAAATAGATTTGTGTTATTCTAGACGGGCTTGGTATAGTAAAACCTACAATGTATCTGGCTATGTTTGATGTATAACTGCTTCATAGTTTCTGTCTTTTTCATTCGGGCTAGTAATGTCCTGTTGTATTACGTTGCCTACCAATCATCTTGCAAACGACCAAGAAATCAACAGGCTATGATTTTGTGCGCTGGGTAATTCTCATATTATTAACTCTGCCGTCAGTCTGATCAAGTTTAACGGGTTTAAATTAGCGTTATTTTGATTTTTTATCTAATCAGGCAAATTACAATAACTTTTTCCATACAAAAAAAGGATGATTAGTAACAAAGTTTCTACATAATTCTCAAAACACGGCATTATTATACATTATTAATAAATGTTACAAATAACAATTAATTATTACAATTGTTTTTAGTAGTTTCGTTAAACTAAAATAAATGTTAATTTAATCTAAGTTAAAATAAAATGTCTTTGGACATATGGTCAGAATGAATCAATTAAGATTAAACAAATGGATTTTTAATAAACTCTGAAACTACAAGGGTCAGGGTGGCTATGTTAAAAAGATGAAGGGAGAACTCCAGAAGTTCAACATTACAGAAAAAGACTGCCTAGATCGAGAAGAATACAGAAACAAACTTTTTGAACCGAAGGTTCTGGTGGATGAAGGGAGGAAGCTCAACAGAGGAAAATGGACTGATGAGAGGAGGTCCGAACAGTCGGAGAGGATGAAGAACTTCTGAACGAGAAAGAAGGAGGCTACATGAGGTGATATTTGTGTGGTCCTCAAAGCCCTGACCGCGATGAAAAACTTTTTTTAAAAGTAAAATTAAATGATTAATTGTGATCAAATCTGGAACTTAAATCCAGTATATCATATTTGTGAAGTCTTATACAAGTATAGTTGCTGTTGTCCAAGAAAGTCTATCGCGAAATAATTTGGATATCCATTCAGTCTTTGTTCGTACGTCCTGCTAAATCGTGTATTTTCCTCTCTCACTAAGTTAAATGCTATGTCGTTATAGATATATGTTTTGTATGTATCATGGTACTCTAAGAGCTGGTTGTAAAACTTTTTTCTGTAAACATTCTATAAGGTCAATTTTTTAAAATGTATTGTTGTACCAGAGTTGAATCCCATACGTTCGCATAGACTTCAAAATTAACTTCTATAAACAACTGATTCAGTTGACAGTTGTGAGTGACTTTCAGTTACCCAATACGTATATTTCTCATTTTAGGTACAACCGTTTTCGTTTCGTTAAAGCGTGTTTCTTCCACGTCAGTCAGCGATCGAGATGAAGACTGGGTACTTCACATCTTCTGATTATGGCAGCACAACGTTATAAAGAACTATTGTTAGTGAGCTCGTTGTCTGCAAAGAGTAAATTTTGCATGGACTGACTTATGTTTCATTCATTTTACTCCTCCACAAGTGTAACCGTACTTGTAAGAATATTATAAATTTTTATTAATACTAAGTATTTATTAACACTATGAAACAGTTGGCTCTTCATCCGTAACCAGAACAGCCATTTCATCAGAAAAAATTGATAAAACTGCATTTTCTGTCTTCTGGTAATCAACAATTAACTCAAAAATGGACGTAATTTTGTTAAGAGTATTTATTTACGTATTATTATTATTTAAACGAGACTTTTCCACAAACTTGTGTCTGGATTCCTAAAGTGCATTTCACCATATTAATAAATTATTTATTGTTTAAAAGAGACATGGACTTCGTGGATGTCAAAATGTAGAAGGCAGAGACTGAGGTGGAATGTTAACAGAAATATTTATTTCATGTATTTTCTTTTGTAAAGATACGAAATAAATTTCGTATTTTTTCGTAATTTTCGTAATTTTTCGTAGGGGTGAAGGCGAGTTTCTGGCGCCTCATAACGAGAACATTTCGGCTAGGGGAATAAACCCCAACAGAAAATTCTGGTCCTCCAGGTTGGGGGTTGAATCGATGGGCCAACACCCCATCATTTTGTAAAAATCTAGCATCGTTAAAAACTTCAATCAGAAGCCTCGGAACTCGGACCGGAATAATGGAATAAGAAAAGAGAAACGGAAATGGATAATGAATTTTGGAACATGGAATATTCAAGGTATAGGTACAAAGCGTCAAGAAGTCTTTGATGAAATGGAAAAAATGAAAATAGATATCGGCGTTCTAACGGAAACAAAGAAAAAAGGAAAGGGTAATGAAAGAGTGGGGGACTATATAATGTTTTACAGCGGAGTAAACAAAAGCGAGAGAGCAAAAAGAGGAGTTGCTATAGCGATCCACAGTAAACATAAATCAAAAGTAACCAGTTGGGATGAAATAGATGAGCGGATAATGATGGTCGAATTAAGGAAAAACGGATATGACATTGTGATTGTGGGAGTGTACGCTCCGACAGACGACACAGAAGTGCTAGTGAAAGACCAGTTTTATGAAACACTGTCACAAGTTCTAACAGGGATCAATAAAAGTAAAGAAATTTTCATCCTTGGTGACTTGAATGCTCGTACTGGGCGCTGTGTGAATAGTGTGACAGTTGGAAGATATGGAGAAGAGGTGCTCAATGATAGTGGTCAGAGACTAATTGATCTATGTGACACATTTTCTTTGAAGATTATGAATGGTTTTTTCCCCCACAAAATGATACATAAATATACTTGGAGTCAGCCTAAACGAAATTTGACAAGCATTATAGACTATGTAATACAAGGACAAAACTCTCCACTGAAAATCATGGATGTGAGAGTGCACAGAGGACCTCAATGTGGCTCGGATCATTTTATGGTGAAAGCAAGTGTGCTAGTTAAGTTCAGACCTTCCCAAAAGCAAGAGAAGAAAATCACTAATAATATTGCACAACAAAACATGGAATTTCCCAAATACAATCTACAGAGTTTGAGCCAAGAATCAGTCCAATTCTTGTATAAGTTAAGACTGGCAACTAAAATTCAAAAGTTGAAAGAAGGATCAGCAGAAGAAGTGTATGAACAACTTAAAGCCTTCATTCATGAAGCTGCTAGAGAAGCTTTGGGAGAAACTGAAGGAAGTAATCCAAAAAGCAGGGATTGGTGGTCGGAGGAGTTGGAGATTTTGGTCAAGCATAAGAAGCAGGCATATCTTAAGTGGTTGGCAACGGGAGACTATGAGGATAGGAAACAGTATGTCAGGTGGAATAGAGAAACAAAAAGGGAAGTACAAAAAAGGAAAAATGAGTTCTGGGAGGAGAGATGTGACCAAATCAATCGATATATGGGTGGTACGAGAGTGGCAGAGGCATGGAAAGCAATAAGAAATCTCAGAAAAGACAACATAAACCAGAATAACATCACACTGATAAAAATGAATGAATGGGAGATCTATTATAAAAAATTACTTGAAGAAGATAGACCTCAGTTTATGACGACTCCATTACAAGAGGAGGAAATAGATAGAGAGGATATAGATATAGAGGAAATCAGTGTGATAGAGCTTAAAAACGCCCTAAAACATATGAAAAATGGGAAAGCTGCTGGACCTGGAAGTATTCCTATAGAGTTGGTGAAGCATGGACCGGACATACTATTAGAAAAAATGGTGGAAGTCTATAACAAATGCCTTTTGAAGGATGAGGATATCCCAAATGATTGGAAAATGGGGTATCTGAGCTCGATACATAAAAAGGGTGATAAGAAGGTGTGCTCGAACTATAGAGGCATAACAGTAACCAGTGCTATGGGAAGGCTGTATGGTCGAATCCTGAAAACAAGACTAGAGCAGGACTTTGAGGAAATAGAAGAGCAATGTGGTTTTAGGGCGGGCAGATCGTGCCTGGACAATATCAGCACTCTCCAGCAATTGGTAGAGAAACGGTCGGAAAGGAATCTGAGTACGCATCTAATGTTTATTGATTTGGAAAAGGCCTATGATAATGTTCCCATCAATAGGATGTTTGAGGTGTTATCTGAAACAAGCATCAACAAAGGCTACATCAGAGCAATAAGAACACTTTATAGGAACTCAGAATGTGTGATTAAATTGAATAATAAAATATCTGCGCCGTTCAGGGTTAACAAGGGTTTGAAGCAGGGGTGTTGTTTATCACCAACTCTTTTCAAGATATATATACAAAGAGCACTGAGCACCTGGCGCAAGAAATGTAATGGAATGGGGATTGAAATTGGAGATACCTGTTTGTATACACTACTGTTTGCCGATGATCAAGTGCTCATAGCTAACGATGAAGAGGACATTGCTTATATGACAAGGAAACTCTTGGATGAATACTGTGAATGGGGGTTGAATATTAATATTAGCAAAACCGAATACTTGGTTATAGGGGAAGAGTCCAATGATCTTCAAGTCGACAACAAAATTATCAAGAGCACAAAGGAATTCAAGTACTTGGGGACCTACATATCATCAGACGGTTCAACTAGGAAGGATGTTAAAAATAGGATTGTGCAAGGGAGAATAGCAATCCGGAAATTGAACCCGATTTTATGGTCTGCAAAAATGCACATGAATACAAAAGTCCAGTTGTACCACACTATTGTGGAGCCAATAACAACTTATGGGGCAGAGTGCTGGCAAATAACATCAAAAATAGACAGCCAGCTTAAAGCAATTGAAATGGACTTTCTGCGCCGTTCATGTAGAGTGTCCAGGTTGGACCATATCCGGAATGACGACATCAGGAAAAGAGCTCATGTAGAAGATACCATTGTGGATAGGATAGAGAGACGACAACTGATATGGTATGGCCATGTGCAGAGAATGGGTGATGAGAGGTGGCCAAAAAGAATGTTGTCTTATGTCCCAACCAACAGAAGGAAGAAAGGTAGACCAAGGAAAACGTGGAAAAAGGGAATACAGGAAGCCATGAGGGAGAGAGGGATGGATGAGGGTGATTGGGAGGATAGAGGAGAGTGGAGATTGAAGTGCGGGAAGCGGCACCGGCCGTAGGAACCCCGGGGAAAAAAAAAAAAAAAAAAAAACGAAATAAATTCAAGCTTTTTAGTAAGAGTGTATGCATTTCCTTTGATAAACATTGCTATCTAGTTGTGTTATGATGCAGTGGGCAACGTAACGACCTGAATTTCTATAGCAGTATTTTTTATGGGTATTGTATGCCATAAAATATTTTTCGGTGCAAATATTGTATAACAGTAAGTATTAACTGTAGCAATTAAATATTAACAAATAATTAAAATTCTAACATATTTAAAAATTCAATAGTCATTAGTAAACATGCAGTACTCACCATAGTGTTGGTAAACCCAGGGTCCTGGGTTCGGTTCCCGGTAAGGTATGGCATTTTCTCATCGCTTACTTTCATCTACCACCATCGTCTGCTAATGCAGATGCATTAGCTGTAATTTGGTTGACATAAAACAAAACAAAAGAATTGTGTACAGTACAGGGTTAAAGAAGAAATTAAATTATTAATATTGCCTTGTTTGAATTCATCAATGATCTTAATCTGTAGTAACAATTAACCACTGCCTTCCAAGAGCCTTGTTGAGGAGGGTTTTGTGCCTGCTGACGCTCCGCATGATTCTTTGTCTGAACCATGAGTTTCAAGGAAGTTTAGGTTTACTGTGGTTAGGTTAGGTTTACTGTGAAAGGAACTTTAGTACAGGTGACTATCTTGGTTTGTATAGAATCATAAGTAGGGTTGATTAGTCAGTGGTTTACAAAGCAACTAACATTAAAGGCACCACAGTAATTTTTTATGAGATTTTGTTGAATAACTTAGAGAAGCATATCTCACGTACATAAAACTTACCAAACTAGGAAACACCTGAATGGTTTTCCTTTGAACTTATTAAATATCTGACCATGAAACGTGTCGCGCGTAGGAAGTTTAAAAATCCGATCTGCAAGATGATAATACTGAATTTGATCTACTGAGAACCGATATGAAGACAGGACCTAAACAGGATATTATGTATTAAAAACGTGCCGATAAAGTGGAAAACAGTGTTAATACTAAACCGGCTTACCTATTAAAATTTGTTAACTCTTTTATGAGGGAATCTAAAGGGATTCGTTCAACAAAACTGAACGTGGGTTTAAAACCGATGCGAAGGCAGACAGCGAAGTTTTTGGAGAGTATTTTTGGTTTGTGTATCAGCCTGAGGATATTGCTAATGAAATTGGACTGGAAGACTCATTACCTGAAGGAGACATCGATATTTCACACATTGAGTAAAGTAGCATGTTAAGGGCTGTCGCTGAGCTTAGGCTCAGAGCAGCAGTGTTGTTCTGCCGTATGTAATTAAAGGGCTCCACTGATATCTCCAGTGGAGATCTTCACATTCATCTACAACTGCAGTCTGGGAAATAGAATTTTTCCTTAATGCTGAAAGTTGGAACCTGTATCTGTGTTAGTACCTGTATCGAAGAAAAGAGATATTCATAAAGTGAAAAATAATTTTATAGGCTGGTATCTATCTTGTCCTTTTTTGATAAAGTATTTGAGAAGGTCGTTCACGGGTAATTTGTTAAAATGGTAAAGGGTGTTATTGATACTCTCCAGCACGAACTTATGAAACGAAGATATAGCCTACGGTATAAAATTTTAGCTAGATGTCATCCGTGGCCATTCCCATAGTAGAGAGGCCAAATTGACACTGTATTTCGATTTCTGGAAAGCCTTTGACCGAGTTTCACGTAGAATCTTGTCGGGAAGCTTAAAAAGGATTATTAAGAAAGTGCTAGAATAAATTACCTTGTACTTACAAGGGAAGAAGAAATTCTGTGTAAAAGTAACAGGCAGAATTTCAACTGAATATGCGGCTACTTCAGGAGTGCCACAATGATCTAACTTAGAACCATTGTTTTCTATTTATTAATGATGTTATTGCGATATAAGTATTAACATTTTTTTGTTGGCTAATGATTAAAAAATATATTGGTCCATTCAAGAATAAAGAGATTCCCACTTTTAAAAAGAAATATTTATTGGCTCTACATGAAGTCCATTGACATCAAAATGCCGGTAAATATGATTACATGATTACATAATTTCGGATGACAGGATTGAGCGTGGGAGTAATGTAAAAGATTTGGAAGTATACTTTGATATGAAATTATTATGTACGAAACATGTTGATGTGATTGTATTAAGAGCAAGGAGGAATTTAGGAATACTTCGGTGGATGACGAGACGGTTTTGCAAATGCAGTACCATTTTGAGGTTTTAAAAAGCTATTATAAGGCCTTTATTGGAGTACTGTTCGACAATCTGCAATTACAAGAGAGAAGAAGTTACTAGTAAGACGGTTGGACCTGTCTAAAATAGATTGCTGACAGCTTTGCATCGGCTGGGTCTGCATGTAACACAGCTATCATACCAAGATACCCTAAGGATACAACCTCTTGAGAAACGAAGGTCAATGTACGATGCAGTATTCATCTACAAGGCTCTGAACAACCATATCAATGTGGACATTTCTGATACTGAGTTTCGTGTTACTCATATGCATAGCAGAAGACGTGACTATTTTGGGTTTGCAAATGATTTCGGGGATTTAGTCCCAATGGAAAATATTGTGTTTGGGTACTAATCGGTTTGTGTCGTGGTGGTGAAATAGATATTTTTAGTGAAAGCATTTGCATTCAGGAGAAAGATAGTTTCACCACAAGTTTAGTAATTTAGTGTATGCTTAGTTTACGGGTATTTAATTTTTTTAAATACAGGATATGTTTAGGAACTTTCATGTATGCACTTGCTTGCACGAATTAGCACCTCTAGTATTAGCTAATATTAGATGTAGTGACCCAAACTTTTCTCTTTGTCCAGCTTTTTTTTACATATTTTCATCCCGATAAGTTAAATGCAATACATTAAGGTTTTCATTTACTGTCCTTCTGTATTTACTTCTAAATCAAGCTTAGGGTTAACCGCTTCCCTGCTTAGAGTAGGAATTTATTCATGGCAGAATGGGGTGACTATAAGAAGAGTTAAGAAGGCCATAAAAATATATTATTTCGAGTATGTAAAGTACAATGTCACAATAATGTTCATATTGTTCTATTATATTTGAGATTATTTTTAATTTCTTTTGAATCATTTGTAGTGGATGGATTATTGTAAATGGATTTAACAAGTATTTTTCGAAACGAAAAGCAGAACATTACAAATCATTATTTAATTATTGCTTATGATGTGTCCACACCTCGGTAGCACCTAGACCCTAAACCGACGCTTACACACACAAACACACACACACGCAGCAACCCCTTACCTGCCGTAGCCTGCCTTACCAGCGTTTTACATTGTTCAGTAGTGAACAATGAAGAAGACCGCTAAGACAGGTAAAGGGGTGCTGCGCGCGCGTATGTGTGTGAAATGGTCGGTTTATGGTCTAGGTGCCACCGAGCTGTGGGCACATTATAGTAATACTTATATATTTTTAAACTATCTGTTAAGTAAAATTAATGAAAATTTTAAACATATGGAATTAAGTGGGACAGTTTTTGTAAAAATATAAGTGCACTAAGGAGTAACTGAAATTAAATAATTTAATACCGTTCTAATGACGTGGTTTGTTGTCAAACGAATAACATAGATACTTATTGACAATTTGTGTAATTAGTTGAATATAATTGACGACGAAATATGTTTTTTTATAGTGTTATGACGAAGTACAAATAAATGTACGTTTAGTTGGGACAAAATGTTCCCAAGAAAATTTCCAAACATTAACTATAAATTTTGTTTTATTGTTGTTCTCATTTAATTAGTATTTGACTGATGATTATTAAGAGAAAATAATTGTGTTTATTTTAAATTTAATCTTCTGACATTTGTTTAAATTGTTTCAGTGTAATAAGAAACCAAAGAAAAATATGAATCGAATGTTCTAGTACTATTTTTACGATGTAACATTAGACATAACTTTCTATTTTATCTATTTTAATAATACAATAGTTATAACTAGGATAAAACAAGAAGCAGGTTCGTATTAGTGAATAGTATTGCAACCACAATTGACTGTGGGAATTGTACTTAAACCGCAATGAATATTATACATCAAGAACAATCTTCTTATGTTTTCTGGTCGAATAGGATTACCTTAATGACAATATACTTTGTCGTTAAAAGTGCATCGTAAAAATCACAAAGTGCTTAATAAAATATATTTTCAAATATATAAGTGAAAGTAACAAAGCCATTAACTGGTCAACTCATTAAATAAACCAATCTTGGTAATATAAATAAAAAATATTTACTCTGTGTTTTGATTTACAGTGTCTAAAAATTTAGTTTTGTAGATATAATCGAATGGACTTGCAATGTTCACAACTTTTAATGGGTTTCTCTCTGTTTTGTTTTTTATACCAACCAAATACCATTTTATTTATTAGTAACATTATTTTCATCTTATACAAAGTAAGAGATATTGTAAATTGTAAAGATTATGTGAGACTAATACAACAGTGACCTACACTTTAAATTATTGATTTCACCCTATACAACTACATTTTTATTAATAAAACCCTTCTATTTTGACACAGGACATTGAGTGATTTTCCCTATGAAATATTCTTATCAGAAAGCAAATTAACTATCTACTCGGAGATGAGAAATCCATTCTAGATGTAAGAGTAGATGTAAGTGTCTCTTGTGTTTCTTCAATCCACAAGGTTATACGATAAAAATTTACTTTACGGACTACGTGTCATACTTTTCCTTGTTGTTTATGTATGAATATTGAAGTGTTAGATGATTTTATTAAAATCGCTATAATATAGTTTTTTTTTTAATTTTTGGATACGTTTTATTTATTATTGTGTTGTTTTCTTTTACCGAGTCTGTAGTACTTAACCCCAGACCACTTGTAATTTTGTTGATTGGCGTAGGCTCTAATCTCTACGTGTTCCTCTCTACGTGTAGTAGACTCTGCGTATTCTGACTGTAATAGTAATTTTAAAATTTTATCTGTTTTTTTATTTTTAGTTTGTGTTAGTACTGCAGGGGCTCCTTTAGAGCCCCTAACATATTTTTTAACTTAGTGATATTTTTATATGTGATATCGCCGTTATGTTTTACTTTTGTAATTATTTTAATATTTTGTTTTTATTTAATTTTGTTTTAACCCTCTTTCAGGTCCTCTACACCCCGCGCCGGGGGATAAGGCGATGTATTCGCCTACAAGAAGGTATAGCTTTATAAATGAGACGGATTCTGCAAATAGTAGGTTCTTGTGAAATCAAAATGTTAATCAAATGCTAGTAAATGGCAAGAAAACTGGCTTGTTAAAAATAAAGCTTGTTTTATTAAAAATCTATTATGCTGAAATATTTACGGAATTATAAAATAATTTAGGTCTAAATATTTGTACTGTATTTTTTATTTAAGTCGCATTAATAGCTTGGTGACTAATAGTGGATTGTGGCACATTATCAGTGTTTGTAACATGTAATAATTTTTCATATACTAGCTGGGAATCGAACTCAAGGCCTTCCGCTTTGTAGCTTGGCACGCACACACTGCGCCACGTAGGCGGCCAATAACTTTATTTACACCTTCTCAATAGCTCAGTTGATTGTGCTGTTTTCCGATCCGGGTTAATATTCGGAATCAAACATAAAATATTTTCTCAACGTACTGTGCGTAATAGATGTTCCATTTCATATTATAGTAAACAATTTGCATAGAAATTCGTTTTGTTGCATATTGTAGTTGATATAATCAAGTATTAAATACTCTTTTAAAAAAATCAAACAAAATGTATGTTCATTGCAGTCGTATTTAACATTTAAAATCTGTAATTAAATTCATATTTTTGTGTTACTAGTTTATTGTATTATTTTATAAAATTTAAACAAGGTCTGTGGGCCATCCAAACTAATTATCCAGTACAAGTTTATCGTTTAAAATTAAGCATGATACAACGTCATCCAGCCTGTAGCCAACCAACAAGAGACGTTTCACATATCATTTGATCTTCATAATGGAACCACTTCTTGTTATGTGTAACCAGAAAGTAGTCATCCAACGTAATTCAACAAAATAGTTTATTCTAACTGATAAAGGTACTTAGTAAGATGGTCAAGGTACTTACAGAACTTCAAATGTTAAAATTATTATGCGGGCATTATTGATACGTTTCCGTATACATATTCCCTTGTTTTACTTTTGAATTTGTTTTATAGTTCGAATCTTTAATTGCAGCTAAAATGGATTTTTAATAAGTTTATTGAAAGTCGCATGAACAGGTCGGTCATTATTGACTACGGTGAGTTATTAAAGGATAATTCTTCTTCTTCTTCTTCTTCATGTAAAATATCCTTTCACAACATTAGTAAATTACACTAATTTAAACTTTATTGGCAGCCGTTATAGAAAGCGCAGGTGTATCTACACTATACCAGTCCCGTAGGTTATTTTAGTCTCGACATTTTTCTTTGATTTTGATCAATTTTACCCATGGTTTTGCTTTGCATGATTTTTTGCAATCTATATTTGTGACCTCTCATCACGTGTCTAAAGTGTTCCAATTTCCTTTTTTCATAGAAACCTATAATTTTAGTGCTCTTATCCAAATGACGGAGTATCTCAGAGTTGTTGATTTGTTCCATCCAAGAAACTTTCAACATCCTTCTGAGCCACTACATCTCGAACGCCTTAAGCCGTCTCATGTCATAAGTGCTCAAAGTTCAAGCCTCTATCTTATACAACAGAATTTAAATACATAGCACCGAAGTAAGTGAAATCGTAAGGAAATTTTGGGGCGTCTACTATATAACAATGCCTATTACAACCAGGTGGAGTGTTAAATTAATTGCAGTCGATCTTTTGGTTCCAGGGCTACAAAAATAGTTCTGTTTCTTATTACATAGTCAGCCAATTATATTACTGAAATATTTAAGAACAGAAGAGGTAGAAGTGTAAAAGACACTAATCAGAGTTATCTCCTCTGAAAGTAATGAATTTCATTATACAACCAGACCATGTGGTGAATGAAGTGAAACTGTCATTTGCAGAGTGGAAAATATGTGCTTTTCAGAGGGCCTGGCATGCTGATAAGCGCACTTTGCCACTCAGTAAGGAAGG
Organism: Catonia carolina; assembly: GCA_035578175.1. NCBI lineage: Eukaryota > Metazoa > Arthropoda > Insecta > Hemiptera > Achilidae > Catonia > Catonia carolina. Next base: position 138,898,298 of record JAQMRL010000001.1, on the reverse strand, counting down.
CAATTGTAAACCACCTCACTCCTCGTTTTACTTGGAAAAATCTCTAGAAGTTCAAACCAGCCTTTCGGCTGTTGACCTAAACAACACTATATAACACTGTGACATTTTTCTTGTATGATATTAATGAACTTGTATGCTTGATTTTCTCTTTGTTCAATAGTTTTCATTGTTATTCAATAGAAAACAAAAAATATGGAATTATAACGGTGGGTTGTAAAGGGTTACAGATCTAAAACCCAACCTGAGATCTTATATTTGGAATTTATTCACTGAGGCGGAAAAAATGAATATTTACTTAGAAGAAAAATGTTAAATTAATAAAAATATAATTACTGGTGATTTTTGTTAACTTGAAATTGATCTCATTCAGGAAATTAGATTTTACTAACTGGAATTCTTTTTTGAGTTTTAACTATTTTTGAAATACGAACTTGTAATTTTGTTCAGATATTCAAATGTGTATCTAATTTAAAATTGTTCATTGTGAGGAACTTCATAAAAATAATTTAGTGAATTAATAGATATTATTTTAAATTGTTTTGTTATTTTATGTTAATACGCCGCACATGGAAATAACTAACATTTACGGATGGTTAACTCAAAAATTATATGTAGTATAATTTGTAATATGTAGTATGGGTATTTTATTAAAATATTTAACGATATTATCAAAATTTTTATGAAGTATGAAATAATTTTTTATACCTATACTTACCGTTAATGAGTTATAACTGTAGTAATAATACACATGACTACAGATTAGGTTAGAAAACTTGTTTTAGTTTTGACTTACTTTACTGAAGGATAAGATTACTTTACAATTTATAACTTTTTGAGGTACTTAAATATATACATCATAATGCGATGAAACATGTAAGCAAGTTCGCAGTTTATAGAGTTCTATAATTAGTATCATGTGAAGATAATTAATTTTTTCCGATAAATCTCTTACTAGATTTTTAATGCATGTTGAATGGGTCCTACAGGCTGAAACTGGTTGTTTGTCAAACGGTGTTAGTTATTTTTAAAGGAAGTTTGTTCCTTATATTGACCCGTGCTACATTTAAATTTTGTTTGGACTACTGACTGGTTATCTAATTCGTTTTGTAATAATGTAATAACTACAAATTTAAAAATGTAATGAAAATTCTGTTTTCAAGTCATGAAATATGCTACATGAAATAATGTTCCCTATTAAATTTTAAACGGTTTAACCATATATAACGGAGTTAATAGAGCCAATAAATTTTAATTTAACGAGTGATTGAAACTTCAACAAAATTCACAAAATAATTGTAAAGAATGATTTATTGAGCCATTTTCGGGTAGACAGAAAACTTACACCTGTTAACCATACTGTGTTTTATTAAGCTACATGGTTCCCAGCTAACTTTGGTTGAGGAAACATCTTTTGATATTTCTTAAAAACCTTTTGTGAGTGGACCGTTGTAGGTAAATAAATGTACTGTAACATCGATTCAATTTTTATTTTTATTTTTGTCTTAAAATTACAGCTAATATTCGTATCTGGTAACAAATTGTTTTCTGGACAATTAAAAACACCGTAAGATTTATTGTGAATTAATGTGGAAGCTGTAATAAATTATAAAACTTTAAATTGCATAGCGGTAGTATCGTCAGCGGTAGTTACTGCTGACAATATGTTTAGATTGTCAGGTATTACCACTGAACGAAAATCGTGACAGTTTACACGTGACCATTGCTCTTTAACTTGTCTTCTACATTATTTAAAACGCTAACATTCATCTGTGTATTTTAAATGAAGTTGCACATTGGCTAATTATAGAGTCCTACCTAACTGGTTTTATTGCGTTGTTTTTTCAACAAAAGCTAATAACTTAAAAATTTAAGTTAATAGTAATTTCAAATTGAACCGCAGCTTTAATAAGATTGTAAAAGTATAGCATGTATTTTAAAGAGAAATATAAGCCCATAAGATCTGTTATTTTATGAAGCCAATATATTAATAATGATATTATTAATACATCGATGTAATATATCGACGTAATATATTGATGTAAAATATAGTTCAACGCAGTCGATTTTGATAGGTTTGTCTAAGGCACTAGCACTAAATTTGAAGCTTGGTAGCTTATGAGAAGAACCTTCTTTAGCAGACATTTAGCTCTCTGCTACATATTTAGTATAAAATGTGGTTCTGTGTCTTCGTGCAGTGTTATTAATTATTATACACACTACTGTATAAAACGATTTAATAACGGTTGATATACCAGTAGCACATCTGTGATCATAGTACAAGCGTCAAATTTAATTCCATTACACGCAGGTAAGCTAAAAATCATGTATATGTAAAGTATCATAACACTGATGATTTATCATGCTGTATTTTGGCATTAGCTTTTTATAGATCTTAACACGGGAAATTATTCCTTTTCATAATAGATAGACCTTTTCATTCAATTGATATTTACCCCGAAAAAAGTTGAATCCGATTATTAATTATTCTTTATTCTTTTTACCTATTTACTCTGAATGATTCTTCCGGTTAGTATTTTTTATTTAATTGATCCTTTCTCTGTTTTTATAGAAATTTTAAGGTAAGATATACAAACAGCCAGCTCTTTTGTCGGACAGTCCAGCAGTAAAAGAATTTTTGAATGTGATCAGTGGTATTGTTAGTTTGAACAGTGTCAAAATAAATAGTAAGAACAATTGTTTTTTGCGTCGCTATTGAAATAGTTTTGTTTTGGGATAGGCAAGTGGTTTCTATTGTAACTATTTACAATAGAAATTTATTAGATTAGGAATTAATTATTTTGATTTTAAATGACCATCCTTTCTTGGTATTTAAGTTTAATAACTTTTTGTAATAAATTTAGTCTACTATATATAACTAGTAAAGTAATTTATTTGTAATTTGCACGTAGTTTAACAGTAGGTAACAATTTTATAATTTTTTAATTAATATAATATGTTATAAGTATTTATAAATGTTATAAAAGAAGTTTTATCATTTATTATTTATAGGATCTCAAAAGAATCTGGATTAACTACTACAATATTATTAATCGTGAAATTACTACTTACCGGTAAGTAGATGGCAAGAATTTAAAACTTAGTATGACTAATTTTTTCTGTTAGTCTAGTCCGACTATTGAACTCATCTTTTATCTGATTTTTAACTCTTACCGATTGCGATTTATCTACCCTGAGATAAAATTTAAGTTCAGCTGTTGCAATGTTGACTTCCGTTTAGTTAAAATTTTAGATTAAGTAAATAGTTTTTATTAAAGTGTAAAGAAACTGTTAGTTAATGAAATAACTATATTTTGAAAAAAAAAAATTTTAATGTTCAAAAAACCTTGGCATTATTGTAGACAAGCACTTTAAATGGAACGAACATATATACCATTTGTGCTTTAATTTAAAATATTTGATATTTGTGTTTTATAAAATCTATAGTTGCCCATAACGGGCAGGTACAGTGTTAAATTAATTGCACTCGATCTGTTGGTACCAGGGCTACACAAAATAGTTCTGTTTCTTATCACAGAGTTAGCCAATTATATGACTGAACTATTTAAAAACAGAAAAGGTAGAGGTGTAAAAGACACTTGTCAGAGTTATCTCCTCTTAGAGTAATGAATTTCACTATACATCCAGACTTTGTGGTGAATGAAGTGAAGTTGTCAATTGCAGGGTGGAAATTAGATGCTTTTCAGAGGGCCTGTCATGCTAATAAGCATAATTGTTTACCCAATTAGGAAGGCTTTGGTAAACCTCCCACTCCTTGTTTTACTTAGTGAAGCTGATGGAGGTTCAAACCAGCCTTTCGGCTGTTGGTCAAACAACAACAAAATCAATAAAATAAATAACTTGCAAATTATAAAAATTATTTACTATGCTCTTGATTCTGTTGGCGAGGGTTTTGTGTGTTATACTGGGGTGTTTCCTACAATTTCAAAATATTTTCATCTGTAAATTGACGTTTTATTACAAAGATTTACAACTTCTGGCTTCCAAAATTCATGAAGTGTTTTTGATATTTATGAGAATGTAAGGAGCTACTTTAAGCGTTGCAATGCTAATGAATGAAGTAATGCAAACATTTTCCAGACCTTAATTGAGAATAAAATTTCGAGCTGTCAAATATACTTCCGACTAAGTAAATGCGGCAGATTTCTTTGATATATAATTATATATTCATGCGAGGTTACAGCCCCAGCCGTATCTCGCTTCCTTAGCACCACCTCTCTAAGTCCCACCAGTCCCCCATCGGAGAGCTGCTGCAAAGACATTGCCTCCTGCACTCCATCCAACCATGTCACTTCCGGCCTACCCCTCCTTCTTCCACCGGCTGGCGTCCACTCCCATACCCTCTTTGGTCACCTGCCATCCTCCATTCTCTGCAAATGGCCAAAAAATTTTAACTGCTTCCAGGATATGGTATCCATGATATTTCCTTGATCGCCGATTCTTCTTCTAATTTCAGAATTCGGAATTCAATCGAACCACGACACACCACAGCTCCGCTTCCAGAAATCCATCTCCACCGCTTTTAAGCTATCCTTCTGTCTCTTTGTCAATACCCACGTTTCCGCAACATAGGTACACACACTTTCCAGGACAGCATGATAAATATTTATTTTTATCTCCTTCCATATTTTATCATTCCAAAGAACAGAATTTAACTGCCCTATAACCCTTCTTTGGCCTTTGTGAAATCTGGCCGTTTACTTCCACTGCACTTGCTCGGCTCCTATCAAAGATGACTCCTCGGTATTTAAAACTTTCACAGCTTTTCACTACACCCGTTATATTTTGTTATTTGTGTTTTATAAAATCAATAAAATAAATTACTTACAAATTATAAAAATGATTTCCTATGCTCTTGATTTTTGTTGGCGAGGGTTTTGTGTGTTATACTGCAGTGTTTCCTACAATTTCAAAATGTTTCCATCTGTAAATTGACGTTATATTACAAAGACTTACAACTTCTAGCTTCCAAAATTCATCAAGTATTTTTGATATTTATGAGAATGTAAGGAGCTACTTTAAGCGTTGCAATGCTAATGAATGAAGTAATGCAAACATTTTCTAGACCTTAATTGAGAATAAAATTTCGAGCTGTCAAATATACTTCCAACTAAGGAAATGCCGCAGATTTCTTTGATTCATTCATAAATTTCGTTCTACAATTTTTTTTAACTCACATTCCATTAGTTTTGCTTTCCACATTATTAAGTGGCTCGTTAAGTGTTTCCATTCGCATTAAATATTTCTTACACTTTCAGTGAAAGTTAATTACTATGAATTAAATAAGTAGGGAGTGTCCTTTAACGGGCAAGTGATTTTTGTAGTCATGTTGTACTGTAGTTGTAAATGAAAGCAATTAGAATGAATCAAGGCAGGTGGGGCTTCACCATTTTGTTGCTGGCAAGTGGAACATCTGATCGTTCTACTTTTGTAACTGTTAGTACTGATCCAAAAGAACATAAAAATAAAAGTTAGCAATATTAATTGCTTACAGATGAAATTCATTCATTAATAATATCACTCGGCATTACTATTCAGCCATATCAAATTTAATTAATAAAATGAAAATCGTTTGTTTAATGAAAAACTTCAAATTACTGTATTAGTTACAGAGGTTGCAGTACAAATAGCGGCTTATTCAATTCCGTGAGAATTTTCAATACTAAAAATCTTCTGTTATGAAAACTGCGGTGTCATGAACTCTGTGAATATATTGGGTAATAAATTGTTAATTAATCTATTTGAATATACATTTCATTGATAACTTAATTTTAACTTGCATGTAAAAGCTACTTTCACTCCAGACGCAAGTATTGACATGACCTATCTGTGCTATTAACTGATGATAAATAATCAATAATTGAATATTGTAGTTTTTTAAATTAATTAATTAATTTAATAGGTAATAATTAGTCAATTAAAAACCAGTGTTTAGTTTAGATGTGACAGCGATGTTTTGATGTAACAAGTTTAATGGTACAAAATTATCTACTAGTTTATTTGCTACATCCTTCAATAATTCCGTGTTAACATTTTGTAGCGTCATGTTAATGACAAAAAGGCGGTTCTTTATAATATTTACTACATTATTAAATACTACTACAATTACTTTTACCTGTTGAAAATTTGAGTTCTTGTAGAACTTTATATTAATTATGAATGATCCAGGTCTGGTTGAATACTCTGTAGGTCTACTTTATTTACATACTAGATTTGAGGCCTCACATAAGGTGCTTATCGTTACAAAACATAGTGTATGATGCTTTGTGGAGTTTTTTGATGTATGGTATTTTAGGATTGATATTCCATAAAGTGTTAAACGTCGTATTGTTTTAAGTTTTTCTTTAATAATGCCGAAAGTACTTCCACTTTTTTATTTCCATATATAAAACAGACTATCAGAAATTAAGCCATATTATAAAAACGCCAATACTAGGCCTACGGTTAGTCTGTGATATAGGTAGATCTACTAGCAATTTAGCAATTGTGCCCGCATCTGCAAGTGTGCTTCTTTCTAGTGTGTGTGTGTGTGTGCGTGTGTGTGCGCGCGCGCGTGTGTGGGTGCGTGTGTGTGTGTGTGTGTGTGTGTGTGAGAGAGAGAGAGAGAGAGAGTGAGGGATGTCATACTATTAACCAGTTGAACTATGGGTTTGAGATTAAATGTAAAACTGCTCCTCGTGCAACCTTTCTTAGTGTAGTCATTGTTTTGCAACGAAAATTTTAATTTGAAGTTGCGGTAGAGAATGATAAATTGCTGTATTTGATCAGTTTTTTGTATGGAGCAGAGGTTTTGACATAAGAAGCTGCAAAAATTAACTGTATTTAAGCAATTGAAATGTGGCTTCTCAGAAGACTGGTTCGAAAACCAGCGCGGAGAGAAAATGAGGAGGTGTTGCAGTGAGGGAGATTTTGGCTATTGTTAAGTGCAGGAAGTTAGTGCACTTGTGACATGTTCTTCGAAGTGGTTATTACAAACTGCTCCAGCTTGTATTAGAATGAAACATTAAAGGTCAGACTGGTAGGGGATAAGTGTCGTGATCGATGAACGTAAGGGACTGGACCGAAATTTCTAAAGTGAGGAGTTGTTTCCGTCTGGCAGGAATATGGAAGAATACATTATGTTGTAGCCAGCATAAGCGGCACCTGACATGACGCAAGAAGTGAGAGAGAGGGAGGATGGGGGGGGGGGAAAGAGTTCTACGGGAAGGTATTGAAATAGTAAGTATTTTTACGACAATCACCCCTGTTTTACCCCCTGAGAAAGTATTGGAATGCCAATGTTATAATTTTTCAGTTTAACACGTAATGAACAAAAATGAGCTAAATTTGAGCACTAGTTAATCGGGAAGTTTGAGAATTGTTGATAAATTAGCCAGGGCTTTCGCATTTACATACACAGATTACAAGAAAATATTGTTGCGCTTTTGAAATTAGTATTCAAGAAAACTAAATTAACACTTTTTTATCTTATTTCATCTATTTCCTTAGTTTGTAACGAAAATTATTAATAGAGATCAATGAAATTAGTTCCGGGTGGTTATTCTTTAAAAGTAGTCATATTTTAAACGAAAAAATAAGTCAGTGTTACATGTGTATGTTGGAAACCTAGGCTTCATATGTAAAATAACAAACGAAGCACTAATTCTCAGTAATTTAACATTTAAACGTAATAATTAATAATTCTCATGAGCTAGTTTTTGGTCTTGTAATACAACAAATACCCGCTTGTTAGCAAAACTGGATTTTCATCTATCATTTTTTCATATCATAATTAACCTGCCATAGTCAAATATAGTCTCCGACACTGTTTTGCTTCCGTAGTGTGTGAATCTTTTTCTAGAATAAAAACATAAGTACGATAAACTGTGCAACATTATGTGAAAACGAAAAAAACAGCGCGTGGAAGGTAGGCCTACTGTGTACAAAGTGTTTATCACTTCTTTCTTATTCTTTAATGAAACCATTTTGTTTACAAATACGCTGAATAAGGAAACTGCTACTTATCATCGATTAACGTGAAATATTAGAAATAATTCTTCACATCAATGATAAATTTATCCTGTAATTTATAAAGCATTCTGTATGTGTAAAGAATTTTTTGTGATTTACTTTCTCAATACTGAGAACGTTATTGACTACACTGAGTGCAGTGATTGCAAATTAATTATTTTCGGTAGAAAATTCTATTCAGAAATGCGAAAGACCTCCACTGATTGACTCAACCTGCGTCTCTAGATTCCCGATAACATGGAGAGCCGAAATCCAGGCTCGGCTCCTTGTTCCTAAGGCGTAAAAGGCAGTTGGTACCATAAAGCAATAAATATTATTTCTATAATTCCCTGAAGAGCCGCTTATCAGTTATTTAAAAAAATCCTAAGCGGAGTTCTGCAAACGACATGCGTATTATCTATGTGATAAATAAGAAAAATAAAGATTTAAAATCACTTTTGCCTGATTAAATGGAGGTAATTACCATAAAGAAGTAAATATTATTTATTTTGTTGTACTTATGTAATAATAATTTATTTTTGTAGAAGAGGTAAAGTTCTGAAAACGGCATACTTTTTGTCTTCACGACACCTAAAACAAGATGACTTCATGATCATAAGTGCCATAGGAGTAAAATGGAATAAACTACCGTAGATAAAAGAATATTATCATCATTGTGTAATAAAATTTTATTATTTAATTACATTTATTTATGTACTGTAGTTGGCAGTTGCCTCCGTTTTACGTATAACGCTCAAGTGATCGTAATGGAAGTGCTTTATTTTTTTAAACATCAAATAGAGAATACGCATGCCGTTTTTAATAAAATATTATTCCTGTACCTTCCCAACGAGATACAGCTCTTAAAATCAGCTTTTATAATCCAATACGCGTAATAAATGTAAATTGTTATCCACCTATTGATGTTTGCTTACTTAGTTTTTATGCAACTCCTCCGAGTCTAGCATTTGCACAACGAGTACGCAATTACTAGACACCAAGTACGTACAAATAATGATCACTGTAATCTGAAAAAATTGATGGCAGTAAGATCTTAATTTTGATAAATGTTTTGTAAGTACAGAAGCACCTCGTTAACCTGGACGTCCAGGTAATCCGGACCAGTTGTGGGGAAAAATATTTTTTTGCGTAGTAAATGAAAACTATTTAGTTTTACTGATGATAAATCGCTATTCTCAGTAGGTACATTATTCGAATTCAATTGCCAGCGTGCGAGCTCATTGCCCTGCCTACTGTTGCTACCCTTCCCTACTACTGAAACAGTACCCTTCCCTGTTGCTAACCTTCCTCTCTCTTGGAAAAGAAACGTTGATAAAGTCACAGAAAAAGTTGTGGCCTGGTGTGTACCTTGCTAGAAAACAATAAAATTGAAAAATAAAAAAAACAAGTGTGGAAGATGATTTTATAGACATTTAAAAAATACCGATGGCTGTTTCGATGTCCATGAAGAAGAAATTAACATTTGGTCACAGATTGACAATGAATGAGGTTATAAAGCATTCACAGAGGAAGAAATTGTTGCATCACGCAGTGTTACAGAAAATGAAAATTAAGAGGATTCAGACAGTGTGGATGAACCAGCTGTGGTTATGACCCACGCAGAAATAGTAGTAAACTTAGATAAATTGATACCTTATTTCGTGAGTGAAGCCCGAAACATTGCCAAACGAACTTATTATGCTAAAGCGGATGCGAGATCGCGGTTCTCGTAAGCGATACACAAAACTGAAGCAGCAAAAAATCTCACTGCCTTTTTTACTAACGACTGGTTTGTATGCCTAACTATATTGTGTAGTGTAAATACATAGCGTGTATGTAATTTTAAGTGAAAGTGTGCCGATAATAATTTTCAAACTACATTAAAAATATTCTTGATAAGTACATGTTCTTTTTTATAGTTTTGCTCATTCTCTGGATAACCCGAATTTTCGTTAACTCGGATCGACCCTGGCCCCCAGTTGATTCGGGTTAAGAGGTTCTTCTTAACTTAAAATACCAATACGAGCAATAATACGCCGACACTACTGATGCTAACAATCAATCTTGAAACTTGCAAAAGCGGAGGGAAGATGGTAGCTGCCTCCTTCAAGCTCAAAAAATGCGAGAGAAAACAACCTGAGCACCTCCTTGGCCCAGTGATTAGTGTGTTACGCAGCTAAGCGGAGGATTCGATTACCTGCTAGCGTCTGAAGAAATATTACATGTTCAGAGCCACGATTATTTTATCCAAAGTAGTCGCCCAAGTAATCAACCAAGATGTTGATTCGAATTTAAATAAATTAAAAAATAAACGTAAAGAGTACAGGGAATAGTGATAATAATAATAAAGTGGTCTTTATTTCACTCAAATAAAATAAACACAAGTAATCATTAAAATAACACAATTTCAACTTACAATAAAAGATAAAGGAAAAAGGAAAGAAAAATATTTTTATTTTACCCGTTCTTGATAACGATCGTATTGACACATTATGACAATGGCCTTAATCGTCTGCCAGAGTCCTTTAACAAACACCAACTTGTTATCTGCTGCAGCTTACAATGCACAAAAACAACAAATTAAATAAACTATTTCAATCACCTTACTGAATCAACTTACAAAACAATTATTCACCATGTTCATACAATCAATGGAAGTATTTACTTATTTACGTGGCAAGCACTCGTTTTTTCTTATTATACAAACATTTATTCATTAATTACTTCACTCTAGTTCCTATAGTTTCATTAAAGGTTATGTAAATACATATACGCGTACTTGTCGATATACATGATTTTTTAATAATTATAAAAAAATGCTACATTAAAAATATTACTAAAACAGAATAATTTCACACTGAAATAAAAATTTACAATAGGTAATTAAATAGAGTAATTACTACAGTATAATATTAAATATTAAAATGTTTAAAATTTTTGCATATTTTTCCTTACCTTCACCTGGGATTGCATTACCTGTGTATCCACGCACGCGCTCAGAGCGCAGTTAATACTTCAGTTGGTCAATTAAATACTTTATATATTTTCTCGCTTCCCTCACATATCCCACCATGACCAACCAATTTCTTCCATTAAAATAAGTAACTACTTCGTTCTCGTCTATTGAAATAACCAAACCACTTACATCTCTATATCTACGGGAACCGGACGTACGCCCAAAAAACGGGTAACGGTTTCAAGCTGTCCGAGATTGAACATTGAGCATCCCCGTCTGGCCTCCTCCCTATGCGGTGTGGTGTAATAATCACCAAAAAGGATATTAACTAGCATTTATTGTTAAAAAGATTTTGAAGTTATTTTTTCTATCTTAAAATAATTAAAACATTATTGTAAATTTCGAACTATAAAATGAATAATCAACATAACGTAACTAAAACAAAATGTGTATGTTATTTGACGTAAAAATTTGAAAGGTTATTTATTTAAAAAATAAACTTGATTAATGTATGTGAATATTAAACATTGGTGAAGCTTAACGTTCATAAATTATCATAAATTTTCCTCTGGATATTTTCGTTTTCATAATTCCATTTGGGATAGATTAAATAAAGTTTCTAGAGGAGAAGTCCCTTTAAATAAATAATAAATTATGTATCTTGAAGGTAAAAGAAACTTGATTCAGTTAATTATTTCACTAAATAAAATTAATAAGCATTCTTCCGTTATTATTTTTTAAGTTTTCAATAGTCTATCAAAATTATTTTAATATTATTGTTAGTAAAGGTAGTTACTTTTATACGGATTTGAATACTAGGTTGTGGTTACCAGTGCACTTTGATGATTGGGTTTCAATTAACCATACCTCTCAGGAATATTCGGCCTGGGTTTGTACAAGACTACACATCATTTACACGTCTCACACATCATCTTCATCTCATTATGTCATGGGGTTGCTTATTGTTCTGAATTGAACAGATTACAAAATACATGCATTAGGGATAAAACAATTATTGTCTTGTTTTTATTGTATCTAGGTTACAGGATTGAATATTAAACATATGTTATTATTTAGTATGTTGACATTTTAAAGAACGACTAGGCTGAGATGTAAAATGTAAAATTGGTTAGATTTCAGTTCGCTACAGCGGCTCCAATACCCAGTTGTTCGCACCTAGCCCTTAAGATTGTACTAATATACGGACGATCATTCGTATTTATTATGTATGAGCTGTCTCCCAAAACACAATTTAGCCGACTAAATGAACACGTTAAGTTCAGCTCGGCAAGCTCTTTCTAACCACTTACATCTTTTTCATTACTTACATCTGATTCATTTCTAATACTAGTAAGTACACCCCTAACTGATCTTTCCACTCATTTGCTCGGTTAACTCACAGTGCCGCTTATCCGCCAATTCCCTCAAGATCCTGTACAATCCCATGTTCTCCCTGATTGTAAACTTGTTTAGTTTTCTGGGCAGCCTGTGCCTCGGAAGTTCCAAAATTTTAAAAATATAATTCATGTGTAATTTGATAAAAAACAGTCATAAAGGATCAAACTCTGTTTTCAGGTATAAACAATCCAGGTACGACGGGGTAAAACGCTGAAAGATCTCACATCCTTCCACGCAATTAGAGCCCCAAACTTGTTCTCCATAATCTACCATAGCGGTACACGTGGATTTGTAGACCGCCCATTTAGCAGAAAAGGGAATTTTATTCTGAACGCTAAAATTACCCCAACATTGTATAAAACAAATTCTGAAATAGTTACTTTATCAACTAAGTGTTATTTTCATAATAAACGCGGCGTTAACGTAACACTTAAATATTTATATTCCTTGGCTACTTTAGTATACTCCCCCTCCCACCTCCAGTCTCTCTGACCTTTTCGCCTCTTTTGCTAAATATCATAATTTTGATTTAATTAAATTTACAAGTAACCCCTCTATTTATCACAGTACATTTCGAAATTATTTATCATATTTTGCAAGCCCTTGGGATCAGAAGAAAGCAGAACCTCATAGTCCGCTTATAACAGTACTCTTAAATTTTAATCTCCGAAATTCATACCTCCTTCCAATTCATTATAAATCATTCAGAAAAAGCGCGAGTAGTAGTGCCGACATAGGACACCCTGTTTCTTGCCATTCACTGTTTCAAATTCCTCCGACAAGCTGCCGACACCAGACTTGCGCTATTGTAGAACTATACAGTTCCTTTAACATCGCCATAAATTTGCATAATACACCTTTATTATAAACCTTGTAGAATAGTGCTTCTCTATTAATATTATCAAACGCGGCTCTAAAATCTATAAAAAATACAGTTTACAAACCTTATTTTTCAAGTCTTTTAAAACTGATCGAAATCTGTTACATTTCATAAATCTTGAGTTTCTTGTTTTAAGATGTAGATCATCGTATGTTGATGGTGTCATCAACAAAACGAAAGATCGTTACTCCTATCAATGAGACGCTCTTCCCTAATTTAAATCAAACGTATGTCCTTGAGAGAAAACATGATTTATTCTTAGGAATCGTAGAGGATTCTTAACTAAGATTCCCCAAAGAATGCACTTTCTGGTTTAAATAAGTCGCTGAACCAACGTTAAAGCTGAACTATAATATGATCAGACTCATGATTTTTTTGTAAGTTCTAATAAAATAAAAATGCTTCGCATAAAGAATTTATGAATACATCTGCAGATTAATGATGTTTTATGTAAACTGGTATTATATATAGGCCTATAGTTAAGATGCCGGTTAGTCGCCATCTTACTGACTTCATCAGTTTTGTAGATACAAGACTGGAAATCAATGACAAACTTGTAACTGCTGTCTAATAAAAATACTGTTCTCTATATTATGTAGGTATTTAAAATTCTATTTTGTACAGTAAGCCAGAATAGAAAACAATTTGATCTATCAGTCCTTTCAGGGCCATATTTGTCTTCAATTGGCTGTTTAATTACATGGTAATAATTGTGTTAAAAGTACGTAGTTTGATACTAATGAATTTATTTCTCTTCAGTTATGGAAGAAAATGTTTTAGAGCTTGGAAATAACTTTTTGCTTGAACAAGTTATGTTATCCGTTATAGTTATACATTTATAATTTCTCATGTGTTCTTTTCGAAAATTTAATTTCGTATTTTCTTTAAGTGTAAATGATAAAGTGCATTTAGAATGTAATTACTGGGGAGATTATGTTTGCTCGTTAAGCAATCGATACAATTTTGGGTAAATACAGGGTGATTCAGGAGGAAGAGACAATACTTTGACAACTGATTCTAGAGCTAAAAATAAGAAAAAACTTTATATATACCTAAATATAGGTCCGAAATCGCTTTATTTTCGAGTTGCGGCTAGCGAAAGATTTTGCCCTGATTTCTCCTACAATGAAACACACATTATACAATACTGAAATTCCAGGCACCCAAATTAAAAGGTAAATTTGATAGTTTTGAACTGAAAAATTGAGAAAAGGTCCCTGAACTGTAATTCAAGTAGTTTTTTAAAAAATTGGCATAAAACAGAAAAATTGGAGTCAGAAAACTCATTTTTTAGTTTAGGCGTAAATTTACTTTTTTTAAATTTTCAATAAATAAATGAAAGTTTGTGACAAAATTTGTAGAGAATTTAATTTTGAGAAAAGTGATGAAAATAAATTCAATAGAAAACAAACAAAAGTTGAAGAATGTCGACTTTTATTAAAAAAAAAAGACCAAAACTTAGCAGAAAAACTAAAGTGTAAAGTTTTTTTTCTTTTACTTGTCTCTAGAATCATTTGTCGAAGTATTACGCTTCCTCCTGAATTACCTGTATAATCATCGAAGTTAGTTTAATACATAGTTAACTAAATTAGCAAATAGCAAATAGTAAATGATTAAAATAAAATAGTTTATTCGTACTAACACACAGAAAACAATTTTAGATCAACCTGTCATTGAGTAACTAGAAAAATATGTTGGTCAACAGTAATATGTTGGTCAAAGGTTAGCGTTTTACTGACCTCCTGAATCCTGCTTAATTTGGAACCTTGCCAGACAACTTTTCTAGCCTTGACTTTCAAGTTGACAGTTTTACACTTCAAACTTTGTTAAGAAAATGAATCCTGTAAATAGCTTGTATATTATTTCAATAATAGCATATTATTGTACCGTAATAATATTGGTATTATGCGATAAGTTTGTGTTAATTACTCGGCCAAATATTTTTTTTTTAATGTAGCCTGATATATTCGTATATTAAATGTATTCAATGTAAAAAAACATTTAAAAAAAAAAAGTAGCCTGTTATAATTCGTCCAGATAATTTACTCAAGTTTTATGTTTTCGCATTGTACAAAAGAGATATAATATTATTGATTATATTTAATTTCCCGTCCAGAGTTTCGCCAGGAAATTTTATTTTGTATTTCATATTATAAAATGTTTGCTTCTTAAGGATATAAATATTAGTTGATCAGTAAATTGTTAATCTTTAGAATAATTTACATAGATTGATAATCAGCAAACAGTATTGCTGAATCTTTATCTTAATCATCATTAAAAATATACCAGATCCCTGTATGTAGCTAAAAATCTGAAATAATTCCAATGTCTGTAGTAATAATTATTTCTAACTATGCTAAGTTGTGATAATAATAATAATAATAATAATAATAATAATAATAATAATAATGATAATAATTTATGTATTTCCATGATGTTACACATTACATAAAAAAGAAATTACCACAATACAAAATTTCTTACAGTATACTACTATTATATTATGCTAGAGGTGGTGGAAATTATCCCATTCAACTGTGGACAAAACCATGTATTAGGATGGTAGCATAAATCTGTCATTAAGTAGAATGCATAAACAATTTATCACATTTTATTGTTATACGTATATTGTAGTGAGTACTCGCGGTTTTAAAAATGAAATAAATACAATGCTAGTGTAAGCTTTCTTGCCTTATTTTTTACATTCTTTCTTTTACTTAATGCTGATTTCATTATTTTTAAAATTGTATTCCTAAACTCCTCCGAAATGTAGTTTGGAGGAGTCAAAAGAAAATCCAATTGAGAAAGTTCAAAGAGCTTTGTGTACACAATAATTATGAATTTGATTACGTTTAATAAATGCAGTTGTTACAGAAAGAAAACTTGAAGTGGAGCAGAATACCTAAACAGGTATAATTTTTTTAAACAAAAACGAATGTTGTATTGCAGATAAGCATACGACCGAGTTATTTTTGTACAACTGATGACAAATTTGGCACAGCGTTTGGTCAGATTCAAACACACTAGCACTGTATAATATATTTCTTACTTTCTCCTTAGAAGGGACGAATTTCTTTCATTTAGCAAGTTTTTTCTTAACTCTTCGTGGCTGTATTTAATGAAAGCCATTATTGAATGTCTATTAACTATAGTTTTATTTATGGTAAAAACCCATATTTGAAAAGTACTGTCCATTTTAATACTTTTATCGTTAGCGCAAAATAATGTAGTGTCTGGGAGAGGGTTAGTTAATAGTATAGATACTAAGAGCAAATTTTGTTTGAGAACACTAAAAAATTTGATGTAGGCCTACTTTCTTTCCCGCTAATTTTCACAGGACCCATCCAAGGGGTCTAAAAATATTTTATTGTTTAAATTTAACTATAATATTACTCCCGCAACTGCAACAAAAATTTCCCATGAATGAGTTGAACTAAAAAGGAAATCAAAAATGTTTTTCTAGGGTGCAAAAAAATGTTTTACTGGCGGGAATACCAACAACTAAAAACATACAACCCACACAAATTTAAAGATAGAAAAAGAGAAAGGAGTAAGACAGATAAACCCCAAGCAGAAAGGGCCACTTGCCTCTCGCACACCTTTCACCGTGCTGGCTACGATTGCCTTACAATTAATGATAGCATTTTTTGTTAACAATTATTTTACTCTCAATCAGTTAAACCAAGGGTTCTCAAACTTTATCAGTCCGCGGCGCACTTACAGGATTAATATTTTGTCCTGGAATCCTTGTAATAGGCTATTATGTGTTCGATGATGTAAGTTTCGAAGTCTAATAAAGTAAGCATGGTGGCGTCCGGGGGCTTAGTGGCACACACTTGGAAAACCTCTGAGTTAAACTATCAAACTACAAGTAAATCTGGTGACAATAATACGGAAAATGTTTATTGAAACTACTCAAAACTTAATTTACAATTTAGCTCTCGGAAAGTATAGAAATTGAATAGGTAATAATAAAAAGAAAACTTTACTTTCATATATTTTCTCAATAGTAACTCAAACACTTTCTTTCCAAAAGCAATAAATTCATTTACAACAATTTACAATTTACAAGGTGGAGGAAATTGACCTACCCAACTATGGCTAAAAGCCATGTTCTAGGGTAGGTGTCCTCTTATTTTATTTAGTAATACAGTACAAAAGAGATTTTAAAAACTACGTGTTGAAAACAATGACATTTTTAAATAAAAAATTATTTTTAAAAAAGTACATTTTAAAGTTTAATAAATCTAAGTAAATAATTATATGTCTTCAAAAACATGACACTATTCAATGTTATACAATTTTTAAAAAAAGCTTTGAATACCTATAACTTTTAATGTAAAAATCTAAACTAATTTTAAGTACAATTTGAAGGTTATACAATTATTTACGAAAAAACAACAATCCAAAATTAGTATAATACATATAAAAAAACAAACAATATAATCTATTGAACTAGAATACAAGAAATACAATGAATTGAAAAGATTTTAAGAAAATAAAACAGTAATAATAGCAATAATAATGTTTATAACTATTGTTATAATCAATAATAAGTAACTATTTTACCTTAGTCATTAATAACCTAGCTGTTGATGCGACTTCAAATAAACAAGAAACAAATGATAATTAGAACTTTTAAATTGACGTTAGTTGAGTATAAGAAATGACCGTGGTTTATAAAATAGTCACTTATAGATTCAAAACGTTGATACGGTTTAAAATAAAATTTTATAGTATAAAATTTTATTTTAGTTTCACACTTACGGCTAAATAAATCGTCCATTTTCACTGTGATATTTATTGCTTATTTTACACACAAGTAATGTTGGTATTAGATCTGTAAAAAATTAGTGATTTTACGAAACAAATAATTTTTCAAATATTAGGGTTTCGTGATGGGTGGACCACCACTCGCTCAGTACGCCATTGGATTTAAATTATCCTGGTGTGAAACACTCACACGACTTTCTCTTGCCAATGCAAATAATGAACAATAGGTTATATTGTTCTATTACTAATATTATCACTAATATTACTAATATTTTTGTATTAATAATGTTAGGTTAGTAATAAAACATTAAAAATAAACAAAACAACTAACCTCAAATAACATAACCTAATTTTAATCATGAAATTTAATCATGATTTTTTGCATTAATGATGCAAAATGAAAAGCAAACTCAGTTTGGCTTAATGATACGGAAAATCACTCTTGATGCTAAACTAGGCTCTGTAGAGAAAAATGGTTAACATAAAAGTTGTAGATCTTTTAATTCCTTATAAAGTTGATTACATCCAATTTTGTCGTAAAATGCATACTACGGCCGAAATCTTAAAAATCAATTTTTTACAGATTTTCATCAAAAAACAGAAAATCA
Source organism: Catonia carolina (assembly GCA_035578175.1). NCBI lineage: Eukaryota > Metazoa > Arthropoda > Insecta > Hemiptera > Achilidae > Catonia > Catonia carolina. The sequence goes on along the minus strand of JAQMRL010000001.1, from coordinate 138,879,676 downwards.
CTAATTACCGCTAAAGTAAGCGTTATGCAAAGAAATGTTTGAAATAAAAGTTGTAGGTTTTCAAATTTTCTACTCCTTTAATTACACACCTTTGCCCTAAAATGCATATTAAGGCCGCAGTCTTAAAAAAAAAGATTTTTCCTACGAAAGCACATCCTCCCCAATAATTTCAGCAGACATGGTGCCTACCCTATCTTGTAGAGCATAAAACATTCAGTAAATGAGGCGATTTTTAAAAAAAAATCGTAGAACCCGTTTTTGAGGAAATCGCCAATAAGTGAAAAATGACACGAATAAACTACTACTTCCGGTTGACCGATTTTTATGAAAATGTTCGTGTCGGGTCCTCTAGTGATACCTAACTTAAGTTTGAAGTTTCAACTTTGTACGATGTTTCGTTCTTGACATATTTTGTTTACACACACCACACCACACCACACACACGCACACACACACACACACACACACACACACCAATTGCTAAAAACATTTTTTGTGGGTTCAGGGGGTCTGAAAACGTGTATATTCGGTGAAAACTAAATTTCGAAAAATCGACATGAAAACAATACTTTCTTTCTTATATATTCATGTAGGCAAGAGAAAGTAAAAAATTAGCGTACACAGACTACTGGGTTAAATCAATCTGGTTGTAATAGTTGTATCTGCTGTTCTATTTATGAACGTCAGTCTGTAAACCACAGATATTATCTAATTTATCGTCTAGTGTTTAATCTACTTTATTTACTCTGAATTTTGTGAGAATTTTTTATTTGAAGAACGCGAAATACCTTTGATACTAATCGTTAATCTGTTATTAAAAAAACTTTCACAGAGTTTATGATAATTAATGTTACAAGAAAATGTAAGTAAGTTACTATTGTGAACCTAGTGCTAATTTCCTAGGGTAATTTACTTTACAAGTGTCCGAATAGACCTTGATTTAACTAACATCCGTTTAAAATATTCACATGGTATTAAATATTAATATGAATTTCGAAAGATAGATGGACAGGAAGTTCACGTTTTCACTTGCTTAGTTTTTACCGACCTCAAAGTAATGTTCCTCGATTTGTTAACTTGCTCAATGTTAAAGACTGCATTTATTCACAGTTAAAAATTACATTTGATACGACTAGATCTTGCAATTCTAGTTTAACTATTTCAGATAATAAAAAAAATTCATTTTTGCCGCTTCTGAAAGCGTAGTAGTAGCGTGCAAGCCTACAACGCGAAAGTCCCGGGTTCGATTCCTGGCTAGGATTTGGGAATTTTCACAGGTTGAAACCCACTGCTCTATAACACACGGAGTCGCTAATAACCTATCTGTCGATATGACTTTAAATAACCTTAAATTTAAAAAAATTGATTTTCTTCCAGGGTTTGTCAGCACCCCATGTTATTAAGTTTTGTGAGGTAAACAGTAAGTAGTTAATATTAGCCCAGCTTGCGATGATAATCTTCTAAGTGATTATTTAGGTGATTGAGTCAAACGATTTTTAAAATCTTCGAGAACCTCCGCGGTTAACTTTGTTGGCTGGCGAGGTGGTTTCTCATCGAGTACACTCCCAGTTCTACGAAATTGTTTTATCAAACGTAATATTGACGATTTATTCGGAACGACAGAACGGGAAAATTTCAACTGAAACTTATCTTGCACACATTTGTAAGATTTACTCAATGGAAAAAACCATTGCTGACACAAATATAATGAAACGACTGCTGTCACCACACTAATGGTTGACTGGAACATTTTAACTGTCTTAGATAATTGGCCTTGAGTACACTGTTGCCAACATACCGATTGGGGGCAGAAAATTTATCGATGTATTACTTCTATCTTCTTATAATCAGGGTTGCGTCCTTAATAAAACACCCGTTAGGTTCTTCTTCTTCTTCTTGCGGTTCCTATCCGTTCCGGATGTTGGCAACCATTTTGGCTATGATGACTCTGTTGACTTCTGCCCTGAACAATTGAGCTGTATTCACGGAGAACCAAGTCCTTAGGTTCTGGATCCATGATATTCTCCTTCTTCCAGGACCTCTTCTGCCACATATCTTTCCTTGAATTATGAGCTGCAATATTTTATATCTGTTGTTATTTCTCATAATGTGTCCCAGGTATTGGAGTTTCCTTACTTTTATGGCATTGAGAATTTCTTTTTCTTTTCCTATTCTTCCCAGAATCTCATAATTCGTGATATTGTCCACCCAAGATACTCTCAAAATTCTTCGATATAGCCACATTTCGAATGCCTCCACTTTTCGTTCCATTGAAACTGTCAATGTCCATGATTCAGCTCCATACAAAAGAACAGGGAACACATAGCATTTGAGAAATCTCATTTTTGATTCCATTGTCAAATCGTGGCTTTTAAACAAGGAGCTCATTTTGATAAATACAGCTCTAGCCTTTTCTATACGTATCTTAATCTCCTGTGAACAATCCCACCGGCTATTCAGATCAGTACCAAGGTATGTATACCTATCCACAAGTTCAACATTCTGTCCATTTAACAAAAGATGACATCTGGGGATTTTATTTTTACTTATGACCATCAATTTCGTTTTACCAATGTTGATATCCAGACCCTGCCTTTCACTACACTCTGACACTCTATCCAACAGAATTTGCAAATCCTCCAAACTTTCTGCAAAAATTACTGTGTCATCAGCATATCTCACATTGTTTAGTCTCTCTCCATTCACAGAAATACCCATTTCCATATTTCCCAAGGCTTCACTGAAGATGTGCTCAGAATAAATGTTAAACAGCAATGGAGACAGCACACAGCCCTGTCGGACTCCTCTTAAAATTTTTATGTTGTCTATATTATCATCTTCCAGTTTCACAGATGCTGACTGATTCCAGTATAAGTTGATTATGATTCTTAAATCTTTATCATCGATCCCACAATTCTTCAAAATCTCTATCAACTTCTGATGTTGGACTCTATCAAATGCCTTTTGATAGTCCACAAAACATGCATATACATCCTTGTTCACATCTCTGCATCTTTGGAACAACATTTGGATAGAGAATAAAGCCTCCCTTGTTCCAACTGAGTTTCTAAACCCGAATTGTGTATCAGACAATTGTCCTTCACAGAGTTTATAAATCCTTTTGTGGATTATTTTCAGAAATACTTTCAAGAGATGGCTCATGAGACTTATTGTCCTGTATTCACCACACTTTTTAGCCCCTGCTTTTTTAGGCAAGAGAATGAACTCTGACTTCAGCCATTTTCCTGGAATACTTCCATTGTCATACACCCGATTAAACAAAGATGTTAGCCATGTTATATTTTCTTCATCAAGAAGCTTCAGGAATTCCGACTGAATACTATCTGGGCCCGATGCTTTACCGACCTTGATGTTTTTTATTGCATCTTCAACTTCATCAATCAAAATTTTTGGTCCTGTTTCACAGTTTATATTGGGAGGTTCCATTCTGTCGTCATTGAATAACTTTTCTATATGATTTTTCCAAGTACATTTGATTCTATCTTTGTCAACAATAATTATTCCATTTTTATCTACCAGTCTGTTCACAGGTCTCGTCCTATTTCTGCCAGTAAAGTCATTGATTTTATGAAATATGTTGAAATTATCATGACGTGATTGGAGTGTCTCTATTTCCTTACACTTCTCACCCATTTCATTCTCCTTAGCTTCTCTCACCTTCCTTCTGATAATTCTGTTCAACTCTCTATAGTCCTCTGGATGATTTTTCAAAAGTCTCCTTCTCTCCATCATTTCAAGAATTTCATTCGTCATCCAAGTTTTTCTCCTTTTGATATCTGGCTTTAGAAATTCCTCTTTTATGTTGCCAACAATGGTGATCAATTCATTCACTTCCTCTTCGACATTCCCCATACTGGCAATCAATTCAATGTCTTCCCTCATCCTATCCTTTACTCTATCCTTCAACATCCGATCATTCAGTTTGCTCATATCATAGCTAGGTTTATGTTTCTTTAACAGTTTCTTCAATCTGACTCTGAAGTTGCCTACCAACAGAGTATGATCTGACTGGATATCAGCACTTGGATATGTTTTTACACTGGTGCAGCTGTTCCTATATCTCTTATTAATTAGTATATAATCGATTTGATTCCTGATAATTTTACTGGGTGAATCTCTCGGTGACTTCCACGTATAAAGTCTCCTTGGTGGTAGTGTAAAGAATGTATTCATTATTGTCAAACCTTGCTCTCTCGCAAATATGCTCAAGCGATTACCTCGTTCATTTCTTTCTCCAAGTCCATATGGACCTATACAATCGCCTTCACGTCCCTTTCCAATCTTTGAATTGAAATCTCCCAGGAGTATATTCAAATCCTGTTTTGGTAACTGACTCCATAATTCTGAAACCTGTGAATAGAAATTTTCCAATTCCTCATCTGTATGATCTATTGTTGGAGCATACACTTGTATTATGTTCAAAAGAGTGGGAGCAGTTTTCATTTGCAACAGCATGACTCGTTCTGAAACAGGTATGAAATTTGTCACATTATTTGCAACTGACTTGCATACTACAACTCCAACTCCATATTGGAAACTCCCATCGGACATTCCTGAATAATAAACTCTGTAATTATCAATATCGCAACAGCCCGTACCCGGCCAACGCATTTCGCTTATGCCCATGACTTTGATATTCAATCTCCTCAATTCCAGGATAGCATTATGAATTTTCCCCGCCTGTGCCAATGACCTCACATTCCACGTACCGATTTTCATGTTTACCTCCATTTGGTTCTTCCTTCTTCCCGACATCACAACTTCATCGACTCTGTTTATAACCGCCTCCCCCGGAGATCCGCACGGGAGACTTGAAACTCCGGAATATTTTGTTCTAAACATAGCCATTCCATGGTGATACGCCAGTAGTATATACAATAGTAACTCGTTAGGTTACTATTTTTATTTTGAAATCAAAATTGATTGTAAATTCTAGCATTATTTTTCCACTTCTCATTAACCTTAACTTTATATTTTTAACCTCATCTGATAATCTGATTGTTTAACGATAAATTAATTATTAAATGGTTAATTTTAATAGATGAATTTTGTCTAGAAAATAATGGAATAAAGAGAGAGAGGTTTAGTTCTTTTTTCTCGTGTATGAGTTGCGTACTGTGTTTTGAGCGATAAGTAATTTCAAATGTTGCAAACTCGATTTTAGTACAGTTGTTATAATAGTAGGCTACAACTTTGGTTTCCTACTGTTTAATTTCTGAGTTACCATGTGATTGGATGAACAGATTGTCAAGTCAAGGTCATATTGAGGTTTATTACTATTTTAAGAATAAAGTGAATTTTGAATTTTTCTTTTAGGTGTTCACAACTTTTAGATTTTACAGGAATAGAAAATGCCCACTCTTAAATTATCTTCATTTTTATTTTGTATTTTTTGGTTATAGGAGTAATATGCAAAGTAGCTAATTACCAAAATCATATTGTTTTATATTGTTAGTGTAAGTAATATTTGGGCATTGATCACAATATTATTCATTGTCAACACAAATTTCTTGTAAAATTGACCAGCGGTGAATAAAGTTTATTATTCTTATTCACTGTTGTGCATATTAATAAGCCAATGAGTATGAGATTTTTGTGATCTCAAAATTAATTTTGTCCCCTGTTTCTTATTATTTCCATATTTGCTAAAGATTATGTAATCAAACCATCAAGACTTGGAACCCAGTTTTGTACAGAGGTGAATGAAGAAGAGACATGCAAGAGGATTCCTATGTCAGGGGTCTTAGATTTGATTTCCTGTCAGATTTTCTGTGCTCATTTTCATCTATCATCATTCACTTTCTGCATTACCATAAATGTGCAGAATTTAGGTGAAGTATCTAGAGAAAATGGGATCAGACCAAATTACTTACTAACATTTCAGCTTCATTTTGTGAAACAAGAATTGAAGCTATATGATACAAAAATAGGTATGAATCTACACTTACATTGAAATGTTTGTTTGTGTCAGCAGGTAAAAAAAACCTGTTACTTTTCTGTACACCCTTAGTAATTCTTTATAGCTGGTATTCAGTTGAAGAAAACTTGATTGCTGCGATGGGTCTGTTGATAGTGTGCTCAACTACTAAGTTAAAGGTCCCATGTTCACTTTCCAGCTACAGTCTGGAAGTACTAACTCTTTGTATTTTTTATTTTGTTTATGATGTTCTAAACCCAGAGTACTTTTACTTTTACCTTCCAAATAATACTACTGTATATTTTATGCATTCTTTTTCATTTCTACTATTCTTGTAGAATGTATTTCCAGTTTTTTCTGTTGTTTTATATTCATTAGAATATTTATAAAATATTCGAAATTTTGTTTTTATTTCTTTAAAGTCACACTAATACTTGTTCATCAGCAACGACTAATTATGGTTATGGAATGGTGGGGCTTAAAATTTCCAAGCTAGGAATCAAACCCGAGACCTACTGCTTTGTTTTCTTGATATCTAACTATTACACCATGGAGCTGACAATAGTTGGTAATGACTTATTTATTATGATAGGAAATAAATTATTTTAAAAGAATAGTGCACAAGAAATAGTGTCAATTTGAAAAAAAATCTACTAAAATTATAAGTATTATACAGAAATTTATGTTTTATTAAAATTTTAACAAAATTCCTTAATATAATTAGATTCCTTCTAGTGGTATTGGGCATGGTATAAAATAAATTTGGCCAGCTCATCGTGCAGTGGTCAGTACAACCAGCTTCTTTGCCAGGGATCCAGGGTTCGATTGCTGGTCAGGTCTGAAAGTTTTTCATCTATCACCCTTCATATTCTGGATTAACAGTAATTCAGAACAGTGAGGCGAAAAAACAAAAAAAGTATCTGTATTCTTGATTTTACATATAATTATTGTGTTATTTTACGGGATATCTATATTATGTAATGTACTGTTTATATTTAAATTGTAATTTTAAGGTGTATCTTTTTCTAATGCATTTCTCGTGAGCATGTCAAACATTCAAAAGTGTATTTTCTTCAAAATCTTTGAAATATAACATTGTGTGTTATCTGTAATATCAAAAGCCTCAATGTTAAATTTATGCCGATTACTAAGAAGTTCCTGTTTGTTTGATTGTTAGATGAAGAAGTTAGTCATCTCATAGGGCTTCCATAACTCTTAAAATGACAAGCCCTGTTAAACCAAATGTAGTAAAATCAATATAATCTCAATCAATATAGGGGAGACTGTTGTACCTTGGATCACTTTTTCTATTATGTAATAAAAAACTAATTTTTCACAATTTTTTTTTAGTTTTAAGTATTCTCTCATGTGTATCAGCTATTTTACTATAGTTTTCACTATCTAGATGCTTAAGAATAATAATGGTTAATTAAATTTAAAAAAATAGATAATTGCATGTAAAGTGATCCATGGTACAAGATGGTCTTGTACCTTGGATCACACCCTCTTGTACCTTGGATCATTCACAACACATTCACAAGTACCTTGGATTTAAGAAAGCAGAAACACAATAAAACACTATGAATAGTTACAAAATATATTTGTGTATTCAGTCATGTTAATTACAATTAACTTCAAACAATAAAAGTTTATAATTCAAGAGTAAAAACGTTTATTACAAAATTACTGTTTCCTATTCTTATTTTATATTACTAATATTCTACTAAAATTAATAACTTTTCATAACTAAAATGCATACCATTCCTATTTTACATTATAATTTGTAAAATCTATTTTAAACCACAATTGTCCCTTAACTCGAGCTGAGCCACTGCATTCTGTTGGTTTAGTCAATTTTACTAAAATATCTGACTCATTTACATCGAATGTTTCTTCTGTTTCAATTAAAAATTTGCTACTCATTCCAATACGTTTCAAAAACTGTATTTTGAATTCAAACCCACCGAAATCTTGTGAAATAATTCTCCCAACATAGTGTTCAGTTAATCCTTTTTTTTTTGGAAACTGTACAAGAACATAATCGCCATTATTCAAACTAGGTCTTTCTAATTCAAGCTCTTCTTGTGCATCAGTTAATTGAGCGTTAATTTCTTCTAATAGGTCCCCATCGTTATCTGAATCATCACCTTCAGATACAGCCACCTGATCATCACTTTCAGAGTCACTTTCAAAAACTAAATAATTCCTTGCTTTACGCTGGGTTTTTTTATTATTTGCAGAATGTTTAGTAGTCTTTGTCTTCAATAAGCCTCTTTTCTTACCTTTTTCTCTTCTTATCTCTTCCTTTTCAGGAGTATCCGTTACTATTTTGCTTCGTCCGCATTTTCTACCACGTCTGTTAGTTTTCCTTGCTGTTCCCTTCGGGTAAGGCTGAACATCCTCTGGAGAAACAAAAGCATTGGAACTGATTTTATTCTGGTTTGGTGTAACAGCTGAAGTAGACGGCTCTTCCTCCCTTTCATGAGCATCAGTCACAATAGCTATAGTATTGTCTGTAGGGTTTGGACGATCAGAAACATAAGAACCCAGAAAATCCTCTTCTGAAAATATTTGTCTATTAAATGGATAAATTCCTGTTTTCATAAAACCACTAACAATATTACTAGTACTGAATGCCTTAGAATAAATATGACCAACTATTTCTGCAATATTATAAATGTTAAAAGTTTTTCCAGGGTTATTTAATAGCCAACGGTCAACAGCTTGGTTGTAGAAGGTTTTCAGTGATGAATACACAGTTGCATCAAGTGGTTGCAATCTGTGCGATGTATGAGGCGGAAATGTGAGCATAACTACACCTGCTGCTGATGCTTTTTCAATAACTTCAACAGATAAATGTGTTTCATGATTATCGACTATCAATAAAACACGTTCATCTCGTGATGGTTTTACATGAGCTATGAAGTGATCCATGAACTTCACATACAAACATTCATTGGACCATCCTGATGGATTGGCTCCACCAATAGTCCCAGGAGGTGCACCATTAAGCATGTATTCCTTAAAGTTAACCCTAGGAAAGATTAGCATGGGAGGGATGTGATTACCGATAGCACTTATGCAAGCAGACAATGTTACAAGGTGACCTCGTTCACCTGAAGTGACACTTCCTATCTGCTTTAAGCCTTTTGGGGCCACAATTTTGCTTGGGTTCTGGACAGTCGTTAGTCCAGTTTCATCCTGATTCCAAATACGATGAGGTGGGAATGGGCCTAATCTCAAATGTGCCTCTTCAAGGTTTTTAAAGAATGTTTCAACATTAGTAGGGTTAAAAGCTGTTGCTCTCGACAAACTAGTCTTTTCTGGCTTTCTAATAGATAATTTTTTAGCATGCCTTCCCATAAACAGTCTCATCCATTCTTCTCCAGCTGTTTGTTCGACGTCCCATTTCACAGGTCGATTTTTATTATTGGCAACAGCAAACTTATAAGCCAGAACCCGAACTCCTTTCTTAGTCAAACCGTAATTCATCTTTGCCACTTTGTTTATATATTCTACTAAACAGAGCTCTTCTTTTTCAGAAAATACTTTTCTTGTATCATATCGAACATCATAGTGGAATTCTTCTTTTCCAGAATTCTTAAAAGCTTTTAAATGTCGAACTAATGTTGTAAATTTGACGTTAAACACTTTACATGATTCTCTAATTGATATTCTTCTTCCTCCTTCAGCACAAACGGCTTCTATTGCCTTCTTAATGTTTTCAGGATCAATATGTTCCCGTTTTTTCCCTGATTTGCTTCGTGGCATGGTATTACAACCTGAAAAAATCACAATAATTAACATCATGTACCTTGGATCAGTGATCTAAGGTACAGGATGTGGTGGTGATCCATGGTACAAGAGGCGATATTTAACAGTTGGAAAACAGATTAATCTTTATAGGTTATGTTTTAACTATTGAATAATATGTAATCTTACTCACCAAATTATACTGAATAAGCTGATATATAAAGAAAATCTTTAAACTATTTTTAATGTTTGTAAATAAAAAAATATTTTGTTTGAAATACTTTACTTTTTACAGATAAAAACACATTTCACAGATAGACTCGAGAACAGTACATTAATGACAAATAAAAATACGTTTTAACTGCACTCTAGTGAGTAGTTCAAAATGTAGTGTAACTGTTTTCCACAAGGTTGCAGCACAAACCAAGATAGGGGTTAGTGATCCAAGGTACACTATGTCCAAGGTACAACAGTCTCCCCTAATTGACTCTAATGTTTGAAAGTGTAATGAATTAGATTAATTCTAAATAGGTAGAAGCTGAAAATACTTTTTGATAGATGACACACTCCTCTTTCTCTGTGTGCATGCACACATGGTCGGCCCATGTTGAAGTGGTCAGTGCAACTAGTTTCTTCAATTCCTGATCAGATCAGATATTTTTTTCATCTTCACCCTTCATCTTCTGTATCAATATCAACCAGACATGAAACAAAAAGAAAAACTGCCAGCACAATTTGTTCCTTATTTTAGAGCAAACTTTAATAATTGGGTTGAATCTTAAAACTAAGATTTTTGTACCAAATGACTTTGGAGTTAACTGAAAAGCCTCAAAATTAAGAGTACTTCTTGATTGAAAGTTAAAAAAACATTTTGATTACACATTTGCTACTTTGCTAGTCCTGTCAAGTGCCAATATATAAGTCCCAATGTGATATAAGTATCAATTCTATGAACAAAACTCTTGATGGGGCTTTACTCTTGTATGAAAATAATTTTTCTCAACATTAAATCCTTAAGGTATTTTAGGAGAAAGTTTATTCATTCATTTATATAAAGGCCTCACCTTGTTTCTGTAACCGTAGGTTCAATAGGATAACCATTCATTTCATTTACAAACTTATTGAATTCATACCTCTTATTAACCGTACTGAACCCTAATTCCTCATCAAAGAGCATAATTGCGCTTAATAATTTAATAATAACAAAACTGCTGAAATTTTGTGCTTTCTTTTAAGTTTTGAAGCATCAAGATTAAATTTTTATTCATCTTTAACCCTCATCCAAGTTTTTTTAGGTCAGACCCAACTCAACCCCTTTCCACATCTTTCTATAGTTGAACCACTTCCCCTCCATTGAACTCTTGCCAACTTATCCTTTTGTCAACTCATTTATTACTGAATCCACCAATTCCTTTTGGTCTACCCCTTGGTTTCCCTCCATCTCCAAGTACAATCTCCTTTTAAATGTTCTACCACCCTATTGAAACAAAAAAAATGATAAAGCAAATAATTTTCGTCATCTGTTTAACTTAAATATCAACCAAAAATTTAGCTGAGAAGAAAAATGTGCTTCTTTTAACTTTATCATTCTTTTGGATATTCAATTTTGTCGTTAGCTGTCAGGAAAAATGTGCCACCTCAATAAGTTCTAGTAGGCTATTTGTTTTTCTAAAATCTTTTTAATGTCTACCAGGGGAAAAATCAAATTTTTGGATGGTAAGTTTGACCTCATTCTGAAGATCTTGATAAAATGAGTGAGAATGCTTTTAGCTTTTTTCTGCTATTTGAAACTGTGAGTTATTAACAACTTTCTCATTTGGTTGTTGCTTCTGCTGGATTTTATTTGTGAATTAGGAAAACATACAAGGACAACCAACGAAGTATATTTATGTGGCCACCATACAAAGTTACTCACCCTATCAGCGTTGCTAAATAATATAGCGATTTCCTACCAGTTTACTGAATGGACTAGCCCAACAACCATGTGAAATTATAATTTTGAAAAAGTCAGTTTTCATTGTCCAAACTAATTGCCAATCTTAGAAAAAAATTACATGTATAATAAATAAATAAACAAATTAAAAAAAAAATATTTTTCAATGTGTAATAATTTTTAGACTCAAGCCAGAAATCGAACCAGGGACATAATACTTTGTAGGATACTAAAAATAACAAATTTTATTCTAAAATGACTCACTTTATTAAAGGGGAATAATTCTATAATTACAATGTAAACAATAATCTATTAAAACATTAAACAAATTAATTAGTTATTAAATAAATAGATAGTCTATTAGATAAAAGGTAGTTCAATAAGGTAAAACACCTTGTTATCTTAGGATTAGAAATTAATTATGGCGGTGACATCTAAAACTTGTGTGCTTGTATAAGCGACCTTCAGTAGAAAGGAGATTGTCAGAGACCATGTTTAGCTATGGTGTATAATAAAAAGTTGAATGAGTGCAAGTTGCTCTTTAGTCACGCGTTTCTTTTCTTTGTACGTCCTGATAAACATGCTCGTCAATAGTTGCGATTATTACAATAGGGTTGTAGTGAAACCATATTGGTAAAGTTATTACGATAGTCTGTAAATTCAATAGTCTGTCTAGGATATGGTTAGCGGCTGTTGGATATCTTCATCTATTTCTTTAACATCTTTATTACACGATTTTGCAGGTGTATACACAAGTATCGTGTGCCAAAAATGTATTGTAAGAAGTAAATTATTTGTTGGTAGTTGGCTGTTGTTTATAAATGCAGATAGTAGTTTCGTGATAGTCTACTGACTATTGCCACTATGCAGCCTGTATTTTTAAATTTTTCAATACAGTTAAAAAAGTAAGGCTGTCCGTAAAACTTTTTACATAATTTGTAATTTTACTTTTCTTTCGTATATATAAAATTCAAAACATTTATCTTATGATAATTACCTGATAAACAATGTTTTTATTTTTTTTAGAGTACAGAAACTGAAGACGCAATAAAAAACAGAATTCATGGCAATAACATTTTTTATTTAATTTTGCCTAACAATTTATCACAATTAGTTCTTAGAAACTTGTACTTATGCCTAGACGTATTACGTATATACGGCTAGGCATAAATACAATTGAAAAGAATTCACTAATTTTTAATTCCTAATATGTGTAACTTACGTTGCAATCTGTTCAATTTAGAACAATAAGCAACCCCATGACCCAATGAGATGAGGATGATATGTATGACGTGTAAATGAGGTGTAGTCTTTTACAGACTCAGGCCGACCATTCGTGAGAGAGTATGGTTACTTGAACCCCAACCATCAAAGTACACCGGTAACCACTGTCTAGCATTCAAACCCGTATAAAAGTAACTACCTTTACTAGGATTTAAACCAGGAACCTTCGTCTCCGAAAATCAGCTGTTAAACAGCCGATTTTGGCGACGACTTTACCTTTGGACCAACCCGGTGGGTAATTCACTAATGAATGTCCTTTTTATGAAAAATTAATTTTCTTTTGTGCATATTTATGATTAAGAATAAAATACGTGAGTCCTGCGTAGCAAGTAGTTTTATAGTTTTGTTAAAGAATTCCTTCATGTACCAAAGGTACGTACATTTTGTTCTATTGCGGGTGAATTTTTCTTGACTTCTTCAGACCACTATATTGTGTGAAATACTTTACACAAGAAGGTGCTTTTAAATCCATTGAAAAATAAAGTGGATCTAGAGGTCTCTTCCTAGATAAAAACGTTTTCGTTGTATCGAATTTGCTAAAATGTTATTAGGAACACAGTTTGTCATCTACAACTTATGAAGTTTCTACGCACTGCATTGACTGTTATCTCAGGTTTCTGATAAATCACGTGATGGGCACAAAAACACATTTATTACTTGATGTTTTGTACATTAAACTAAATAACCGTTATTAATAAGTTGTTCTAGATTCGATGAAGTTTTTCTAGAAGTACTGTAAAATTTACAAAATAAATTACTGATGAGGTTGAATTTTCGTAAATGACGAATTCATTTTGCTAGATAAGTAAATGCACACAAGTTAAGTTTTGTGGTTGGATTAGGTAAAATTGTCTAAAATTGATGTTTTTCACAATGCATGTGTTGAACAGGTAGACCTCCGTTCTTTTTCTAATGAGGGATGTTAAACAAATAAATCTCTATTAATTTGTGATAAGCCTGCAATATTAAAACGTAACGGCTTCTTAATTTTCTTTTCTTTTCTTCGGAGTGGACCTTCCCCTCTTTGGTTGGGATACTTGGAATTCAGCAGTCTTATTAGAATTCTGTGATGAAACGAGAACGCAATTATGTGGCAACACCTCATTCGAAGCCATATCTATGCCAAAAATAAATCGACAAAAATCGCCGTTTCCGAGTAATTTGGTCTAAGTGGAGGAGGGAGGTTGAAAAAAATGGTTCAAGTCGAGAGCTGTAGAACACTTTTTCATTGCGTTATGTTTATTTGCTTGCGATAACAATATTGTTAGTAGGAGAATGTAAAAACATATTGTTCCCTGCGTTGTCTTCGTATTAAGAGGTGATACTACACTTCATGAAATTCTTCCGAGTCACTTACAATCTGGAATAAGAAATTGTGTTCAACCCTCATATTCTTGTACAAGAAAACTACGTCTATCAGGAGTAAGTCCGAAAATGAGACGACTAACTTAGTAAAGCGTTAGCTATTACGGAGGTGACTATGACCACCCTCCATGTACGAAAGTTGTTTCGAAGGTCTGAGTGCCGATATATCGTTACCATCTTGACTCATGCATGATCAAATTTCAGATTTCTCGATATTGTAAATTTGTTGTATATCGAGTCGTAAGAAAATATGTTGACATACTGATTGGCAGTTTTTTTTTGTCATCAGTCTCTCGACTGGTTTGATGCAGTTCTCCAACCTGTTCTATCTTGCGCAAGTTGTTTCATATCTACATACCTGTAACACCCTACATCTTTTGTAATTTGCTTTATATATTCTAATCTTTGCCTCCCTCTACAATTTACTCCCTCAATGTTACCCTCCATTATTGATAGCCCAATACCTGGATGTCTTAGGATATGCCCCACTAGCCTATCCCTTTTTTTGGTAAGATGCTTCCATATACTTCTTTTTTCATCCACTCGCCTAAGAACCTCTAAATTACTTATTTTGTCCACCCACCTAATCTTTAACATTTTCCTATAACACCACATTTCAAAAGCTTCTATCCTCTTCCGTTCTACAGCCCCTATCACCCACGTTTCACTTCCGTATAATGCTACGCTCCAAACATAATGTTTTAAGAAATTTTTCCTAATCTGTAAATCAATGTTTGTAGTCAGTAAGCTGTTTTTCATTTCAAAGGCTTTTCTAGCTTGAGCAATTCTACTCTTGATATCACTCGTGCTTCTACCATCCTTCGTTATTTTACTCCCTAGATAGCAGAATTCCCCAACTTCCTGTATGTTCTCGTTGCCTACTTTTAAATTTCCCATCTCTTCTAAACCACTCTTGCTGCTGCACAACACTTTCGTTTTGTTCTTATTAATTTTCATGAAGTAATCCTTCCTCAAGATCTCATCCATTCCATTTAAGGCATCCTCTAGTTCATTCTTTGCCTCGGCTAATACTACTATATCATCGGCGAATCTCAACATTTTTATTGTTTCTCCTTAAATTTTTATTCCTACGTCAAATTTCTCCTTCACTTCATTTATAGCCTCTTCTATATACAAGTTAAAAAGTAGTGGTGACAAAGAACAACCTGTTTGTTGCAGTAGCGTGATTTAAGAGGTTATGTTACAACCAGTTTCATTACTGAAATAATAATTCAAAACGAAAATTCACTGTAAACACGATGTCCATATGAATCTTATTTACAAAAATGTAAACATAAACATTCACTGTACGACGAACTGGCAGTTTGGCGTAGTGGTTAGCGCAACTGGCTTCTACGCCGGGGTCCGGGTTCGATTCCCGGTCAGGTCCAGGGCCGTTGAATAAGGGCCCTGGGTGAGGTCTGGCATCCCTTATATTTTTTGTCACATTTTTCTTGCATTTTTTTATCACTCATCTTCATCTATCATCCTTCCCACCATCTGCATTAGCAGCAATTGCAAGTCAGACGTAGAACCAAAAAAAAAGAAAAAGAAACTGGCAGTAAGGAACGTTTAAAAGGAGGAATTAGTACAAATTGCGGTTGTTGGTGAGCAGCAGTAACAGCAGCTGACGGCAGTACATGAAGCGTACTATTACGGCAAAATGCATCAAATGGTTTAAAGAGGCTGAGGTCTAGATATTTTGTCATGAAGTAGTAATCATAAAAGGTTGAAGATTAAGAATATCTAAACGTGTGAGACTATTTTGAAATGTCCGGAATTTGTCTAAAGTATTTGAAACGCAAATGTGTCTGCACATCCGTAGTGTATTTACAGTTTGAAACCTACTTATAGCGATCTAAATGGGTTTTCATGTTAGCGTAGGCTTACATACTAATTACGAATATATTTACTGTACATGTTCAAACATGAAACTAGTAACTCTGTCAATCAAGTATTGAAATTATTGAAGGCTAGAAAAAATGTAATTCATTAAGAGAATACGCATTCTCTGTACTTTTCCCATCACTGAACTGCTGCTCTCTCACTTTTGCCGCCTTTCTTTATCCTTGATTAACTGACTTTCAACATGATCTGTGTTATTCATTTCAGGTCACAAAATAAATTTATCTTTCCTTGTAAAGGTCATTGGATAGAACACAAAATTTCGATGGAATTTATTATGACTTCTGCGTTTTAAAAATCACCTTGAATTGTTTCACACTAACTATAATGGTACAGTTAATCCGTGAAAAAAATACCTGTTTTATTAATGTTTCTCAACTGCATTAACATTCTCAAAACAATTTAATTGCATTGGGATGCCCAATTGAAACTATTCGATGGAAGTCTCGCTGATTGCCCTGATTCTTCAAGTTTAATTACTTTGGTAAAATCTATTGTGCTTTCTCACTTCTTCATTATTCAAATTCTACGAAACTGTCCATTTTATCTGTAGAGTTTTAGTACTTACACATTTCGATAGAATCATATAAGTAAACCATAACGTATGTTATCATATCCTAATGACTTTATTTATGAGAAAATATAATCGATTATGTTTATGTTATTTATTTAAGGTCGCATTGACTACAAGGTCATTAGCGACCACGTTACATATAAATACATGCATAAAATTTCCAAAGAAGACATAAACAAACACAATAAGGTCATTTTTATAAAAACATAATAAAAAATTAGTTAGGTTTAATTAAAAATTTAGACAACATAAAAATGAAAAATAAAAAAAATAGAACGACTCAATGAAAAATAACATATGCGATTTTACAATTATATCAAATCTGAAATTTTGTGAAATTTAAAAAAAATTATTGTGTTTTGAACCGCTGCTTTGTCTACTAAATTAAGTGCTAAAATGTTGTTAATTTTAAATAGTGTTCATGTGGATTGTGCAGTTTGGCAGTCTGTGATGATGTGTTAGATTGAAAGTGGCGTGTTGCAATGTGTACCCTAGGCCTACAATGTTGTGGTTCATCTTTCTTCAGTGTTTATGTTCTATTGGATATTACTATTCTAATCATGATAGAACTAATATTGAACGAATAAAAAAGGTACCAAAATACGAGTACCTAATTTCTTGCTCAATTTACAAAATTAATGTATTGAACACCAAACGGAGAGAATTTTATTAACCAGACAATTACGAGGTGACACATACTACATACACAAAAACACTAAAATTTATAAAATTTCTTAATCTTCACGGGCAAGTTCAACAGAAATTAATTAATGTAAACTAGTTCAAAAAACCTACAGTATGGAATTGTAGTCCTTTTTTTCTTATATTACTTGTTTGTGTTCTGTTGTTGTTTTAAACTGTAACGGGGTCGCTAAAAACTACAAAAATGTTGATTCGACCATAATAAAACTGTTTTTAAAAACATGCAATTCGTTTAGTTTTATTTTTTATAAAATTTTTAGTCAGGTGGGATAATATTTTTGTAGTGTATTTGAAATATAAAACCGCTTAGGATTCCTGAACGTATATTATCTGCGCTGTTAGTACAGTAGGCTAATGTTTACACTACTTACCCAATAAGTTAGCAGATTACTCACAAAGTTTTAAAGTAAGGTTTCCATCAAAGCATTTATTGTAATATTATTAAGGACATGTATACGTAATGAAAGTTTTGTTGATTAATCTCCTTTGTTGCTGTAGTTAGGAATTACTAGTGTCGGTCTCATTCGGTCTTTGAAAACAATAATTATTTTTCTCATAAATTATTAACCTACTTAAAAAAAACTTATTTACTTGTTTGTGAAACTAAAATAACGGAACAAAGCCATAAATAAAGAAGGTTTACTTAAGAAAATCAGTATAGTGTTTGCGTATGAGTACAAGTAATAGATTGTAATATAATGGCCAATTGAATTAAATTTCTCAAGCAGGCATTGTTGTCCATACTGTAAAGTGATTATTAACAGCGTCATATTATTTATTTTACTACTTCAACATTAATAACCTGTGAAGTTCTATTTATTGCTCTTATTGTTCTGCTGCCTCATATTTGTTGTGAAAATCGACCATTTGTACGAATTAAAAATGTAGATAAAGATTTAATTATGATTGTATGACATTATTTCAACAAATGTAAACAAAAGAGTGTCAACATAAATAACACAGGGTTCTACACACCTGTTTGGTGATGAATTAAATATAACGTTCTAAACTAGTGGAACCGTCTAGCCTAAGTACCGAATGCAAAGGATCTATCTCAGCCAAGTTTCTATCTGGAACAAATAATTTTTTCCAAGTTTACGTTACCATCAGATGGGATCCGTGTATTAGCTGAAAAAAAAAATTATTGTTACACAATTTGTCAAAGGACTTCTTTGTCCATTTTTTCTAAACAGAAAATATAGTTGTTTACTGATATTACCGGAACTAAATTGTGTTTAATCAGCGATGGACTGATACTAATTATGTTGGATACGGTTGTCGTAATGCAGAATCAACTTTTTCTTTAAATAAGATCTCTTAACTGAGAATTTCTTACTTTATAGTACTTTACCAATGAGCAAAAAAATTTTCTCCGCTCTTTCCTTTAACATTTCATTTGAAATTCTGAAGTACACATAAAAATTATTTTAAAATAACAATAACAGTGATACCCAGTAGTATGTGTCCTCTGAAAAAGTAACCGATGATAATAAATTAACAAAAGATATTTATTGGTAATTATCAGAAAAGTAATATAAATATTTATGAAATTTGTAAGAGTTATAATTTAATAAAATATAATAAAAATATTAGTAAATGAAGAACAGTTAATTGTGAAACTTAATTTTGACAATTAAAATAGAAATATTTACTCGAAGTAGATGGCTGATCGACGGACGACTTAATCTTATTTAAGGGTTCTTAGAACCACGAATTAAGAAGCTAAAATTAGTAATCTGAGTTTTCAGACACTTTACTGTGGTGTAGGTTGTATCTCGATTCAATTAGTTCGTTGAGAAAAGGAATTTTGAAATTTTCATGTGAAAGTTCTGTAGCTGATGTAAAAAGAAGCTTCCAAAATTCCTTAAAAATTTTATTTTAAATTGCCCTCTTATTTTTTGTGTGTTGTGCTCTAGTTTGTCTTCAGTTCTATTCTATTCAAAGATATTTGCCGCTGTCGTGGAACGTTACTTTATTTATTTATTTATTTATCTATTAATAATTTGTTAGATAAATTTACGACACTCAGATGCCACATTAAACTGACATTTGATATTATTCACCAGCCTTTTCTTCGATTACTGTCAGTTTTTTTTGGGAAGGAGTATGGTCTGAACCGTTATGTTCCATTAAAACACATTTTTTTTTTGTAAATATTGTGATGCATTTATAATAAAGAATTAATATAGTAGTCAATTAACAGTCTTTTATTGTGTAAATTCACCGATTTCAATTTAGGTTATTTTTTCATTGTACGAAAATTTATGTAATCCAAAAACAATAATGAAGGGATTGTCTGGGCGTGCACCTCCCCCCCCCAAAAGGATCCATAGGCTCTAAAATTCAGTTTAATTTTCTGAACACACATTACCGAATAACGGCGGAGAATTGCCATTATTAGAGAATAGGATAAAAGTCACAAGCGACCGAGCTAGCGAGCGCTTCTGCGTTTATATAAGCCTAATATTTTATTATTGTAAACCGTTGTCAACTAAAAACTCTCGTCAAATGGCTAAGACCGTCATATTTTTTAAAGTAAACTTTTCCTGTAGCACAATCTCGATAATAGGGCCCACTTTTAGCGACTAGAGAGGGCTTGCGCGCACAGGTCATTGTACTGTCTGTCTATAACTTGATGGCCTCCCGCAGAGAGGAGCAAAACCGGCCCGCTACTAGCCTTCTCAATAACACTTGATTATGTACCAATTTCAGTGTACTAGTTAGTTGTAGTACATAATGAAATGTTACTGAGAAGGCTAGTAGCGGGTCGATTCTGCTCCTCTCTGCGGGAGGCCATCAAGTTATAGACACACAGTACACGCAACTTTGATTTCCACTTTTGATGATAACTACTTAACTCGTAAAGTACCAAATAAAATACTTTGTAGACAATTTAAGTTTTCTACGAATTTTCTTCTGAAATTTTTAATAAAATTTAGATTGACTATGGCAAATAAAAACATAAATGAAAACCACAAATTTTCCGCCACTTTCCAATCGTGCGGACGAAGATCATGTTCTGGAATTAGAGACTCTTGATAATGATGTTATTTAGGAAGCTGTCACGAATGTGTGTGCCAAATTTGAAAATATATGAATTATTTCCATTCGAAAGTCTAAATCTCCCGGGCTAAACAGTCAAAATGTCAATAAGAATTTAAGGATAAACAGACAATTGGATCGTTTCAAATGTTTCTTGGAAAAAGTTATTTCTTGTTTGTTCTCAGCAAATGTTTCTGTGCTGAAAAAGATGTCGCTGTTAGTGGCTCTACGTATAGTTTTTAGTGTAGTAATGAGAGTAGGTATATAAAAGTCAGATTAATAAATACAGTGAAACTTGGTTAATTCGAACCTGAAGGGGAATGGAAAAAAGTTCGAATTATCCAAAATAACCAACATCATATGGAACAGTATTGTAAAGTTAAAAAAATTACAAAATTCCAACTTTTGTTATACGTACTACACTATGTATACTAATAACAGAAATAAAGTAGAAGAACGTCAATATCACAGATAACTCCGATTTATTTCATTTATAAACTATAGTAATGAACTATAATTACTTTTAAAGTAAAGTAGGTACCTAGTAGGCTACATGTTTTTGTATACATTATAGTACAGTATTAGACGTACAGTATCTCCAGTATGTACTGTATTACTGAAATTCAGTACTGCAAGTTATTGAATATACATATTAAACAAAATTTATAAAAAAAGAAATAGAGAGATTTGAATACATTACGCATAAATAATAATTCAGTCGTAAACAAATGGATAAAATAGAATCAGTAAAGTGATAGACTTTTTTAACTCACGTGGCTGATTGTAGCAAAGCTACTACTGTCGATGAGTAAAAAACTGTGTAATCTTTGTTTGTTTTTGATTTCTTAGAGAACACTGAACAAAATCTTCTAATTCACTCACAGCACAAAAAATTTCATAATTAACGTTAGACTGAGCTTCGACAAATTTTTTTAAGCCCGCGATCATCAAAACTGCTTCAGAAGTGGATGGAATCGGTTTCTTGGGTTGGAGGTCTTGATTTTCTTCTTCATCAGACGATTCCTGGGTATTTTGTATCACTTCTTTGAGAATTTCCCCATCTGTCAGAGTTCCACAGATGGCGACGTCAGCATCAACATTCAAATACGCTTCGTAGCTTTCATCAACATTTAAATCCTCCCAGCCATCTGGAGGTGTAATATTTTCGTCGAATATTCTGTAGCAGTTTGGATTGTCGTTTTCTTCAGTAGTGTTACAGACAATATCTCCTTTAGAAGAATTAGCCGCATCATTTTCTACCTTGAAACCAGCAGCCCTGAAACAGTGTGCTATCGTAGAAGCTGTACCTTTGTTCCATGCGTTATGTATCATTTCAGCTGCGTCCAACACGTTAATTGGGTTTTTATCAGTTGCTCCTAAGATTTTTATAACAACCTGTCGACGGTAAAAATGTTTCAGATTTTTAATAACCCCTTGGTCCATAGGTTGAACAACTGAAGTCATGTTGGGCGGAAAGTATTCAACTTTAATCCACTTCAGCGATGGAAGGTTGTTGTGAGCCGTGCAGTTGTCGATAAACAATAAAATTTTTCTCTTTTCCCGACCGAATTTTTTGTCCAGATTCAGAAGCCATTTCTCGAACAATGCAGCTGTCATCCAAGCTTTTCTGTTGGCTTCATAAATCACCGGTAAACTTTTAACAGATTTAAAGCATCTCGGCTTTGCAGATTTGCCAATCATTAAAAGCTGTAATTTTTCTGACCCATCCATATTTGAGCCTACCAAAATTGTTATCCTTTCTTTACTATTCTTCCCCCCACTGCACTTGTCGTTTCTAAACGAAAATGTTTTGTTGGGTAAACACTTAAAGAATAGCCCGGTTTCGTCTACATTAAAAATATTTTTCGGTTGATAATTTTCGATAATTTTTTTAAAATCAACTTGCCACATATCTACTAAACGGCTGCTCACTGATTCGCTCTCACCACATACATTTCGAAAAGAAATCGCATTTCTGTCTTTAAACCCCGAAAACCAACCGGTACTTACTTTAAAATCCCGAATGTCTAATTTTTCTGCAAATTCTTCTGCTTTTGCACGAATTATTGTTCCACTTAAAGGAATCACTTGGTCGCGAGCTTGCTTGAACCACTTCAAAACACAATCGTCCACTGCAGGATATTCGGCTGTTCTAACCCGCTTTCGACATTTTCCGTTTTTTTGATTCCAGTTTTCCATAATTGTGTCTTTATTTTTAAGAAAGACGATAAAGTGTTCGGTAAAATTCCGTATTCTTTAGCTATGTCACACTTTCTTTTTGTACCGCGTTCCACATCTTGAATCACTTTAACTTTTTCGTCCAAAGTTAAACTCTTATACGGACCACGCTTAGCCATTGTTAAATGAACTTAACCGCACTGCACGTAAACTCTTAACTGAAACGAAAACAATTCAGTAGTACTAAAATGTACTGTACCTAGTTAAAAAAGAAGTACTGTAGTACACAAATTTTCCGCCACTTTCCAATCGTGCGGACGAAGATCATGTTCTGGAATTAGAGACTCTTGATAATGATGTTATTTAGGAAGCTGTCCCGAATGTGTGTGCCAAATTTGAAAATATATGAATTATTTCCATTCGAAAGTCTAAATCTCCCGGGCTAAACAGTCAAAATGTCAATAAGAATTTAAGGATAAACAGACAATTGGATCGTTTCAAATGTTTCTTGGAAAAAGTTATTTTTTGTTTGTTCTCAGCAAATGTTTCTGTGCTGAAAAATATTTCGCTGTTAGTGGCTCTACGTATAGGTTTTAGTGTAGTAACGAGAGTAGGTATATAAAAGTCAGATTAATAAATATTGTATTACGTCTTTTTGATTCGTGAATGAAGTTTAAGGACAATTTGTTGAGCATTGTAAAGAGGTTATTGTTTGTATGTATAAACAAAACAAATATTTAAATAACAGCGTAATAACAATAAAAACCTGTAATGTAATAGAACTTAAAATTACTTTCGTTTATTACCTCGTGATATAAACTGTTACTAAAAGTAAAAGCTCCAACAAAACGAAACCTTTATTTTATTTTAATGTATAAATTGTTAATCGCAGCGTTCTTGTTCATTATAAAACAACGTAATATAAAATCATGGAGTAACAGTAGTCATTTATAACTATCATAATACGCGTAATTTCTACTTTGAAAATCAGGTTTTTTCTATGAGTGCTCTGCTTTAAATTTTTTTCTAGTTTTTATTATTTAAAATTTTGACATAGTCGCGACCGCAAGTGTTCTGAACTCTTGGTCTTGGAATTGTAATTGAACATGAATGGTCTCATTTTGAAAAAAGCTCCAACAAATTATTGATACCTCGTTAATTATTACCTACAGTTTAATAAAATGTAAAGAACAGATGAGAGAATGGCAATTCTATAAAAGGCTTAGGAACAAGAGGTTTATGAACTTCGCACTCTGTGTGAGGTAAATATTTTTTGAACATGAAGGCCTAAACTCTACGACTTTTGAATTTGCATTTTATTGTTAGAAGTTTTTTCTTTAACTCTTAATGGTTCACGGAAACAATAAACAATGCTACGTAGGCTGAAGGGCGAACATTTATAAATAATTTTCTTTTAAACCGGAAGCGGTCGTGCTGTTAGGAAAAAATCGAACGCTAAAAGTCGATGTTAAAGAAATAGTTTTATAACTTACTGTAAATAGCTAACTGTGATTCTGGTGGAGGACGGCGCAGTACATGTGATTTTTGACTGCAGAAGATGGTTACCAGGGAGGGAGGTTCTGGGGACCAAGCTCTTGCATCGCCGATTTCTCCAGAAAATCTCTGTGATTTTATGATTGTAGAAGAAGAAAGCTGGAAGGCCATTGAGGAGTTCATCCAGAAGGTGATGAAGAGCAGAGAAGCCCAGCTGTGTTAGTCCCAAAAGAAATCACTCAAAAAGGGAGAAAATGGGTGATAAGAAGAGAAATCGCTAAGATAACGTTATCCAGCTAATAAAGAACCTCCGTCTTGTTGTGACGTTATGCCTAACGGTGATCCCGCGGCAAGTCGGGATGAGATGAAAGGAACTGAAAGGTTTTGGCGGATAGTTGCCTTCGGCAGAGCTCTGCATATCCCTGGTAAAGACCTACCTGGGTACCAGTAAATTCGGTTTCCTCTCTTAAAAAAAACAGACTCTGTAAATATGCTTTTGGAATGTCAATCTGTGATGTTGACTCTACTGTCCGTTAATTTCGGATGCAGAGGCGAATCAGACTGAATTTTTTCTAACAGCGCGAACAATCACGTCATAAATGTTTTATAGTTATACGGCCGGCCCTTAGTGTCTGGTGTTTTTTACATCTGTTTGTCTCCTTACATAATTACCTACGCAGAAGCCAAGACTTTTGTAGGCATCATCACTCAATAAAATAAAATATGTGTGACTCCTTTCGTCTTTCGTAATTGATATGTTTTTCGTTATTCTATTCCACATTCGTCTGTATGTATTTGTGTAAATTTTCGTTTGCACTGGCTCGTAAAGTAAAAGATGAAATGTTTTTCAACAACATTTTAGGTGCTAAACACGATAGTGCGGACCGGTTAGAGGTGTAGGAAAATGGTAATCATAAATATTCCTATTTAGTAGGATTTCTGAGATTTGAGTAGAACTGATCCAACGTCGAAACATATTAAATTTCCGATACACAACAATCAGATGAATAAATAGCTGAAGCGATATTTGAAGAGCAAGTTGACAATATAGTAGAAGGATGAACATGAATCTTGACAATGAGATTCCACCACAATTAGCACTAAATCCGACCCCGAAATATGTAAGAATCGGTAAGTTACAATGTGGTATGCACATAAGCAGCCTGCAACTAAGACTCGTCAAAATATTTTACAAAATTGCTTGGGATTATAGGGGAAGCCAAGGCTGTCTAGAAGTTGTTGACGGCTGAATAATTTTTTTCAAATGATCTCAAGCAATACAATTTAAAAACAAAAAGTTGAAAGATGTGGGAATTTGTTATAGTCGTGGACATTCTCCGTCATAGGAATATTATATTGAATTCAGAAATTGGTTTTTGTGGGATATCATAAAAAATATAGGTAATGAAAAAAGTAATATTTATTGTTTTAGTTTTATCAAAAATTAAAAAACAAAAGTAATACAAGATAAGTAATCAGATAAGTAATTCTGCATTAGAAGGTAATAACCTGACATCCAGAAATTATTCGTATGTGATAAGACGGTACAGAAGATCTTTGAAATTCTTTAAAAGTTGCATAGGTGAATCAGGACTGTTATTGAATAGCAACGTTCTCAAAGCACAGAAATAGAAGCACTGAAGCAAATAGAGGAATAGAAGCACACGAAACATTTTAGGAGCAGTCAGAAATTTATATGATTTATACGCGATGTTTTTGGTATTGTGCCTCCTTAATTATTTCTGCAGAACGTAGGGATTTTGTAACTTAACTATTTTATTTAGGCACTATATTTTTCTATTTATCTAAAGAACATTGGTGTTAAATATTTACTTAAAATACGGTTATATCTTACGCAGGGGCCTAATTGTCTGGTTAAAAAGGAAGTTATTAACAAGTTTGGATAAGGAGGAAATGCTTACGTGAAGAGCTGCTAGGTGTTTAAAAAATTAAACAAACAACTAGTTTCTCTTCTACCCGACAGGCGCCATTCCTTTGGCTTTGATCTTGTTCCACTAAATCTAAACATGATATTTCTATCATATCTGTAAAAACTGGATAACTAAATAAACGTGTACAAGTATAGCTTTGTGTTTCCTTTAAAATCTTCAAAAAGTTTAAAATTGATTTCTTAGTATTTATCTTCTTGTTTCTTTTGCTAAAAAGAAAGTTATGAATCTAATTATTCATTTATTTTTCATTACAATGTACATTTACACTAATAGACTAATAGTAATATCTTTTTATATTAAACTGTAAACATTATACATTTGTAAACGGAAAACATACAATAAGATGATGGAAACTATAGGCACTTCCGACGATTTATGTAATAGGAGTTAACCATGGATAATGAACATTAAAATATGTCAATTTAAATGAACATTATGTAAATGAAATGCCGATACTTTGTAAAATCACTGTATCTTTAAAGTTTTTATTACAGAATAATTATTTACAATCGGTTTAATAAGAAACTATAGATAAATTCGTATTTTGAATTATTAATTTGTCTTGAAGAAGACAACAGGCAACAGCGTTGCTTTATTCTGTTCTACTGATTTTTGCCAGATTACACCTGAATAAAAAAAACTTTTATTGTGTTTCAGAAGATTTGGTTTATTGTGTCCCAATTTTCAATCCACTGCGAAGAGCCCAACACTTTAGGCCAAAGTCCCGTGTGGTATCCAGCAACTTTATTACTACGGATGTGGTTTCTTTGTAATACTTGATCGCCCGGTTCGAAGTCTCTCTCTCTCTCTCGTCCGTCATAGCTAACTATATACCGTCTTGAAGAATGGTCACGGCAGACTGGCTTTAGTTTTTCTCCTGAGAAGACTAAATGCATTCAGTTTTGCCGAATACGGACTGATAATGTTCCAAGACTGTATTTAATGGGTCAGCATATCGAAGTTAGCACTGAAATCAGGTTCTTAGGTGTTGTATTCGACAAGAGACTTACATGGGTTCCGCATATTAAAGACCTACGGGCTAGGTGCTTAAAGGTGGTTGATATTCTGCGTGTTCTTACAGGTACAGGTTGGGGTGCTGATAGATCATGTATGATAAGGTTCTACAAGGCTCTAGTGCGATCACGTATAGATTATGGCGCTGTAGCCTACACATCTGCTACTTCCACTTCTCTGAGAATGCTTGACACAGTCCACAATTCATGTTTACGATTATCTACAGGTGCTTTCCGTTCTAGCCCTGTTGTCAGCATCTTAGTTGAAAGTGGAGAAATGTCGTTATTCAGACGTCGCCAGCAGCTTCTATTGACGTACTTTGCCAAGTTGAAAGCTAGACCTTACCATTTCTTGCATGACATCATTCTCAACAACCCGTGTCATGATTTGCATCTGATGAACGCCCGACAACCTTCACCATTCGGTGTAAGAGCGTTGGAGATATGCAACAACCTTGATATTGCGATTCCTCGTGTCTACCCATGTAATTCTTGTCTATTTCCACCCTGGACCATCGCTCAGTTACACTTTAACTTTGAGATGAGTAAATACTCAAAGGCAGGCACAAGCTCTGTGGTGTTTAATAGCATTTTCAGTGAGTTAGTTGAAGCTATTAAACCATCTACGGTTGTATACACTGATGGATCAAAGTCGGATGTTGGAGTTGGTTGCTCGTTTGTTGCTAATGGGAGAACCTATTTGTTTGGATTACCTGCGGGAACCAGTATTTACACGGCTGAACTTTATGCTATCAGCAAAGCTCTTTCTGTAGTCTGTGTGCGTGGGCGTCGGGTGTTGGTGTGCACTGATTCGCTCAGTGCTCTCCAGTCGATTAGTGATGTGTATTCACGCCACCCGCTAGTTGTGGACGTCCTCGGCACTGTGAAGGAACTGAATGATAGAGGAGTAAGCGTTGTTTTCTGCTGGGTTCCGGGTCATGCTGGAATCCCGGGAAATGAGGCTGCTGATTTGGCCGCAAAGGAGGCGGCTCGTCAACCGGCTTTCACGCAATATCTGACTATGTCTGATTTTGTGAGTCTGGTGAAGCGGGTCATCACGGATTCCTGGCAGGTAGAATGGACTGGCTCTCATGGCAACAAACTACGAGAAATAAAACCTATTGTTAAGCCTTGGCCTACGTCACTGAGGACAAACAGAAGGGAAGAGGTTGTCATCGCGCGACTTAGAATTGGGCACACCAGATTAACCCATGGGTATCTCATGACGTCTGGTGATGCTCCAGTTTGTGGCAGGTGCGATTGTCCTTTGACAGTCAAACATGTATTGGTTGATTGCGTCTGCTACGCAGCTCTGCGTCGGCGATTCAAGATTCCCTCTGAAATTAAGGAATATACTCGGTGACGAAAGCCCTATTTTGGACGTGGCTATAAAATTTTTACGATCGATTGGTATATACAACAGTGTCTAATATATGTCCTATTAGTGTTACCCTATAGTATATGTTTTATATTAGTTATATGTTTATATTTATATTATGTCTGTGTTCATATTATGTGGCCCCTTTACAGCCTTTTGTGATGTCTGTGATATTTTCTTTTTTTTTAATGTAGTATTTTATTTATTTTTGGTTGTGATACTAGTTTTTAAGATTTTAATTACATATGTGTTAATGTTGTTTCTGTGTTTATTTTTCTAGCTGTGATATTAATTTTAAGTTTATGTGTGTTTTTCTTTTTTGTGTTTTTAGCGTTTTTTAGCCTGTGATATTAGCCTATAAGATTTTTAACTATTTTGTGTATATATATATATGTATGTATGTGTATATATGTATAAAAAAGGCGTTCTGCACTTGGGCTTTTTACACCCCTGTGTAGAACAACAGGCGATGATAACCTCGCCGAGGTTTCTCGCCTTAAAAAAAAAAAAAAAAAAAAAAAAAAAAAAAAAAAAAAAAAATCGTCCGTCACGCCCCCTTCAATTGACTAATACAAGAGAGGCTTTGACCGGGCGATCAAGTATTACGAAGAAACCGCATCCTTAGCAAAAAGATTGCTGGATACCACGCGGGGTTTTGCCCTAAAGGGTTGGGCCTATGCAGTGGATTGAAAATTGGGACAAGGTGAACCTATTGAAAACCACTCCGCCGGTGAATGTCTATGCGTCTGAGCTAAAGCTGGTATAAGCAAACTTATTTTTGAAAAGGATTTCTTGTCTGTTACTGTTCGTGTATTCCAATTCGCATGCACTAAATGTAACTACGGTACGCTTTGAATGATGGCTGCGGTGACGGTGGAAAAACTTTTCAATTTGAAACCGGCAGTTTTACCACGTTGCTGCTAAATGGACGCGACAATACACACTGTTTAGTTATGAAATTATATCGCGAGTGATTAAGTTGTAATCCGTTTATTACTGTTACATTGAATGCAAATTCATACATTGTATGACTGTACTATGAGGCTTATCATTGTGAGCTTCAAGGTCGATTGAATTAGTCGCAGTTGCATTGAATGCAAATTCATACATTGTATGACTGTACTATGAGTCTTATCATTGTGAGCTTCAAGGTCGATTGAATTAGTCGCAGTATTACCGGATCGTATTTTCAATGTGGTGCTTGTGCGATTACATTACTCACTCAAGCAACCTAGTAAGTAAATATAATAGGTTTTAATAAAAACGACAGAATGTATTTATAAATACGAAAAGTTACTGATATATTGCAACTCTGTGCTGATTTTCAGCTCATTACATAGTTTATTTATAAAATATGTATAAATAAAATTATATACAATATATACAATAAATATACTTCAACAAAACAATTTATTGCACGGCAAACCATTACATTATTTTTGCTCATCTGTATACGCGGCAACGATGGAACACAAGGGGCGAGGTGGACTTATTAGTAATACTAGACCTTGAAGCTTTCGATGATATGACGCGCAATCTAGTAATATTAATTATTTATTTAAAGTATAAATAAATATTAATTTATTTAAAGTATTTACACCGCAAAATGTTGTCCCATGTTTTTTAAATGAAAATCCTGTTTACCATTATAATATATAGAGTTTTATCTAACTGATTTTAATAATGTTTACATGGCTGTGACTAGGATTTATTGTAAAAAAGATATATAGATATATATATAAAGATCGTTTTCGAGATAGTAAAAAGGGTCAGAAAATGAACATTTGTAAAAAGTATAACGAAATTTGAGAATAAAGTAACAGGACTTTTATAAATGAAACTACTCTACAAATTATAATTTTAAGCAATTTTAACACCTGCTTATTCTGTGGGTTTAAGTGGTCGATTCTGCAAATATTGTGGTGAAGGATCCTTACTCCTGGTTATTTGCCAAAAAAATTTTAATTTTCGTGAATATGGGCGGCTTATTACACCTTAAAAACAAAATTTTAAATAATTTATATAATAAGTTAATTTAAGAATTTTAGAGTTAATGCTAATACTGATACTCTAATGTTGCAAAGTTATATTTGCCACACTATCTGCTTTTCTCCTGCTAAACAGCTAACATCTAATTTAATTTCTGTTAAACTTCTCTTAACGACCTCTTCATCTAGTATTTCATTTTTGTTACGATCATGAAATATTTAAAGTTTAAAATTTATTGACTAAACGAAATTTTGTGAATTTTGGAGTAAATTAAATCATACAAGCAGGTCAAGTTTATTACAGCAAAAATACGTTCTAAAATAATGATGTCACTCAGGATTCATTACGTGATTTAATCACATTAGTCAGCTTGTTTTTTTGTTTCTAATACAATAAGAGGGTGAATATATAAACTGTTGAACAGGAGTAAATTATTCAGAACATTAATATAAATTCTTGAAATTTAACTAATTTGTTGAAGCCCTAATGCATCGTAATGCATTTCTAAATCATAAACATAATTCGAAATAACTTATACAAGTATTTTGTCTAATGGAAAACGGATGTGGAAAATCGTTTAGAAAGTAATTTTAATAGCAATTTATTTAAGAAATATTCTAATATAGAGACGCTTATTCTGATAGCTAAAAAAGGAAACACTAATACATAAAACAGTTTCCTTTTACATATACAATTGTAGTTTTCAGAAGTTGAAATCGACAATGAAATTAATAATTTATGTATATTATTTTAAAAAATTCGAATGTTCCTCTGGTAAATACTTTCACCAGTTTTAACTATATTGGGTATTAATAAACCATACTGTTAACAGGTGAGCGTACATGTTATGAAAAATATGAAATGTTTTTGTGAAAGTTATTATCATCGTTATTTTATACTTTTTCTTTCTCACATTACGAACTTGAACTTATAAAACTACAATATATTGTTGAACTTACTGACCAAACATTTTATTAATCTAATTTAATGTTCATCGTAGTTTTACTTTGCTTGTCTGTCGCTGTTTTATTTAGGTTAATTTAATTGTACGCGTATATTAAATACTTACAGCGTTACCACAATAAACTTTTATATTAATTTAAGATGTAATTCTTCACTTTCAATTTCTGTCAGTTACTTTCTACCAAAAATTATTCATGTAACTTCATGGATTTGTAGTATTTAATGCATGTTTGGTTTGCATGTATCTCTCTGAAAACATAAATATGCATAGCAAACAATTTAATTTAATAGGCTTAATTAAAAGAATTGTCTTCGCAGGTGAGTATGAAAAGCGAATTGGGATCGTAAACTTAAATCTACTTCATAGAATAAGTAATATTTTTACCTTATTTTCAACCTTTATTTCAAATAGTTTATTTATCAAAGAGTACAAGATGGCTGCTACAATAACGTGAACAGGCTTGAATAAATAGAAGAAGCATTCAATGCTGTTTTATTTAGCAGGAGAAAAATTAAATAAATAAAAATGGAAGATAAATGTAACAAGATCGTTCTAGTAATTAAAATTATGTAAATAATTATATAAGTACCTATCCTCAATATTCTTTGTTGTGGGGGTCTTTTAATGAATCCCGTTTGGTGGGTGACATTTTGCTTATGAAATAATTATTACTAAATAAAAATTCAGGACGAAGGGTCTTGATTTGTGAAGAATGAATGGAGATCTGATCATTTCAAATTAAAAAGTAATACTTCGCTTCGTAGTGTTACATAGGTAAAATAATACTATGTAGTTCATGTACCTGTGTACCGTCAACCCCATGTTTATGAATTTACCGATTGCCTCTCCTTGTTGCCATTAGATGTGCATCTGTCTTCTCTACTTTTTTGTCGAAAACTTTTAAACAATATTAAATAATTCTTTGATTAGTTAGGGAAAGTTATTTTATTTTATTTTATTCTAGAGGAAAATATTATTGGTTCTTCGTGTAAAGTGTCTCTCTCGTAGGTGTTATACTTCGAGATAAGGTAATCGCATCTGCTAAAAGGACCTAGTAAACCTTATGGCACGTTTTGTAAGCCTAAAAAACCTAACTGTACTGGTGATATGTACAAGCTTGTAATGTCAGATATATTAAATAGAGCCAATAACAATTTTATTGAATGAAGCGCTACAGAACTATTAAGACTCATAAATTGAAAACACTTTAAAATATACATATTGAAATGAGTACATAAAAAGATTCTATTTTACGAGTCAGAAGGAATTAATCATGAATGGATTTGCACACCTGGCCTCAGAAGCCAATCAGTTATCAACTGCCGTGACAGCTATGGCTAAGCGAACCACATACATCCATGCATGCCTTCACTCTCACCGCTAAATAAGACCAGGCTTATCGTAAATCCAACGGAACGCCAACGGTGTCCATTCCCTCACATTGTCAGTACTTGAGAAAGTATGTTTTTTGTTTAATTTTTCTATTAACGTTTTTCTTTATTTTAAAATTAATATTGTTTCAATGAGATCAATCTACGTTTATGGGAGAGAAATCTCCTCACTGATTTACACACACTCATTACGATATATCCTGGACCACGAAGCTACATGCAGTTGTATTACGATGTAAACTTAATTTAAAGGCTAACTTTCCATCTGGGTCAGAGGTGTTTGTTAAGAATCATTAGCCGAAAAGCTGGTTTGAACCTATAATGGCTTTACTAAGGAAAATTAGGAGTGAGGTGGTTTACCATTACTTTCCTCACTCAGTCGAAAAGTATACTTATCAGCTTGCTAGGCTCTCTGAAAAGCATCTCTTTACTTACTTACTTTAAGCGGGGATCCTACAGTTGCTGCCGCTTTCCGTACATCAATCTCTACCTCGGTCTGTTCCACTAGCCCTCTTCCTCGTCCTCCAGCCCTCTCTGCTGCATAACCTCTCTCACCCTTTCTTCAAAGTTCCACAGGGTGTACCTCTCTTCTTCTGAGTGACTGGCTGGTAGTGAAAGGTGCTTCAAAAGCATCTCTTTTCATCCTGCAAATGACACCTTCATTTCATTCACCACAGGGCCTGGCTGTATAATGAAATTCATTACGCTCAGAGGAGATAACTCTGACTAGTGTCTTTTACATCTCTGCCTCTTCTGCTCTTAAATGATTTAGACATATACTTGGCTGATTATGTGATAAGAAATAAGAACTATGTTTTCTAGCATACCGAGTCCAAATAACTGAACACTAACCTGGCTGTTATGGGCAATATAGATACGTGTTTAGTTAGACAGAAATGTACACAAGTTACCTAAAAATTAGAGAACGTTAACAAAGCTACAACTTATAACTTACGTATATTTAACGGTTTTTTTATCCGGTTCTGAGCTTAGAGGTAATTTAAGATGCTTTAAGAAAACCTCGTTAAAATTTACTTTTTAAAAATACAAAATTAAACTTAAAATATGCTTAAAACCAATAAAATTGCGACAATTGTTTCTTCAACCTTATCGTACGGTTATTACAATAAAAACATTATTTTTCTTTTAAAATTCCCTGAAAGGTGGTTCATTCAGTATACTTTATAATATTTTTCTTTTCTTGATCCAGCGCTGATTTGAGTTTTGACGTTGTCAGTAGTTTTTCCACTTGTAACATTCAGAAAACTTTCAGAAGCAGAAACACTATTTGTGAAAAGCAGTAACACAATGATCTTTCATTCTTTCGGTGGTTTTTTTTCACAAATTAAAGGGAGTTTCAATGAACTTGCCCAAAAACTCATAAAAATGATCTCCTTTACCACACGTTGTATATTGGTGAACAGATACACACTTTGTACTAGACACCAAATTTTGATTTATAAAATGCTAACCTAGGATATTTTTTTTTGCCCATTCTGGTCTAATTTACGTCCCTTCACTGCATTGAAGACTGTTGTGATCTTAGGTATAAATGGATGTTTCAGAATTTTGAACTTCAATTTATAATCTTGAAATATGACTTCACACCGGTAAAGTTTAGCTAAGTTAATAGTTTCAGGATGAAAAATTATCACTTTGTAATTGCAACGTTTTCTTGGTCACATCACAAATAGGTTTCTTACTTTAAGCATAATCACTTAAATTTTGTTCAACATTAACGGACATATTTACCGCAATGTCAGGTTTACATTTATTGCTTCACTTATTGCTAGGTTTATATTTAAAGTTGCTTTACATTTATTCATTTTGAGATTATATGTATGTTATAGAATACTTTAAAACTCTTTGCAGCAAAAACCGTCTTTAAACAAAGCGCCTTAATGAAATATGTTAATTTAACTGGAGATATTTCTTTCTCGAACAGATGAAAGATTATGAATCAGTTTTGCAACTCAATTGAAAACCAATTTTATTTTTTATTTGGACTCTCCCCTCTCCAGCATGTATTAGATAAAATATTTTTTAAGGAAATAGCTCAGAGAAGCAAATCACATTTAGGGTTTTCCACGGAAGATAATAAAATGTGAAGAAACAGTACGTAATAATTGAAACTAAAATATAAGACGAACAATAATTCAATGTAATTCAATTTGAAAAAGTAATAAATGCAATTAGAATTTCCAGCAGTAAATATTCTTGTGATCCCTTAATGTTTTTATCGGTAAATTTACCAGCGTATTTTTAAAATATACCCTTTTTTCATTGTAACTTGTCTATAATAATTAATATTAAAAGTATAATTGAAAAAATGTGATAACAAACTATTCTTTTCTTCAGTTGTCAACGAATTTTTATTCTTTAAGTACATTTTAGGGGGAAGTGCCCCCTTTGCCCCATTCTAGATACGTGTGTGCCTTAGTTGCGAATTAAACCATGGACCTCCGCTTTGCAGAGTAGCACGCTAACCACTGGGCCATGGATTCGGCCATTATAATGTAAGCGTATTTAATTTAAGGAGTAATTCTTTTAAAGTTTGTAAGTGGCAGCTCTGAGAAACAAGTGAAACGTATGCTGTCTTAAAGGTGCTGTTAAAAATGTATACAAATAAAAGACGCCACACCGTCTGGCGAATTATCCTTTTGGCTATCGTTCAAATTCTTTCTTCTAGGTAAGTGGTAACAGCAAGGCGACCAAAGTTTATGATTTATTAAAAAGAAAAACTGTTAAATACGTTGCACATGTTAACATTAACAAAATGTTTAAAAATTCTGTTGAATAAAGTAATGTTGAATACTATTAAAATTTGTACCAAATTAACTTTCTCAACATTCTACAAGATCTTCTGTAGATACTGAGTGTTTTAAATTCAGTTTCTATTCATAATTTTGTTTTTGTTAATATTTTTTTATTTACAAATTCAAGAGAAAGCAAAAATATTCAGTGCAGTTATAATATTTGTAACATTTAATGCGTAGATTCCTCCTATCATTTTCGCAGTCATTTGTTATAACTTTTATGCAACAGAAGTTTGTCAATTCTTTTAATACTCGTTTCTTTTATTTCATTTGTTTAAAGTCTTATCAACTACTTTGGTTATTAGTGACTACTATGGGTTATGTATAGAAATATTACGTGTAATAATTTTAGACCCTAGCTGGGAATCAAATCCGTAACCTTCCACAATGCAGTGTGCAGCGCAGTTTAACGCTCTAACCATTGAGCGACGGGGCGGCCAATACTGATAATAATTGTGTTGGGTACTGTAAACTACGATTCGTGTTAAGATCTTAATTTTTTTATTTTGTATTGAAATAAGATCTTATGATAATAACATTTTTGTACAATTGAAAATTTAAAAAATATTAAATAAATTATAATACAAAAATTAGGCTAAATAAAACAACGGTAAACTTACCGTTTCGGTGTTAGTAATTTTCATTATATTATAAATACTTCTGGATTGCTAATAAAACTGTTAGAGTGTTTAATAAAAATAAACTTTGATTTATTTCGTTATACTGGTAAATACAAGCGGCGATTTTGAATAGCCGCTATCTACGCACACATTAAAACAGTCCTGTATGGCTGTATTAAAATTCATAGCTTCTTACGTCAAAGGTTCAGCTAAAAGTTTTGAAAAAATTGAATGGTTTATAAAATATAACATTTCTCAATATTAAAGAAGAATGCAAAAGAAATAACCTTATTTGGTGTTAAAATATTTTGGAATCTCATCTTCGTCTATGACGGGTTAGTTCGGAAAGATTTACAATTTATTTAGACTGACGTTTATATCGATTGGTTACAAGAAAATCCGCATACCTAGTTTTAGTGTTTTCTTTTTTTTATTTTATTTCCATTAGCATAAATATTTTAGTCATTAGCTACTTATTACCAAATCAACACAGATCACATTCACACTTCGGAAAAATGACCCACCGTTAACTTAAAGTAACATTTTACTACCATAAAACATAAAAATAAAATACTTAATTTAGATCTTTAGACTTTATTTAGATCGCTGCCTCACTGGAAACTTTATAGGTCTAAAATGTAAGAAAGAAATTTGTTTGAGCTGATAGTATGTTCGCAGTGGTTTATTTGTATACCTTTGTCAAGCAAATAATAAATTATTTTGTACAGAACACTTTTAAAACCTATATAAGCTATGGCCATATGGGATTCAATTGTAGAGTACCTTCATCACTTCTAAAACCATATCAAACCAATAAAAAAAAAGAGTTAAAAAGCTTTTGGGGGCATATGCTCGTATAGTTTAATATTTTTGTTGATGATTTTTATGAGCAAAATAGAGAAATTGACGCTAACTACAACTAAGTGTTGTACTAAACATGTTAGAAATAAAACTTTTAGGATACTTAATATTCTACCACTTTGGTATACTACACTTTTGCCCTAGAATGCATATTAAGGCCGCAAACTTACAAAAACCATTTTGTACCTCAAGAGCACAGATCCGTCGAGAGTTACAGCAGGCATGGCGCTTACCCTATCTGTAGAGCGTAACAACAGTTGGGGGGTGAGGTACCTAAATGAGGCGATTCAAAAAAATCTAAGGAGGCGTTTTTGAGATAATTGCAAAAAGTAAAAATTTTACGAATAAACTATTACTTTTAGTTGCCTGATTTTGATGAAAATGTTCCTGTAGGTACCGTAGTAGAACCTAAATTAAATTTCAAGCTTCAACCTCGTTCGAGATTCCGTTTTTGACGTATTCTGGATTTTTATTTGAGTTATTTACTTAAGGTATTTTTTTTTTGTATTTTGTACACACACCAATCGTTAAAAACATGTTTTTTTGAGTTCAGGGGGGCCTGAAAATTTGTAGACTATATCCGGTGAATACTCGTTTTCTAAAAATCGATAAGAAAACAATACTATTTCTTTCTCTATATATTTATATACTGCCTTGAGTGTCAAATTATTTACACTCAATCTGTTCGTTGCAGGGCTAAAATAAATAGTTCTGTTTCTTATCACATGGTCAGCCAATTAAATGACTGAATCATTTAAGAACAGAAGAGGTAGAGGTGCAAAAGACACTAATCAGAGTTATCTCCTCTGAAAGTAATGAATTTCATTATACAGCCAGACCCTGTGGTGAATGAAGTGAAGGTGTCGTTTGCAGAGTGGAAAATATGTGCTTTTCAGAGGGCCCGGCATGCTGATAAGCGTACTTTTCCACTCAGTGAGGAAGGCAACGGTAAACCACCTCACTCCTCGTTTTACTTAGTAAAACCTCAACAGGTTCAAACCAGCCTTTTGGCTGATGACCTAAACAACAACAACATATTTATATAGGCAACAGAAAGTAATAAATATGTATTTCAGTAAAACTATCTTTAGTATTTTTTCATCTTGTATTTTCAGTTTAAAATATTCACTTTTTACTTTTTACAAATAAAGAAGAGAAATCAAAGGTGTGCTTGTGAGATGAATTTTCTAAGGATGGCAAGGAATTAACGTTAATTTTTAATTAATTAAATATAACTTAATATTAAGTTTCTTAGAAGTTTCATAGCAAACAGAGAGAAAATTTTGGAATTAAGTGAAGAATAGGCTTGTTTCTAGTGACTGTCTTTCTTACTTTATTTAAGATTTCGTCAACAGCTTAGTTATTAGATACTGCATTTGGTTTTAAAACTGTAACTGAGGGTTTTTAAGCCTTTAAAAATTTTTCAATTCTAGTAAGTAATCGAATCCAGGATCTTCTATTCTGTAATTTAGTACGCTATAGAGACGACTAAAGATTACATTTATTGGCCTCTCATTTCATACCTTATGAAAAGTTACGATGTTGGTAATAAACACGAGTTGGTCGTTATCTATGGTCCATCACAGACAATCATTGAAATACTAAAATGTTCGTAACACAATTTCAGCTTAAGGTTTTACAAAAGTCTGTAAAATAGAAGATTGTTTAGCTCTTAATAAGAAGTTCATGAGCTATTAATTTTATTTTTGTTTACAGCTAAAAATATTTGCTATAATTTCTTACCGTTTTATCTAAATTTCTGAAATAAGCATTGTGAGGAAAGTAAAGTAAATAAATGCTAATCAAAATATCAATAGGTAGCCTGTAATGTAAAAAAAAATTAAATGTATTTGTAAGTGGACTAGTTAGGGTAAAATGTTTTAAAATTTGTACAGATTAAAAATAATTTGAAAGAATATTTATTTAATGTTACGATTATGTTGCTTAGATCTACTGTATTTACTTACAGTTTCAAATACTTTCACAAAATAAATACCTACCTAACATTTGAAGAATGAATTTAAAATTTATTGTAAATTAAATAAATTACTGGTACTACGTTAAGATAAATTCTCTATGATTAATTTTAAAGTAAGCTAAAATTCGTCTTCCAAATTTTTCAATAATAGTTTATTGTCAAAAACTAAAATTTCTATCTATGGCTTGTCACGGAATGTAGTTTTGCTACATAAATACTACGCAAGTTGGCAAAACAGGAGCTGGTTTTCAAATTAAGAACCAGTCACCGAGCCGCGAGTGGGGAGTTGAACGACACAGAAACAACGTAAACTATCAGAAAGGGGAAGAGAAGTGTGTATGTTCTTGACAATGAAAAGGGAGATAGGAGATAACGGATAAAAGAGGCCGTGTCCGGCCGACGAGGCCATTTCCCCACTGTGCGTTGAGAGGTTCGCATCGGAAGGTCAGTCAGGATGAAACGCGCTCTTGTTTTAGTTGTGATCGTTCTAGTAACAGGTGGAAAGGGATCACCCTTGGAGAAGGTTACGGAAGACAAGATTTCTTCAAGGACGGTTGACAATGAATTGCAATCGGCTACCGAGGATACGTTACTTAGAAAACTGAATGTCAAGTGCAGTCAGCGCGA
Source organism: Catonia carolina (assembly GCA_035578175.1). NCBI lineage: Eukaryota > Metazoa > Arthropoda > Insecta > Hemiptera > Achilidae > Catonia > Catonia carolina. The sequence continues at coordinate 138,839,919 of JAQMRL010000001.1, read as the reverse complement.
TACTACTTCTTGCGTGATGTTAAAACTCGTTACTTATATGAATCGTCTGTTAAAAAAGAGTAATATTGAACTCACCGATTCTATTGTTATCACGCAAACCTCTCCGAACGTTGAACCACAACAAACACCTTTAGCTCGCGGTTTTAAGGGAGATGCAACCGGTGCGTCAGAAGACGACCTTATGGGTCAGTTGGTCGCCGAAAAACTTTGGTCTTTCGTGCAATCTCGATCATTAAAATGGAATGTACTTCCTGAGGCGGACCTCGTTGTGTCGGCTACTCCTGATCAAGAAGGAACTCTGAATCTGGGCATGTCAATTCGTGCAGGAAGAGCTTTACAGGAAACTGGTGAGTACAGAAACACTCGTGTTTATCACAATTCATAATTCTATCATTAGTTTTTTTTATTAATTTATACAGAAAACCGTGATGTGGTAATAACATTACTTTACAAATAAAATTGGTTATAACCGACATCAGTAGCAGTGAAATTAACAAATTCTTTATCATTACAAAAAAAAATTATCGAAGTGTTACTCGGGTATGTGAGCAATTATTTTGTATTTTTTGCGAGTTTTACGAGGTATTTTAAAACTTTTCGTATTCAACGCTTTGTAAACAGAACTATTATGAAATACTAAGTTGTTATAAACAAGTATACAAATGTATAAACTTGATGATCGATAAGTGTGACTAATTTTTACAATTTCAAAAATTGAAAGGGTGTTGGTAATCATAAACATATGGAGTGTTTTTAGTATCATTGACTAATTATTAATAAATAGTCATTACTGCTTTGCTTGTTTGTAATACATAAATCGTAAATGAGTTACGTAGTATAAAATACCTTACGTTGCAACTTCATATCGCATTTCAGTAAATTATGATTAGATCATTAGTGCTGTAAAGTAACTGTTACTACCACAGGAATTTTGAGTTAAAAATTCTAAAAATTGATTCTATTTTTTTTAATATTATTCATTGATAACTCTTGTATTGTAATTTGGTTTGTACTCTAATAAAATAAAGGGAGAGGACATCTACCCTAGAACATGGTGCTTAGCCATAGTTGGTTAATTCAATTTCCTCCACCTCGTACAAGATAAGTTATTGTAAATACCAGATAGTTTTTTATTAAGGAAATAATGTTGTATTATTCCTACTTAAAATATACTTTATCACTAATCAAATTATTATTAATATTTGACTTATTATTATCAAATATACTTTCATCAAAACTTAGCACTCCTGAAGTTAATATAAATTTTAACGACTTTATGCCTAAACTCTAATTACATTTCTATCTATTAAATATGTACATGTGTTTAAACTTATATTGTATTAGTAAGTAGAGAATAGTTAATTTTTACTATTGAGTTACGTAGTTAAGTAAATCTATGAAGAGTTGAACTTAAATTGGCAAGTGTTTAAAAGTGAAACAAGCGTTAGCTGTGAATTTTAAATAATGTATTGTGAAATTATCATATAATATGTGGTCAGTGATTTTTACTGAGTTCATAATGTAATTCAATCGTAGTTAATTCAATTAAGCTTAGAAATGAAAACTATATTTTTATCATGTGTTATAATTTTATCAACGTCATATTTTGAATTTCGATCGCATGGTTTAACCTGAAAGTCATCATTGATTGTGATATTATTTGAAACCTACAATTATATATTGTAGAACAATTGCACTTATTAGCCTAATTTATATCATGCTAGTAAAATATTTTTTTAGTTTTCAGAAATATCTGATTAAAATAATTGTAAAATATATAACTGGTAAATCTTGTTAGGATTTGTAATTATAGATTAAATTTGTAAATGTGCATGCCTCAATAGTGTGGTCTGTACTGTAACTTGTCTTCTTAATAGTAGTAGGTATTGCACATGCTTTATAACAATAGATGACAACGTACTGATAAATTTTGACAACGTACTGTACATAATGTGTTTAGCCTATAGTCAATGCTGTCTAAATCATGTTCATTCTAACCTGAACTATTATTATCTATTAACCAAGTTCGAACCAAGTACCATTATGTATGTTTTTGCTAAAGAACTTATTATTGTAAAGCAGTCTCATAGTATTGAATTCTACTCTATTTATTTTATTGCTAGAACCTAATCTGGACCATTCAAATAAGTCAGCTGATAGAAAGGCGATGTGAAGGGTTAAGTAACACCGATTGGGGGCGCAACTTACTTCAGTGAACACCTGGGAGTACATAAAGGAAAAATACTACTGAGTGACCCTGTTCAAATCCAAGCCAAAAAAAACAAGATTACCAGAGAATGGAAGCAAATAATTTGGGTGGTAGTCATTATTAATTTTCTTACTGTTACCGATAACAAATCTACAAAAGCCTAATCTTATAGACAAACAAAGATCTAACCTGATTAATGATTGTTTGCAGTATTGGTTTTCTAAAGGTATTATTATTAATAATTTGTGCTGGTTTGTCATACATGGTGATAAGTCTTGGTCTAGACTCTTACTCTTTTTGTTGAAAGTAATAAATAAACTACCTCAAATTATGGTCCACATCCAATGCACCTTTACAATCATGATTCTTGAATTGATGCAATTTAATATATTTTTTATTGGTCAGACAGGAAATGTTGGTACGTGATTGTATCCATTTTTCTTTATCTACTAAAACATAATTGTTAGTTTCTTCGCGAAATTTTTTCTTAATAATTTTTAGCATCTGCCGTACAAAATTTCTGCAATTGAAATCATTTGTTTTCTGTACTAGAATAGTATCGCATTAGGATACATCCTGGATCTCGCTGTGTAGTTATTAACTCTGTTTGTTCTTTCTTTTAAGTTGATGATTATTTATTTTTACAACTTCTAATGTAGACAACGGTTAACTTGGAACATTTGTTTTATTAGTGTAGTCTCTATGAAACATTTTTGCATTTTACTCATTTAGTTATTTATTCATAGGAAATGTCAAAAATCTGCATTTTTACTGTGATATTTTTGAATATTTAGCTGTCATTTGAGTTACTTTATCTGAAAGCATGATCATTTATTTTTTCTTATTCTCAGCCCTGCACTTAGCAAGAAGTGATCTTCTGAATGTTAAGTATGTTTTAGGAAAATTATTATTTGCTTATTTTTTTATAGTTTTCATCAATAGCTTGGTAATTGTGCTGAAGCGTGTGGTGGAATAGTGGGTTTAACGTATTAAACTTTTTTGACTTCAGCCGGGAATTAAACCTGTATAGGTTCAATTAACTTTTTAGTCATTGACTAGAGGTTTTGTAGTCTAGTTAGGTACGTGTTCGCCATGAAATTGGATCATAAATTTTAATTCTCAACATTTCATTAGTCAAAATTTGATAGGCTTCTGTTTTAGCCATGGTTTTCAACAATATGGTACGTGTCAGTTTTTCCAAAAAGTTCAAAATGTTGGATGCTGGTTTTAATCTTCATTACCGCGGTAACTAAAACTTTACCCAAATTTGTTTACTTCAAGATTTAAGTTTTCCAAAGAAAAAAGTTTCATGTTATTTTTTTTAGTTTTTTTAAAGTCACATCAACAGCTCGGTCATTAGCGGCAATGGTGGGGTGGTTATTTTAATGATAGGTTTTAACTTTGTGAAAATTTCCAGACTCTGGCTAGAAATAGAACCTGGGACCTCCGCGTGGTAGGCTAGCGCGCTACCATTACGCTACGGAGGCGGCCGTTGCATGTTATTTCTTCAGGTGTAATCATAATGCAACTGCATAGCGTTCTAAAGCCATTGTTTTTACTTATTTTCAGTCAATTTTGGTACTTCAGATAAAAATATAAACACTTCTGATAACCTAACAAATTTATTTTAGTAATTAAATACAGAGGAGTTTTTCATGTTCTTTAAATAATTCTTTCGTAAAATAGACAAAATATTTGTTGTATGTAAAGTGCTTACGAACAGGATTTGTTTACCAACTTTCCTTAATGTAGAGACTGTAAGTGTCTGTAGACGTTATTGAAGATCTATCTGGTCCTTTTTATCAGCTCTAGTTTGTTTGTTAGCTCTAAAAATCAGTTACACTCTGCAAATACTTTGTTATTGGGCACAAATTTTGTATTCCTTAAGAATGACGAACGAAAGAGAGAAATGAAAAACGCTAATTTATTTAGCTTTTATAAAGGTAATTTTATGTCATTTGTTGGTTTACAACATTTTCAGAATTTCTTTCCAGTTTTATTCGGTTGTCTTCAGCTCGTTTGTTTCTCTCTGCTTTTGTAAAAATGATATTTCGACCTTGTTGGAATGGGTAAATTCAAGAGTACAATGGCGAATAAATATTTTCACAATTTTTTTAGAATCCAAATAATCCAATAAAAAGTTAACTCTTAGTGATTAATTTTTGGAACAAGGTAGTATAAGTCAAATTGATAGAGTATTTTGGTGAACGAAGATATGCGTGTTAATTTCGTCTTCAGGATTGGTTTTCCTGGTGAATTATAAAAAAGAGGCTTTTCTCGAAAGTACTTTCTATATATATATAATTTAATTTTAAAAAAATTTGTGGAATATTCTTTATGTACATAAAAAATAAATAGAAAATTGAATACAATGAAATGAAGTACAATGTAACGCGTCATTTAAATCGGCCGAATGTATTTTAGATTACCAGTAGGCGATTAGTTACAAAAAAGTCACGTACGTTGGTACAGTCGAATGTATGTCATCTACTGTAATAGACCAAGAAAAACTTATTATCTTTTGTGATTGAAAAAAATATTTGAAATAATTTTTTCCTCTGTGCTTTCTGTAATTCTTATCCGTTTTACCTAATCAAATCTCTCAATTGGAAACTTAAACCTTCAGCTATTTAATATTTTTAAGTATTTATAATATTTTTTGATCATGATAAATAGTTTTGAAAGTTAATTATATAAATTGACGTAATAATATTTATTAGAGCGAATAATTTTACTCAGGTGTTGAGCCTGTAACAAAATAAATATGATTGCGAATAATTAAAACCAAATTTTCTTGTGTTTTTTAAACAAGATTTTAGTTAAAATATAATAAATATTGATTTAATTTCTATAAACTAAATTTATTAATGCATACTAGGTCGAAACTAATTGAAAACATAATTGCTGATAAAATTTTATGATGAAATATAGAAAATTGTATACAGAGCGTTAAATAAAACTAGCACAGAAATCAGTAGGCATATTTTTTTTAGTTATTGGACCATTTTGTAAGTACATCCCTCTGATAATATTTTGTGTATTACTTATTACAGCATTAAGTGTTTAATGTAATTTACAATACGGTGATTTTTTGTAATATCATGTACAGTAAACAATTTTTAAATATTTCTCTTCTATAGTTACAGTAGAAAAACCATTCCAGTAGTTAACCAAATCCGATAGAAGGGTCATCCGAAAAAATCGAAAATCAATGAATTTCCGATGTATGTAATTTACACGGATAAAATGAAAATAAAGTGCACTTTTAATGTATACGTCTAATTGTGTTGCGTTATAATTGGCTAGCTTCTTACTTTTTAGTGCAAAGTTGCTAGACCTAAATAGTGTATATTATGTTTCTTTATAGTAGAATTTTGTGTAAATGTAAACGCATTGTTTGGACTTTTGATGAAAAATTTAAGGCCGTGGAAAAAATAGAAAACGGTGAATTGTTGCGACTATTACTATAGATCTTAGAGTTGGTGTTTCATCGCAACAGATTAGACAAAAATAAAAAATAAATTAGAACAGCACATCAAACAGAAAAATTAAACCGCCTCAATACGAAAATCTTAATAACCTCTGAAGAAAATTTCAGATTTTTTAAAATACAGTAAAATTAGTTAGGTTTAATTTTTATTTGGTATTGAATGCTTGTTAAATGAGTAGGTTTTGTTTGTTTAAAAAACGATGTTCTTAATAAATTAACATTTCTTGTTATTTCCATACCTGTTTAATCCGGGTTATCCAAAAAAATCCGAATTGAGTCCGCCCCAATTATTTCAGATAACTGGGATTTTACTGTAATTGTCACTTTTAACAGATCGGTTACAGTTTTGTGTCATTGTCTTTTGAGTCATGAAACTTTCATTAATTATCTTAATTAAATTCTTTACAGAGTTTGTTGTTTTTTGTGATGTTCTTTGCTTTTCATCTTTTTACTTTTTCCTATTCTCGGGTGTTCTACTTTACTTATTTTATGTTTATTATCAATACGAGAATTTGAGGTACCTTATTCAGTTTGTGTTGTTTTAATCAACCATACCATAATGATATTTTATTATTTTTTTGTCATAATGTTATTTTATATGTTGAATATCCTTACTTCCTTTTAGTTCTCTTTAATAAGATCCTAATTAATGAGTCTTCTACATGAAAAAATAATCAGAAAACTCTTTGATCTTCATTAAAAAATTAAACGTTTACTTCAGAGGCCTTTAAATGTGGACAGCTGTACTGTACAGATGAATCGGAATGTGTTTTTGTTTCCAATACCTTCCAAAAATCTTATTCATGTAATTTAACACCTCTACAAGACTTAAATATTGTTGTAATGTAATGTAATTATAACGAAACATAAAAAGAAATATCTGGAAGACTGAAGTCAGTCATGAATTAAACCAAATTATATCGGTACTTTAACTAGTGCATACATTTTATTGCTCAAGAAATCTTGTTATATATTGCTATTTTCGTAATACTTTCTTGACATCTCATACGTACATTATTTACTTCTTCTCGGATCAATTCATTGTGTATTTCTATACAGTAACTATCGTTTAATAAGTAAAAAGTTAAAGATATTGCTTTTTATCCCACCGAATTCTACAGTAATTTAAAAAAAGAGTTATTTGTCGTTGCTTGACTTATACTAATATAAAAATATATTCGTATATTAACTTCCTTTAAATTCTGGCTTGCATTTATAAACACATTTTTTAACTGGTGATTTCAATTTATATTTAATTTTTCTACAATTTTTAGTGCTGGTAAATTGCATTAATAAATGTTTGTAACTGTTATATTGTGAATATATTATTTATCAAAAAATAAAATATGTAGCTAATAGTAAATGTGCCCTCACTACCGATTTGGTATTAAGATATTATTTAAGATTACTTCCTTTTATTTAAGATATTATTTTCCAGATATTTGTTGGCCTAATGTGCGTATTATTGTAATTGGATCACAACATAACCTCATTGTTTTATAAACAAATCTTTTTTAGCAATCGCTAACGTATTGTTTCTAAACTATATTTATTTAATCAAACGTGCATATCCTTTTATTTATTATTTAAATTAGACATTTAAACAAGACACAAATAAAACAAACTAGCCACCTAGGCCTACGGCGATTGTGATGCGAACTTTTTGATTTGTTGTGTGTTATACCGACCAGGAAATATGTTATCTGCGTATGCGTGAACCACCGCTGAATTTATCTTGCCAGTATTCTACATAAACGAATAAATTATTAATATTGTGACAATTATCTCTAAGGTCCGTTTCGGTATTTAGGTCAAATAAATAATTTACGCACTAAAGTTTAAAATTACAAGTATTTATTACAAACTTAAAATTAAAATTAATTAAGGGTCTTAAATGTACAAGTAAACTACAATTATTACAATTAAATTAATAATGACAATAAATAAACTTAACTCGCACTTAATGATACTAAATACTACTTACAAATGATACTTAACGTTAGACTAAAATTCACAATAACTTTGACCTTCTCTAACGCACTGTCACGCACTACAGAATTTTCTCACTGAATCACAGACAAATCGAGACTGACTAAAACTAAATAAATCATTACGCATATAGGGGCCTATAGGTGAATCTATGGAGATTTTGAGAAAGACAGAGATTTTCTATATAATAATAAAAATACAAAATAATAAAAATCATAAGAGACAATTTTAGAACAAAAGTTAAAAAATGGGAGGTTAAACCAGAGACAAAAGCTCCAAGAACCGGAACAAAGTGGAGTGAACAGAGAAAAGCTGAATTCTCCCAAAGAATGAAAAACTGGTGGGCGGATAAAAAGGACAAGAAATCCCAAAAACAAACCAGATTTACTTAGCATCTTCCACTTCGGGAGCTTTACGACTAATAATAATAATAATAATAATAATAATAATAATAATAATAATAATAAAAATACAAAATCCTTCTGACGTCTTCTTGATAAATCTTAACAAACTGTAAACAAATTAGGATTTAATAAAAGGTGTTACAAAAAGGCCAGTAATTTAAATGGGTATGCGACTCTTTTACAATAGCCGTACAACAATATGCAGGCCTACCTTTCTATACATAACCATTGTACATAATATTTCTAACTATTTCTTGGAAACCGTATTTATTTTATTTTTTATTTACGTTAACGTTTTTAAAATATCGGTCCTCCTCGAAAATTCTCGAACACTCATTACCCTTAGATATTTTCACAATATTGTATATTAATATTCGTAAGCACAGTACATTCATTATACCAATGGCTGTGTACTGTGTTCTGCATTAATGTCGTTTTTATCATTTTCTAAAAAAAATATAGGTAGTTTAAGTTCAAAACTGAACTCCGATTCCGGGTTAGCTGGGTAGTACAGACAAGCGGTATTATAATCCATTTTTTAGTTTATAAATACTAGTTAAAAATATTACGTAATATTTTTGTTCTTTTTATATAGATCGTGTGATTAAATTAACACAGTATAATAAATAGAAAACTGGACTTTCTTTTGAAAAATCATAAAAATAATTTCTGTTATACAAATGAAAGCATTAGAAATTTAAAGCACTATTTGTATTAATTAATGTAAATAACCAGAGCAATAATAAACATTTTGCGTTCCTGGAGAAACAAAATGAAAGTATTGTCCATAAATGTTAATAATTTATTTATTTCATTCGGTTTTGTTCCAGTTAACATCGACATTAAAGAAAAAAGTAATAGGTATAGGTGCATCTGAGAGCTAAGTACCTGTCACTCTCTGGCAGTCAAGCGATTCGACCTTGCCTATTCTATCAGTAAGAATGAATGTAAATATTTCCACACGTTCTTCTTCTTAAGTGAATGAATATGCAGCAAAAAAAGGAAATTCATTTTAAATTACTTATGTTAATTAGTACAATTTAGTTTTACTATCACTCTCATTAAACTTCTCAGCTTTTGTTTTATTTATTTTTACTCAGGATCTTACCGATTTTAGGGAAATAATAGAATTAAAACAAGGTAGAAAATGCGAATAGAATTTAATACTTCACAGTTTTTTGAAAAACTGTATTTTGAAGGTTGATTCTTAATAGCAGTTGTGTGCGTAAGCAAATTAAGTTACTATGTTACGTTGTGGTGAATAATTTCGTTAAAATCGTTTTTAATAGTTTTCTTGGCGATGTTATGTAAAGTTTTTAAAGTGCCAACTTTAATGTTAACTTATTTTTAATGATTAGCTAACAGTGCATTAATATTATTTAATTTCATAAAAATCGTGAATGCCTCTATGTTTATTTAACTACGAGTATAAACGATAAATGTACTAACTTTACAGCCAGTAATACAGTAAAAACCAAAAAAACCTACTTAATAACTACCCGTGTTTGTATTCCTTACGCTTTATCCTAATTAATTTTTTCGAATTTCAGTAGATCTTTATTTCATTTTCTTCGTAGGCGGCGGCTTCTATAATTTTACCTCGAAGTTTTCTGTAGATGAGGATTGACGTGGTCCGTTAATTTTCTGTTAAATTTTGAATATTGAGTTTAGCTGCTTCTGTTAAAAAAGGTATTTAAAGTCGGAATGAAATGTTAAATTTGACAGATTTAATTTTTTAATTTGAGTTTGAATGATGGGCTTGAATTTTCTGAATTTGACTTTTCTTTGCAGTCCCAGAGATATTGCTACCATAATTCCAAAACTGATTCTACCGTCTAATGTTGTTAGATATCTTAGTATGGATTAGGACCTCAAGCTATTGTGGAAAAGGCATATTCAAGCCAAGCGTCATCAAATTAAATTTAGAGTAACGAATACGTACTGATCTTTAGGCCAAAAATGAAGCTTATCTTCTTGGTTCAAGTTCACGTCCTATAAATCCGTATTAACTCGTTTTAATAGAACGAATGTACCTACATAAGTTTCTACTTGTACTTAACTTATCATGCAGATTGATGAGTGTATTTCAATGAAAACAGTAAAGCAGGAATTTACAATTTACAACGAACGATATCCAAATTACTTGGCTATAAATCTTTGACATAACAATAACATCGGTTCTGGTAGACTCCAGCAATAACATACTGGATCTGCCGCTCAGATCTGTGTAAGAAGACTGTGGAATATCTTTAAATCAAACATTCTTAAATGTGGGTGAGATTTTTAACCTTCAGTAAATGCTAAAAACATAATTACTTATTGTTCTGAGTTTATGAACAGGTTGTAATGTTACAGATTTGTGAAAAAAATATAAATAGGGCAATTAGGCTTTATAAGTTAATAACTTAAATTATAATAACAGATTTGATTTTCTGTTGATGAAATTTGAAATTACGTTTGTGGGACTATTTAGCCGCAAACTTTGTGTTCCAACTTAATATCCCCACGTCAGTCTAAATGGAGGTCCAAATATCAAACTGTATCTTGTTGTGGTATCTCATTGTTATCAAGGTATACAGGTGTACAAGTTCTTCTTAAATGAATGGTGAATGTAAGTTGTTCAGAATATAACGGGTTAACTTTTATTCTCCAGTTTTTGAGTCATGCAGGTACATCGTATAAGTGATTTAAATTATTTAAAGATATCTCTTTTGGCTATTTACTTCTCTTCTTCTTCACGTGCCATCTCCATGACGGAGGCCGGCTATCATAATGGCGATACGAATTTTGTTAACCGCTGCTTTAAAGAGTTCGTTTGAGGAACACCTGAACCACTTTCTCAAATTACACAGCCAGGATATCCTTCTCCTGCCCACCGATCTTTTTCTTAATATTTTGCCTGGCTATTTACTGCTGCATAACAAATCCGTATCGTCTGCGTAGAGACGTAAATTCATTGTCCGGGTTGTCAAACGTAAATATGGAGTACAAAGCGGGAGATAGTATGGAACCTTGAGGAACTCCTGCTTCAATATGCACGACTTCAGAATATTCTACACCTTGACGTACAACTAAAATCTATCTCCTAAAAAATTCTGAGAATGCTCAGAGAATTGAATAATACATTCATACACCTATCATCTGTATTCATCTGATACTTATCTTAGTACATCTGATACTTATTAAAGTAAAGAAGAAAAAATAAAGTTAACTAAGTATCAGAAAGTATACTAGATTTAATTTATTCTAAAGTCCGGGATGCCAAATTAACCTTCTCCATTAACCTTATCTACACGCTATATTCCAAATGTTTGGTTTTATTAATTTGCAAATTTTCTCAAACTTCCAAATTGATAAACATTTGTAATTCATTTAATTAATCTATTTCACATTTTAAACCGTCATTTATTACAATCATAATTATGAAATTCGATACAATGATGACTTCAGAATTGAAAAATATAGAACTTCAAAGATCTCGAAAGGAATTCACTAAAATTCCGTTTGGTTTTTCAACAGATTACCATCTAAAATAAGACTTCTTAATTTAAAAAAACTTTGATCGGGAAGTAATAGGTTTTTTAACAAAACATGCATTTTATTCTGATCTGGAGTTCTTAAATTATCTTACAATTAATGCTCTTTAAATGTAATGTGTTTTAAAATTTAGAGTTATGAAACATTGTTAGTGTAAATAAATAACAGAATTCCAATGTAAAATTGAGTAGTAATTTAATGAATAAGTTATTTTTGTTTTGTTTTAGTTAATACTTAATTGTAAAAAATATTGTTTGTTAAAATAGATGTAAAAGTACGTATAACTGTATCTGACGATGTCTATTCCTTTTCTGGTTGCTGACAAATAAAGACTTTTTTAATTTATTTATTTATTGTTAATCATGTTAAGAATTTAATTTTTTTATCTAATTTCGGTCATCATACTGTATTTTATTCAAATCTAAAAAATGTATCTACCGTACTTAATATTCTTGTTAAATGTATATTGTTCAATAAATGATAGTTCTGCTGAGTGTTATCTTTCACTGATTTGCCCTTTTGTGTTCACTCTTTGATCCATTCTTTAGAATATAATCCTCTCTAAAAAAAATTTTATATAGTTTTCCGTCACTTATTTATTTTTCTGAAACTTAATGGTTTTTTTATATTGCCTAGTACTTATTGCCATACTTATTTCACTTTTGTCTCTCATTCTGTTTTGTTTGAATTTGAAATTTCTATACTTGTTATAATAAATCATTTTTTTATCCTTAATGTGTGTACGTTACAATCTGTTCAATTCAGAACAATAATCTACCCCATGACCCAATGAGGTGAGGATGATGTGTATGATGTGTAAATGAGGTTTAGTCTTGTACAGACCCAGGCGGACCATCCCTGAGAGAATATGGTTAATTGAATTCCAACCATTAAAGTACACCAGTAACCACTGTCTAATATGTATTCAAATCCTTATAAAAATACTACCTTTTCTAGCATTTCAACAAGGAACCTTCGTCTCCGAAAATCAGCTGATAATATAATCTTGTAATGCATATTAATTGTTAAATTTTCTTACGTTGTTTTTTATGACTTGAATTTTATTGATTTTCTTTTTTGTGTTCAATCTTTGAATTATCTATTGGAACATTTTATTTAAAGAAACTTCCATGTTTATTTGTATGCCATTTATATTTTTGAAGGATTTTTAAACTTGTGGATGGTTATACTACATTCCATAGTTTAAGGATAAAGAATAAAAGCCAAAACATTGTATTCCTTTTTATTTAGACACACTGGAAAACTTAATTGCACAAGCCTCCGTGAAATACTGGAAATTATGTACAAAAATTTTGAATTAATTGCAAAAAAATTAGTAATACGCAACACTTTCAATTTATTTGCGTTATCTATGTTATAAATCACGTTTACTTTTGCTTGTTATTAAATATTTAATTAAATAATTAATGCATAAAGTTCCTCTTATTACATGGTTGTATCTTACGAATCTGTTGAAATCACTTAGTCTTTTAAATAAAACAAACAGACTGGTAAATCTTTCTGCTGATGTAGTGAGGGACTGATGTGTTCTGAACTCTATAAACCTTAAGTTAAGTAATTACCTTAAACCGTGAGTTGTAAAATGCATAAAATATAAAATTCAAATTTTATTGTTTATTTTATTTACATTTATGGTTTAAATATGTAATGGTCGACCAACATTTACTTGTTTCAAACGGAGTTAATAATCTATTAATTTTACACATAATAATTATAGAAGTAGCCGTGTAAAATGTAATGAATGTTTTTCTAAGAATTAAATTACCTGTATGCTTACTGTTAATACGTTAGTTCTGAAGTATTTATGTAATTTCTTTGCAATGAAGTACATACAATAAAAAATAGGCATGTATAAAGGAATTACAAGAGGTAGATATATGATAGACGTACCTTAATGACTGGCACATGTACTTTAGTATTTCTTATGTTTTCTTAACTTAATTGCGGTACTTACAGTTTTTTAACCTTACTTCGGTTAACTGTGGAATTAATTCTATTATTTCTGTTAGTGCTATTGTAAGAAGGTATTTGAAGTGAAATTTATTATATATTTTTAGTGTGATTTCCAATAAGATGAAGTATTAATTGATTATTTGAATTTTATTTCTGCAGTATCTACGTTTATAATTTTTTTCAAAATTTGACGGAAATATATTATTTTTATTATTTATATATAGAAATCATATGTGTTTTGTGATTGTATCAAAGTAGCGTTATCACAGCGTTATATTGGTTTCTAAACTTTTAATACACTTTTGTAGTGACAAATTGTAAAAAAGGGGTGTCAACATAATGTGTTAAGTACTCACTATATTTTTACTTTTGTTACTCGAAGACCTTATTACCGTGTTTTACTTTGTGGTTTCTGATATATGCTTTTAAATTTTTGTACATAATATTATTACCAAAGGTACTTCAGTACCTATCGTATTTCGTATTCGTAAGTATTCTTATACGATACTTACAATACAAAATTAAAATTACTATAAAATTAAATAAATAAAATAAACTAAATTAAATTAAATTACAATATAAAATATAAAATTTAATAGGCTACATAAAAAATTGTTCGAAAGAGTTCTTCTGACAGTACACATCCAATATTGTAAATTTGTTTGGTTCGTCAATCAAATTGCAGGACTGAAACGGCGCAGGTTTCTACGAATTAAAATGTAATACATAAGATTTATTTTAATGACAGTTAATAATATTGTGAAAGTTTTCATTATTACAAGGTTTTCTGGAATTGTCGGTAATATTTTTTTCTAACGTATTTTGTTTTGAGTTTCCTGCCTAAAACCTCTAGCCAAACGCACTAACTATAATCCGATAAATTAATAAGACAGCGGGGTGTTACTAGAAAGTGGTTTCATTTTTATACGGCAATATGAATCGATTTGTGACACGTCTTTATAAATTTTTGAGAACACTTAGGCTGAATTGTTAATACTAGGACGTTATATTTAAATGATTGTGTTCTTTTATAAAATTAAACTGTTTCTGTAATTTTCGCGCTAAGTGGTTAATAGATCTTTCATTAAAGTAATTTAATTTCGTCTACAGTTTTTGTCGTTTTGGTAAATTAATTTTTAACACCTTGTTGTGCGTAATGTTCTAAAAGAACCGTCTTTTTTATTACTTTTGTTCTGATTTTGTAATAATTTACTCCAAAAATATTCTCACGATTTATGAAGTTTCAATTTTAATTTGAAGGATAGTAAATAATAAAAAACTCTTAACATGAATGAATTCAATCTAAAGTGGACGGTTTCATACATAAAAATATTACTCGATCATAAAATTGTAGCAGTGATTTTTAATCGTGGGAATCATAATTTCTATTATAAAGTTATTTAATTTGTATTTTTGAGAGGCAGGAAACCTGACTACCGGTAGCATGTAATTCACAAACCTGAAAAGAATATTCGTCTTCTTGTACTTAATAGTAAATTTCTATATATATTCATGATCTATCTTACAGTCAAATACAGAACTGGTCGAGAAAAAGAGACGATACGTTTGTTATAAACTGTCATCCTTGACAGCAATTCCATATAAAAGGTGTTCTTTGCAGGCTTTCTAAATCAGGTTGTAAGATGATCCCAAAATAAAATAATAAACAGAGATCAGTATCAATGTTACATTTGGATATCCAGGTGAGAGTTGAATACTGTTAGGAAACAGTGCACTACGCTATTTCTATTCCTCCAAAAAAAAAACTAGCCATCTTAAAACTGTATTATCATTCTCGCATATATGTAGTGTGCTAAGTATCCAATTAAACTATCTGGTAGGCTATATCAGACCTTTACTGGAGACGTATCGACCCTCTTTTTAAAGGGTTTACTTTTAAATTTTTACAATAAAATTGTATAATATACTAATGTGAGTAGTATTTCTATTATTTGTTCGTGTAGTAATCGATCAATTTTCTTCGGTGTGATAGTCGTCTCTGGGAATCGTCTGCGTCATATGAGAGTCTAACTGAATCTAATGAAGTAGTGTGTGAGAATATAAATATATCTATCATTCGTCACGACGTACAAACGTGTACGCTCTTTAGTTTTTCTTTTGCCAATTTGTCACACTTTAGTAATCAATTTTTGCTATTTTAGATGGAGTGTAAGGCAAAGTTGTGTTAAGATTCTTAGCAATAGGGAAAGCAGTTTTTTAATCTTGCATAAATACAGTTTGGTATTTTATGCAAATTAAAATATAAATTGTAATAATCATAATTCTGTCATTAACTAGGTTATGCGTCCTTAATACCGCCCTTAATGGGTTATCGTTTCTGAACGATCACTTTTAGTTAATTGTATGGGAGTGTTGAGTAAAAGAAAGTCCCAGTTATGTGCAAAATGTAGTAAACTGCTGGCTTAATACTCTTATTTCTATGTGTTCTGTTTTAATTCAAACCTACTTTTAATAGTTCACATAATCATAAACATGATTACACATTACGTTTCATGACTCATTGTTGTACGAACACCACTTTAACCTTATTTATTAAACTCTGATTTCTGTGTTAACCTGTCCTTTCTTTCACTCAGTTCAATCAATAAATTCTTATAATTGCATTTTTTTTTGAATCGGTCAGAAATAAATGTTTATGCGTTTTCTTTATTTAGCATGCTAGTTATGTAGGATAGTGAATACTTTGACTTGTTTGTTTCCTGAACAAAGTTGAAGGTCATCAAATGAAGTCAACCAGTTTATTAGCATTTACACACTCGATACCCTACTTATTTAATATGGGTCAAATCGCCCCCGGAAACTTGTTCACTATTAAAACTGTAAAATATATTTTATAAAAACTTTTTATGTATAATTTTTTACATTTAATTTAAAAAGTTTTAATTTGATAACTTTTATAATAAACTTTCTTGAATAGATTATCCAATTAACTTTAATATGGAATTTTAAGTGCTAAAAAATTTGCTTGACTAGCCCTTCCTTATACAAATTACACTTATAAGTAGGTCTGTTATGTAGGTCTATTCATTCTGCATCATTAGCTTTTGTATGGATTTTTAGCAATTATTTTAGTAATCAAAATAACAAACAATTAGTTAAAGTTTTCTTGTGAACTATTTTTGGATTGCTTCACTTCATGTAAAGGGAAAGTAAATAAAACACGATATGAAGCGGGAAAAGACGTCCAGTCGAAATATTTTATTTATTTAGAACCAATTATTGATATTATTATTAAAGATTAATATTATGTACACGTAAGAAGATATACACAGTTGAGACATAACATTAGTATTCAAAAAAAAGTGTATTTCGTAAAAAATTTACATTTGTGTAAGCACAAATATAACGAAAGGATATTTACTGTAGCCCATCTCGATGTAAACTAAATTTATTAATTTTCGGTTGAATGATAAAATTAATAAGAAAAAATCTAGTGTGAAACACTTACACGACTTTCTCTTGCCAATGAAAATAATAAGCAATATAACCTAACAGTAGTAATAAAACAGTAGAAATAAACAAAAAACTAACCTCAAAAAACATAACCATTAGGTTATGTCTTTAAGTTTTAATCATTAGTGAATGATCCAAAATGAAAATCAACCTCAGTTTGGTTTAATAATACGGAAAATCACTCTTCCCCGCTAAATTAGGCTCTGTAGAGAAAAATGCTTTATAAAAAAGTTTTAGATCTTTTAATTTCTTATAAATTTTAATACAGAACTTTTGTCGTGAAGTGCATACTAAGGCCGAAATCTTAAAAAAATTCATTTATTTAACAGATTTTCATGAAAAAAAGAAACAAAATCACTTACTGACAACAAAATTACTGCTAAAAAAGCGTTATACAAAAAAATATTTGAAATAAAAGTTGTGCATGTTTAAATTGTCTACAGTTTTGATTATATACATTTTTGCGCTAAAATGCATATTAAGCCCGCAATCTTAACAAAACAATTTTTTACGAGAAAAACCCTTCCCAAGAATTCCAGCGAACATGACGCCTACCCTATCTTGTAGAGCGGAAAAATTGTAATAAATGAGGTAATTAAAAAAAATTCGTAGTAGCCGTCTTGATAAAATCGCAAAAAAGTGAAAAATGACACGATTAAACTACTACTTCCGGTTATCCGATTTTGATGAAAATGTTCGTGTCGGGTCCGGTAATGGTATCTAACTTAAGTTTTAAGTTTCAAATTCGTACGATTTTCCGTTCTTGAGATATTTTGTTAATACACACACACAAACACACACACACACAGACAGACCAATCGCTAAAAACTTTTTTTTGGGTTCAGGGGGTCTGAGAACGTGTATATCTGATGAAAACTCGATTTCAAAAAATCGACTGAAAACAATATTTTCACAACAATAGGCGAAAGAAAGTAAAAATAGTAAATATTTCCATTCACTTTTCATAAATTGGTAAATATTTTTATTAATAATATTTAAAGATTTAATAACTCTAATGATAAAATATAATTTTTGTAATAAAATATAGTAATAATTTATCGATATATTTTTCCATTTGCCTTCATACGGTATTAGCGTACTCATATCGGTAATTATTTTCTTAATTGATTTAAAAAAAAAATGTATTTATACATTTTATACATACTTACTCTTATACATTTTCTTTAACTGTCGACTTAAATTCCTACCTCCCGGTTTCAATATAAACTCTTTATCTTTAAATTTTTTTACACCATCGCCAGAAGTCTGGATTTTACAGTGTTACTAACTATGTACATATACAATTTCTCATGATATCTTGGTCACTATTTATACAGACCAATCCTGATTTTTAAATCAGGGTTAAGTAAGCAAATAAGTAATTTTAAGTTTTACCAAAATTACTTGAGCCCTGCTGTACATAAGTTATACGTAGTAGGCCTATATTTTGTACAAAAATATGCTACGCAATCAGAAAAGTGTATTTTGATTCCATAAATGTATTAAAGTATGCATTTACATTAAAAATTAATTAGGGATGTATATTTCAAACATTAAAATTTAACTTTTATCTAATTTATTATTAAACTGATATTAATTATTTACAGTTAATTCTTAACAGTCGTAAATAAATAATGATCTTTAATAAATAGTAAAGGTTGAGTAATCGTTTTTGTTGTAACTAGTACTAAATTCGAACACATACTTTCAAGTACAGTATGAATAAGTTGTTTCAAACATTTCAAAGTGTTCCTTGTAGCCAATAAAATGTAAATTGTAAAAAGTGAATTTTGCAGTGCATTCAATATAATATTCAAACTGATAGTAATGACCTTGGCGAACTTTTTTTATTGCATCTAATTGTCATTATAAACTTTAATTTAAAAAAAACCGACAGAATTGATTAGAAATAATTGCCATAAAAATACAGCAGATGTCAAAGAATTGTGTTGAATCATTTCTATTCATGTCTTGCAAGGAATTAGGGAATCGATTCAGATTAAATTGTAATATAATTGAAAAATGTTTCGCCGGATTAAGTTTCTGAATGGAAAACATTTTTACAACAATGCCGTATGATAATCTGATTGGTATAATTTATACGATTGGTTTGTCAAATTACATACATTTAAAATATATTTTAATTTTTTTTATTAGATACCCAACATACGTACTGCAATGTCACGAACCATGTGTAGAAAGGAAATCTGTGTGTTGTGAAAGCAAAACGCTGCACAATAAGAAAAATGTATCTTTACTGTATGAAGATGTTAAAGAATGTACGTATATCTGTTAAAAAACGTAGGTGTTCCTTTATTCCATTATACAGGATAATCTTACCTGAAGTACCCCAGTAATGTTTGAATGTCTAGCATATCAGATCGTACCTTGTCACGTATGTCCAGGTTGTTTCACAATAATCTATTGCGATGATTTTACCTTACGTGACCGTCGAGCATTCTACATTCCTTCATTGCCCCACAATCCTTAATCGCTATCAGCTTCCTTCCGCTGCTAAAGATACAACTTTTTGTTATTTTATACCAGCTATTCTTTCTCTTAACATACATATGCAGTCATTAATCGAGTCATCAAGGCTAATGCTTTTAAACTCGTCTGGTTTTTTGTCCTTTAAAAGTTAGACCCGCTTTGTTTCAGATCCTTGTCCTCTATTCGATCTATTTAGAGTTTAATGTTAAAAGAATTGCTACTTTCTCTGAAAACGCGTATATCAAGTTCTGGATTAATTAGGAAACGGAATTTACAAAAAATAAACCTGTTGTTTATTTATTCATTCTTCTACAAGTTACCTAATAAAATATAAAAATACTGATTTAACTGAAAGCGATCTCAGTTGAAATAATTTATTTTAGTTTATTTGTTTACAAATTCTACAAAATTAAATGCGAGTGAAATTTAAACTTGATGGGAATATCGTGAAGAGAAATAATTGTAATATTAAATCAGAAACGCTAATTCATGCTTCTCATCATCAGTACACGGGAACATTGATAACAGTCACTCACGGAACAGTGAACTTCAGATATTCAGCAAGTCATTCACAAAATGAGAAACGAGTAGAGAGGCCTAATTCATAGTAAAAATTAATAAAATAAATTACCTTCAAACGTTGTGTATTCTAAAAACTGCAGTTAATTCTTTAAAACAAGTAACACATCTGAAAACTTTTAATACGTTACGTATACCGTATTATTGTACATATATTGTGAGTAATTTATAACTAATTATGTGTTTAGTACACCACTGTAACCTCGACAAGTTGTAAATTTAGTAACGAATTCCTTTAAATTTGTAGGGTCTACCTACTAATACGAAACCTCTACATGTCACGTTTACTCTCTAATCCCTCACGCAGACTTCATGGAAGATAGAGTTGAGATATTTTGTAAAAATCTAAAAATTATTCTTGGGAATTTTACTACTGGAGTAACCTACTGTTCTTCTTTAAGTCAATCACGTCATATTTTCACCCACCATCGCAAAAACCAATCCTCAAGTTGACTATTGTATGTACATACAGTTCTAAATAACATTAATAAAGTAAAAAACAAATACCAAAATTTTGTTACTAATGCAATTATATATCTTATAATATATCTATCGTATAATGCAATTAAATATAATGATTTCGTATTTATCGAGACGTCCCATTTCGAATCAATTGATTTCAACTGTTTTTTAAGTCCGAATGTTTTTTGCATTAACACTGACGCAGGCGGTAAGGAGTAATAGATGAAATTAGTGAAAAGAAAATGCCAGACCTGACCGATTTTCAAATCGGGGGTCGATGGTTTAAAAGTCAGTTGTAGCACTGCACCGCAAAAGTCTGAGCAATCTATTGCCGAGATATTTCTTTTGTTAAATTTCTGGGTATTCATTATGTAGTAAAGTTTGATGGTCGTCCTTTATACGAAAAGAAACGAATAGAAAATGAACCCTACTCCAAAAAAACTCCACAATAACTTACACTTATTGAGCCATTTTGGTTTAAATTATTTTGGGTTATCCAGTCTTTTATTGTTGGGTGTTTTTTTCTGAGAGAGGTGCTTTTGTTAAACTTGTCCTAATGACTTTAATGAGGGAGAGAATGAATTTCCTATTTCCTCCTTAAAACGGGAACTGAGCTGCCAGTTTAAGGTTATGATTTATCATTATTTTTTTGTATTATTAATTTTTGTTATTCGTTATAAAATAAGTTTCCCGTAAAGATTATGGAAGTTTCAATTATTTCCGGTTATATTTATAACTTATTGAGAACACTTGTAAGAGAAGTGATCTGAATTTAACTTAAGACAATTAATGAACATTCGTTCTGACAGATTTCGAGTTTTATTTCATCTTGTCAGATTGTACAGTTGAAATGAAATCAAGAAATACTTTCTCGAACGTATGTAGTGAGGGACTATTAAATGATCAGAGACATGTGGGCAGTGGAATACTTCCACAGGCTATTGGCCTCGTTCTTTTTACAATTTGCTTCATTTTCTTAACGATTAAATTATGGTGTGTGTTACTACTGCCATAAGAAACATACGTTAATGATACATTAATACGTAATTGGGTTGATTTGATTATTTTCAATAATACAAATTTGCGTTCAATTAAGATGCGTAAAATGTTCATTGCTGTTAAAAATTTATTCCGTATATGTTTCTAATAAATTATCCATTTATAAATTACACGGTGTAAAATATTAGGTTAATTACACATTATATGGATGACAAGAACGAAATAATTTTCTGTCATATGTATTTGTCTTACAATGGATTAGAAAGCTCACCATGTACTATATTTGGTTGTCTTACGCATCAATGCATCGAACTGGTTAACAACATCTAAGTCTCTTTTAATTCCGGCTTTAAAGAAGATGCGCCTTAATTACATTAATTTTATTCTTTGTTATTGGATTCGGTATAATTTACATGTTACTGTTTGTAGAAATTTTCTAATCTTAATTAGTTTGGTTGTTTTCTGGGATACTGTAATTTAGAAGAGTGTCTGAAATTACAAAAAGTACTGTGGTGTCAGTTCGTACACAAAATTAAAAATCTAAAAAATAATAGGCCCTAAACTATGATTTTAACTTTTTCGACTTTGGGTATCGTTGTTGCTTTGGTGCTCGTAGGATGGTGGGTAGACATTATTATTTAAATGATGTGATATGAACATGTTTTTTCCTATGGTGTTTGTAAATAGCGTAATTGGCTTAATTGGACACAGATTACTGCAATACTCTATTTTCTTTACTATAGACTAACTGGCTATCTATCAAATTACTAGGTACAAATTAGTACATATACAAGTTTTTACCTGTAGCAGCTTGTTAATATAACGTGTCTATATTTATTTTTATATTTTTTGTTTTAGGAAGAGGTAAAATGAAGAATCTTGGGCCTCTGATCGCAGCTGGTATGATGAAAATCGGTATGGTTGGTGTACTGGCATTCAAGGCTTTGGCACTCCTCGTAGGAAAAGCACTTTTGGTTAGCAAATTGGCCTTCTTACTTGCTGCCGTTATCGGTCTCAAAAAGCTCTTCAGTCAACAAAAGCACGTCACATATGAAGTTGTTACGCACCCTCATCACTCTCATAGTCACGCGAGCGATGTCCACGGAGATTCATACAGCTCTGGCTGGGGTCGCAGCCTTCCTATTCCAGTCAATCCTCAAGCGTCTGGAGACCCACACACACTCGCTTACAGTGCACACGCGTGACACTAAGGTACTTACAATTTTGTTACTGTTTCTAAAGAATTTTATATTGAAATCAAAACATGCCGAAAATTGTTCAAGTTACATAAATATCAGAATTATTTAGAAACTGAAAATTTTTCACATCATCTTAATTAGGGTGTGAGTTTAGAGTCTTACGACACTTTCTAATGTAAAAGTTAAAGGGTTTTTAAAAATTCTGTTTATTTTCTAACAAAGGTAGACTTAAATATATATTTATTTATTTAACGTCGCATCAACTGCAACGGTCATTAGCGACGAGGTTGGGGGTGTAACTGTTTACAAGAAGGATGAAAATGATTTATTGGAACTTATGAAAATATGCCGTGCTTGAGTGGGATTCGAACCCACGACCGCATGATGAGAGGCGAGCACGTTACCAACTACGCCAATGTGACCGGCTAGACTTATATTTTGTTTACTAGAAGTTGCGAATTTTATTAGTTTAAGTTAGTCTGATACAAATATTGCAGCTTTGTTTTTAATTTGCCTGCAATATTCGGGTGTTTCGTACCTTTTTAGTTAACTTAAAATCGAATCAACAACTTTATTCTGCTTTATTCAGCTTTATTCTAATCGACTACTTTGAGTTATGGAACGGTGGAGATTAACTCGTAATAATTTCCTTACGCTAGCCAGGAATTAACCTCAGGACCTTTCGTTTTGTAGTCTGGCTCGCTAACCACTGCGCCTCAGCGGTGGCTTGTGTACTAACCTGTTATGATGATGTTTGGTGGCCATTTGTCTTACAATTTGTACGTAGATTCCTGGCTAGGGTGTGAAAATTGTTTATTGTTTTCCCAAATAATATTAATTTATTCACGGAATTGACATCAATCCAAAAAAATAAGAAATAATGAGATTAATTAATTAATACCGTATTATTTTATATTTATTACACCACTTTTAGCTATTTTACGGACCATACTGATTGACATATGGCTAATACATTGCCATTCTTCTTATGTCATGTGTATATATTTAGACTGAAAAAATTCGTTTTTATTCTACGTTTCCGTTATTTTTCGGATCATCTGCTAGGTTATAAACAACCTTGATAAGAAGTGGAACTGTAGGTCTTAACACAGTTTTGCAATGGTTTACAAACGCAAGTATTTATAAGTAAGACTATTTCAGTATTATTTATTGCCACTCAGTCCTTGTCGCTTTATAAATACTGAAAAACATTGGTGCGTTTCAACTTATGTCGAGCAACCATTTGGCTAGATAAGGTATAATTATTCTGTGAATCTTCAGTTTTGCTTTTAAAATAGATCATTATTTTGACGATTATGTAGGTTAATTATTAGGTTGAATTTATAAATACTGTGTTTCATATTTTTCGAAAGTAACGGATATAATTTTTACCACTTTAATTGGGCGCTGACCTAATAGTGTGCGATTAAATATCTTATTAGCATTAAACTTACCTGTTCATTTCGTACGATTTACAAAAAAAATTGAACTAACCAATTAAGCGGATATGGAAAAAATCAAACTGCGTTTGTAATTTTCGAACTCATGTCAGAATTATTATTGTATACATCATTGATGTAGGTCTGAATTTGTTACTATTGTTTAAGTCAACGATCAAATGATTTTATATTGAAATTAAAACGTGCTGGAAGTTGTTCAAGTTACATAAATATCATTAGTCAGCAGTCTAAATGCCGTTTTAATCCCCTAGAGGTAATGAAATTCATTACTTTTGGAAAAGATAATTCCGATTAGCGTTACTTGCATCTTTAGCGTTCTGGTGTTCAGTATCTCTTATGTTATATTAAACTTTGTATTGCTATTTAAATTTAGTGGCTCTACAACAGATAAAAAGGAATGAAAGGGTCATTCTTTTGATCTGCAAGTACGTTTGTACTTTTATTATAATTATGTAACCCTTCAAGTGATTTAAATAATCTGTCCTGTTTACCCTTGAAACAAGTAACATTTTAGAAAATAAAACTGTATCCACGTACTGCAGCGCAGGAAGCTTTTTTACGTTTTATTTTTAAAACTTGTAAAATATAATGGAAAATGAACCTGATTGAACAAGATAATTGTTTCATTAATTTAATTGTGTTAACTTCAGTTGTAAGTGTGTTTATGAGTTTTTCCGATTGATGTTAGTCGATATTGTAGACTAGCATTACACAAAACTTAAATGCAGAATTCCAAAAATTCGCTCGTGTTAAATTTGCCTTATTCTCTATATTGGTTTGTGTAATTTAAATGTATTTCATAATTTCATACTTTGATTTTTTTTCCAGGAACATATTACCAATAAAGGTTTCTTCAACTTTCGAGGGAAATCGAAGATGTTTAGTCATGCCAGTTCTTGTACTATTACATTGAAAGAGTATTTTTTTTGTATATAGTTGCAATTTACCTTGGTAAGTCTGTTACTGTGGCGAAACTTTACCGCATGTACGATTCAGAAAAATATGTTCAAGTTTCAGATCGTACAAAAGTCATATGGTAATTCTGAGTTCAAATGAAGCCCAATATTCAAATCGGGTCTGCAGATAACAATCTGTACATTTGTTTTTTTTAATAACAGTTTTAAGTGCTAAGTAACTAAAAATGCTGTTTGTGAATCAGCAAAAGTATAAGTTAAATTAAATTCAGGTGAATATTAGGTCATTTTAATTGAAATTATATTTTCAATCTTCAAATTTTTAAAGTCATTCTATTGTATTATTAGGAAATAAATAACATACGCTGTGAAGAATATGCCTTATTTTAAAAATAAGGTTGTATAAATAATTTTTAACTAATTAAATATATTTGATTCCCACCTTTACTGTTTTAATATAATTATTTATTTATTTGTTTACTTATAACGTTTTATGTTATGTTTATTGTACGTCTTTTGAGACATCTGTTATTATTTTTAATTAATTTATTTAAAATAAATGTAGAAGAAATTATTTATTATAATTTATTGAATTAATAATCTACTTGTAATCTCAGGGTATCTGAATCAGTTAAGATATTGTACATAATATTTATTTTCTGTTAAATCTGTATATACTGTTAAATAAATTATTTTATTAATATTTTGTTTTTTTTAATTTCTTAAGTCTACCTCCAGGATATTATATAAAACTAATTGTTCAACAATTTTTTATTTGCTTGTGTTTGATTTGGTCAACCTAGACCACTAGAAACGTCAATTATTTTTTTGTATTTTTCTGCCCAAAATCTTTTCATTCTTTCCTTCTGCACTATTTTTCTTTCATTAGTCTAAGTTTTTCTGACATCTTTTATCTCAAATTTCATTTCTAAAATTAACCCTATTAGTTACTAAATCCTTAGTAATTTATTCATTTTCATTCTGCTACATAATGGCAACCACATGCTGTGTATACAGAGATCGACGCTGTTTTAGGAGTCAGTAAGTAAGGTTTGCTGGCACGGCTAACTAACCATAAAAATAGATATCTGTCTTATTTGACATTATCAGTACCTAGGCATTAACTGGCATTTAACAGTGACAATTATTTAATCATCTCCCACTAGTGCCTTTTTCCAGCCTTGGACCTTCAAACTACAATGTAATTATATTGAGGAATAGGGCTCACCATCACACACCGTTGTGATTTTATGATGGAATAGCAATTCTGACTCTTCTGTGCAGCAGCAAACCTATGGCTCTTACAGGGAGAAGGAAATGGAAATTGAAAGCTGCATAGATTAATTTTTACAGAGCATCAAGGGTTGTATGATGGATGACTAAATTCCAAATTGCAATAAGGAGAGAGTTGCTGACTATTAGTGTAAATGAGGGAATCAGTTATTATTGCAGTAAATGGATGGAGCATCTTCAAAAAATGACAGGAGATAGAATTCCAGAACAGGTTCTGGGGTATCGGCCTAAAAAAAGAAGAAGCTTGGGATGACTTCTACAATGCTGGGAATAGTACAATAACTTATTTCTTTCATGAAATCAAACAAAACATTTTGATACCAGAATAGGCTACATGGTTTATGCCATGAACAAAAAATAGGAATTTGATTCTGTAAGATTAAGCTAAAGCTATGATTAGAAGTGATTCATAACACAAAAATTTAATTTGCAAATGTAAATAATTTGATAGCTTACACATTTCAACTATGTAACAATTACAAAATCTATCAACTGAATTTAGCGGGCAAAATTAAAGTTCAGTAACAAAATAGAATAACACTTTGTGTTCGTAATAATAATAATAATAATAGATAATACAATTTTAATTTCACTTTGACAAATTATTTGAAATTTCTTTTCTTGAGAAAATTGTTCAGAGCAGGTAAGGAATTAATTACAGTTTGGTTTCATTGATATGCTAGTTATCTGTACCAAGATTTAAATGTAAGTCTGGGAATTTTTGAATAGAGTGGCCCCAGGTGTGTGTTTGGCTGCTGGAATTTTCTTGAACTCACTTTTATACACAGATGATTTAGTGATCATTCAGGAATCGGAGGGTGATCTTCCAGTGTCAATATTTCTGCTAAAAAAGTTTTGTGAAGAGTACTCTCTGATTATTTCTATCGATAAGACAAGAGTAATGGCTTTTAGGGGTAAGTTACCTATTCGGATGAAGATAGTAATGGAGAACAGTGTTGAAGCAGGTTTCACATTTTAAGTACTTGGCTTGTGATATGATATATGAAGGGGGATGTGATGTAATGACATTTCAACATGTTTAATGTTATATAAATAGAACATTAGCAAGGGTCCGGAAAGAAATGCAGTTGAGGCTATATGGTGTAATTGCACTGCCTTTTTTGTTGTATGGTAGTGGTAGTGAAACATGGGTCCTACGGATATCTGATGGTAGTAAGTTGGAAGCAGCTGAAATGAGTATTTTGAGATTGGTGAGAGGAGCAACACTTAGGGATCACGTCAAGAGAGAGAGGCTGTGAGGCTGAAGACTGAATGATATAGGGGAGGTGGTTACAACAATTACGCTGCATGCCAGAGGATTGGTATCGCTACTGTCCACTAGGAGTGCAGTCTTTGGGTAGACCATGAAGAAAATGTATAGAAGCCGGAACAGGCAATATGGCTAATCCATAAATGAGGAAGAAGAAGAATTGTTAAAGAATCAATAAATTAATTGTAAACTTTTTGTGTTTGAATAAATTGAAATATGTAACAGAAGTATTTGGTGTACATAGGCGTAGTACCCATTCCTTTCATCTATTCTGGAATAGACAGTGGGTTGGAAAAGTGTTTTTTTTTGTATTTTATTACTGAATTTACATTTAAGGTATGCCATCACTGGTAATTTGCTCTCGCACTATCGTTGCTGTAATAAATGAGTTGACAAAATTTGTACTAGAATCTGTGCCTCATGTCCTGCATTTTACCAGTTTGTTTACATTGTAGCTTTTGTACAAGCCTAAATCTTACTATCAATTTTTGGCTGACCTGTTCTGCTACTTAATTATTTATTTGGCTTTGATTGAGAAGTTTTGCTCAAGCATTAATGATATTTTACTTGTAGTAGCATTAACATTAGTTGCCATTGGGCAACTTAAGAGACAGTTGTATTTGATTATTTCAGTTGTAATCGATAGTTGTAAGTTGTGTTTGACAGTTGTACCTGTTAGATGAATGTACTACAGTAGATTCATCAATTAAATAGTTTTTAATGCAATAGATAAAATATATAACTGAATGAAACCCGGTGGTTTTAATGGTAATTAATCATTTTAAATTATGTAATAGAATTTATTCAGAATAAATGAAAGATTATGTCTGACCTGTTGGTGTATTGGTCAGCACATTTGGCTTCTGTAGCAGGGGTGGTAGTTTTGATTCCCAGTCAGTTTGAAAATTTTCATCTTTCATTTTAACCCTTTAAGTATTCCATTTACATACTGAACAGTCGGAGATAAAACAAGAACAACTAAAGTAAAAGTAAATGTTATAGTCAATATGCTAATTTAAATAAAACGACAGGTGACCAAGCTACCACACAAGTCTGTTAAATCCAAAGTAACACATGACTTCAACTTCTGCTAAGCTTTCTTTTTATGTGAAATAATTAATGACTACTCCGAAAAGCTTAAGTACGGTGATAATATGGCCAGCTGGCTCTAGTTGCCTCTGTTTGGTACTTTATCATAATATGATAATGCGCTATTAAATTTACAAGACCTTTAGTACAAATTCAGAAATGTCAGAAGGAAATAAACGATTAACCCATATATTTTAAATAGTTAATTAATTAATCTAATTACATTAGGCATTCTTGGAGAATAATCTCTCTTTGTTGCTAATGTCAGCAAGTGACATCAAAAATAATACCTACTGAAAAATATTGTTTAAGTGGAATAATTCAGATTTCTCTTTAACAAATTAAAAAATAAGAGTGAATGATTCTGAGAAAAAATTTAGAACTGGGAAGTAAGGTGGGGGTTATGGAATACAATTAATAATGGACTTTATAAAAGGTTTCAGAAAATGGCAGTATGATTCAAGTAAACAAAGTTTTGTTTTCTATGGCCATAAGAGATAAACAGAAGAGAGAATAACTATGGTCATATGAATATGAGTGAAAATAGGGAGACCTTAAATCTACTGGTATAGAGAAGGAAAAAATGGTTCTCAAAGGAAGGTTATCAACCAAGAGCTTTTGATTAGGAAGAAAAAGAATAAAAGGATAAAACTAATGAAATAAAAGTGCTCTAATAAAGCACCTACGAGAGAAGAAAAGTCAGTGCTTGGACTGAGAGAGAAAAGAACTTGGCAAGTGAATAAAGAAATATTAGACTAACAAAAAAGAATAACAATGAAAAGAAGAAAATGCACAATAATTGATTTTTTTTCTGCAGGTCCCAAAGCTTGTGCCAAATTGATTAAAAATAAAACAGTGAAAATTTAATTTAAAGTAGTATATATATTATTGAGAAATAGTGATTAATAAATTAAAAAGATGACACATGACAATACATTTTTACCACATCACTATTGGCTTTTGAGGCTGGCATGCTGATGCTTACAAGCAAGGAGCAGATTTTTGAAGGAGACAAGAAGTAAAAGCCTTTTACAGTGTATAGTAAATAATTCTAAAAAAACTTGGTGTGAAACACTCACAGGACTTTCTCTTGCCAATGCAAATAATTAACAATACAACCTAACATTAGTAATAAAACATTAAAAAAATGAAAATCAACCTAAGTTTGGCTTAAAAATATGGAAATCACTCTTTCATGCTAAACTAGGTTCTGTAGACAAAAATGCTCTTAATAAAAGTTGTAGATCTGTTAGTTTTCTATAATTTGATTATATACACTTTTGTTGTAAAATGCATACCAAGGCCGAAATCTTAAAAAAATCGATTTTTCACTTGTTTTTGTGAGAAAAAATAGGAAATCGCTAATTACCGCTAAACTAGGCATTAAACGAAAAAATGTTTGAAATAAAAGTTGTAGAAGAGTTTTAAATTCTCTACAACTTTTGCCATATACATTTTTGGGGTAAAATGCATATTAACGTCACAATCTTAAAAAATCATTTTTTTTTGAGAAAACAGCCTCACCAAGAATTTCAGCAGACATGGCGCCTACCCTATCTTGTAAAGCATAAAAATGTAGTAAATGAGGCGATTTTAAAAAAAATTGTAGGACCAGTTTTTGAGAAAATTGCAAAAAAAGTGAAAAATTACACGAATAAACTACTACTTCTGGTTGACCGATTTTGATGAAAATACTCGTGTTGGGTCCAGTAGTGGTATGTACTCGTAACTTAAGTTTCAAGTTTCAAGTTTGTATGATGTTCCATTCTTGAGATATTCTGTTCACGCACACACACACACACACACACACACACACACACACACACACACACACACACACACACACACACACACACACACACACACACATACACAGACTAATCGCTAAAAACATGTTGTTTGGGTTCAAGGGGTCTGAAAATGCATAAATCCGGTGAAAACTTGATTTCGAAAAATTGACATCAAAACAATACTTTCCTTCCCTATTTTCATGTAAGGCAAGAGAAAGTTAACAATAAGTATTTAAATATTAGAATAAAAGTTTGCAGCATTTTATATGAATTATTTTTACACTTTAAATTTTTAGTGCTCATAAAATAATATAAAAATGTTATAATGCTGATAAAAAACTATTGTATAACATAATATTTTATATAACTTGTATCTGTATAAACAACAATAAGAAATGAGTAATAATGGACATAAAAATTAAATTGTAAACATTTTAGAGGAATAGGGAGTATAATAATATTTGTATAAATAACAATGAAGATTATATTACTGTCGACTGTTATTTGCTACATCACATTAAATTATTTTCATAAAATTAGTATTACTGAGACATTTATTGCTTCAATTTAAGATTTATAAAATATAAAAATATCAGACATTTTAAACACACAGTTGTTTAATGTATTTTATTAATTTTCTTGTTGCTTGTCTGTTATGGAGCTGGATTATTCTTTAATGAGCACGTTTATTAACTTGTGGAGCTAGAAGATAAACTCTTTACTGAAAACATATTTTGATTACCAACATGCTATTTCTAATGTAGTTAATTGAAATTTTACTATGGTCTTTCTAACTTAAAGTTTACCAAACTTTATTTCTGAGATAAATAAGAAACTTCATAATTTTCTTTCCTAAAGAATAATTTAAAAAATGGCTTATGTTTTTCAATCTTTAAGATACCTATATTTCTGGTTTTTACTGAAATGTGAGCTGCCAAAAATTTTGTGCCCTCTTTCAGAAATTAGTTCCTGCACCTTAATGACCATGATTTTGGCCATGTTTCATGTACTGGAAGCACTGGTTTAACTGGCTAAATGTTTTTAAGCAACAACTCTTCCTCTCTCTCCCATCATCTTTTTTACCCTCTTCTTACACCCTCGATTGACTGCTCCCTTCTTTCACATTTTTTTTTAACTCTCAGGGTTTTCAATTAGCAAAGAGACATCATAATAATTGGCCGTAATTGGCCATCTGTTCACAGATATCAATGGTGAATATTGGTACACATAAAATTACTAATTAATTAAAAGATGAGATAAGTATACAAATATCAGACAATACAGACAAATGACAACTAATTTAATTTTATGATTAATTGTCACCACCCATTCTTGCTCACCCAATAATTCTTTTGAGGCTTAATATCATTATAAAACCATCAGCAAAGTGTATAAAGACATATTAGATTTGCTTGCAGGACTTTAGTTTCATTAAATAATGGTTTGATTCTAGACTTATGCCTTTCATTTTAACCACACACATTTAAGTGACTTGAGCCAACGTAGGAAAAATATTTTATGTCTTGAATGAAGAAACATTCTTTCCTTAGTTGTCATATTTGCACAAATGTATGGAAGCAGGTGAATAGGGTGGAGTACATCTGATAATATTGTAACATTTATTCCAGATTCTTTCAGGATTTGGTAACAATAAAATGACAAACAAACTTCTTTTGAAACTTACAACCACTTTTTGTTAAAAAATAATAAATTACTATAAATTATTAAGCTTACAATTTAATTTCTTCTTCTTCTTCTTCTTCTTCTTCTTCTTGCATTTCCTATTTTTTCCTGGTATTGGCGACCATTTTGGCTATCATACCTTTATTGACCACAGCACTGAATAACTTTGTGGTATTTATGAAAAACCACTTTCAGAGATTTCTCAGCCACAAGATTCTTCTTTCAAACCCATCCTCCCAAGCACCTTTCCTTGTAGTATTACTTGCAGTAGTTTGTATCTGCAATCTTTTAGCATAATGTACCATAGTTATTGAGGTTTTATGGTGTTTAGTAGTTCAGTCTGTTTTTTCATCCATTTCAAGGTCTCATCATTAATGACACAAACCATACATGACACTCTCAAAATTCTATGGTAGAGCCATATCTCAAAGGGTTCCAATTTTATACTTGCTGCCTATGTTATGGTCAAGACAATGTTATGGTACTAGATTCTACACTGTACAACAAAACAGAAAACATAGAAGTGTAATAGTCATAGCTTGGTATTTGTTGTCAGATAAATGGCTCCTAAAAATTACACTCAACTTATTAAACACTGCTCTAGCTATTTTTATATGGATTCTAATTTCCTGCAAATGATCCCATTGATCATTTGTTGTGGTGATGTGGCATGAGTGCCTATTTACACACACTTTTTATATTTTCCTAGTTTATTTGGAGCTTGACATTACTTGTTCTATTTTTGCTGATAGCCATAAGTTTTGTCTTCTTGATGTTTATATCAAGGGTATATTTCTGACTGCTAACATCAATATTATTATTTATGTAAGTCATTTAACACTATCTTCATGTAAGAGTTTAAAAAACTTGGCTTGAAAGATATGAGAATCCGCTGTTTTTTCTTCTTTCAAATATATATAAAAACTGTGGAAAGCTCAACTTACTTTTCAGCAGCTGCTTGGCAACTAATTTTCTTATTACTTATTTTGCTGATTGTCCTCTCCAGCGATTTCTTTATATAATTTCCATATGGTCAAGCACCTTTTTGACGCACATAAACTCTGTGCATGGTGTCGATGAGTCTGAAAAAAAGGTACTAGGTTAGAATTACAACTTTTACCTACTGGTTCATTACTACCATGTAAGAATTGAATATACCAATGAGTTTAGTGGCAAAAATGTAAGAAAAATTTACTTTAGTACAAATTTTATAATTTTCATTACTAATAAATAATAAAATATAATATGAAAAACATAATGCCTTCAAATGAAAAACTTTTGAGTGGTCAGTTGTAAACAAATGGCGTAAAGTCTATGTGCGAAAAATAATTCAAAATTTTATTTTTAATGAGAACTAAACTATAAATTACATGAATTGTTCACAAAAAATATAATAGTGGGAAAACTTACCCTATCTGATGTCTTGTGCTTCAAAATAATTTGATTCATTTAAGGTAATAAGTACCAGGTATCCATGTTTACTTTTATAGAAATGTGTCATACACTGAGAGGTGTATGGTGATAAATTATTTTTCTGATTGTGCCTCATGAGCATCTTCCATGTGTTAGCACATCTGGATTTTTACTGCAAGTGTTTTCAATCTCTTGATTTACTGCTCATGTAATGATGGGTTGATGATCATCATCATAATCATCATCATCATTTTTGTCCAGGATTAGGCTCAATGGCCTGTTTCGGCATCCATCTCATTTTAGGTCTTCCCAAGCCTCGCTTCCCTCTATATTTCCATGCTCGCAGAGGAAGTCTGTGAGCTGGCATGCGAAGTAAATGGTTGGATCAGTTTCTCTTATGTATTCTTAAGAATTCATTCATAAGAATATATTATGGGTTGATATCTTCTTAATCTATTCAAATGAATCCTGTGTGTTTCACCTGGTTGCCAATTTACAGCAGTTTGATTGATTGTGAAAGAACCTTACTCTAATGATAACATGAAAAACAAGTGAAACTTAACAGAAGATGAACTTTATTTCTAGTCTATATGATTTTTGAGAGTTAGCAAAATAATGTTAGGGTATTTCCAGAAAAGCCTTCAAATTTCAGAGGAAATAAAATAAAAATTTGTGCTTATCCAAATAAATAAAATTGTAAAATTTAAATTTAGCTATAAGAAAAATCTTTACAATGAAAAATGTAGTTCTTCCTGATTTATACCTCAATTTGTTGACAACTTTCCCATGAGTTTCATACAATTCTAAATCAGTACCTATTCTTCAAAAGTTCTAATCCGTTAATGGCCTTAGCCACTCTATTCTTTGATTTACCTCTTACACTCCATACTAAATTCTTCAATGAAATTTGTCTTTAACTACTATTTGCCTGATTAGCTATTTTAATACTGCTTTTTAAACTTCTCAACTTCTGAGTTGTTAGTTGCGCACAGATAACATTCAACTGTTACCTAGATTAGTGGCCAGAGAAAAATACAACCAAATTAATCAGTGGTAAAGAAGTGAGTATAGTATTCAAAATGTAAACACATGCTAATGTTCACTGGTTTTAACAATGGGCAAAGTTATGTAACAATTAACCCCAAAACAGAGCATGGTTCGAGGAAGAGTAAAGCACTGAACTGCTCACAAGAAGCTTAGAAGTATTACTGTATTAAAAGCAGACATAAACATAATGTACCTTTTAACTGTTATCAACATGATTTGCTACTGGTCCCTGCCTGTGCTATTTAGATGCCGCCAGTCATGGTAGACTCATTGTCTCAACCATATTATGCTCATATGATTTATTTAAACTAGTTGTTAAGTTAAGTGGAATGAACGATGTAATATGTTAGAAAAAAAATTCATTATTTAGGAAAAGTA
The DNA here is from genome assembly GCA_035578175.1 of Catonia carolina. NCBI lineage: Eukaryota > Metazoa > Arthropoda > Insecta > Hemiptera > Achilidae > Catonia > Catonia carolina. The sequence goes on along the minus strand of JAQMRL010000001.1, from coordinate 138,804,776 downwards.
CAATACTGTATACAAGTTCGCTCCCAAAAATCTTTGAAGCATTCATTTAGTTTCATTTTTGTGCACCATAAAACTTATTCAAAGAAAAAAATATTTTATAGGAGTCTTTTGTTCAAGTAGCTGTTGAAAGCATTATGATTATTACTTTTTTGTGGTGGCATCTCTCAGAAATTTTTGTTAATGATTGGCATCATATAATTTTAAGTACTCTTCGTTCTGCAATGACTGTACTTTTAATGGAACACTAAGTATTTTTGGAATCAGAAGATGGGTGACAAATATTGTCATAAATTAGTGCACCAGATCTATTTCTGATTTTAAAAACCACTGGTTAAGACTACCCACTATTATGGAATGAAGATTTTTTTATATGCGATTCTGAGTTCTGAAAATATTTGGCTGATTGGTAATATTTTCAAATTCTTTTGCAGCATGTTTGTAGATGCATAAATCTTGTACTGTAGGAGTGTGTAATGCACCTTATGGTAAATTAATCAATATTTTCTTGACCCTCACTGTTATAAATTTTTCGACGTAGTCAATAGGTAAAAGGTGGATGTTACTCTCAGTGTGTTACTTTAATTGCCCATATTAATTTTTAGCTTTGAAAGGCAAGATGGGCTGTTGAATAGTTTCTTTTTGAAAAAATGGAAGACTAAGATTGAATGGTGTGATATTAGCAACACCACTTTTGAGAAAGTTTTTAGTTTTTTTTAAATGTACAATTTGATATAATATTTTACATGAACTCTGAAAAATCTCTGCAATGAGTTTTCATTTAGGTATCAAATTAAGTTATGTCTTAACATAGGCAACATTGAGTCATTAAGATCCTGTATTACTAATTTAATGCAGGCCTGTAGATTTAATCAGTTTATTGTCTTTTTGTTTACTTCTGTGTTAATAGTAATATCAAACAGTCTTTTTTACTTTATACTTTAATATTTACTTTGAGATTGTTCAGTAAAGGTCTATTCTCATGATGATAGTACTAGCTGGTAGTTGACTAGCAACTAGGAAAATAGTGTAATGGGAATAAACAACTAGCAGCTAGTTTAGTTAAAGCGCTAGTGAGTACTAGCTAGTGACTTTGAACATGTTTGATTTTACTAGCGCTAGTAGGGGAGAAAAGGTCACGTGAATAGTACCTACTAGTAAACTAGCTCAGAGTGAACATTTGGAAATGTTGCTAGTTGCTAGCAAGCTGTACTTTGTACAGCAAAACAGAACCCATCTCATGTTTGTCTTCAGAGCACTGGCATTAATTAACTAGCACTGTGGGAACTGCCACCTACACGCTAGTAGGTCCTATTAGTAGTAGCAGCTAGTAAACTAGTATGATGAGAATAGCCCATAAGAGACAGCATGTTGTTCCTACCAACATATTTTCATCCTGAAGACTAATGTGTATTACAGTCCATATTAAAAGCAGAATAATTCGTTTGTGTATAAGTTTGATTTATATAGATTATTAAAATATTGGTCATTAATTGCTTTTAAAGCAATAATGGACAGAGGACAACGCCTTGAAATATTACAATAATAGTAACAATTTTATTCACCAACATTAAAAGCAAAAGTTTCGTGACATGTCAAAATATAACTCAATTGGATAAATTAAGTACATTAGTTTAACAAACATGCTCAAAACCCAAATATAATGTACAAATATAATGTATAATATAATATAATGTGTGTTATAAACCCAAATATAATGGACCAAACATGCTCATTAACCCGCCTCATGGGGAATCAGAGCTCCCTTCTCTGATACCCACATGAGGAATTCTTACCTGGCGCGTCCAAGTCGCGGGGGTGGGCACCTCTCACTCAGGTAGGCCGGAGTGAATAGGTGGCCAAGTTCAGGTAGGGACCCAGTTCTGTGGGGTATAACACGGGCCCCTGCCCAGGGATACGGGTGAAGACCACAACGGCAGACATGGCGAAGGAGAGTGTCTCCAGAACGGCTTGAATGGCGGAAGTGGCAGCCCAGATTTTAGGGTTAGTATAAAGTCACCATTGCATGTGTCTGTATGCGAACACCGATTGATTGCCGGTATAAGCAATCTTCCATTTACTGACCAACGGCTTAGGGCGGACGAGTTGGTAAATGGTAGGGCACCCTTTTGTCCTAGGGTTAAGAAATTGGCCCTGAAGGCAGATGAACCAATGAAGTGGTCAAAGGCATAAGGATACGGAAGGGAACGGAAAACCACCGTATTAAAGGTCTCAAATGACATTCCTAGAAAATCAAAATGGCATTTACAAAAACTCATAGATACCTTACTGATCATGGGAGTCGGAAACCAAGGTCCGGCAGGGGAGGTACACTTGAAGAATATGAGGCCTCTCAGGTCGTCAGCAAGCGAAATCCTCATAAGCAGAAAGGAACCAGGAAAACCATTGGTTTAGAAAAAATAGAAAAAGGACGAACCCTAAGACTGGCCACATGGAACGTGAAGAGTTTATATCAACCGGGTAAGCTAGATAACCTAATAGCTGAAATGGATTGCCTTAAGATAAATATACTCGGTATCAGCGATGTTCAATGGCCGGATTCAGGAAAACTAGCCACAAACAATGGCATGATGTATTATGTTGGTAACAATGATCCAAGACATCGATATGGAGTTGCCATACTTGTGGACCAAGAGACAAATAAATCGGTTGTTGGTTTTACCCCCTACTCGGAGAGATTAATGATGATCCAGCTACAGACATTCTCTAAAAAGATAAACGTTGTCCAAATATACGCACCTACTGCCGACAAAGATGAGACAGAGATAGAAAGGTTCTATATGCAATTGAACGAAATCATAAGATCCACAAAAAAAGATGACATATTGTTGGTAATGGGTGTTTTCAACGCCAAGATTGGAAGCGGAAAAGTGGATGGATGTGTGGGGGAGTTTGGCTTGGGAGAAAGAAATGAGAGGGGGGGCAGACTTGTCGAATTCTGCCAAAGTGAGGAGCTGGTAGTAATGAATACAATATTTAAATTGCCTAACAGAAGACTTTATACTTGGAAATCACCTGCGGATGCAGAGGATCACATTGTTAGAAATCAGATAGACTACATTTTAATAAAATCCAGATATAAAAACATGATAAAGTCTGTGAGAACATACCCCGGAGCTGACATAAATTCAGATCATAATCCATTAGTAAGTGTTATGCAGATAAAATTGAAGAAGATTCGAAAACAATTAAATATACCACGGTTCGATGTCTCAAGGATAAAAGAAGAACCTATACGCCAGAGTTTGGAAAAAGAAATAAATGGTAACTTAAAGGAAAGAAAACAAGATGTGATGAAGGCGACAGATGTTGATGACAAATGGAGCATTATACAGAAGACCTTGGTAGAGACAGGCAAGAAGATATTGCAGACACAAATAAGAAAAAAACAGAGATGGATGACTTCAGAAATCCTAGAGCTAATGGGGGAAAGAAGGAAGTATAAAGGCAAGAATAAGGCAGAATACAAGGAAACACAGAGATTGATAAGAGAGAAAATAAAACAGGCAAAATCCACCTGGCTTACAAATCAGTGCAGTGAAATAGAGGAATATGCTAAAAAGTATGATAGCTTCAACATGCATAAGAAAATAAAGGAAATGACAAATACACAGAGAAAAAGGAAAGATGGTCTTCTTAAAGACAATAATGGAAAAATTATTATAGAGGTCAAAGAGAAATTGAATAAGTGGAAGACATACATAACAGACCTGTTTGAGGATAATCGTCAAGAACCGGAAGAAATTGACAGTGAAACGGGACCGGAGATCATGATGGAGGAAATCAAACAGGCAATACGAAATGCAAAAAACGGAAAAGCTGTAGGCCCAGACGAAATACCTGCGGAATTATTGAAATGCCTGGATGATGAAACTCTACATATACTGCTGGATCTGTTTAATGAAGTCTATAAAACCGGACAAATACCACAGGAATGGCTGGTTTCTACCTTTGTAGCAATACCAAAGACAATATATGCCAAAGATTGTTCTGACTATAGGACAATATCACTAATAAGCCATACCCTTAAAATATTTCTGAAGGTAATTCATGGAAGATTATATAGAAAACTAGAAGATGATATGGACGATACTCAATTTGGGTTCCGCAGAGGACTGGGAACAAGAGAGGCATTGTTTGCTTTTAATGTCCTTTCTCAAAGATGCTTAGATATGAACATCGATATATATGCCTGTTTCATTGATTTTGAAAAAGCATTTGACAGGGTCCGACATGAAAAACTAATAGAATTATTGAAAAACAAAAATATAGACAGACGAGATTTGCGAATCATCATCAATCTGTATTGGAATCAAAAGGCCAATATAAAGGTCGAAGAACAAAAGTCCGAGAATATTGATGTAAAGAGAGGAGTAAGACAGGGTTGTGTTTTGTCGCCACTACTGTTCAACATGTATAGTGAAGCCATATTTCAAGAAGCCACAACAGAACTGAGTGATGGAATCTCTGTGGGTGGAAGGATAGTAAATAACATAAGATTCGCTGATGACACTGTTGTGATGGCAGACACCCTGGAATCGCTGCAAGAGTTGGTGAATAGAATTAACGATCATTGCATTGGATATGGACTTAGAATAAATGAGAAAAAGACTAAATTTATGATTGTCTCGAAAGCAGAACATGGAAATGAAACATTAACAATAGAGCAAACCCAAATAGAAAAAGTAGAGACATACAAATATCTGGGAACCTGGGTTGATGGCAAGAATGACCAAAGTAAAGAAATTAAAGTACGAATTGAAACTGCAAGGCAAGCATTCATAAAATTGAAGACAATGCTAACAAACAAAGACCTTCAGTTGCCTCTCAGATTGAGGGCTCTAAGATGTTATGTATTTTCTATCGTACTATATGGAATGGAAGCTTGGACATTGAAGAAACAACACATAAAGAAGATAGAAGCGTTCGAAATGTGGTGTTACAGGAGAATATTGAAAATTCAGTGGGTCAAAAAGGTTACCAATGTTGAGGTGCTCCGACGTTTAAATAAGGAGTTAGAAGTTATGAAAAGTATAAAAACAGGAAAACTAGAATATTTGGGTCACATAACCAGAGGAGAAAAATATGAGTTGCTGAGAATTATTATGCAGGGAAGGATCCGAGGAAGAAGAGGCGTAGGAAGAAGACGCATCTCCTGGCTGCGGAATCTTAGAGAATGGTTCAACTGTAGTTCATTGCAACTATTCAGAGCGGCAGCCAGCAAAGTGACCATAGCCATTATGATATCCAACCTCCGATAGGAGATGGAACTTTAAGAAGAAGAAGTTTAACAAAACAATATAGAAGTAATCAAGTGCAATAACACTAAAGGTCTATTCACTGAATATTGAGAATAAGCATTGAACACATATTTCTTCCAATGACTTTGGTACTGTTCATGCGATTGACTGACTGCTGGCATATCAGTTCACTTGCAGAATTTTTGACAGCATTTAGTTGATGTAGGCCTTCAATGTTTCTGATTAGTTGCATAAATTCCAATCACTAGAAGCTGCACTTCATTAGATTAGATGTGGCTTTCTTCATAATGATTGATATTCTCTTTTATGATAACTGCACTTCCCCCTCTGGCATGATTATCTGGATGGATTGCTTGGTAAACCTAGTAACCTTTTATACTTAAATATGAATGTTTAGTTAAAGGTGTCTCAGAGACAAGACATACGAGGTGTGGCTATTAAATAACGAAACTGACGTTGTAAAATATTTTATTTTAATTTTATACATAATCACTTATTGTCACCTTCAATATACACTGCTTCTCTATCTCGACAACGCTCCATGCCAATTTTCCATTGTTGGAAACAGTGCTGGAAGTCATCTTCTGTCAGCTCCTTCAGAACACGTGCTGCTTTCTCTTTTACAGCTTCCACAGACTCAAATCGTGTCCCTTTTAATGCAAATTTCAGCTTAGGGAACAAGTAGAAGATAATAACATGTGATGAAATGTGGTTTTTTACTTATGATTCGGAAACGAAGCGCCAATCCATGCACTGGAAGAGCCGAACTTCACCGAGAGCCAAAAAAGCTCGAAGGAGCAAGTCAAAATTTAAAGCAATGATGATTTTTTTTTATATTCATTGGATTGTGTACCTTCACTGAGTTCCTAAAGGTCAAACTATTAATCAATATTACTAACTTGAGGTACTTTCTGAACTACGTCAAAGAGTAAGGAAACAACGCCTCGAAATGTGAAAGGACAAATCATGGGTTCTCTACCAAGACAATGCGCCAGCTCATTCCCCGCTATCTGTCAAGAGGTTTCTAGCCAAGTACAGCATCTCAGTATTAGAACATCCACCTTATTCACCAGATCTTGCACCATGTAACTTCTACCTGTTCCCTAAGGTGAAATCTGCATTAAAAGGGACAAGATTTGAGTCTGTGGAAGCTGTAAAAGAGAAAGCGGCACGTGTCCTGAAGGAGCTGACAGAAGATGACTTCCAGCACTATTTCCAACAATGGAAAATTCACATGGAGCATTGTAGGGATAGAGAAGAAATGTATATTGAAGGTGACAATAAGTGATTATGTATAAAAAAAATAAAATTTTTTACAATGTCAGTCTCGTTTTTTATTTGTCACACCTCGTACATCAATGTTTGTGAGTTTTTAGAAATATTTTCTATTCGTACTTTTTATTTTAAATGCCATTTGCATTCCAAGTAGTTATTCTAACCTCCTTCTGATTCATTTCTATATATATATATATATATATATATATATATAATGTATACTTGTTTTTAACTAGTACCAGTTGTATTTCTGACTTCCAATCTATCAAGCCTACCAGAGAACTCATTAATTTTATTTAATATATCTGCAACAACTCCATCATATTTGATTGTGGTTGTTGTTTTTGTTGTTGTAAATTGACATTCTTTGCTTTAGTCATTTCAGCTAATGAAACATTACTTTGTATTGGTCTTGATACAAAGGTTTTCTGTTGTGGGTTGTGTGATATCTTGGTTTTGTTCAAGTTATCTCTTGTTTTTTTTAGCTCCTTCGCCACTAGGCATCCTTCATAGTTTGTAGGATGAGCCTCAGCACAGTTGAGGCATTTCAGTGGATCACTTCTTGATTTTGTGCATTCCTTAGTTAGGTGCTTGCTGGCACATTTGACTTATATCACTTCATGTTGACAATATAGTTGGGTATCGCCATAACACTAACACCTTTTGAACTGTAAAATAAACCTGTTGCTTCTGAGAGTCTCAATTATAACTTTCATTTGCAGCACATGCATTATAACTTGTGTATTTTCTTTATATCTGTGTTTTTGAAGGAAAGCATAATAGGAGGAAGTCGAGTAGTATGCTCTCTGTATGACATTAATTTTTAGTTCATTATTACTCATTAAGCTTGATTTAAACTTTATATTATTTGCCCGTAGGATTTTGCTAACTTTGTTATAGTCCAATACATTGCTTAAAATTACTGGTGGAGGCTTAATTTTGGCTTTTGTTTCTTTAATTGAGGTGAGTTTAGGAATGGTGCTGATCCCCTTCTTCTTGGATGATTTTGCAGTCCTCTCTCCTAATTTACTTTGTGGAGATAGAGTGGTGAAGCACGAGCCTCCTCTTTTTTGTTTGATGTTTTTTTTTGGATGATCCATTCAAATTCTTTTTGTAACTACTCTTTGTCTGTAGAGTAGTCCTGACCTCGTTTAAACTTGTCACAGAAATGGACTCCGTAACTGGATTGCTGGTTGTTTTCATGGCATATAACTTCTAACTTTCAAAACTTCTAACCTTTTATAATGCAAAACCTAGGTCGGCACCTATTATTATTTCACTAAAACTATACACTAAGCTGTTCTAACACACTAACACTACTCTGTGATGTTAACTGCACTGCTGCTAAACACTGAATGAAGGGTCATAAATGATTTCTGGAAAATTGAGTGGTTTGAGTCTCACAACAACAAGCTAAAAAATTTAAAGGATGCAAAGCTGTGAGCACATCACTTAGCGTCAATCGAAGGGAGGAAGTCATCATACCACTTCTGATTGTACATACCAGATTGACCCATGTACCTGTTTTTGATGTTGATGCACTGCGAATAGTTTTTTGTTATTTTAACTAGACATAAGAATGTCTGTCTTTTTGTTTGTATGCCGAAAGGTACATTTTTAAAGGCTTGTGTTTATATGATCATAATCTGTAATTAGATCAAAAGATAGTAATTGTATATTTTGTTTAAATAAGGGCTGTTTTTTATATTTCGACTTCTAATTAATTTAGTGAGTGTTTTGAAACTTATTAAACAATTGAATTTAACTTAACCCTTTAGCGGGCATGGTGTAATAATTTACCTCTATGAAAATAAATACATTACTCACCCACCGTGAGTTGTAAATGAGCAGTTGTATTAGGACATCAAATAAGATCGACAGGGAAACATTGTGCAAGAGTTATTATCACTGGCAATGACAGTAAACATATTAGCTTTTACTTTGTCTTGCGTGGTATAATAATTTACCATTGCCTGCTAAGGAGTACTGTTGTTTGGTCAAGTTGCCTGTATCTCCTAGAAGTTTTGAAGTATCAACTTATATTAACTTATACAATGTTCTAAGGTATGTATCTTGAAACTAAGATTGTGTTTTTTATAAGGTAGTAGAAAAAAGTGATGTTTGTACTTTTTGGGGAGTGTTTTGAAATGAAAATTGTATGTAAAATTACATAACATATTGTTTTTAAGTTTTTCGTATAACTGTAAATTCATAATGACCATTAGAACAATAGTTATGCAAATTTATTAACCACACTTTTCACGAATGTAATTTACTTTTAACATAAAGGTAGCGCTTAGATGTTATTTATAAATTTTCTGTACATTGACACCAAAAGATGACTTTGGTAAATAGTTCTACCACTGCCCTCCAAGGTACTAAACTGATGGAGAAATAATTTTATTGTAACTTTTTGCAGTTTAATATTTTAAATTAGATTCTGAGAATAGTAACTTTTATTTTTTATTTTACGCAATATCAGTTTATTTTTTTTTGTAAAATTATAAATTTTTGCCAAAAGTAGTATATTTGACTCTTGTATAAGAGAATATTGAGAATTTTGTGGGCGCAGAAAGTAACCAATGTTGAAGTTTTGTTGAGAATGAACAAGGATCTGGAATTGGTCAAAATTGTTAAATGCCGTTAGCTGCAGTACCTTGGTCATATAATAAGAAATCAAAAAAAGAAAAATATGATCTACTGCAGCGCATTCTGCAGGGGAAGATAGAGTGAAAGACGAATCCTGGTAGAAGAAGAATTTCCTGGCTCGCCAATTTAAGGACCTGGTTCGGTAAGAGCTCCACGGAATTGTTCTGGATTGCGACTAATAAGGTCAAAATTGCAATGATGATCGCCAATATCCAAACTGGCTAGGCATGACAAGAAGAAGATATTTGACTCAATAATTAATGTATAGCTAAAAATTTTTCTGTTTGCCAAGTACACCAGTATATTCTGGTTTACAAACTGTAAAACCAATTTAAAAGAACATAAACTAGTTATAAATTTTTGTGTTTCATGGATTGTCCTTTTTTGTTTCCTACATTACCAACTTTTTTTTATTTATTTTTTTTGCATCCAGGAGACTCCAAATGGAGTATAGGACATGTCAAGATAAAACTGATAAACAAAAAGTCAATCACAATGATAAATTCATTTCTTACCACCAAAAATTAGTTTCTGCTACTGCTTACTTCAGTAGGCATGTCATGAACCCCTTTTTTCAAATAGCACACAAAATTAAAACATTAAACACAATGATAAATTCATCATTTACCGATAATTTGTTACCGCTACTGCTTAACTCAGTAGGCTTGTCATGAACCCCTTTGTATCAAATAGTACACAATATTTGTTCAATCAGAAGTTAAATACTTTTCAACCAAAACTATTTAGAAAGGAATTCATGCACACTGTAAAATGTTTCATCAATCAAGTATTGTTTTAACTTTTTTTAAAATGACTTAAATTTTCACAATTTTTTAAACCTTGTGGCAATATTTATTGATGTATTTTCTACCTGCATAAGTTGGTTTTTGTTCAAACAATTTAGTGTTGTGATAAGCAACATAATAATCGATTCTGTTTCTTGTGAAATGATTGTGAACATCTAAATTCTGTAAAAAAGGTATTTTGCTTTACGTACATTATCACTTCAAAAATGTACAAAGAAGGAACTGTGAGTAATTGCAGCTCTTTAAATAGTGATCTGCATGAGGTAAGATGGTTGACTCCCATCATACACCTGACAGCTTTTTACTGTATTTTAAAACCTCTTTCCATGTTACACTGTGATGTATTACCCCATATAAATATGCCATACCTGATATGAGATAAAATTAAACCATGATAAGCAGCTATTAGCAATTTTTTATCATTCAATCTGGCAATTTGTTTTTATGCAAATACCACAGTTACATATAAATGATATAAATTACATAGCTAATTTATTACATCGTTAGTAGCCTAATTCTGATTTTGTATTTATTTTAATATTAAGATGCCTTTCACACCAGTTAATAAAAACCATAAATTAAAAATGGAATTAGAAGAATTATGGATGAGAAGGCCTATGTCTTGGAATATGGAGGAGACAGCATTGGAGACGACATCCTAAACAATGACATTCTTATATTCAGTTTTAAGACATTTTTGTAAAAGTTATATTAAATAAGAATTGAAAATGAGTTCTAAAAAATTATTCATGTTTCCCTGTCTTTATATCGTAAAATGAATTTGAGAAGGTAGGCAGAAAACAGGTCGTAAAATAGTATATCAAAATTACCTAATGACCATTGTGGTATTGGGCAGTGGTATAATATTTTATCACCTCATTTCAGCCCCTGCAGGGGTCAAAATAACAGAAAATATTTTTTATTATTTTTTTAAAATTTAAAACACATGCATAAATACCACACCTATTTTCATTAATTTTTTTAAAACATTTTCTCATGTCAAAGGGTTACTTGTGTAATGAACTTAATTTTATTAAATAAACAAAGAAGATCTATAAAGATTGAACTAAAGGATGGGTTTTTAATGAAAAGGTGATATGAAATGATGACATATTATTATAGCCTGTCTATTAAAGGAAAAACCATTCAATTTAAGGTGATTGATAAGCTTAGTTTCAAGTTTTTGAATGTTGATTAAATTTTCTAAACAGGACTGTAGTTTACCTCTTAATGGACTTTTTCCACGAACCTACTCGTTTCCAAGAAGGTGGTTTTACTTCTTTTTTTTAGTTCTATTAACTGCTCAGGTAATTAAGAAATTTTAGACTTTGGTATAGCAATAGAAGGGTTGGATGGGAAAAAGGCACCAGTTGAGATTCTAGGTTTTTTGTAAAATGCATTTGAAGATTTTATTTCATTTGCAAAAAATTGTGTTTGTACTTCTCATTGCTAATATTTAACTATTAATTTTAAATCTCTTTTAATAAATGAAATGTTAACATTTTTACTCATCGTTTCTCATAAACGTAATTAGTTTGAAAATATTGTTTTTGAGGTCTTTTTTTCTATCCAGCAGTATCTATATGGAAACAGCTAATAAACTTGAATGTTTTTCTTTCAATAATTTATTTAGTCCTTTGTAATTTCTGTAAGAGTTACCTTGAGTTTTCCTAGCTTTGTTCTTATTTTTTTTCCATTTTTTTTTGAAAACTTAGTTGCTTTTTCTCCAGGTTCTTTCTGTCACTAATATTTCAGTCTCGATCGATGCACCCATCTATAGACGAATACTGTCACTCATTATTAAAACAATCAATTCATTAGACGTTCAAAAGTAATACTTTAAAACAGTGAATACATTTAAAATGAAGATTGCAAAAACAACACACTTATAAACTGACTGACAGACATAAGTAAACAAACCACGCACCTCACCTGATTGACAGCTGCACCCGCTAGCCAATATGACAACACAAAAATGTCATTCACTTTTTTCAAGATACAACCCAATTTTGATGGGATATTAAGAAAGGCTAGGGAATATTTTAGAACATTGGATGAAAAAAGGGCACCAGTAGGACTGGTGCCTTTCTTCTATTCAACCCTTCATAGCTGATTACCAACAGAGCTATTGAGGCAGCCAGGCATATTCTTTATTTATAAAATATGTGCTTGAAGCAGCCTTGGGATGTGTTGAACAGCAGGTGACTTCAACTTCAGTCAATGTTCTGAATCTAAAAAGATGACAGGATTACGCATATTTGTTAAGCAGCTAACAAAATGCAAGAGAACATGAAACATAAACAATGACATATTTTTTCTCATAAGTGTAGGGTTTAGAAGATAGGAGTATAGTACATTTTATACTGTGCATATAAATACAGTTTTAGTTTTACAGTACCTTTTAATATACATAAAATGTGTTATATATATATATATATATATATATATATATATAACGCATATTGTTTGTGTTGTTTTAAATATAATATACTCTGCTGTAAAATTTTATTTCATTTAAACTTTCTATATGGGAAAAGCAAACTTAAGGTACGCTAATCATTCATACTCTGTAGTTTGTGAACAGTACTGTACAATGTTATATCTAATTTTACATTGTTTAATTTCAGGATGCAAACTCAAGGATGGGTTTTATCACATTTAATGGCCATGACTTGATACTGTCCAAGTTGGCTAAAAGAAAGGGCTCTGTAATACTTTTGCTGTCTTATACATTTACTATCTTCTGTTCTGCATAAATTTTTATTTTTATACTTTTATATATTACAATAAAAGTATTAATATTGTTTGATGTTCAACAAACATTTAGAAAATGGACATATTGGGTAACATCTTATAATATTGAAGAGATGTGTCAATGCATGCTGACATAGTAACTAATTAATTACCTAGTTTTGGTGTTTTTAAAAAAAATTTCCAATTAACTGAGTAAGGCCTTAAAGGTTTGTAAGGGACCTGTTGTTTCAGTTATTTATAACAATTTATTTTATGATTGGATAATTATAAAATATTTGAAAAAATTATGTTCTTATTTTCGTATTCATCCATAAAAATTATTGGGAACATTATAAATGTGTTTTATATCACTTTTTGAAATGTCTTGAAAATATCCTAATTGAGACTAAATTATTACCGTTTGTTATTATTTTGTAAATTACACTAATACAATTTAAAATGTTAGCTAATTGGATTAACCACAAAATTCCAAAGTTTACTTTTAATATATTATTTAAAAGGTAACTGATTTCTGGAAATAAATAAGAATGAATAAAATAATGTTAATAAATAATTTATTAATAAATACAATAAATGCGTAATAGATATTTGTTATATACACATCTTTCAACAATTTGACTAATTATATGTTAAAGTAATTATACAGGAGCTGGTACAGCATAATGCAAGTAGTATGACCATGGCCATGATAAATACTTTTATTGTAGCTGTTACCAGTATGAAATAAATATTTTATTACCTAGGCTTAAGAATTAATGTGTGCAAAAATTACATGTATTAAGATATATTCAGCATGATCTTTTTATACTCATACCATTAAGGGTTGTTTGGTATTCTGCTATATAGTGGTTACAGAAAATTATGTCATTAAAATTCAAAGGTAACAACTTACTGAAATTGTCATCATTGCATTTAACTTGGTTTGGTGTTTTGGTTGCTGTATGAATATTTAAGAAAAAAAATATATAATTATTGTTTTTATTTTAAACATGACATCATAATGATGTTAAGAGGTATTTGCTTCAAGGTACTTCAGTATTGATTGTTATTTGTAACATAAAAATTAATGGTTTAAGCATTTATGTTAATCAGTTCTCTTATTTCTTATATTTACTTGTAGAAAATAAAAAAATTATCCTACAGTTTAAAATGATGAGAAAGATCTGAGATGTTGATTCATGCATAATTTCTATTTCAGGCATAATCTCTAGTTGACCACTCAAACTACTCACCAGACAACCAGTTACTGTAAAATATTTTGTGTAGTACTATTCTGCGTGGTTCATACAATTCGATTGAGAACTGTTAAATACAAACAATGTTCAGTTACTCACAGCTTTGGTAATAAAGAATTGTTGATTCTATTGGATCTTTCTTTTGTTGTAGATAGGAATTTTCAGTCTAATACTACCAGAAAACTGATTTTAGTTAGTAATAAATTAGCCCAATATTGTTCTTAATTATCATGACTTAACTTTTCATGATTGGACGAGAATTGACTCAATAAATAAATATAAATATAGTTATAACGATAGACCATATATACAAAAGTAATAAAAAAACAGTTTGTAGTAGTTATTGCAACACGTTCAATATTTTTCCTGTTTATTTATGGGCTGGACTAGAATCAAGACATTAGGAAATGTACTTTGTACTGAATTTTGAATTCATTTGTTTACAGTGAATTATACTTCTAAAATATTAAATCTCTAGAGTTTTAGTGAAGGTATAACTAATCAGCATTTGTTGTTTTTCTCACAATAGTTGTCTTCAGTGATACTACTTTGCTATTTGGTCGTTTTGTTCCTACACCTGTAAAATAACACAATTTGTTTTATTATAGTAATGTAATTGATTGAATTTATTATAATTTTGTGTTGTACAAAATTAAGTAATATAATATATTAATTTAAAAAATATCGACAAAAATTATATGTGGATTTGACAAATTAAACAACATTCAGTTCTGCTATTTTAAGCCCAACCATTTTCAAACTGGAAAAGTAGACTTCATATTTAACCATTCGCTCTGTAATAACTAGTTACTTGTTGATAAATGAAGGTAAAAAAACCGTTAAATAATATTTTGCCTGTTATTTGCACATGGAGTGTTATACTAATTGAAGAGCTTAATGGATGAAGGTGCTATGTAACAAAAAATCATTTCAAAAAATCTGGTATGAAACACTCACAGAACTTTCTCTTGCCAATGCAAATTATGAACAAAATAACTTAACATTAATAATAAAACATTACAAATAAACAAAAAACTAACCTCAATAAACATAATCTAATTTTAATAATGAGTGAAAGTCCCATAATGAAAATCGACCTGTTTGGCTTAAAAATACGGAAAATCACTCTTTCACGCTAAACTAGACTCTGTAGAGAAAAATGCTTAAAATAAAAGTTTTAGATCTTTTAATTCCCTATAAATCTGATTATGCACTTTTGTCGTAAAATACATACTAAGGCTGAAATCTTAAAAAAATCAATTTTTTACATGTTTTCGTGAGAAAAAAACAGAAAATCGCTAATTACGGCTAAACTAAGCATTATACGAATAATAATAATAGAATAATAATAATAATAATGTTGGAAATAAAAGTTGTAGAATTTTAAATTCTCTACAACTTTTACCAGATACATTTTTGCGCTAAAATGCATATAAAAGTCGGAATCTTAAAAAAAAACAATTTTTATACGTTAAAACAGCTTCACCAAGAATTTCTGCAGACATAGCACCTATCCTATCTTGTAGAGCATAAAACGTGTAGTAAATGAGGCGATTTTTTTAAAAATCGTAGGAGCCGTTTTTGAGAAAATCGCAAATAAGTGAAAAATTACACGAATAAACTACTACTTCCGGTTGACCGATTTTGATGAAAATGTTCATGTCGGGTCCAGTAGTGGTGTCTAACTTAAGTTTTAAGTTTCAAGTTCGTACAATGGTTCATTCTTGAGATATTCTGTTCACACACACACACACACACACAGACCAATCGCTAAGAACATGTTTTTTGGGTTCAGGGGGTCTGAAAACGAGTAGATCCGGTGAAAACTCGATTTCGAAAAATCGACATGAAAACAATACTTTCTTTCCTATTTATTTATATAGGCAAGAGAAAGTAAAAATGTGAACCAAGTTGGCTCCCAATTTTGTGAATTGTCCAATGTCGTTCATGTTGGTACAATTTTATGAAAAATTTATACAGGTATTAAAAAACTAAAATTTCTCCAAACTTTTTTACGCATATGACAACTTTATCCGCTAAACCTGCATAGCACATTGTATCTTGTCAATGGATGAACAGTATTTCAATTTTTGTATTGTGGTTTTATGGCGGACTGTTCTGCAATTTCTTCTAATGCAGATGGTGGATAATGATGATAATAAAAATGAGTCATGAAAAAATGCCAGACCTGACCAAGAATTGAACCCGGGATCCCATAGAAGCCAGTTGCACTAACCACTACGCCAACGAGCCGGCCAATTTGAAATTGTGCAAATTTCAAATTTACCCAAAGTTTTTTGTGTACAAGAATTTTTCTGAAGAAATATATTTTATAACACCTTATATTGATGAAGAATCAATAATAAAATAATTATAATTATTATTATTAATATTTATCATGACCGCAGTCCACTGTTATTATTAAAAGATAATGGTTTGCATTCTGGTGAAAGGCGTGAAGTCATCTCAACATTCTTATCTACTACATCATCATCATCATCATCATCATCCATCATGGTTTAGGCTATTGAGCCTGTTCCGGTTTCCACCTCTTCCTCGGTCGACCCACATCCCTTCTACCATCTGGTTTGGACATCCAGGCTTGAAGTGGCAAACGGTTGTGTGGCATTCGTAGCAGGTGATCTGTCCATCTTTTTCTATATTGCTTGATCACATCTACAAGTGGCTGTACATTGCACAAAATTAAGCAGTACGTTGCCCCTTCATCCACTAGCATTTTCGTAAACTCTAGAGAAGAGTTTATCATAATGTACATATTATATGCTATTAATGTACTGTTTTTTTATGTACATACAAAAAACTTTTTACATTTTCTGTTTACTGCTTCTTATACTGCATTTCTTACAAGTACTTTCGCGGTGTACATCGCTTCGACAGTAATAACATATAGATTCTAGAAACTTTTTATGAAGATTGCATTCTCCTTTGTCAAAGGTTTGAATAAAACATTTGACGCGAAAGTACTTGTAAAAAACGAAGTATCAGAAGCATTAAAGGATAAATATAATTTTTTTTGTACATACATAAAAAAAAACAATACATTAATTCTGCTGCGATGATGCTAACTAGTAACTTACATAAATATGCTAGTAGATTATATATAAGATAAATATGCACTTAACACCTTCATCAAAAACAAAACTAAGATTTCGAAAAAAAGATGTTATGTGGAACCTTCATTCGCTCATTCAATTAATTTTGACCTCTTGCCCCTAGAGCTACAAAAACGTTTTGTTTTTATTTTACTATCAATCAAATATATGTTAGAAACAGAAGAGGAAGATATATAAGTGGCACTAAGTACAATAATCTTCTCTAAAATTTGTTAACATCAATTGTATTATGTATTGGATACCATATCTCGTACAGCAAGAACTTTTACAAGACTTTAGTCAATTGAGAAAACTGGAAAAACTGAAAAAAACGATGACTGAACCAAATTCAGACACCTGATTACTGACTCAAGGGCTTCCACGAAGAGTGAAAGCAGTGAACTAGTTGGAAAGAGAAAGGAGAAAATCCTAACCGTTAAAGAAAACTGAGAGTTTAGGTTGCAATTGGCCCTAAACGAAAAAATGTGGTGCATTAAGTGGAGGTATCATTGGGTTGTACAGTATCCTAATTACTTTTTAAAAGCCTTGTGTATAAATGAGCTGACCCAGGTTTTAACTTAGTGAGGAAGGTTTTATTGAACCACTCCATTTCTCTTTTAATTTAGTTAAACTTTTCAGTTAAATTTCCATTTTGTCTGTTGACGTAAACAACAAAAATAATATCAATTTAAGAAATTTTTAGGTATTTTATGTCAGATTTTTTTTAGACTCAACCATTTTAGTCAACCATTTTTTTTAGTCAACCATTAGGTAAAATGTAAATTTTGAGTTAGCATTATTTGAACATTGTAAGGTGTAATCGATGTAACGCGATTATTTTCAAAGCCATGCCAAAACTGAACCTGTTCACTTTTTAGTTTATCGCTCTATCAGTGCACTAGTTGGGAGCTCTTTAAAATGCTCATAGAACACTACTTTTTATTTTTATAACGATGGGAAATTGTATGAACATTAGGAATAGTGATTAGATTCAACTGACAATATCGCAGAAGATGGCAGAAGAATTTGTAAGTGTAATATCCGGAAATTAAATGATTGTCAAAGCAATTAATCTTCGGTTCTGTACTTACTGTAAAATCGGTCTGTTGCCGACCTTGATGAATTTTTTGCTTGAGCTGTGTGTAAGAGTCCTGAAACATACTGATTATGCAGATCGTCGGCGGAAGTTTCGTCTGTTGGCGTATAATAAGCATAACCTATATTTCCTGGATCTGAGTACGCCTCATAAGGCGAAGATTCAACTCCCAGAAGATGTGCTGGATATGAGTGTCCGTAATTGACATGATTAATATCTGTTACTTTGTACAAATGGTGGTGCATATGATCGAAGATTACTTTTACTGCCAGTAGCATTGCGCCTACCAAAGCAAATTTACTCATTACCAACGATTGTAGAAGAAGAATCTTCAGAGCTGTTAATGCCGCAATTACAACACCCGCCATTTTAAAACCAAACATTAATGGAATTGCCATTTTAGACATCTTCTTCCCTCGACCTAGAAAATATTAACAATTCAATTATTTATATCTGAACGTATTTCGCTTATAGATCCACTGACACTATAAAAAATTACATTACCATTTTGATCAATAAAATAGAAAGGAGTTGGAAAATCTATTTCTGGATTTGACCAGGTTCTGTGGCAGTGCTTGTTGCGTTACTCGTCAAAGAAGTGCAGCTTACCGTAGGAGTGTGTCGGCGAAAGCAAAGAAAATACGGTGAATTCACGAAATAATTTCGCCTGTGACAGAAAACTTACACAGATAATGCGATAACAGACAATAAGACATGTTACCTACCTTACCAAGTTCCTACTATAACAATTAAAATAAAACCTAAAGGTGTAGTAAAAAATCCTTCATTTCAATATTTGGTATTTAGCTTTAAAAAATTATAAAGCAATCTTGCATTTGTTAAAAGTATATTTTAGGCATTAAAAGTAGATAAATAATTGACTTAAAATTTTGCTTTACGTGTATCTGAACTGAATGCTGTTATTTTAGATGGGGATATCCATCAGTCAGATCAATTAGCCTATTCTTTCAAACTGACCCAAAACAAAATCATGAATAAATATGTGCCTTCTAAGCAAAAAATTATGGTCCCATTGTCTGGTTCTTCACGTGTCAGGAAATCACCTTTTTGTAATTTTGAGCTCTGTCGCTGTAAATTTAGTTCCCGGGTGTCTCCATTATTTTAGGGCTAGTGTCAAAAAATGACACAATTAATTATTATTAATAATTATGACTCAATTAAGAGTCGGTACGTGTTTGCCCAAAACGTCTCTTTGAATCTGAAATGTATTAGACTTTTATTTGTCGCAACAGAATAAGGTTCCATTAGTATTCTTTTGCATACTACTTGTGAAATATACGTTGATACAAAAATACAGTTTTTTCGAATGTGTAAAGTATTTTCATTGGTACAGATTCGTTAGCTGTTGAAACCTAGCGTAGGTTATTTACGAGCATCATTGAAATGTCTTCTGAAGAACCAAATTAGACCGATCTTTATAAGGATTTTTTAAATTAGCGATTAATTATGTGCTTTAATTAAATACAAAATCAATAATGTTTTCTGTTATTTAATTTATATTAGAGTTGAACACCAAAGAAATTTTTCGTTTTTTTCAACTGAATTGGGATATGTCTTATAACTTAACTAAAAAATTGTTCGTCCAGTTGTCATTTCTGCGCGTATTGTTCTATTGTTCATAAGAGTTTTAAAGTTTATATTGTATTTGAGAATAGGCCGAGCAAAGTACCTTAAAACCAACGTAATTTCACAGACATTTTAGAATCTTCACTTCTAACTATACACAGGTAATTGGTCTGGTATTCTGCAGGCTTATGTGCTACTGTTTATAAGGAAACGTTTCCACTAGATGAGAGTAAAGAGGATAATTCTTATACCCTCGATTTCTATTATAGTGTAGCCAATTTTGTGGTAATTCGCCTGTAGTATACAGTATTCAAGTACCTCCGCTTCGAAATGGATACACAATCTATTATCACGGTAATGACAGAAATTGACAGGCAGATCGTAGAATTAACTGTGATCGATGCTGCGTATTTCCCCCACATAACTAGCTAACATATTCACAGCTACCGCGTGCGAACCCTCGACTAAGTACTTGTCATTGCTTACTACGGTCAATTATAAAATTTATTATTTTTACCGTACATTGGACTCTTTGTAAGGCGACACATATAGATCTAGCTGTCATTTAAAGATGGAGTTAATGGCTTTTGAATTTTTGTTAACCAAAACGGAAGAAACTGGTATCTATATTTCTTCCAAAAATATCTTTCTCCTTTAAGAGAATTTTTGAGAATGTTTTAGTCACATCAGGTGTTCGGTTATTAACGGCTGTGGTCGGTTATACAGTGGTGTGTTTTAACGATTAAACATTTCCAAACTTACTCGAGAATCGATCCCGGGGCTTTCTGTTGTTTAGTGTACGCTGTATGGAAAATCTTATCATATTTTTTAAGACTTAAGCTTTTAGTATTGCTGTATTTGATTGATTCGAACAGTGATTCTTATGAAAATACAAGTTACCATAAGTAATTAAAAGTTAATATAAACGCTATATTATAATACTTGTACGCTTATAAAAATAGTAATACAGTACAACTTAATATAGCCTAGTTAAAAACGTGGTGCCTACACAGATTTGAAGATTAATTTTTGAAAGTATGATAGCGTTCGTATTTCTAGTCTATAACTGAAGTCTATTATTATTTTCTATTTAAATTAATTATTTTTGTTAAGCATTCAACTGACAAGTCCATAGGTTTTTTGTGAAAAATTGAAGGCGTTAAAACACTGAAATTCCCAGTTTTATGTTTTTCATTAAAAAATAATAGTTTTCTAAAAGGAAATATAATTACATTATTTTATAAATGATTGGAGATAATTTTCTGTGTCCATAAAGAAATTAGAATTTTCAATTTAGGAAAGAAATTCAAAAATGTTCAAATAGGCCTACGCTATTAATGAATTGATCTAAAGTTTGGAGTTTAATGAACAAAATTGTCTTCGTAGCACTGACAAAAATAATAACCATGTAAAAAGACAAAACAGAACTCGATTTTAGATTTATCAGAAAAATTTTTGTTTTAAGGCGAAAACTGGCCTCCGGGCCAGCCCAATCAGTCAGCTGGTAGAAAGTCGCTATTATTTGTTAAGTAACACCGGTTGGGCAAACGACTGTATGGTGACCAGCTGACACCCATCGATGAATAAACTCTACTGGGGGTCTCTGTTCTCAAACTCATGCCTAATCCACTTCAAAAAATACAGCGAAAAGCAGCGATAGAATTGGGTAGTTGTCACTAGTGTACAGTTCCCGATAATAAATAAAAGCTAAAAAAAGGCGAAAAACCTTGGTGGTTATTATCGCTTGTTCTCCCTTGCCTGGATTGTTTGATGTGATGTCGCAGATATACTATACATATTGCATAAAATAATACATACTTAATACTAATATATCACATAACTTAAAGAAAAACGAAACACATATTCAGGGCTGTACTAAGACCTGCATTAAAATCGATAAAAAACATAAATAAATAAATGAATAAATAGGTAAATAAGTGTAACATCATAATATAGTACCTACTGCATTTATTTTGATGGATCGAAGAGTCGTATCCAATACAACTATGAAAGACGCTTAAGTAAGCTTCTTTTAAAATTCACGCTTTTACTTAGCATAAGTCACGCAAAATTAATCCATCTTGTGTATTTTTCTTTAAAATAATTCCCTATTCAATGGTTTGTCTATTTTTCAATTAATAATAATTTTTTATTGGTATTTTTTTTGTAATTCTGTAATCAATATAAATGGTATATCATATTATTTGTTTTTAAAATTATATAGAAGGATCGTATTCATTTCAATGTTCATTTTTTTCTATCTACGTATTTACTGAAGTTTAATATGTAACTGATGGTAATTTTTTTATACAAGTTTAACTGATTCTTGTGCATTCTGGTATTTCTGCATATTTGACACTCTTAGTGTTCGGCTGTAGTTTAGACCAACTGGTATGCTACGGTTAGTTCTATTGTAATTTATTTTGTTTAATATCATAATTATTAATGCTATATTTAATATAATTTTGAGATAAATGCTCACAATTTTTAAAATATTTATCGTGCATACCTGTTTCTGCAAGTTGGTGATCCTCCTTGAATGTAATTTTTTGCATATCTTCCCAGGCGATCTTAATTGTTTTACTTAAGTCACAAAACGCTTTTTCTACTTCGCTTTGTGGTTTTTCATCTTGTCCGTTACTACACTTACATAGTAGAGTAATTATAAAAATTATTAATAATATAAAATATTTCATTGTTTTTTTCTTTTAATGTTCACAGTATGCTACTTCTTGTAAATTATCACTAGACTCTAGTGTAATAATTATGTTTAAATTAAGTTACCACCATCAGAAGGCAGAAGTTTTAACCGGCATAGCTATAAACAAACAAATTTATGTACAATGGTTTTTGGTAACCAATAAATTTAATAGTTAAAAAATACCGCAGCTGTTATAACGTAATTTCAATGTTTTTTTGAGAGTAAAAAACTTAATTGGTTAATCTGTCAAACTCAACCTGAGTAGCTGGGTAGCTGAGTAGTATGTCCAGGTAGAGTAATTATTATTAATTAAATTCGGTGACTGTAGCTAGTAAGAAAATGTCATGCATTACCGAAAATATTAACTTTATAAATGCTACTACCAAGGTTCTAAAACACTATTTTACTATTAGGAATAATTAGTAAAGTAAAAACGTTACTAGTTCTTACTAAGGTCATTTTATGGTCTACGCACAGAAATTATACTGTTAACAAATGAATTAAGTATTAATATTTTTGGTTCTTTTCATAGGCCTATTCATGATTTGTGATTAATATTTAATGAAAAAAAACATATAGTAATATAACTCCACGAGTGAATAAAACATAAATGCTGGGTATAATTTCCATACTTTTCTACTTCAGCACAAAAAACTAAAATAATTCAAAATTTACAAATAAAATCTATTGTATCATACTGAAGGGGGTTTGATTGCTTTAGTCATTCTCGCCATTTTTATGTTTATTTTCACACTATAACATTTTATAGTTTAGTTTCCATTTACACAGACATACTAATTAAGATTAAAATAGTTAAAAAAATGTTATCAGTATTGATTACTATTAGTACAAAACTTAGACAATAACGAATATTTTTATGGAAAGTAACTTGGTTAGATAATTTTTAATAAGATATTATAGTTTTTCATTGATGGCACCGAGTTTAACATAACCACGGAAAGTTTTAGTGTTAAACTTTGGGTTTAGTATTGATGATACTTTTCACGTTAAAACATTTAAATGATCGGTTTCCTATTATAATTTACTGGGGTTAAACGTTTAACTTAAAATAAAATAATAAAGAAGGTAAATTATCATTGAAATTAGAATGTTGTATATTAATAAAAGTTAATTAATTAAAAATTGTATACTTAATTAATTATAAAAATAAATTTTCGTAAAATTTCCAATATCCAGTTAACTGTTTTATGCACTTTACAACAAATAATAAATAAATAATCAATAAAAATCACTGAGTAGTATGAACGGTACAAATAATCAGAGGAGACTGAGCCCACCTGGAAGCATCACTATCTTTTAATACATCCTCACAGGAGATCTGCTCTAGAGAGAGAAAACGAACTCATTTTCTTCTCAACCATGCAGTTGAATACTCGCGGTCCTAGCAAACTGTCCGAAGAAATTGGAACAAAAACAGAGAACGTGTGCGTATACAGAAAGTCAGTGAGAGTGAGAGAGAAGAAAAGATCTTTTCTCTTTCTAATTCCTATTATACAATTATGAACGGTCTAAACGCGCATGGGGTGTATGTAGTGAAAAAGATTCATCTGAGCAGAACAATATATGCAGTACGCAACGGTCAGTTAAGAGTAAAAGCTCGAGTGTGTAAAATGAAAATTTTTAACTTTTCTTTATTGTAAACCAACAAATCAAGTAAGCGTGCATTCTACATCCGCCTTCCTCTAATACGAACTTCCTGCAACAAGACATAGTTTAGCTCCATTTAGCCGATTATCTGCACTAAGTTTACCCAAGCACGTAAAAAACCTAATGTGCGTAGTCTTGTTAATTGCCTTCATAATTTATTCATCTACATGGCTAAATGTTTAATTAAAAGTGTTATCAGGTATATTTTTAATAAAAACGCTACTTTCAGGAGCAGCTAACAGTGTTTGGTTTTGCATATCTATTATTCTGCGTATAAAATTTAGTTATATGGATGCATACAAAATCTGTAATAACTTAACTGGCAAAATGGTTGCTACTCGAATGTGGGTACCGACGAACAACTATGAAACATTGTGCTTAAATTGTCACTAATGATACAGAGAACTCTCTGAAATTATTAATTTACTGCATTTTGTGAAATTTTTGTCTTGTGTTAGAGAATGTCATATGTTGTAATCCGAGTATTGAAATGAGTATTAACAAGAAATGCAATCATGTAGTTAACACAATGATTGTGATACTCATGTGACATTTATGTTTAATTAATAAAAAAACACTGTAAACGTTTAAATTTTCCTAGTCAATTAGAAATAAAATTCTGTTAAGATTATTAGTAGGCCTACAGTTATGAAACTTTTAAGTTTATTTTTAACCTACATAAAATTTCCCGAAGAGTCGTTTCTGTTGGGAAAAAGTTGTAGAACGTTTATTTTTTAAACTAAAGTTAAAATTTAATACCCCATATTTGAAACAAGAATGAAATAATTAAAAAAACTTTAGCCTCGGGCTCACGTTTCTTTGGCGTACGTATATGCCATATGTTACGAGAACGATGTTGACATATATTTTAAAACTACGTTAATTTTTAAAATGCCTGACCTGCCCATGGTGTAGTGATCTGCCCAACTGGCTTCTACTGGCATTTTTCATCGCTCATTTTCATTTATCACCCTTCTCATCGTCTGCATTAGCAGTGATTGCGAAATAGTCGGACGTAAAACAAAAAAAGAAAGGAACATTTAAAACATTCTCTAAATAAATAAGTTCATTGTTTTTAAAAGAAACCTATAATAAAAAAAAACAAACCTATGACCAACTTATGGATCTGCACACACAACCTAATAATAATAAAAGTTATATCTCGATTAAAATGTTCAAGGTTTGTATTTTTTGGGGTTCAATATTATTGTAGTGTACACTTGTGTAATGCCTTAGAGCGGTGTCTCTATAAGAGCTTCCTGAATGGTATAAACTACTGAACTATTTTTTTCGGGCCCTGGGAGCTGACCTGAAGAAGACTTCGGATATGGCGTATGGGAGTGATGAAGCGTAAGGCATCTTCAATCAGTGTATAATATAATATAATATAGAAAGTTATCAAAATATTTTCCTCACTTCAACTTTAACACTTATTCTATAAGAAGTGCCCCTGCTAAGCCGAATAACCCAGTGGGAGGTTCAGTGGAAATTTGGTTCAGTGAACAGATTTTTGCTAGGGGCTGTTTCAACTTTTTTTCTAGTTATGGATAGACCATGATACCCTGAGAAAGCAACCCTTTCATATACTAGCCGTGGGCAAGGTGAAATCACCCACCTGGAACGAGACACTAAATCAATTCAGAGAAAAAGATGGACTAATGATGGAGGATTGTCAGAAAAATCACTGGAAACGGAAAACTTTATTAATTTTTGGAACTTGTAATATTAACCTCTCTAATTGGAACAATTTAGAAGTGGTAGGAAGTGAGACAGGAGCTGCGGGAGGTGGAAAGAATGACTTTTGACAGGATGGAGTTTATCATCTGGCAGATACTTCGACGCTGTAAGGCACATGTGGAGTGACGACTGTAGAGGATTGTCACAGTCATATGTCAAGTGTATGTTTTTAAGAAGAAAAGCTAAAGAAATAAATATTTAGGTGTTGATATATCAAAAAGAATGGTTAAATTATTTTTTTAAATTAATTTTGTATTAACGAAAATGCATAGTGGATACATAAATTATAGGATTTCAGAGTACAATACTTTTGAAATTTTAAAAAATATTATTTTAGATTGATTTTTACTTCATTTTTGCGTACAAGAACATTGTTAAAATTTTTAAATAATGTTTAAACCACCAATAGAGGGGATTGTGCGTCAACTCTGTATGAAATACGTATTTGACATTAAAATAAAGAAAGCCTACAAGTGTTAATTGTATTAATCAATTACAAATAACAGAATTTATTTTGACAAAATGTTTATCACAGGAATTTTTATTATAAAATATTTATTTGATATAAAACTATTTATGTACAAAATGTACAGAATTATTACTTAAAGTGACAAATAGCTAAATCTTTTGTAACAGATTGAACACGAACGTGAAATGTATTCATTTATTATTGTACGTATAAAAGCAAGTAAATTCTAACCTACTGGAAGATTTTACAAGACGAAATATTTGTTCATACTTTACTCTATTTAGAGTCGTATAATCATTATTTAATATCATTGGTCATTGGCGGCTCATGTGAGTTATGGAAGGGTGGGTTTTAACGTGTGATAATTCCGTGACATAGTTAAGAATCGAACCCGGTACCTTCCACTTTGGAGCCTAGCACACTGACCAGTGTGTTACGGAGGCATCTAGCTCGTTTTTTTACTTTATTTTATTAAGAAACTATAGTTATGTAATTTTCCAACTATATCGGCAGGTATTATGTCAACTATGCTGAGTTCAGTTGTCGCTAACACATTTACTACTATTTAGTTTAGATCAAGTAATATTTTCCTGGCCGAAAAATATAAAAATGTTACAAAGAATAGTAATTTTTAAACTATTTTCCTACACAACAGAAAGAAATATATTAATAAGAAAGTGTTGTCCTCTTGTCCACTATGAATTTGAGAGAATGCTGTAAAGAGAACATAATTATTGTAAGACGATAAGAAAGGAGAAATAATAAGAGCGATAAAGTTTTGAGGACATTAATTATTATATTGTAGGCCTATAATTCATAATGCCGCGTGAAATACCACTGTAATAACACCTAGCTTTTCATCTAGGCTATTTCTGTGTTCAACTTGAAATAGCGTGAATTACAGATTTCATCTGTAATACAAAGAACATTTTGGCATCGGGAAAAATAAAAATAAAACAGATTATTATGACAACGTAAAACTATCGCAGTGAGAAGAAATTTCTAGTATTGCATTGTGTGACATTTCACCGTATCGAGGTTCTACATTGCCGATTCTTTACATGAGTTTCTTGTTCCATGCTTTTTAAAAAGTATAAAAGTTTTGTGTCCATTACAATCGGATTTCAATACTTCCTCAAGTAAAATATTCTTTCATAATATCACAAAGATTTCTAATTATAAAAATATAAATTAAAATTTATTTTGATACTACTACAATGAAATAATCGTTAACTGCATTTTAGTGGTAAGAGTTTTTTTACCTTTTGTTTCTTGATATTTTAGAGGTGTGATTAAGAAACTTAAAGTTTATATACAAGTTACAAAGTTGTTACTAATGTAACTTAATGTAATATAACTACGATCTATGTGATATGTCTATATAGGCCTGTTGTTGTTTAGGTCATCAGCCGAAAGGCTATTTTGAACCTCTAGAATCTTTACTAAGTAAAAAAAGGAGTGAAGTGATTTACCATTGTCTTCCTCACTGAGTGGAAAAGTCTGCTTATCAGCATGGCCCTCTGAAAAGCATATAGTATTCTCCACACTGCAAATGACACCTTCACTTCATTCACCACAGGGTCTGGCTGTATAGTAAAATCCATTACTCTCAGAGGAGCTATAAATAGTATATATTACACCTCTACCTCTTCTGTTTGTAAATGCTTAAATCATACGTTAACTATGTGATAAGAAACAGAACTATTTTTTATAGTCCAGAAACTAGCAGATCGAATGCAAATAATAATGTAACACTCCACCTGCCTATTATGGGCAGATATAGGCCTATATTTTGTTAATCAGTCTATCACTGGTTACTGTCATGTTTAATTTCGTTAGAAACTCCGTAGTTCTATGTAATTTTTTGTGTTCGTTTTGGAACAGATACTGGTTTTTGTCCTGCTGACGTTTTAACCAGCAACCAAAGGGTTGGTTTGTAACCCTAGAGCTAAATAAAACGAGCGAAGTGTTTTAGCACTGCCTTCCTCAGTAGATGAATATCTAATACGTGATTATGTTCATTCGACTACAAACCAACTTTACAAAAAACACAGTGATTAACATGATGGTAGTTGCTATTATCACGTAATTTGTTCAATTGAATATGTTTTAAACGGAATGATTTTGAATACTTTTAATATAACGTTGTAACTGAGAATTATATATATATATATTTATATTAGCCAAGTATTTTTATTAATGAAGCAACTTTCCTAATATAATTACTAAACAATGAAATGAATTTATTAACTCATTTTTGCTTCTGTAGAAAGTTGATAAATTAAAAAAATTTAAATTTCATGAAACGAAAAATTAATCACTTTCACAATTTCGTTAGTGCTAGGTTACAGTCTGATAATTTTCACCTTAAAATACGCTTATTAAATTAATAGAAACTTTTATATGTATTACATTAAGTTTGTTTTCATTACTTGACTGGCAGTGTATGCTCCCTTATTTTCATAATAGGCTTGTGAAGGCCTGTAGCCTTGGCCTAGCAACATCCATATCTTCTTCCGTAAAACTAGATAAATACTTTGTTATCATGTTTCCGCTAATAAATTCTATATTGAACGCTTTCGTGCGATTAATTATTGCTAAACGTTTCACAAAATAATATCAATTTTATAGGACCTCTTATTTCGATTTTTTTCTGACAATAAAAATAAATATGCAACCGAATTGCTGCATTAATTACACACACATACATACACACTCACACACGCACGCACACACACACACACACACACACACACACACTTTGCTTTTTGCCAATATAATTTACAGTCACAATGTTTGAATAATACATAATACACAAATTTATTCGTATAAAACACCGTACACAAAAGATACCTAGGCGAATTGATGCCTCCCCAAGGAAATCCACAACATACAATCAACAATAATTGTTGATGATTATAGTAACTACTAGTGGATAAAATAAACAATTTAGAAAAATACTGATGACAAAATAACTTAAGCAGTCCAGTGCAAATGTTAAAGCTAATGAGTATTAGTAATATTGTAGCAGTTATTATCCACTGGAAAAAAGTTGTACAAAAAACTAAAGTAGGCTACTAAATGACGACTACTACTACTTTATACCTACGCTAATATGTAAAGGAATTAATATCAATCCATAAGAAACTGGAAAATTACGAGCAAATAGTAGTCTACTGTTTTTAATAGGGTGCCATTAATGAGACAAAATGAATAACGACGAGATTTTAAAAAAAATCTTTATAAACTTTACTACATACTACATAATTTTTCTATTTCTCTATAGTTTAGCAATTATATGTTAAATAAATTTAAATTGAATTAGTTTTGAAATAATACTTTAGATGAGTTTACAACGAAACAAATGTTTAATTATATATAAAATTAACATTTTATTATCTGGAGGACTACTACTGAGTGATTTCCTCCTCAAAGTCATTAACGCGGGTGTTTTTCATTGTAGAAAATTGTTATTCATTGATTGTCCAGCTTAGATTGCTGTCTAGCTACCGATATTTCTAAAAATTGTTGGTTAGGGGTAGAAACAATATTTTTTTCCTGATTCTTAAAAAGTGACATGGATCACTAGTGCCATAGGCGTGTAGCCACAGCGGGGGGCTTGCCCCTGGCTCATTTAGTAAAACAAAAAGTATAGGCTAATAGGAATAGTACTGCGCGACAAGAAACCATGTTATCGTCGCGTCGTGGCAAAAAGACGCCATCTTGATCTTCTGTTTCTGTTCCCTATTCAGGTGCTGCAAACAGTGTGAGTCAGTTGTGAAGCTGAACTTCAGTACAACCAATGGAAAGGGAAAAATGTGCCAAAAGTCAAACAGAAGGAGATAGAACTAGCTGTCTAGGCCGGTATTTTTATGATGAGTGTGCATACAAAGAGGGTTTTGGAAGCTAAAGATAAATTTGAGAAACAAATTTTGTCAAGATTTAGCGTCAACTCCCATAGGCTAGTGATGAAATAAGATTTAAATAAGTTCGAATAGCATTGCAACTAGACCTAACTTCCTTAAGCGTTTCATACGTTAAAATAAAAACATTTTTTATTAAAAAATTTTATATTATTTTTGCCTCCAGGAAAAAATTCTGACTACGCCTGTTACTAGAGCTACCATTAAATCAACGCAGAAAGTAAACGATAGCTGTTTTAAAACCATTCATTCAAAGACTATTAGACCGAAGCCAGTCATTCAGATCATCCATAATGGTAATACTAATTTATGGGTTGACGTAATATTTTTTGAGGGTTCATTGATTATTGCAATGGTCATCTACGTAACGAATATCCTAAGTTCATTTTTAAAAGAAGGGGAAATACCATTGATCATAATAAAATATTAGCAAATATTTTTATTAGTACTATTACCCTATTATTATTATTATTATTGGCGAATTCTCCTTGGATAGAAGACGTTAAGCATCATGACTCAGTTTCGTCATTTGTTTTTCTTATTGGTCCAGTAGGCCTTCATTGTTTCCGAGAAAGCTTTTTTGCGGTTTTCAGACCACTTTGGTCTAAACTGCTTCTCTCTTGAGGGCTCTGAAACTTTCCACTTGTCTACCTTGTGACGGAATAAATTTTTATTAAAAATTTCAGTTTGATGTATATTTGCGCTTTTTAGGTCCTTACGAATTTCGTCCAGCCAAGGTGTTGAAATTTTAAGTTTTGTAATATATTCAATTATTCTTTTTGTTAGCCTATCCTCCTGCAATCTGTTAAGATGTCCAAAGAACTTCAACCGCCTTTTACGCATGTCAATTTCAATGTTTGAATAGCTCTCTGTTGTTTTGTTGGATTGCAGCCTATACCCATCTTCTGTAAGTCGAGCCCCTAGAATTTTTCTAATAATTTTTCTTTCCTCCTTTTTGATTTCTTCGATTTCGTGTTTTCTGCTAAGTACTAGTGTTTCGCTTGCGTAGAGGACCATTGGTTTAATAACTGTGTTGTAGTGCCGAATTTTAGTTTGTCTTGACACGGATTTTTTGTTGTAGAGATTTTGAACTAATCCTAGAGCTTTTTTCATTTTTTGGAGACGATTTTGTTGGGAAATTCTTTCAAGACCTGTTGGTTCAATGAATTCCCCCAAATATTTGAAGTATGGAACCTTGTTTATTCTACCATATTTTGTCCTCAAGCTTATGATATCTATTTTTGAGGATATGAATTCCGTTTTCTCAAATGAGATTTGTAGCCCTACTTTTTCAGCACATTCCTTTAATGTCTCAAGCTGCTTGATGGCGGTCTTCTCGTCATCCATTAATATAGCTAGATCGTCAGCAAAGGCGAGGTATGGTATGGAAAGATTGTTTCTGGGAAAACCAAGTTGTACTGGCTTCCACTGTCCACATCTCTTCAGCTCCTTCTCCCATTCTTCCATGACTTTGTCCAGAACGACATTGAACAGAAGCGGAGAGAGTCCATCACCCTGCCTTACACCTGTTCGAATTTCAAAGGGTTCTGAGATTTCTCCCATGAATTTTACCTTAGATTTTGTGTTAGTCAGCGTTTGTTCAATGAGTCTTCGTGTTTTAGTATCAAGTCCCCTTTCCTCCAAAACGTCAAATAGGGAGGACCTATCCATTGAGTCGTACGCCTTTCTAAAATCCACAAATGTGCATATCAAAGGTTTTTGTCTGAGGGCTCGCATTTTGACTATAATTTTGAGGTTCATTATTTGTTCTGGGCATGACCTATTTGGTCTAAATCCCGCTTGATATTCAGCTAGTTTGGGTTCTAATTGTTGTTGTGCTCTGCTTAACAGTATAGTACTGTAGTAGTGCTTAACAGTACAGTATTATTATTATTATTTGGCTATTAGAATAAAAAGGGCCTAAAATTGAGCGTTGTGGAACACTAACATTCAATTAGAGGCTGCATTCGGTTCGAAAAATTCTTGGAATTGTAAGGGGTGTTGTCTCACTTCTGATAATTTGTAAGGGGTGTTTTTTCTAATACACCACAATACATTCGCAAACACATACAATTAATTACTTGTCAAGGATGACGGAGATCAAAGCAATGAAACACTGGTATATAGATTAACTAAATTTATTGATAATCTCAAATACTTAACACCGCATACACACACATCATAACCTTTCGCAAACACGAGGCACACTCCCCTCCTTTACCGCTGTTACTCAAAAAAAAAAACAACCCCACATACTACCAACATAAAACATTAAATTTACAAAATAATAATTAATTACATAATATGGTAACGATTATTTCTAACATTCGGTCATCCTACGTATAATTCGTCCTCGAATTACTACTACTACTACTACTAACAAGTGCATACAATATTACATCAATTTAAGTCTATAACACAGAAGCAATAAAACAAAGCTAAACAATAATTAGGCCTGCACATAACTAATAAAACAATTACAGAACAAATTATACCTAATACAAGAACACTAAATACAAAAGATACAAAAACCTAAATTTTACAAAAGCTAGAAACAAGTGCATACAATATTACATCAATAAGTCTGTAACACATAATCTAAACAACAGTTACACATAAAGAAACAAAACAATTTCTGAGTACACTAAAGTACAAAAACACTAAATACAAAAGATACAAAAACCTAAATTTTACTAAAGAATCACATACTGGCGAACCCTCATAAATACATTTACACAAAAATTGACAATGGTTACAAAAATATGGAATATACTACTATTACACATGATCAATACGTAACAAACTTAGGAATACCCATGAAATACAGCTTCTTCTCTTCTTCTTCAAGTGCCGTCTCCGCGTCGGAGGTTGGCGATCATCATTGCTATTCTAACTTTCGAAACAGCTGCTCGGAACAGTGACGTGGAGTTGAGACCAAACCAATCTCTCAAATTCTTCAGCCAGGACGCTTTCCTTCTACCCGGCCGGCGCTTTCCTGCTATCTTTCCTTCCATTATCAGCTGAAGAAGTCTGTATTTCCCGTTTCGAAGAACATGGCCGAAGTACTGCAGTTTTCGTCGCTTGATGTCGTATAGCAGTTCCATCTCCTTGCCCATCCGAGTCAGTACGTCCGTGTTTCGTACTCTGTCGGTCCACGATATACGGAGCATGCGGCGGTATAGCCACATCTCAAACGCCTCCAGCCTCCTTTCTAGAAGTTTCGTTAGTGTCCATCCTTCCTGCCCGTAAAGAAGTACAGGAAGTACGTAGCACCTCAGAATTCGGAGCCTCGTGTTGAGACTAAGATCACGCTGGCACAATAGATGTTTTAGTTTCGTGAACACCGCTCTGGCTTGCTCGATACGCACTTTAACTTCCTGACCGTAGTCCCATTTGTCATTTAGGCAGCACTCAAGGTATTTGTACGTGTGCACCTGTTCAATGGCGGAGCCAGC
Source organism: Catonia carolina (assembly GCA_035578175.1). Classification (NCBI taxonomy): domain Eukaryota; kingdom Metazoa; phylum Arthropoda; class Insecta; order Hemiptera; family Achilidae; genus Catonia; species Catonia carolina. Next base: position 138,771,029 of record JAQMRL010000001.1, on the reverse strand, counting down.
GAGTGTGATTCCTGCGTTGACCTCCTCCTCACCGATCACCATGAACTTGGTTTTACGTATATTCATCCGTAGTCCGTATGCATTGCTAATTGTGTTGACGCGTTCCAGCAACACTTGGAGATCTTCCTCGCTATCTGCAATCAGCGCTGTATCGTCGGCATATCTCAGGTTGTTGATGCCCTCTCCATTCACTATAATGCCTTCTCTGCATCCATCCAAAGCTTCCGACAAAATGGCCTCCGAATATAAGTTGAAGAGCATTGGTGAGAGCACGCATCCCTGTCTAACTCCACGGCAGATTTGCACTTCCTCCGACAGCTCCTCCCCCACTCGCACCTTGGCACATTGGTTCCAATATAGGTTGGCGATAATTCTTATGTCGCGATCGTCGAGGCCCACTCGTTGCAAAATTTCTAGCATCCTGTCGTGTAGTACTTTGTCGAATGCCTTCTCGTAGTCAATGAAGCACAGGAATACGTTCTTGTTCATATCTCGGCATCTCTGAACGAGGACATTCATGGCAAACAAGGCGTCTCTCGTGCCGAAGCCTCCTCGGAATCCAAACTGTGTGTCCGTCATTTGTTCTTCGCACTTTTGGTAGACCCGTTCATGTATTATTTTCAGGAAAATCTTCAGAACGTGGCTCATTAAACTAATCGTCCGGTGTTCTTCGCAGCGTCTTGCATTGAGCTTCTTCGGTATAGGAATGAACGTCGACTTAAGCCATTCGTCTGGAATCACGCCAGTCTGATATACTTTATTGCACAAAGACGTCAGGGAATCCAGGTCTTCCTCATTCAATGTTTTGAGTAGTTCTGCGTGCACCTCGTCTGGTCCTGGTGCTTTTCCCGACCTCATCTTACTGATGGCTCGTTTTACTTCCTCTTTGAGAATATCCGGTCCGGTTACCGTGGTGGTCACGGCTGGGTGTGCTGGGTGTGCTGCCCGGTCATCTTCAAATAGTTGGCTAACATAACGCTCCCACACCTTTAATTGTTCGGAAGTGGTGGCCACTATGTTGTCATCCCCATCCACGAGCACTCCAACGGTTTGTCTGAGCCGTTTGCCTGTCATCTCTTTGATTTTCTTGTGGAGATGAAAAGAGTCATGCTTGTTCTGTAACTCTTCTATCTCAGCACATTGTTGGCTCATCCATTGGTCTTTCGCTGTTCGGATCTTGTTGCGAATCATTTTGTGAACTGTTTTACATTGGGAGCGGTTTTGCGTCTTGCAACCACGCCGTTGCTCCATAAGATCAAGAATCTCCTCCGTCATCCAGGGTCTGTGTTGTTGCTGCTTGTTGACCTTCAAGTGTTTCTTTCCCGTTGCAATTAATAGATTCTTTACATCCGTCCATTGGGTGTTGACATCAACGTTGGTGTTCATGTTTTCTAAACCCCTTTTCAGGTCTTCCCGGATGTTCTCGCAAAGATCGGCGTTCTGCAATTTGCGGACGTCAATCCTGGCTTTCATGGTGCGTTTCCTGGTCGACTTAAGTCTAATTTGGAGCTTTCCTGATAACGGATTGTGGTCCGACGCGATGTCTGCTCCCGGATACGTACTAACTGCGGTCATGCAGTTCCGGAAGCGGTTGTTAACTAAAATGTAATCGATCTGGTTTCTGACAATATTGTTTATATTGTCCTGTGGTGATCTCCAGGTGTATAACCTTCGCGGTGGTAATTGAAAGAAGGTGTTCATGATGCTGAGATCTTCCTCCTGACAAAATTGAACCAATCTGTCACCTCTGTCATTGCGTACGCCCAAACCAAATGCCCCGGCCACTCCGTCGACCTTTCCTTTGCCCACTTTTGCGTTAAAGTCTCCCATAATGATGTTAACCTCGTGCGCTTTAGTCAACCGTAGTACCGACGTGACTTCTGCGTAAAACGCTTCTAAAACATCCCCCTCTGCGTCTGCCGTTGGTGCGTAGACCTGAACGATGTTCATGTTGACCGGCTTAGCCTGTATCTGAATCAACATGACTCGATCCGACAGGGGAATGAAGTTCTTGATCGCCCTGTTGACTGTGTTTGTCACAATTACCGCCACGCCATGCCAATGATGAGCGTCGTCGCTGCCCGAGTAGTACACTGTGTGCTGTCCACTGCGAACAATTCCTTTGCCCGGCCAACGCATTTCACTGACCCCCAAGATGTCCAGTCCCATTCTCTTCATTTCTTGAGTCGCATTTGCGAGCTTGCCCGCTTCAAACATACTTCTCACGTTCCACGTCGCTAATTTTACATTCGTATTCCTCCTCACAAAATCGTTCAAGACCGTCCCCCCCGGAGACCCGAGTGGGGGACTTGAAACTCCGGAATTTTTAGAATTAAACGTCTTCATGATGATTCTACTAGGGATCTGTAATGCAGTGGTTTCCCGTTGCCTTATGCATCCAAATGCCGTTGACCCATCTGTTTGGGTTCCTCCGCCTTCGGGACCGATTTCTCAATCCCAGGGCAATTGAGTGCCCTACCACTTCCCAGCTCCTCCACCCGCAGCTGTTGGCCAGTCAGTGGGAGATTGCTTATACCGGCAATCGTTCGGTGTTCTTCGCCGTTGCTTGGTCGGGGACTGCTTATTCAATATATTCGCAGCTAACCCTCATATCTGAGGGCCGTCCACTATCCGCCACCTGTGACCCCGCTGGTAGCCTGCACTCAGCCCCAGCAAAATACAGCTTAACATTACTTAAATACAAAGTCAGTATGACTAACCTCTTACTGCAATAAAATAAATGAGAATGATTACGTACAAAACATACAACACAATATTTTACAGAAATGAAATGCACATCTACCTAATACACATAATTCATCCATAAACTACATCATATACATTTTTGATTAATTAGTTAATGAGTAACCACAGATAATTATATAATTAAATTTATTTAACAATGAATATAATTTAAACATAGCAATGAAACCACAAAATACAAAATTCATACAAAATATATAGAAATACATAGCACATGATAAATGGAAATTAGTTACCTACATTAGGAAAAAACGCATTTAAAATTTCACATTGACACTATTTTAAATTTCTTTATACACCATTATTAATAACACAATTATATATCACTAATACATAAAATTACTTAACATTTAAACTAACAACACTCGAATGACCATTTATATTAACTCAACACTCACACTCAAAATTTTTCAATCTTAGAGGAATTTTTTGTTGTCTCACTGGTCTTTGCATTTGTAGTTGAACTAGTTTCTGTTTCTGCCTTATTTTGAATTGAGGATGAGGGGTGTTCATCACAGTAATGGGTGGAGCTCGTTCTGATGGGTAACAGGGTGATTTAATTGTGGCATTTTCTTCACTCTCTGAGTCATTTTCTTGGATGGGATCATCAGCTGCTTGGTCGAGAATTTTTCAGTTTTTCAGCTGAGCAGCAAAAGGTGCATAGACTCTACCAGTTTTGTCTCTAACCAATTTTACCTTACTCTTTTCTTGCACATTGAGTACATGTTTCTTAGCTAATTGTTGCAACACACTTGGTTCTTCAACAACATCTTTCACGTCACCCTCAATATCAGTTCCTTCATTTCATGATCTTATGTCAGAGGATGACCCATCTCCACTTCCTTCCATATCTTCATCTTCCTCAAGTGGTAGCTTCTCATTCACAAAACAGCAATAGACCTGTTCTTCTACTACTGCGCTTTGGCCCTGGTCAACCGTAATGATATTATTCGAGTTATGAACCTCTTCTACAACAAATTCTGCACGACTTTTGTAATACTTTACTCTGGGATCAAGCAGCCACATTCTACCATTTATAATGTCCACTGGTATAGCCCTATCAGGCAATATCAAAACTTGAACATCAGGTACTTCTACACCATTAACTGAAACAGAAGCAAATGCTTCAACCAAAGTATGTGTAGCAGGTGCACTGACATCTCCAACACCTAGAGCGGTGACAAATTACGTTTAATTTTTAATCCGCTCTTTACAGCTGCAGACGCATTTAGTAAGCAGTTCCTCACACCAGAATCAATCATTCCTCGCATGTTCACATTGTTAACTTTAACATTCTTCTCAAATGGATTTGCATCTGAAGTATGAGTCCGGTCTGTAGCTACCAACACTTGTGCCCTAACCTGGCAGTTTTTAGGAGTATGACCCTCTTCTCTACAAACAGAACACTTCAATGGCTTCTTTGGTTCTGGAGCAAGATAAAAATTAAATTCTGATAATACAGTAGTTTAGTTTGTCGTATTCCAAGGTTAATGAAAGACGTAACCTATTTTTTTTTTGTCATCAGTCTCTCGACTGGTTTGATGCAGTTCACCAACCTGTTCTATCTTGCGCAAGTCGTTTCATATCTACATACCTGTAACACCCTACATCTTTTGTAATTTGCTTTATATATTCTAATCTTTGCCTCCCTCTACAATTTACTCCCTTAATGTTACCCTCCATTATTGATAGCCCAATACCTGGATGTCTTAGGATATGCCCCACTAGCCTATCCCTTCTTTTGGTAAGATGCTTCCATATACTTCTTTTTTCATCCACTCGCCTAAGAACCTCTAAATTACTTATTTTGTCCACCCACCTAATCTTTAACATTTTCCTATAACACCACATTTCAAAAGCTTCTATCCTCTTCCGTTCTACAGCCCCTATCACCCACGTTTCACTTCCGTATAATGCTACGCTCCAAACATAATGTTTTAAGAAATTTTTCCTAATATGTAAATCAATGTTTGTAGTCAGTAAGCTGTTTTTCATTTCAAAGGCTTTTCTAGCTTGAGCAATTCTACTCTTGATATCACTCGTGCTTCTACCATCCTTTGTTATTTTACTCCCTAGATAGCAGAATTCCCCAACTTCCTGTATGTTTTCGTTGCCTACTTTTAAATTTCCCATCTCTTCTAAACCACTCTTGCTGCTGCACAACACTTTCGTTTTGTTCTTATTAATTTTCATGAAGTAATCCTTCCTCAAGATCTCATCCATTCCATTTAAGGCATCCTCTAGTTCATTCTTTGCCTCGGCTAATACTACTATATCATCGGTGAATCTCAACATTTTTATTGTTTCTCCTTGAATTTTTATTCCTACGTCAAATTTCTCCTTCACTTCATTTATAGCCTCTTCTATATACAAGTTAAAAAGTAGTGGTGACAAAGAACAACCTTGTCGTACACCTTTTCTTACAGCAGCCTCTTTTTCGTACCCCTCGATTCTCAAAACAGCCGTTTGATTCTTATACAGACTGTAGATAACTTTCCTTTCTTTGTATTTAATTCCTAGCCTTTTCAAAGTTTTAAACATTTTACTCCAGTCCAGATTGTCAAATGCTTTCTCTAAATCTACAAATGCCATAAAAGTAGTTTTATTTTTCTGTATCCTTTTCTCAATAATCAGTCTCAGAGCCAATATTGCATCTCGAGTTCCCATTCTCCTTCTAAATCCAAATTGGTCATCGTCCAATACTTCTTCTACTCGGTGTTCTATTCTCCTGTATATAATTCTTGTCAGTATCTTAGATGCATGGAATGTTAGGCTGATGGTTCTGTAATGTTCACACTTCTCCGCTCCTGACTAGTCCGATGGTACCTCTCCATTCTCATACATTCTGCACACCAGTTTGTATAATTTGTTTTGAGCAACTTCGCCACATCGTAATAATAATTCCGATGGTATGTTATCTATTCCTGGTGTCTTATTCATATTCATATCGTTAAGTGCCCGATCGAATTCTTCTCGTAGTATAGGGTCCCCTCTTTGATCTTCTTCAACATCAGTTTCTTGTTCTATCGCATCATGTTCTAATTCTTTTCCCCTGTAGAGTTGGTTTACGTATTCCTTCCATCTTTCAGCTCTCTCTTGGCCATTCAACAATGGTTTGCCACCTGCGCTTTGTAAATTAACAGCTTTCATCTTTCGTTCTCCAAAGTTTTCCTTTATTTTTCTGTAAGCTGCGTCCACTTTACCAACTGCCATTTTACTTTCAATGTCCGTACATTTCGCTCTGATCCACTCTTCCTTCGCTTTCTTACACCTTTTGTTTATGGTATTTCTCAAGTAGCAATATTGGCATTTACCTCTCTCGTCCTTTGCGTTTTTATATTTTCTTCGCTCATCCATCAGTTCTAAAATATCATTAGTAATCCACGGTTTCCTACCTCTTCTTTTAGTATGTCCTAACCATTCTTCCGCTGCTTTCACTACCGCCCCCTTGAAGTTTATCCACTCCTCCTCTACATTTCCTGTGTCGTTACCTCTTTCTTCTATCCCTTTTTGAATACTCTCCTGGAAACCTACCTGGTTGTCTTGTTCTCTTAGTTTGTCTACATCCCACCTAGCATTTCCCTGTCCCTTCTTCAGTTTTTAAGTTTAAGCCTGCTATCCATTACTACTAAGTTATGATCACTCCCTATGTCTGCACCCGGATAGGCTTTACAGTTCATAATCTGGTTTCTGAATCTTTGTCTAACCATTATGTAATCTATTTGGTATCTTCCCTTGTCACCTGGCATCATCCAAGTGTATAACCTCCTTTTGTGATTCTTAAAAAGTGTATTGCCTATCACTAAATTATATTTGGAGCAGAAATCTACCAGCCGACTCCCTCTGTCATTTCTCTTCCCTAGACCATATTCTCCGACTATCTTTCCTTCTTTTCCTTCTCCAACTACTGCATTCCAGTCTCCCATAACTATCAAATTTTCATCACCCTTGACATATGTTATTACTTCATCTAATTCCTCATATACTTGTTCTATTTCTTCCTCTCTGTGTGAAGACGTAGGCATGTAGACCTGCACTATAGTGGTAGACTTTGGTTTCGTATCTACTCTAACCATGATAATCCTATCACTACACTGCTTATAGTAAGTCACTCTTTGTCCAATTTTTTTATTCATTACTAGACCCACTCCGCCCTGCCCTCCGATGGCTTTAGTGTTAATAACCCTATAATCCCCGGACCAAAAGTCTTGATCATCATCCCAGCGTACCTCACCAATGCCTACAATATCTAACTTCAACCTATCCATTTCCCTTTTTAAATTCTCTAACCTACCAGTTTGTTTTAAACTCCTAACATTCCATGTTCCAACTCGCAGAATTTCAGAAACTTTTATTTTTTTGATGAAGTCCCCTCTGATAGTCCTCGCCCGGAGATCCGAATGGAGGACTAGTTTATCTCCGGAATGTTTTACCAGAGAGGACGCCATCATAAATTTGTCATATTTTGAAGTTCTCGAAGTTCTTGAAGATCTGCATATACCAAGTAAGCCTAACCAGAATCATACATGAAGGAGTTTCCTTACGATAATTCTAGTCAGACAGAAAAAGCTGTAGTTTACTGTTGCTTTCAGCTTTTTGGTTGGCAGACTGAGTGCCCCAAGCCACCGTCTGCCAGGGTGGAATGGGCAGCCCTTCCAGTTCCGTTCACCATGAGCCGGTTATCGTGCTGATGAGCGGCCACATGGTTACTAACAGGCCACACAACGTGAATGTATGGATAGGACACTAGCTTTCTATCCCGGCTGGTTCCCTTAAGCCTTTTGTAAAAGGAATTAAGGGGTCTCCTTCCAGTTGACGACAGAAGCCCTTTATAGCCCTCGTAACCTATATCGGGCTGTTAAACCTATCTGTCAGCTCATAAACTGCAGTTCTGTTGGAGATCGCAAGCTGTAGTTCATCTGTAACACACATTCGTACCAGTGTGATCATACTGAACGATTCGTCAGTACTTACGTATTACTAAACACCTTAACTGTTCTGAACCTGAACTACTATAACCTGTAAGCATGTTTAACTTTGAAATCTGCACTAACGTAGTGATATGGCTAACAACTTAAATGACTGGTGGACGGAAAACAGATTAATGTTTGACATAACAATTTGTAATTTATAATTAATCTTGTTTAGCTGGTGTAATGGGTATTGTACCTACTTGAAACTAAGTCTATAGGGTGTCATATGGTACGGTGTAGTCGTTCATGTTGTTTGAGTGCAATAGGTAACTTTTACTGCTAGGAAACACAGTTTTGTAGGCAAAGTGGCTGCTTAATTTTGAAAATTCTGCTACACCTAAAAGTCCGGAAAATGTAATGGAATTAACTGAATATAAACTTATGGTAGGTTAGGATTAGTTTGATTCTTTTCGTCACTGGGTGGTGCATTTTGCTTATTGATCTTAGCATGGTTGATTGGGTGTATGATGTCCTTTAATTGTGTTTTTCTTAATTTTTGACTTCCATTACTGTTGTCAACATATATAGGTGAAATACTAAATGAGTTTAGCAATGATTTGATTTTATCTGTTGTTGGGTGGTAGTTTAGTAAGAGGCATGTTTGTTACAATAAAAAAATACATTCAGCTGTTTCTGTGTTTTAGTGATATATTTACCCATAGATTTTAATGACCTGTAAACTTGTAAGTACCAGCATCGATTCCGGGTCAGGGCCTAAATAAATTATGTTTTGAAACCCATTTAGAATATTTTTTTTATATTAATCTTATTCAGTAGGTGTTAACTATACAGTCACGAATGTGAAATTTAAATAGAAAAAGTAAGGTGCAATCTTATTTCATTGCTTGTAAGATGACATTATCTGATATTAATCAACTATACACCCATACCAGGCAGGTGGAGTGTTAAATTATTTACACTTGATCTGCTTGTTGCAGGGTTACAAAAAATAGCTCTGTTTCTTATCACATGATCAGCCAATTATATGACTGAATCATTTAAGAACAGAAGAGGTAGAGGTGTTAAATACACTAGTCAGTTATCTCCTCTGAGAGTAATGAATTTCATTTTATAGCCAAATCCTGTGGTGAATGAAGTGAATGTGTCGTTTGCTGGGAGAAAGTAGATGCTTTTCAGAGGGTATGGCAGCTGATAAGAATACTTTTCCACACAGTGAAGAGGGAAAATGTAAACCACCTTGCTCCTCGTTTTATTTAGTAAAGCCTCTAGAGGTACAAACCTGCCTTTCGGCTGATGTCATAAATAACAATATGGAAGATAATGTTTTTCAGGGGTGCTTTTTAACCTGGAATTACTTGACTAAAATTATAACCCTTTGGTTAAGTGTTAGATTTTTGTTTAACATGAAACCTATCAATATTTTTGTCTAGTAATTTAACATTTTTCCATTGGGTTGTGTATTCTTATGAAAAAGGTGGTGGAATTGTAGGTTGGTTTTATAATTACAAGGATGTTCGTTTATGTAATAATCATTTAGATCAGAAGGGTTTAATGCAGGACCGAATGTATTTATTGACTACCTTTAATATTCCAGCTGCTGAATATTCTAATATTGTTTGAGTTTATTTCAATGTGTTAACTATATGGATTAGGTCTCCTGGCTTGTTCCTATTTCAAACTTTGTAATTTGCCATGTCTTAAAGATATTGAGATGCCCAACTTTTTTGATGTTGTCGAAAATCACATTTTTCGGTGGCATTTACATAAAAATTTACCTGGCCTCTACAATAGTAAACTATACCACTTTTTGTGTTCCAAATGGTTGACATCATCCCTGGCACGTTAAGTTCATGCCCAATATTTTCATTTATTTTGTGGTCCAGCAATTGATAATCTCCTGCTAAGGATTTTAACAATCTTGTCTCAGCAGCCTCTGTTCTTGCTAACTGCTTAGCAATCAGGTTTAAAGACCCAGAACTATGTGCTAAACTTTGCAGAACCAAGGAGCGCTATACGAAACCTAACTTTAAAACAGTTTTTTCTGCACCAGTGTCTTCCTCTAGATATAAACCTTGAAACTTTTCAGATTTGATTTTCGCTTCTAGTGATTGCACATAAGAGACATCACATTCGAAGTAAATAAGTAAATGTACCTGTTCCAAAGTTTCAAAGGAGTTGAACTTACAGAACGCTCCTGTTGACTGGAGTTATCCCACTGAACAATAGTGATGAAATGGTGGTAAAATGTTGGTCATTTTTTTATCATCATTACACAAATTTAAAAAATTGTGTTAAACATCTTGTAAAAAATCTCGTTCACTGTTACCATTTACCATCTGTGTAACAAGTGGAATATTACAAGAATATATTCTATATCACTCTAAAATGCAAAGGTATCTTTTCCCAGTATCACCCTCCATATACTACGAGTTGCGGGAACATTATTAAAGGCTTCCTGCACATCTGAAAATGGTAAAAATGAAGATGTGCTTAATTCTTTCTGTTTCTCAATTAATGATTGTTTTGTTGTTTTCTTTTAATCCCAAATGTGTGTATGTTGCAATCTGTTGTGTGTAAGAACAATGAACAATCCCATGACCCAATGAGATGAGGATGATATATGTTTGACGTGTAAACGAAGTGTAGTCTTGTACAGACTCAGGTGAGAGCGTATTCCTGAGAGAGTTGTTAATTGATTCCCAACCATCAAAGTACACCAGTAACCACTGCCTAGTATTCAAATCCATATAAAGATTTGAACTATGGAACCTTCGTCTCTGAAAATCAACTGTTAAACAGCTGATTCGAGGTGGCAACCATACCACTAAACCAACCTGGTGGGTTAATTAATCATTGCAAAAATTTTAACTTACAATCTTCCAAAATGAAGACTAGCCTGGGCTTCTGAGAAAATAAAGTCTGCTGTTTTACTTAACCCACTTTAAATTATTTAGCATAAATCTTATGCCTGGTTTTTTTTTTTTTTTTGGTTTAAAGTCCGACTGTTTTGCAAATTGCTGCTAATGCAGATGGTGAAGGATGAAATGAATTTTTTGTAACGTATGAAAAAATGCCATGCCCGAGTGGGATTCGAACCCAAGGCCGCGTGATGAGAGGCGAGCACGTTACCAACATCGCCAACGCGGCCGGCGTTGGTGATGTTGGGTCTTATCCCTGGTGTTTAAGCAACTGATACCTCTGTATTTGGTTGGGTCATTCCTTTTACCTTCATTTTATTATAGTGTTACGACTGCCTGAAGCCAGTCAACTGGAACATGTGATTCACTCCAACAAATATCTAAAAATCTAGGAAGCAACCTAAAAACTTATTTTTTTTTCTCAAAATGTAGACATATTGTTAATATGTTAGATAAAATACAAGATGATCTGTTATCCCCTGCCCTGTAACATTTTTGTACAATCAAAAAAGGAATCTGTTAGAGAAAGTTAACATTGTAATCAATCGTGTGTGAACATAATTCATAATTATGATGTTTAATATTTGTACGTGTTTTCTTAATACAAACTCATTGTTATGTTTCTTTAATATAAAAACATGTTGTAATAGCATATATTTGTACATTATAATGCTGTTGTTTCTTACATAACAACAAAAAATAAGTTGGGTATGTTTCTACTTAACTGAAAATTTTGATACTTAGTAGTTTTCTTAGTAGTTCGGCAACTACTATGCCAATGGAGGTCAGGTCTACACCAGTAAACAAAATGACTCGTCCAATAGATGTCTTGTAGTATTGCCATTATGATACTCTACTGCAGGCCGGTACCCCTTTGTTGTTGCTTAAATATCTATTTTGGCTCCATCCTAAAAAATTACTGACTTGATGATTTTTCATCACATAATAAAATTAAGGGTAGGCCTACATAATAACATACATTGGTTCAAATACCATTTTTATATTGCAATTATGACAGGAGTTCCGGATTACACATATTGATTATAATAAAGTATATATACTTTACAAAATAAAATGTTGGCTAATACTCTGCAAACAACTTAAAAATATCACAAAATACTGATTGATTTATTTACTGGAAAAAATACCATGATTTACCAACTGTGTTTTCAGTAATACTGAACGCAGTTTTCAGAAGTACAGTAACACTTGTAATTTGATCTGTCAAAATCACTGTAATAAATTAGTTGGGCTTTCTCTGTTAGTGTGCCTTCAAAAACTGCAAATGCAACATGTTTGAAAAATAATCGGATAAAGGACTTGGTTGAGGAGAGTATTGTAACATATACAAGCACGCACACACACACACACACACACACCCACTTATACAATTATGTAATTAACAAATTCCATTTCAGATAATAATAAATCACACAAATCCCGTCAGAAAACTATTAGACAAAACATTGGGATTATTGGTTCCAGATTTAGGTCTTTATCAGTGGGACTTAAGTGTTAGTGCTAATATTTTTCAATGGAACTCATCAGCATTCTAGCCTCCTGCTTTATTGGAACATCATCAGTTTCAAACAAGGTACGTATCATGTATCAATGCCCGTGAAGTATATAAATGCCCCCTGTACACTCTGCAACCTGCAATGGTGTGTTGTATTACATGTTGCATTTGTAGTTTTTGTAGGCGTGGTAACAGAATGTAGGGCGTCTTAACAGATAAAACACAATTGGTTTTGGTTTCAAAACATTGCCGTGTTATGAAAGAGTAAACAAAACATTTTTGCCTAAATGAGGTAATTAATTATTGGACACATTGTGATGTGTAGATTGTAAGCTAATCAGTTTATATTTTATAATTAAAATGTGAAAAGAAAATTGCCAGTTTTTACATAATATGGTCTTCTTAGGTACTGAACACTATTATTATTATTATTATTATTATTATTCTGCCCATAACAGACAGGTGGAGTGTCAAATTATTTACACTCAATTTGTTTGTTGCAGGGCTAAAATAAATAGTTCTGTTTCTTATCACATGGCCAGCCAATTAAATGACTGAATCATTTAAGAACAGAAGAGGTAGAGGTGTAAAAGACACTAATCAGAGCTATCTTCTCTGAAAGTAATGAATTTCATTGTACAGCCAGACCCTGTGGTGAATGAAGTGAAGGTGTTATTTACAGAGTGGAAAATATGTGCTTTTCAGTGGGCCCGGCATGCTGATAAGCGTACTTTTCCACTCAGTGAGGAAGGCAATGGTAAACCACCTCACTCCTCGTTTTACTTAGTAAAAACCACTAGAGGTTCAAACCAGCTTTTCGGCTGTTGACCTAAACAACAACATTATTATTATTAGTAGTAGTAGTAGTAGTAGTAGTAGTAACATTTATGAATCATCATCATCGTCCTTCAAGGATTAGGCTCTGTTGGCCTGTTCCGGCATCCATTTCTTTCGTGGTCTTCCAACGTTTCGCCTTCCACCGGGTTGATACTCCCATGCTAGTATGGGAAGCCTATCTCTTGACATGCGGAGTAAATGACTGGACCAGTTTCTCCTGTACCTTTTCAGAGTTTCTAGCAAAGGTTCCACTCTCAGGTCCGCTCTTATATTTTCATTTCTTATATGATCTAACCTAGAGTAGCCCTTGATTGCTCGCAGAAATCTCATCTCAGCTGCTTGCATTCGAGACTCAGTTCTTCTATTTGGTACCCATACTTCGCTTCCATAGGCTATCAATGGTATTGCCATTGTTCTATAAAATTTTAGTTGGGTATCCTGCCGTGTTTTCCTCCCTATAGCTCTTCTTATAGAACCACAAACGGCGCTGAATTTAGCCAGCTTCTCATTCACATCATCCTCTTCAACAAATGAGATACGGCATCCCAAGTAACTAAAGTCTCTTACTTGGTCCAGAGCCTGATCATCCAGCACAATTTTGCATCTAATTGGCCACTTTCCTCTGAATGCCATAACCTTGGATTTATGAGGTGAGATCTTCATGCCAAAATCTAAACCAATTTTATTCAGCTTGAAAAGTGCACATTGTAGTTTGTCTTCAGAGTTGAAAATAATTACAGTATCGTCAGCATAAAGTAGAGAGTTCAAGAATACATTATTGCAAAGTTGAATGCCTGAGTCAACGTTTTGATTCCTAATATTTAGAATCTCGTCTGTATAAATATTAAAAAGAGTCGGAGACATTGGACAACCTTGTCTCACGCCTTTATTTATTTTTATTTTTTCTGTTTTTTCATTATTACCGAACATAACTATTATATCAGTATTGGTGTATGTACCCACAATCGTCGCCACAAGGTGCTTGGGATATCCTTTCTTGAGCATCACATCCCACAATCGAGCTCTCAAAACGTTATCAAACGCTTTTTGCCAATCTATGAACATTTATGAATTGATTCATTAATTATGAATTATTGGTCGTGATAGTAAAGGGAGGATGGGGTATTTAATTAATAAACTAACAAATAAATAAACCAAAAATTAAGTTTTAAATTCATGGAATCTGGCAGATGGCTTAAACCATCTTAACAAAACAATAAAAAACAGTAATAGTGATTTTTGTATTAAAATTTAAAATAACACTTTAACGTTTTTAATGGTTTATTATTTTTAAGTTAAGAAACAGACTTTATTATTAACAGTATTACAATAAATCTAACATTATTATATTAGTCACCTGCTTCCTTGCCTACAGTACGAATTTGTTTATGGCAGAATGGGGGTTATAACATGGCTATAAGGGGAGATGAGGAGGCAAAAAAAAAAATTATTACACACTTCTAATTTTATCTGTCAAAGTACTGGAATAAATAGGTGTTGGTTTCAAAAAAAATTGAAGAAAGCATGTTTGGCAGCATGATGTAAGTTTTTGTACACTGTTATTTAGACAGGTTGAGAGAGAAGTTTAGCAAGAGACTTGTCAACTACACTCGTCTCCCTATTGGCTTAATGCGTAGTCATTAAAAACGCAAAGTTCTTTGGCAGCCAGTATGATGCCTTTTATGTCATCTATACTTAGATAATGGTATACTACTACAGCTATTTGTCGCCTTGTGGGGTTGTAGTGTTTTTACCCCAGATTATTATAACTACACTATTGTTGAAAGCACTTGTTGTATGGTACATGAGGATTTTAGAGTTTGTAAATTATATGCCAATTGTGCATAACGATGTAGTGTAAACAATATTTTCCAGATTGTTAGTGTAAATAAACTTAAATTTGAGCTCATTTCTGATAACAGAATTTTCAATTAGCATGACCATCCAAAAATAATCTTTCAGCCAAATGACACTCATATCTAAGCGTCATTCCATGTCAAATCAATATGCAGTGATTTTCCTCACCTCAGATTTTGATGAAACTTGGTGTGTTGGTAGTATTCCTATAGATAAAGAAAACTACCTAATATTTTTTAAATATCTCAATCGGTTTTGAAATTACAGCTAGGTAAATTCACTAAAACTGGTAACAATGGTGAATCTGGATAATTTTTGAATTATAGTTTTGGCCCTCCTAATTGAGACAAAAAGCTGAGATAGATGTCACTTGAAAGCTGTTCTACTTATAACGGGTGATTCAAAAAGAGCGCCGGTTTTTAAACGGCTGGTAAATTTTTGTTTATCGGTTGGCAACATTGTTAGACCTCATTTCTATTTCGGAGAACATTCCGATTGACGATTCAGTTGTAGTTTCTCTTGTTCGCAGTGTAGTACTCTCCCAGTCTGTGTCTAACCATGGAGAAGTTTACTATTGCGCAACGAGTGTTAATCGTCAAAAGATTTTACCAGAGTGGAGAGAGTTATGCGGCTACTGTCAGGCGACTTCGCGGTACTCTAGGACGTAATGAAGCACCGAATGAATCAACAGTTCGCAGGCTCATGAAAAAGTTTTTTGAGACGGGTTCAACAGTCGACCTTAAAAGTTCTGGACGTCGTCGTTCTGGCCGAACTGAGCAGAACGTTGCGTTGGTTCGTGACAGTGTGGCTGTTAGCCCAGCAAAATCAATACGTCGCCGTTCTCAACAATTGGGTTTACGATGTTCTTCTGTACGGAGAATTCTTCGGTACGATCTCCAATATCACCCGTATAAAATTCAGTTGACGCAACATTTGAAAGTGGCAGACCACCAGAAGAGACGACAGTTTGTTGACTGGGTATTGAGAAAACGGCAGGATGATGACACCTTCGCAAACAAAATTGACGCCTTGTGACTTTCATCTTTGGGGTCATCTGAAGTCATTGGTGTATGCCAATAAACCCCGAAACATCAATGACTTGAAGGAGGAAATTCGACGGGTTATCGGGCAAATGGAAGTCGAAACATGTCGTGCAGTAATATCCAATTCATGGACAGAGTTGATGCGTGCCAGCGCAGTAGAGGAGGACACATGCATGACATCATTTTTCATACATGAAATCGGAACGTAAGATGAACTTGTTGATGTATTTATTTTTAGTTTTTCAATAAAATAAATCTCTTAATTTGATATATCAAAACCGGCGCTCCTTTTGAATCACCCTATATTTCATGTGACTTACAACACTATACAGGTTAAGAAGTGAAGATTTTTTTAAAAATTCTAAGTTAAATTTTTGATTAGAATTTTTCAAAATGAAAAAAATTGGAAATTAAAAAACAAGGTTTTTCGTTATTCTTTCATGTAACTGATAATGAGAATTTCATAATGAGATTGTACATTCAAAAATATATTTTGCAATCTGAAGTTTATTGAAATTAGCATACTCTATATGGGGTGTATTTCAAAAGTGAGGTCAAACTCTAGTAAATGATTGTATATCTAAAGATAAGAGAAATATTCTTTTATAAACATAGGTCCGGAAATGCTTGGTTAATGAGTTACAGCTGGTGAAAGATTTCCCTTGAAATTCTGTTACCATGATTAAATGAGACCATTCTGATGTTTTTAAGCTTTAACTAAGAGGCAAACTTGATGGTATCATATTATGGTTTTTAACCTGAAAAATTTAATAAAACAGGTTCAAGAAATGTATCTTCAATAGTTTTAAAGATGACTGCCATGAAATACAAAAATTAGGGGTCGAAAATAACACAGGTTTGATAAAATAATTTCTTTGAAACCTTTATAAAATCATTAATTTGCAACAGAATGAAACAAATTTTTTCTTAGGTTGGTAACAGTAGCTTAATAACTAATTATTATTCAATTCTGCAATTAATAAGTAATTTAATAAAACTAAAAGGATACATATTAGGTTGCATTTTACGTACTTAGGTGCTCAAAATGACCTCCATTTTGTCTGTTACATAATTTCAACTCATACTCTATTCCAGTAGTGAAATAACCAAATTGAAAGTGCCCCCATGATCTCCTAACCTCTTGCCAAAAGACTTTTTTATGTGAAATTGAATTTAAGTCAATTGTTTGTTGAAAACGGGATTAACACACAAAATGATATAAGGTATCAAATAACAGAACCTGCAAAAACTGTTGAGAATACTCCTGCCATTATGATTTGTTATGGTACTAGAAAAAAGTGAAATTCAATGCATTAAACAGAGGCCATTTTGAGCAACACCTTTATCCTTTTAGGTCATTCTTCATTGTTTTCAGAATTGAATTATTTGTTAATTTACTGTTCCAACCTTCACTATAATAATAGTTGTCCAATTAAAAAGGTAGAAGTAAAAAGTATTGTCAGTGAAACAGATGAGCGGGTTACGGGGAAAATTTTGTAAATAAGGTCTGAAGTTAGAGATGTATACTCAGAGTTTAAATCACTTTTAACGAACAAAGGTACAAAACCATTATACCAGAGATGTTCAGAGAGCCAAATCCAAAAAAAACTACTGAAGTTCTTCATAAATCATCAAATTAAACTCGGCAATAATTATGGGAAACAGTAAATAAGAATTGAGATGTAGTAAGCAATAAAAGTTTTATAAATGAATAATTATTTATATGAATATTATCAGGAAGTAGCTTCAGAACTTAAATTAAAAAAAACCGATTTGGGAAACAGTGGGATGTTATGATCCAAAAAGTAACAAGGTAGTAAATCAATTTCTATTTAGCCCAGTTTAACTTGAGGAATTAGGATCAGTTATTGATAGTTTAAAAAGTAAAAAAATGGTTGGGTTAGGATGGAATCTGCAGTATAGTTGTTAAAGAATGCAAACACTTTTTAATTCCTCCTCTCCTTCATTTAATTGACTTCTCATTTGAAGTGTAGGTGTATTTCCAAACAAACTGAAGGAGGCCTATAATATTGCCTATTTTTAAGAATGTTGATAGCCAGTTAGTTGAAAATATAAAATAATATTGGCTGTTTTTAAGAATGTAGATAGCCTGATAGTTGAAAATTATATGACCATAAGTAGTTTAAACATAATTTGTAAAATTTTTGAAAAGGTGGAATTTTTTAGATTAATCAGTTATTTGACTGAAAACCTAATCATCTCAAAGGATCAGCATGGTTTCCAAAAAGGTAGATCAACCAAAACTGCAATAGTCTCTCTTGTTGAGCAAATAGTTTATATATTGAATTCAGTACCATTGAATTCCAGTAGTGAAATAAATGAAATAAATAGGGGAGAAAGCATTAGCTGTTGAAATCAATTCTGTTGACATGAAGTCTTATTGAAAACCTTAGTCATTAGGTGTTATGGATGTAGAACTAAAATGATTTCAATCTTACCTTATTGGTAGAATACAATGTGTGGAGTTAACTAGAATTGTTAGGGGTAAACTTACAAAGACTGTATCTGGTAAGCTTGAAGTCAAAGCAGGCGTTCCACAATGGTCAGTTTTAGGTCCAGTCTTCTTTCTATTGTACATTAATAGATTACCAGAAAGTCATTCCTAATGGCAAAACTGTATTTTTTGGTGATGATACTTCAGTAATCAATAAGTTTGGTGGTAGAAGATGGTCTTGAAGTAAATACACATGTTAACATAGATTCCATCGTACAGTTCTTGAATTGAACAGTTAATGGAAAAAAGTCTCAATTCTTGCAGTTCAAAAACAACACACTGTTAAAGAAAGTAGAGAAGTGGATATATTTATTCATAATAATAGTCTAGAGCATATAGAAACAGTGAAGTTCTTAGGAGTATCATTAGATAGCTATTTGTCTTGGGATTTCTATACTAATCAAGTTTGTAATAAAATATTATCCGGGTATTTGCATTAAAAGAAATTGCCAGATTAAATGATAAAAAATTACTAATAGGAGCTTATTATAGTCTATTTCTGTCTCATACTCATTATGGTATTTTAGTATGGGGTAAATCTAGTATGGGTAACATGGATAGGGTTTTTCAAAAGAAAGCTATTAGGTGTATGGTGGAAGCTAATCACCTCACCTCATGCAGGCCACTATTTAAGGAGCTTAATAAGCCCTCATTAATCTCTGGAGATTACTCTCTGGATCTCTGGAGCTTAATTTTCCCTCATTCTACATTTTTGAGGAGATAAAGTATCATAGGGAAAATAATTTTACGCAAATTTCCAATGTCCAATATCATAACACAAGAAACAGAAACGGAAGATGATGTATCAAAGTCTGGTCAAAGGGGTAGCAGTGTCGAACTTATACCAGATGAGTTAATTACTGCTTTTATTAATCCTGTGTCTGATGTTGGAAAGGGTCATAAGCCCAGAGTATCAGCCAGTCAGCTGATTGAAGGCTGCCCCACGTGCAGGATCAGGCCTTTGAATGGAATGAGGTTGACTGTGATTCTGCCTTAAGGGTTGTTGGTAGATTAAAGAACTAACAGAGTACTGATATTTATGTAATACCTAATAATTTTTTGAAGAGTATAATTGTATTATTTTTTGAACCACTCACATATTGTATAAACCACTGTTTACTGGAGGGACTGTTTCCCAAAAAATTTAAAATTTCAAATGTATGACCTATTTGATTTGACAGTGTGGTTCCATCCCTTGTATGATTAGTTCTGCAGAAACTATCACTGATTATGAAATTATCAGTAATATAAAAACCAATTCAGAGTCTTTCAACTAAACCTCTGACAGACATATTTTCTAAGTAATGCCCAGAAATGTAGTCCTCCAAAGACCCAAAATTATTTTTAAGCCCTTGTACATTTAAAAACAATATACAGTATCACTTTCATTGTTAATATTTTTATTGTCTTCTATCTACTTCTTACTCTAATTTTGTTTGGATTACTTTCACCATGTCTAAAAAAAGAGATATTGGTAAGATTTTGTTCACGCTCATTTTGTTCATTTCTGATCCACCTATAACCATCTTTCAATAGAAGTTTGTTTTTGTACACAATCAGTACTGTTGTTAGTCTGTCAATCAAAATGTATGTATGTAGTCTGATAATCAATCAGCTTACTTTTTTATTTGTAATAATTGTACCCGTCTGAAGCCATTTTTGCAATGCTGTCTCTTTGAAAAAAGGCCAATCACAATTCAACAATTTGATCGGTATTTCTGAATAAAAAGACATCATTTTTTAAAAGATCGATTACTTTACCACAAACTATAATAATTTCAAGTGACCAGATCTAGTAAAGTTTACCGGTAGTTAAATATCTAATAAAGTCTTTCATTTATAAAATTAAGAAATAGTCTTTTAACATTTTTATTTTGAAATAAGTTAATTCCTTGTGAATCAAATCATTTGCATATTTAAAAATATAATGTATTTATAATTAGAACAAACTGGAATGGTATTTAAAATGATATTTGTTTTATGAGTACCTAACAGGAAGTATGCAGATTTGCAAAGATTTTTTGCAAAATTTGTCCTTCACATGATATCATTTGTATCTGCAAATACAATAAAATAATCTTGGTTTGTAAAATTTTCTGACCGAACAAGAGCTCTGTCCACAATTTCACCAAAGAATCAGACATAATGTCTTCTTTCTCTTCATACTGTCCCTTTAATTTATCCTTTAGTAATTTTTGCAATTTCCCTGCTATGACTATCACCAACCACCATAATTCTTTTCACACAATCAGTTCCATTACTATTTTCATTATAATGAAAAGGGGAATTCTTACAAGCAATGTACAATTTACTGTTGGACAAACTATGGGCTAAGTATCAACTTTGTCATGATTATTATAACTTATTTATTTATTTGTCATGATTATTATGATAACTTTGTCATGATTATATATCTCCGGTCTTACTATTTTCTGCTTTCCCTCATTTTACTGCTTTTACTTACTGAAAGATGGTATCGTTTTTGATTCTGTACATTACTATTTTGTTTTCTATTATTGTGCATACCACTACTATGTGCATTGTCAATTATTAATGCCAGATCTGAGCTAGTGTCATCCAGTACACTTTATCTATTATGCATACTAACTCTGGATGTTTCACTTAATGGAGAAGTTGGAAATTTGCTAATTTTTTTTATGCAATTACAAGTTAAATTGTTCGTATAATGTTCTAGTGCCAACTTAAGAGCCAACACTGTGTCGTTTTTTTTCAATGTCTGGCTAGCCAGACATTGAAAAAAAAACGGAACGTTGCCATGGGACATTGGAGTCCCGTGGTTGGTTGTATAACTGAGAAAAGTCAATTCACAGATTATGAGAATAATTATTAATGAATGTAACATTAAGTTATAGAAAATTTAATTGATAAAACAATAAAATATAATAAATGTAGAAAAAAACCTATAGTTCAAAGTTGATGCTAAGAATTTATTTTCCTGTTCTTGTTAAACTATCATTCCTTATCTTCCTATAATAATATTAATTATTTATATTTGCAGATAAAGAAAAACGTTAATAGAATTTCAATTTAGGTTAGTGTAAAAAAAAATAAAAAAGAACTCCTTATTTATAAACTATTCACAATTCTTTCAGAATACACAAATTTTGACTTTCACAAAACATCCATGACACTTAACTGCACGTTTTCTAAATACTTCCGCAACTTGTAATTTTATACTTCTCTAAACCGAAATTTTTTGATAGCAATAACAGAACAATCCTGCCCTATATACAAATAATAACCATTTATTGGTTATCAACAATCAAATATTGTTTTAGTACCATTAGAATAATGTGTGATTGTAATTTTTGGAATTCATACTTCAGAAGTTACATCTTCTTGACGTGCCTATATTCCCCCTGGAGTCCCGTGGTTGCAATAAAAAAAAAATATTTCATTCTGTAAAAAAAAGTAATTTCTACTTCTCTTGCCCTGTATGAATTGTATAGGGGAGGAAAGTACAGTTTTCTTGTTGATTTTTCAAAATTTGTTGAGTTTTGGTCAGAAATACATGTTTTCAGTTATCCTGAACCCCAAAACATGTTTTAACTGATTGGTGTGTGAGTGTGTGCATGCGTGCGAGTCCGTGTGTGTGTATGTGAAAATAATACCTCATGAACAGAATAGCGTTCAACATTGAAACTTGGAACTTAAGTTAGGTATCACAAAATGAAATGACACGAACATTTTCATCAAAATTGATTAACTGGATGTAGAAGTTTATTCGCACAATTATTCACTTTTTTGTGATTTTCTC
Organism: Catonia carolina; assembly: GCA_035578175.1. Lineage (NCBI taxonomy): Eukaryota > Metazoa > Arthropoda > Insecta > Hemiptera > Achilidae > Catonia > Catonia carolina. The sequence continues at coordinate 138,748,868 of JAQMRL010000001.1, read as the reverse complement.
AGAAACAGGTTCTACTTTTTAAATAATGTAATATTTACTACAATTTTTGTGCTCTACAAGACAGGTTAAGCACTATGTCTGCTGAAATTTGTGGGTGCTGTGCTCCCATGATAGAAATGAGTTTTTAAGACTGCAACTTATGTATTTTTATGACAAAAATATACATACCATTGAAGAAAATTAAAAACCGCTGCAACTTTTATTTCAAGAATTTTTTTGTACAATGCTTAGTTTACGTTAAAGTGAAGTGGGTTAGTTTAAGCTTAAAGAAGAGGTTTCAAATGACACCTCACTTAGCTCACTGTCTCAATTATTAAGAGGGCCATAACTGGAATTTGAAAATTATCCCAATGCACAATTTTTACTAGTTTTTAGCAACTTTACCTAACTGTAACTACTTCAATATGGATTAAAATATTTGGTATTTTTCTTTATTTATAGAAAAACTATCTATATGCCAAATTTCATCAAAATCAACGATCAAATCTGAAAAATAGTAGGACTAAAATTGTGTTGATTTGACACGGAATGACCTGAAGCGGAAAACAGACCTGAACAAAACTAAGTTGAAAAGGGCACCTTGAATTATCTGCCAATGATTCTTCTCATGACTAATACACTTTACTGAACTGAAGTATAATACACTTTACTGAAGTTAATGCACTTTACTGTATATTACTTCCTTGATTCCATTTATGATTAGTCATCTTTCTATATGAATTTTTCAGTACAAAAATTAGTACGTTTTCATTATTCGATAGTCAGTCATTTTTATGAAATTATCTTTTAGAACCACAACATTTTTTAAACTTATACTGTGTTTGGTTGCAGGGTCTCAGTTCACTGTAGATGTAACAAGATTTTGTTTTTGGATGAATATCTGTATTAACAAATCATATTTGCATTTTAATAAGATATTTAGACCTAACTTTACACTTCTTCAGTTATTAATAACTGTGAGTTACAGCACATTTTATAAGAGAATTGTAAGTATGTCTTTGTTAAAGAGTGTTTCTGAATGGGTAATACCGAAGACTGAGGCATCAGGTTGTTTTGGACCTGCATGTCGAATAGCAGGTTACAAAAATGATCCAGATCATAAAGGAGAAGATCAGTTCTCTTCAACTGTTCAGTTCATTACACTTAATGTGAATGCAAGTGATGTACTAAAGAAAATTGATGTGGTAATTAAACTTCAACCAGTGAGTCAAGTTTTGAGAGAGTCATTGCGTTCCAAAGACCAATTTTACAATGAGGTCCTTATGTACTCCAAAATTTTACCAATGATTGACAAATATGGAATAGTTGAAGAAAAATTTTGCAAGTATTACTATGGTATGGCTGAGCCTGATTTGGAATATGAGAAAGATTTTGTTATGCTTGAAGATTTAAGCAAAAAAGGTTTCAGACTTGCATCAGAAAAAGTAAGTTTATTTTACGTTTTTAGAGCTAAGTTTATTTGCATTATAGTGAAACTTACAATCTTACATGAATGTTGTTCTTCAAGACTACAGAATTTGTAAAGATTGATCTCAGTCAACGTGGTTATATTGCGTAAATACTGTACCTTTAAATTTATCTCTGATTTTTGTATCTACCTGTTTTTTTATTCAGATACCTTTGTTATTAACCAAATGTGGAACATTTTATGGAGCTGTTCAAAAACCTAAAGATACAGGTTGATGTACCAAAACTTTAGGGCACATGGGAATAAAAATTACTGGTGGGAATAGAATTGTAGATTTTTCTTTAGAAAAAAATTAGCAAGGATCTTTAATGAATTATATTTTGAACAAATTAGTTTTAGTGAAGCTTTAAGTATGCACTTGGAATCAGGTTTTTTGAATACAGAATATTTTTTCAAAAGATACAAAAGTTAAATTACCAAGTTTTAATAAGACTTCAATGTTTACCTTTGTCTTTGTTTGTACCTTTTTACAAAGTTTGTCATTTTCTTTGAAGATAACAGTGGCTAAGTTTAACAATGTTCCTGAAGCTTTGTTTAGTTAAAAAACCGTTTAAGCCATTAAAAGAAAAAAATTCAAAACTTGTCTGTAGTGTCATTTCAGAAAAAAGTGTTATAGGCTGTGGTTACCTCAGTGAAATTCTTTATGCATTTATTTCATTTTAGGTTTGTAAAATTTAAAATTATTTTGTAGTTTTATTGTATTTTTTTATTTATTTCAATAATTACATGAATTTTATTCACACTGGTCTACTGAATTTTAATGCCTAATAATTACAATACAAAGAACATTATTTTAATAATTATTAAAATATAGTTATAATTAGTTAAATTTATAAAAATAACAGATTATTTTAATAATTATTAAAATTCTGTCATAATTATTAGAAAAAACAGAAAGTACCCATCTATGATCAATACTTCATGTTACTTTCTTCTAGTGCTGTTCCCAATAATGTATTGTCAACCTTTCTTGGGTAATATTTTGCTTGCTTTCAGGATATACGTACGTAATAAAACAATTAAAAAGTCTGACAATAAACATTATTTTATATTATAAGGTAGGTACCATAAACAGTTATGCTAATATGTTTTTAATTTCTGTTTACAGATTCATTTGGATTATGACCATTGTGTTTTAGCCATGAAACAAATAGGAAAGTTTCATGCTTTATCCTATGCCTTTAAGAAAGAAAATCATTCGGAATTATTGTCAGCTGTATCTAATATCAAAGAAAAGTGGACTGTTGAGAGGTTAACAAGATGGAAGTATTTGCTAGCTCTATGTGGACAACGGGGTATTTTGCCATTAATTGAGGAGAAAAAGTCTGTACAACTTTTAGAAAACTTTTTAAAAAATTATGATGATCCTGTCAAGTTTTATTCGAGTCTTATAAATCCAGTAGAACCAGAAGCAGTTTTATGTCATGGAGATTTTTGTAGAAATAACATGTTATTTTTATATAATAATGTAGGAAAACCAATTTCAGTAAAATTTTTTGATTTGCAAACTCCTAGGTATTCATCTCCAGTGATTGATTTATCATTTTTTCTTCTAATGAATGGAAGTAAAGAAGTACTTGAAAATTATTGGGATGATTTGCTTAATGTATATCAGCAATCCTTAAAATCAACCATTCCAGATATTGATATTCCAGATTTAGATTTTAAAAGAGTAGCTATATATGGATATCTTCACTGTAGTTTTTTTCTTCCAATAATGTTGGCAGATGAACAAAGAATGCCTTTTGAGGAATTTTTAAAGCTTAGCCCTTATGAGCAAGGGGTAAGTATGTCACAAACTGGAGGTATTAACGAGACAAAATTACTGGTTTATATAATTGAGTTTATGTTAAAGAAACAATATATTAGGGAGACATATTATTAAATCTTTTTAATGTTTTACACTACCACTCACCTCAAAGTGCTGAGAGAGTTTTTAAACAGATGCAGAGCAATGTTTTCTAAATAAATATAAAGAAGCAACTTAAACTAAGCAAATGTATGTTTACTTCTTTCATTGGTGTAACATTATTTACCAGCAAAGTAAAAGGTCTCTTGAGTTTGTTCTTTGGCCAAGGACCAGAAGTAGCCCATCATTGTTACAATATATTGATACACTTGGAAAGAAAGTTTTGGGTATGTGTTTTAGTGATTTTTTTAGCCTGATTTTTGTTTTTGTTTTTATACATTTTTATACAAAATATAGATTTTTTAATAGCTAAAATTTATAGAGTGAATACATGTTAACATGCATGAAATGTAGTGTGTAAAAGAATAAGTTCAGATGGGGGACTGACCATCAGGATCTACGCACTTGGGCAAGTCTGACAATCATTGCGCTTATTAGTCCCTGGTTCTTCCTACCAATTTTATGTATGATTTAACAGCAGATCTTCCAAGTACTTTTATAATTTTATTAGTTATAAACATTTAGGTATATTAATCTTTGATATACTGTGAATTATATTTTAATATGTTTACAATACAGATTATTTTATGAATAAAAAAATTAATTTTTATGCTGCGTAATCAACAGTTGTAAATTTAAATTTTGTCATACAGTAATCTTGTGAACATGCCATACATGTCAATATATACATAACTCACCATTCCTTGTTTCACACCATAATCTTTTGGCCTCATCTACAGAAATCATCTCAAGCCATCACTGATGTATACTTTGTCTTGTGGGTTTGCAAGTTTATTTTGTAAATACACACACTTCTTATTTAAGTGCCTTCTCTTATTGGAGGTTGACGGTCGTTACAGCAATTGTTCCATGGGCTATCCTTTGTGCTATGAATATTATGTGTTAACTAGGAGCTGTGACTAATGTGACTTAACAATAAAATGTTGAAATACTACAGACAAAATAATGATTCAATTGTTATGATCACTGTTGTTATTGCTACTAATGAAGGAGGAATTCCTGGGCAGAAAAGAAGGCATGCAATGTAAATATAGAGAACAGGTTTGCTTCTTCAACCTATTATTTTCTGTCTTATTACTAATGTAGCCTTGTTGTTTTGTTGTTTAGGTCATCAGCTAAAAGGCTGGTTTGAACCTGTAGAGGTTTTACTAAGTAAATCGAAGAGTGAGGTGGTTTACCATTGCCTTCCTCACTGAGTGGAAAAGTACGCTTATCAGCATGCCGGGCCCTCTGAAAAGCACATATTTTCCACTCTGCAAATGACACCTTCACTTCATTCACCACAGGGTCTGGCTGTATAATGAAATCCATTACTTTCAGAGGAGACAACTCTGATTAGTGTCTTTTACACCTCTACCTCTTCTGTTCTTAAATGATTCAGTCATTTAATTGGCTGACTATGTGATAAGAAACAGAACTATTTATTTTAGCCCTGGAACAAACAGATTGAGTGTAAATAATCTGACACTCCACCTGTCCGTTATGGGCGGTAATGTAGCCTACAGTCAGGAAATATTTTAAATATTGAGGGTTATCTGATTAATTATTCTGCCTACTACTGTTTTGGAATGATTTGTAAAAATGTTGAAAGTTCTGTATAAGCTTGAAATAATAATTACATGAATACTGATATAAATCTAAAGTAGACCACTTCCTTGGCATAGTGATGTAGCATGCTGGCCTACGAAGCGGTAGGTCCCAGTTTCTATTCCCAACTAGGGTCTGGAAATTTTAACATGTTAAAACCCACTCTTACAGTACCAAAACTAACATTAGTCACTAATGGCCAAGCTGTTGATATGACTTTAAATTAAATAAAAAGATCTAATCCAGGCTTTATGTAAACAATACAGACAGGATAATTAAAGTAGAAATCAGGACAATTTTAAACATATATTAGTAAATCATATGTTATAAAAAATAAAAATAATAAAGAAATCATAAGTCATACAAATAAATACTTCATAACTCATCGCCACCTAGGTGACATAGTATTTTAAAAATGATGGAGATCGTCTCTCACATTTACAACTTGTTTAGGTTCTACTTATCTAGGTTTTACTTGAGGCTGTTCCATAATCTGTTCAGGTGCCAAACCTTGTTTCCAAAACTATACTTTGATCTAAGTTTTCTTCAACATCAGCCACCAAGTTGAAAAATTTTTCGTAATTGATTCTATTGTCATATTTGCAATTGGTACAAGATTCCTAGTAGACACAGTTCAATCCTTCCATATGTCAATATGTAGGCGTACTGTACAATACTTTCTGACAAAAACACTTCCTCAACAAGAGGATCATATTTTGAATTGCATACTGATCACTTCATTTGTACTGGTCCAGGATTGAACAACTAGGTGCTTGAGATACAGCCTCTTCCAAGAACAAAGTATGTTGTTCAAGTAACTTCTGACATATGTGAGATGACTATTACTTTACCTTTTTACTTTACTTTTTTTTTTTTTTTTTTTATAAATGCATCTCAAATGAATTGCTCTTCAAAACTTCAGTACTAACTGCCTGAAAATTAGTCTTTTCATGACCGTTTTAATGATTCCAAATATCTTTTGATAGTTTGATCTGATTCTTGACACTGCAATTTAAGCCTATGATGAGCAAATACTTAATTTACAAACAATCAATTACTCGTTAAAGAATTGTAACATGATTACACTGTGGTTCCCTCACCACAGAGAAACTGTTCATTTTTAGTACTATTTGATATTATGTAGTTCTACCTATTTTTACTTGTAAAGTGTATAAATATATTTTACTTTAGATAATATTCTGCAACTTACCTAGCAGATTTCTATTAGGCAATGAAACATACTTGTGTGTAACTGGTTTGATTTCTGTCTTTTACCATGCCATTACACGTGCAGGCGGAGATTCCCTTCTTAGGTAAAATTTCCCAACAACATATTTTATTTTTATTATATTTTGCTAAATGCAAACAATAAAATAGAGAAATAGTTAAGAAAAATATAGTCACTTGAGTCACGAGTTTGCCCTTGTTTGCAGCGAGGGGTAAAGGGGGAAAATCATCAGTGTGCATGCCCTACTGCTTTGATTTCAGTTCGACAAACTTAACAACTTATACCATACCCAGAGCATATATAGTATATCGTGGAATCTTTTGTAGGTTAACTGTTAGTTTCAGATATGTTGGTTTCTCGAAAACATGGTCGAACTATTCACAGTGTTGAACGAAATCTAATATGCAATGTAATAATATGCTATGAAGTTGAAGCTAAACTAAAATGCCAATCCGTGCCTCTTAACAAAAGCCGAGAGCGAACGGCTAACTACTGTGATGTTTCTCTTTTCACAATTCGAAAAATAAAGAAGGAAATTAAGGACGTAAAGAAACTATTCTTCAATTTTTGTTAACAGCTGGTAAAAAAATAAAACGGTTAGGTAGAAACTAGAGAGACTGATAATGAAAACGCTGGTGACAGCAATAGTAGGCCTAAAGAAGGCGATTTTATTCGTAATTACAGTAAATCAAACATTTCTAGTAATTTAATTAAGCTACTTGTAGGCAATATTACAGGTAATAGTTATTTCTTATAAGGTTTATGAAGAAAACATTTTCTCGGAATAAACGACAGCTTACAAAATGTTTGTAGAAACTTAACGGTAGTGAAATGTACGAGTAGTGTCTTACTGTTGAGGTTGGTAGCACTGCAAATATATCAGTTCCCTTCATCACAGCCCACACATACGCAAAAGGCAAACTCGTGACTTCAGTATCTATACTATAACACACTTAGGGTAAAACCACAGCAGACAAAAAACCATTGCAGACAACAAAACAGTTGCGAAATGTTCAGAACCAGCCGAATGGCTGAGAAATGCAAGGTGGGAGTAGGAAGCAACACACACTGGACCGAACCAAACATTCGATCCAGTTTGGTTTGGTTCAGTGTGTGTTGCTCCCAACTCCCACCACGCATTTCTTGGCCACTCTGCTGGTTTTGAATTTTTTCGAACGTTTCACAACTATTTTGTTTGTAGCAGTGTGGTTTTACCCTTAGGCAGCGAATTCCCACTTTAAACTAAGAAGTTATTGCAACTACGCATGTGCATGACAATTACATGATTGTACCACTGTTCTATATTGTAACTAGGTGCATTGAAGATGTGCTGAGTAGGCATGGGATGATGACACAGTAATAAAGGTGAGCTAGTACACCCTGCTTCAAGCACATAAGTAAGCAGCACCAAGTGTGCTGTTGAACTGAATATTGGGATGAAATATACAATTGAGCTAGTAGATTCAAGCACAGCACTGAGCTGTTCTGAGGTGGTAAGCACAACACTGATCATAATTTGAATCACTATAATTTTTAGCGAGTGATTGTGCCAGGGCATTGACTATTGTGCGTGTGGGTCATTAATTAGTACATTAGCAGGAATTGGAGAACAGTCGGACATTAAACAAAAAAAAAAATTGGTACGTTATTAGTTGACAAAAAACATGGTAAAGGATTTGTATAGTCTTTTCATTTATTCTTCTGATTTTATTCCACAGTTCTGCAGTAGATGTGGAATTTGTCATAGATAAATTCTTTCCAGGGTGTTTTCTTATATTCTTTCAATAACTTCCTTGCTTTTGCTCCTGCTGTTTAAATTCATCTTAGTTGAAATATGTTAGATGACGCTTGTAATGTATGACTGCTCTTTTAGAATCCGTAAGAGCATTTCTACAAATTTTCCTTTCACCAAGGTATGGATTTTTGTTGTGGATTTCCTGAAAACTTTGGAATGGATCTGTCTGCTGACTTGAAAATTATATTCGTAAAAAAATAATATTCGTAAAATACCTCGTTTAGTGATAATACAGAAAATTCAGGCGAAAGTTTAGTTTTATCAATTCCTATAGCAATAAGCTCATGAAAACAAACAAATCAGCATCTTTAAATTTCCTTAGGGGGCAAGAAAAAATTATTTGGTAATTTAGAGTGTAGGTAAATAAAAACTGAAAAATGATTGCTACCATATAGCTCTTTATCAGTGATCTATTTCAGAATGCGTGCAATCGAAGCTGAGCAAATGCTTAAATCAATTGCACTTTAAGTACTATATAAACTATTTACATGTGTAGGTGAATTGTTATTTAAAGAATAAGTTTGCCTCTACTGTCACCTTTGTACAGCTCCATGAAAATCTATGGCTATGAAAATCACCCAGAATTATGTTAGGTTAAGAAAGGGATTAATTGACACAGTTAAATCAGCAATTACAAATCTTGTATGATTAGTGAGATATATTGCTAATAGCTGGTGAGTGAATTGCTTGGAAATGGGGTTTTTGTAAAGTTGTACGTAACAGCAATAGCTTCAAGATCAGTTTTGATTAGTAATACTGCAGCCATTGGCAACAAGTCAAGAATGTCACTTCTGTTCCTATTGAATATGCTAAAATTACGTATGTTAGTATGATAATCATTTTAAAATTAATTTCTTGAATATACAATACACATGACTTATGTTCATTCAGTAAAATATCTAGGTTTTCTTTTTGAGGCATAAACCCGTTAATATTTTATTGTATTATCCTAATTGTTAATATCCTGTTGACAATAGGGTTACCATCCAATGGATTTTGATTATTTGATGGTGTGCGATTCGTCATCAGTGCTATCTGAAAAGTGAGTTTCACTTTTTACTGTAACACTGGGAAGAAGTTTCTTTTTGAGGACACTGAATCATCTCTTATTGCCCTTATCGTTGAGCAGAGAATACAGGTCTTCCAACTTTTTAATTAAGGATGGTAGGAAGTCAGTATCTAGTTTAGAAACAATATCATTACTGCAGACAGTAGAAGAATGTTGACAACTGAGTGGAGAGAAATTGGAATCTAACGCAGAAATATTTCTATATTTGGGTCTGATTGGATTTTATTTACATATTTCTTAGACTTCTTGTTTGCTTTGTGACCAATTTGCTTGCATATTTATGAAGGACGTCAGTTGAGAAATACAGATCCAGTAACTGGTGTCATCAATTAAAATTCTATATTTAATGACTGGAATTTACTTATTTCTTCTCAGTGAATAAAAACTTGACACCTAAAGTTGAGCGTTAGGGAATATCCAGGATTAGACAGTCCTGCTCGAAGAAATGTTACAGACAAACTGACCCTGATATTGAGCTTTCTCAATTGATTGATTTAGATCGTGAGGAAAAATTTGGCAAACGTTTGACATTATCAGCCTTTTAAAAGTTGTCATTAATGATCTGATTACCAGTTCACCAGACCCACTATATATTGCAGTGTTTTCTCAGTAAGTTTTTTACAATATCTTAGTTGGCCAAGTACGTACAGACACATTTCCACAAAATGTTTTACATAAACTGGCTGGACTGATTAGTTTATTGACAGCTTGTATGTATTTTTTTAGTGCAACTCTTTCAATCAAATCAACAAATTATTCGGCATTAAGCAGAAAGGAACCAACCCAAAAAAATTGAATTTTAGGTTAATAGCTTATTGGATAGTATTCTCCTTTCTACACATTTAGTAAAAAGGAACCAACCCATAAACAACAGGAATATAGGTACTCTATTTTTATTTTGAAAATATTGCTGAATCTCTTAGGCTCATTTCCTCTTCAGCAGAAAAGAACCACAGTTGGATCTGTATATAAAATTTCAAAACCTTAATACTTTTTTCAGCAGAACAGAACCAACCTATGTTTGTTCAAATCAGCTGATTTCTGGTTCATTGTTGTCAGCTGTTTTGAACATTCATTTTGGTTGCACTTATTGTGAAGTGGTTTGTTGGTAAAGTAGTGAATATGTCAAGAGGTCAATATATGGTGAAGCTAGCAGAGGAGATTACTAAAGGTAAGAATAACCACACTATTATAGATAAAAGTATTTTTATATTGTCTCACTATAAAATACATTACGTAGGACAATTCAACATTTTCTACATGAAGGACTGGCTTAGCTTATGGTTTTGTAGGTTAGGTAATAGGCTGTACTATAAAGTTAATCATAACTATGTTGCAGAGCTATAATATTACTCTACTTTTGCATTCTATTTCATAAGTGTAAAAACCATGTCGCCAGCATATTTGAAGAAAAATCTTTTTACAGTGACTGAAAATCTCCACAAACAATTATAGCCTGTTATAACCACACTATTATAGATAAAAGTATCTTTATATTGTCTCACTAAATAAAATACATTACATAGGACAATTCAACATTTTCTACATGAAGGACTGGCTTAGCTTATGGTTTTGTAGGTTAGGTAATAGGCTGCACTATAAAGTTAATCATAACTATGTTGCAGAGCTATAATATTACTCTGCTTTTACATTCTATTTCATAAGTGGAAAAACCATTTCGCCAGCATATTTGAAGAAAAATCTTTTTACAGTGACTGAAAATCTCACCTTTCAAAAGGTTATAGTAACAACGAGTAACAGCTATGGAATTTACTGTAAAAATGATTTACTATAACAGGGTGACAGCGACAGTCATTTAGTTAAGAGTATACTATGTATTTTCATAAATACATAGTATACGCAGTTACTCAGTATATGCCTAGTGGTAACTCAACGTGAGAAAAACATGAGATTTTATCTAACAATTGATTCTGTTTGATAATTATGATAAGAATATAAAAATATAAGGATTATGGTACAATATTGAGTTTTTTCTTATTGTTTCAGGAGTCGGAAGTAATGTAAGTGACATAACTTCGCCTATAACACTGACAGAGCTTCTACCAGTGGATTTGGGTTCAGAAACGGATGTGTTTAATAGAACATCAGCATTACTTCAAGAACCTGATGTAAGTAATGTTTCAATAATTGACAAAGTACATGAATTATCAGACAGTGAGTCCGATGATGCAGATGTTATCACGGCCAGTGAAGAGGAAATTGAAAATAATATTTATAACCAGTTGCTTAGGGTGGGTAATCGTAAGAGTGCACCAAAAATATTTACTGTTACATTACCAATAATAGATCGGGAACCATTTGCTCAAATTTGCACCAATGTAGAATTAGGATCAGAAACAGATAGGCTCAGTAGACCGATGGTTTTGTACCAAGAACCTGATGTAAGCAATATTTCAAACTTTGACAAAGTAACTGAAGTATAAGACAGTGTATCAGATGATCCAGATTTCAACTTGCCGAGTGAAGAGGAGACAGGCAATACTAATGATATTGAAGGCCAGTTGCCCATGGAAGATCATGATAACAATAACAGTGCACCACAACAGAGAAAAAAGAAAGGCAGAAAAAGAAAATTTGAAAACCAGACAAAAGGGTCGGCAAAGAAAAATAAAAACTGTAATAAAGAGTACTACAATTACAAAGGAAAACTTGTGATTGCAAAGCAGTTTAATAATTTTTATTGTAAGTGTATTCAACAATGTTTTAATGTTGTCAGTGTTGAGACAAGAAAAGAAGAATTTGAAAATTTTTGGCAACTGGGCAATTATGATGCTCAAAACATGTTTATTGGTGCTTGTGTTAAAGAATCTGATGTAAAGAATAGACAAAACTCCTCTATCAATAAGAGAAATTTTAACAGAGTATACATGATTAAGTCTGTTAGTGTATGCAGGGATATGTTTGTTAAAACTTTTCAGATTTCAACGAAAAGGGTGATCACAGCATTGACTAAGATTAGGTCAAACACTTTAAATGATAAATGGGGAAAATTGCAAGGGGGTGCCAACAAAATTGCAGATGAGCAACTTGAGGTAGTAGTATCTCACATAAATAAACTACCACGTTACAAATCGCATTATCGTCGGGATGATACTAATGCTGAATTTCTTGGACCAGACATGACATTGCAAAAAATGTATGATCTTTACACCGAAGTGACATGTAAACCAGTGAGTTTTTCCACATATAGGAGAATATTCTTGAAGGAGTTTAATTTAAAATTTAAAAGTCTGAAGAAAGACACTTGCCAAAAATGTGACTCTTACAGTGCAAGAGTATCATTTGCTGTTGGGGAGGATAAAATTGAAATAGAAAAAGACCACAATGACCACATAGACTTGTGGGTAAAGGCGCACAGTTGCATGAAAAAAGACATGGAAGAAGCTAAAAATAACGCTTTTTTTGAGTGCATTACGTTTGATTTGCAAAAAACACTACCACTGCCAAGAATCCCAAGTAATGTCATATTTTATAAAAGACAGTTGTGGGTTTACAATGCAGGGGTTCATAGTGGTAAACATGAAACTGGTTTCTGTTATATTTGGGTAGAAAACCAAGCAGGCAGAGGAGCACAAGAGGTTGGGTCATGTTTGATGAAACATATACAAAACAAAATTGGAAGTGGAATCAAACATCTTGTTTTGTGGGGGGGCAAAACAGGAACATAAAAATTACTTTAATTTTAAAAGCCTGTCTAGAATCTCATCCATCATTAGAAACAATCAGTATTAAATTCTTAGTTGCTGGGCACACATTTTTACCTAATGATGCAGATTTTAGCGACATAGAGTGTGCTCTGAAACATGTACAAAGACTGTACATTCCTTCTGACTTCAAACATGTTATGGAAAAATGCAGGAGAAATAAACCATTTTGTGTAACAGAAATGACAACCAATGATTTTTTTAGTACAGCAAAAATAGAGAAAAATATTACTAACAGAAAAATAAATTCTAAAAATCAAAAAATTAACTGGCTACACTTAAGAGAAATTAAATTGGTAAAAGAGGAACCTATGAAAATTTATTCAAGAAAAGATTTTGAATCCGAGTTTGACGAAATTGATATTACTCTAGAGAAGAAAAGAACAAAAACCAAAAAAATATCACAAGAAATTGGTTTGGCTCAAAAAACTAGAAAAAGTAAGAAAAATACAAAATTGCCTGCGGAAAAAATTGATATTAGTCAACAATTAGAACATGTTAGTCAGAAGAAAGAAACTTCATTAAGCTTCCAAAAACTTTTGGTACCAATGTGGTGTGAGGAAAAAGATATTATTGCTCCTAAATTGAAGGATATTAAATCCATAATGCATTTGATTCCCAGAGAAAAAACCATTTTAGATTTTTATCGGTCACTTACTGGCAGTCAATCTGTTGAAGATGACATTAATGGTTATTGTGGAGCCACAGATTTTGAAATAGAAGATGAAAAGTAGAAAATTGCTGCAGTGTTTAATGTTTTTAAGTGATCAAGTGTTTAGCTTTAAGTTGATTATTTAGGTTATGTTTAGTGTATAGGTTAGGGTTAGTATTAGAAGTACCTTTGTTGTTAAAACTCTTATAAATAAAAATGCTATGTACATAGAATAAATTTAAAAAAGATATTGAAAACTGAAATTGGGCCAACTTAATTTTGTATGTACCTATTTCCAATTGTTTCATTTTGTTGCATTTTTTAACAATGTTATAAGAAATATACAATTTTATTAGCACCTTATTGTGTATACATATACCGTACACATATGCTTACACAATAAGGAACCAATAATTAAATTGTAAAGGTAAATGTTTCAGAGAAAGGAACCAAACACTTGGTTCTTTTCTCACTTTTAAACATAAAGCTAAAAGAAAAAAAGCAGAAAGGAACCAACCCACAAAAAATGGGAAAATCTATTAAACTATTAAATTAAAATATTTACAATTTATTTAAAAAAAAAGAGAAAAATAAATTATGTAATATAAGTACAAAAAAAAATTGACTCTGGGAAGGTAGCAGTTTAAATAATTATCACTTAAACTTTAAACCACAATTACTCAAAAGCACTTTTTTTGGTTGGTTCCTTTCTGCTTAATGCTGTCCTATTATGATTTGATCCTTAGTAGAATGTTGCAACAGTTGTTGTGTACCATTAGTATAGTTCTTTACCTTTTTAACTGTAGAATCTTTTTGAACATTTGAATTTTGTAATTGGTTATTTTTGTCAGTGGAGGCCATTCTCCGAATTAAAAACAAAAGTGTGCTTTATTTTATGATAATTAATAATTAAGTATATAACAAATGGACTTAGAGATGAAACAATTAAGTTAAAAAGGTTCTCTACAAAAGCAACTCGCAAGTGAAACAATTTTCATGCATTAGGCATTTTGATTTAAAGAATATTTACACCCTAACAATCAAATTAAAAAAAAAACAATATTAATTTTAATTAAAGTCTGATGTTAAATTATTAATAACAGGATTACTGTTACCTTATTTGTAAGATTATAAGAAACTGTAGTTCATACAGGCACCAGATAGACTTGATGTAAACAAAACATTCACCTGATCCGAATTCAGGTTTTATTAGGCGAGCATTATTTTTAAAAAGTAATAAAATTCAACAAAACAATTTCTATCAATAGTATGCGACACTTTTTGTTTTTAAATAGTTTTTTATGCACGAGTAATAATTCCAGACACATACTCGTTCGTGTAGGTACTCTGCTGGTCGTTTGCGAAACTGAAACGTCTGGTGTTCCTCTTGCCATTCCATTGATTGAAGCATCTTGTTAAAAACAGTCCATTGTCACACTAAAATCTAGTATTTTATTACAAACAAACCATGTAAATATCATAAAGCTTGTATTAAAAATATAATAATAAAAAAATCATTTGTCAAGAAAAATGTTTGGCATTTTCTGCTATCCTCTACCCACCATAATTTTTCACATGTTGTATTTCATATGCAACTTTACAATATTTTTAACGATAAAAACGGGAAAAACGTTAAAAAAATTCATATATCAATATTCTCTAAGTTAACGTTAAAGTTTACTATATTTAACCTTAACTTAAAGAATATTGGTGTAGGAGATTTTCAAATATTTTCCCCGTTTTTTTGTTAAAAATATTGTAAGGTTGCATACGAAATATTCACAAAATGTGAAAAATTTTGCTGGGGCGGGGAATAACAGAAAATACCCATAATGTTTCTTAGGAGACTAATTCAGTTGTCTGTAGTAGCCTACTGACCCTAATATAGCAATTTTTTACTTTATTAAAGTTGTATCGTTTATTAACGATTATGAGAATCGGTGGATTTTAACATGTTGTAGTTTACAAACCCTAACCGGGCTTTGAACCCGGAATTTCCGCTTTGCAGTACAGCGCAGTCTAACTACATGGCTTTGGCGGAGGCGACTAACAGTATTTCTATAAAGTTGCTGGGCAACCATAATTTGATAAAATTGGCAAGTATTTTCGGGATAGACTTACACAGTCAGTTAGACTACTTGACAAAGACTATAAGCGAACATGTGTATTAAAATTCTGCGGATCATAAAACTATTATCATCTTGTTACTCTGGTAGCTCAGTCGGTAGGGAAATAGTTTTAAGGTTCGTTACGATTTCCGGATGGGGTCTAAAACGTTTTCTCACCATATGAATATTTATCACATACCTAACTTACTAATAATTAATATGTTTTATGAGTCAATACAAAAGCAACTACTGGATTGCCCCAATTTACTTTTTTTAAATACCGATAGTACTTACGTAAATTTACAATTTACGTAAATTAATGTATAATTTTTCATGAATTTTATTCAAAAATTGTAATTAATACAATATTATCGTATTTTACAACGTACTGTATTTCTTGTAAAGGTGTTAGCTTATAATGCGTTGGAAAGTTTTCTAGCATATTATTTTCGGCGGTTTTATTTATCACTCTCAGTTTTACCACAGTAAAGAATTTGTAAATCAAGACGATAGAAAGACAAAGTAAACCAAGTGTGTTACCAAAGAGAAAAAAATATTTGAAACTAGATAAATATATTTATTAGTATTTGTGATAGTTTATTAAATCCATTCAGGTTATATTGGAAACTCATTGAAGTGTAGAGAGTAGTGTTACATTCATTTATATATCATTTGTTAATGAATACAAGGGCAGAATGCGTGCACATTCATCGGCGATTGTATTAATCAACCAGCAAAGAATAATACGCTAGCAGTAAAAAATCATTGTATCGAAACGATTGTTTCTTTACTGGAAAACAAACTTTGTATATTTATTCATCTTCGTGTGTCGAGTTCTTTTTACCTCTTACTAAACGGATGTGGCGTCTAGTTCCGACTTTCTCAATGTTTATTTTTTTCAGGTCAACCCTTCATTCTGTAATCATTTAATACTTCTCTAAATGGTCATTTTGACCATCTGGTGAGTCGTTACACCCATAACAGTTAGTTAAAATGAACATTATTTAAAACTATCTATTTAAAAAGTGAAACTACAGTGTAATAGGATGAAGATTTTAAGAGGTTTTAAAGTATAGAGTATAGTAAAGTTATCATTTTTTATAACCAGGTACCAAACAAACTATTTTTCTTGTCATCGGTGCGCAGATAAAACAATTTAAAAATAGTTTCGAAATAATTTGCGTACAGTAGGCTATATAATCCTGCTAATAATACTGCAGAAAATTATTTAATTTTTATTTCGATAAAAATTCGTTAGCAAAATCATCAAAAGTGTAGTCTAATTTATAACCCAGAAATAAATGTTATTAGCCTGTCATTGCATATTTGTAACTCGGTACCCTCATCTTAAACAATTTTAATTAACATTAGAAACATTTTCTCAAAAAGTACTGATTTTTAAATTTTTTCAGCGAGTTTTCTTGGGGTTTCTTCATACAAGTATTTTTTGGAATGATAAGTCTCTCAGGATTTTATTTATATTTTTTTTGGTGGTTTGGAAACAAAAATTTTGTAAATTCATTTATTACGAAGTTTCCATCACAGTAAACATTCAGTATACGACGAGTAAATTTTTTCACTCAGTATTTTACTCGTATGTTGTTTACGTCAACAGCCGAAAGGCTGGTTTGAACCACTAGAGGTTTTACTAAGTAAATCGAGGAGTGAGGTGGTTTACATTTGCCTTCCTCACTGAGTACAAAAGCAGCCTTTGCTTATCAGCATACCAGGCCCTCGAAAAGCATCTACTCTGCACTCTGCAAATGACACCTTCACTTCATTCACCACAGTGTCTGGCTGTATAATGAAATTCATTACTTTTAGAGGAGATAACTCTGACTAGTAGCCCTGGAACTAGCAAATCGAGTGCAAATAATTTAACACTAATTTATGGGCGAATGTGCACATAGTTATATATATATGAGTTAAATATTGTGTAAAAATTAAAAATTTCACGGAAGTAAACCCAGCAGTTTTTGACAAAAACGTTCCTTATGTAGCCTATTACAAAAAACATATATCCGGGAAAAAGAAAAAACCTCTACTACTAAGTGGAGACTAGAAAAATTAAACACAACTCTTAATCAATGCTTAAACAGCTACAAAATAACTGCAGCTGATAGTAAATGACTATACAACATAACTAACACAAAATAACGGAAAATTAAAAATATAAAAATTGAGCCCATGATTCTAACACTGATTTTAAAAATTAACGTGTAATGTAAGTTCTTAAATTAAAGTTCCTACTTATCTATTGAAGAAAATAATAAGCATTGCATATCAATCGATTCAAAATAAACCCTTAATTTCCAGACAGCGCAAAAATAAAAATAACTGTTTTTTATCTTTCGATAGTGTGGGTTTTTTCTAACTTGTACAGATATTGTTGTCGTTTTTCGTCTCCTAAACGCCAAGACTCTCAATCCATCCTATCACTCTCCTGTAGACTTCTACAGGAATGATGGCCATCGCTGGAATCATCCACTAATTCATTACCTTGCTGGGAAACCTCTTTTCCTTCTATTCCTCAGGGTCCAGTTTCATATTTTGCTAGGGCACTTGTCGGCTTTCATCCGAGACAGGTGTTTATACCACAAAAGCTTTTCCTATTTCATCTAACACACTTTTTGACCTTCTTACTCTTTTCGAGATTGCTTCATTTCTCATTTCGTTCACCCTCGAGATTCGTCAACTTCTCCGAAAGTCCATCTGCAATCATCCTCTTAATGCTTTGTGATAATTCTCATTCTCTGTACTGTACGTCAGAATACGGTGCTGTATAACTTACAATTCTTCCCTTTGTTTCGATTCAAATTTCTTTGGACTACAAAACGGAATTTAGCATTTATATCACTGCGCTTCCCTGAGCTGCTCTGCTCACTCACTTATGCTGTTCCCGTCATGACTCAACACCACACAAATTTTCTGTACTCACTACAAACGTCTATCCTTTGTCCTACAGATGCAGATCTTGTTTAACTATCTGTTTTCTGTTCTTCAGATTCCGTGTTAGGCCTACCTCTTAAAACATTATCTTATAGTTTCTTTAGATACTTTTTAACTGATTTTTATTATTTTATTTTCCTACAAATACACAAGTAAATAGAAAATAATTTTATGGTAATCGAAATTAAAAGTGTATGTTTACATACCCTAATGTTGGAGCTCGTACCCATTAGTTATGGCATGTGCGTAAGTAGTTCCGTACAAAATACTTATAGGTTTAAAATGAGTAGAATTATTTCAAAATTTCTTATTTTACTTCTCCGGTAAACAAAGTAAAATTATTTATGTTGGACTTTATTATTCATGTTCTCATCGTGCTGGTGACTTCTACATGGTTGTTCTATATGGCTGTTCGTGATAAATATTCTTCACGTACTTTTGCGTTTTCACATGAAATTAAAATTGAGTTATCAATATTACGGTATACTTAAACCCTACTGAATTCACCAATGTCGGGTAAAGATTAACTACAGATAAGATTCTTTCATGGTCTAATATTTATTTATCTCGATGAACGATATTAACTCAGTTTATTTACTTCATTGAGGTTTATGGAATTGAATCACAGTTCCGTTAGGCCTACTTACCATAATTTGTCTTACACCTTAATTCGCATTTGTTCCAACTCTTTATTAAGTTTTTAGCGGAATTGTAAATACGTGTTTACAAATTGACAGTGAATTAAAAAAAAATATTTTGTCTTTGTTACGCAATTGCACTGAAATCCATAATATTACCACACTACAAGTTTAATGCTCTTGACCTCTGCCCAACGATGCATTTGTGTTTATTGATATTTGAATTGTAGGCCCTACTAAATCATTGTAAAAGGTTTTCAGTAACCTATATTTTTTATAATTGTTATAAAGTAATAAAACAATCTGGTGTTAAACACTCACACGACTTTCTCTTGCCAATGCAAATAATGAACATAATAACCTAATTTTAGAAATAAACAAAAACTAACCTCAAAAAACATAACCTTATTTTCATCATGAGTGAATGACGCAAAATGAAAACCAACCTTAGTTTGGCTTAATAATACGGAAGATCACTTTTTGATTCTTAGACTTTTTTAAACATTTTTGGCTCTGTAGAGAAAAATGCTTGAAACAAAAGTTGTACATCTTTTAATTTCCTTTAAAACTGTTTGTTGCATTTTTGTCGTAAAATGTTCTACGGCCGAAATCTAAAAAAAAAAACGATTTTTTACAGATTTTAATGAAAAAAAAAAACCAGAAAATCACTAATTACCGCTAAGCTTAGCGTTATACAAAAAATGTTTGAAATAAAAGTTGTAGATTTTTAAATTGTCTACAACTTTTATTATATACAGTTTTGCGCTAAAATGCATATAAGGCTGTAATCTTAAAAAAAAAACATTTATTTTCTGCGAGAGCCTTCCCAAGAATTTCATAAAACATGGTGCCTACCCTATCTTATAGAGCATAAAAACTGTAGTAAATGAGGCGATTTAAAAAAAAATCGTAGGAGTCGTTTTTGAGAAAATCACAAAAAAGTGAAAAATGACACGAATAAACTAATACTTCCGGGGAACCGATTTTAATGAAAATGATTATGTCGGGTCCTCTAGTGGTACCTTAATAAGTTTTAAGTTTTAACTTCGTACGATGTTCTGTTCTTGAGATATACAGTTTATACACACGCACACACACACACACACCAATTGCTAAAAATTTTGGGTTCGGGTTTGAAAACGTGTAGATTCGGTGAAAACTCGATTTCGAAAAATCGACATGAAAACAATAATGTCCTTCTTATATATTCGTATAGGCAAGAGGAAGTAAAAATATACCTTAGCAGTTTCAAAGTTATGTCGGTATTTACTGTATTGTTGTTTTAACTTACTACTAAGATTACTACGATTACATTTTACTATTTATGGAAGAAAAACTAAAATCATTCTGATTTTTTAAACTTTTATCTAAAAAGCTAAGCAGTATTATTTGTTTCTGTTTGAATGTTCCGCATAGCTGAGTCAGATAGAAAAACTTACAACGTTTATTTGTGTGTTATTTCACAGCAAGTGATTTAAAATTAAACATTTTATTTTGTAGGTCTGATCCATTTTCATTTTTTATAAACGACACACATACCGATTAAAAATTTTATTGTTCTTTGTTCGGCTCTGTTTCATATAATTAACATTTGTGACGGTTACAATATGGCTATGAAATTTGCCAGACATGAATTTATGAAAATTAAACACGGCACACTAATCTAATAGAGCTTTACTAGGGATTCATGTACACATACAGATATGTGCATTCCATTAAACAGTGTGTCCTTCAATCACGCAATAGTACGAAATTTTAGTACAAAATAAAAACGAAAATAAAATGTTACATACATTTTAAAAAATGCAAATAATTTTGAGGCCCCTAAAGGAGTAAAATATTGTTTTAAAATATGTATAATTATAATCAATTTTGTAGGGTACACTTATAACCTTTAATCTCCTGCAGTTTTTCTGCATTATACCGAAAACCAATTAACTCAAAACTGAATTTAAGTCATTAGGGCTGTGGAGATTTCTTTAGAACTTTTTAGAAGTTAAAAAGGAATAATTATGTTTTACTGGACTTTTCTAACTTCTCATATTCCTCCCTATTCATTTTTGATTTCTCATAAATAAAATTGAAGCAACGCTTGTACAAAATCAGTCAGCGAGTTTCATCAAAGGCTGTTGGGCCGTTCAGATGAATTTCGAGACGTACAGATAAATTTTTGTTTCTGGTAAAGGCAACGAGGCTTCCCGGTTAACATCTTCCGTAAAATTTACTTAGAGCTTTAAAGAACTGATCTCAAGCGAGAGTATTTTAGATACTTGGAGACGGAACGTTGGCTTTGGTCCATGACATGTGCCAGTAAGTGTAAATAGAGTCTACACAAACAATAGTTTGTGTATTCGTATAGTCAGTCACCTTTTTGGAAAACGATTAATTTGATGGAAAACCTCGGACTAGTTTTAAATTATCTAGAATCTCGATTAATAACCTGTTGACGAAATCATAGTTTTTGAAGTTTGTAGATTTTAATTATAATTTTTTACGTATTATTGACTTGGATT
Organism: Catonia carolina; assembly: GCA_035578175.1. Classification (NCBI taxonomy): domain Eukaryota; kingdom Metazoa; phylum Arthropoda; class Insecta; order Hemiptera; family Achilidae; genus Catonia; species Catonia carolina. The sequence continues at coordinate 138,727,206 of JAQMRL010000001.1, read as the reverse complement.
AAATAATGTGATTAAATAATGGATTAGGATATTATTAGTCAGAAGTATCGAACATTATTTGTATTTATTGTATTATTGTGAGTGCGTGCGCTCAATTAAAAAATAATAAAGTTATTTATTATGTAATTAGCCTGAATAGTTTTACCGTAAACGGTGTCGTTGAACAAAAATTTAGAGTTACTGATAGTTACTTAAAAAAACGCCTCAGTTTCGATTCTAGAAATGAAGAGTATCGAGAGTTCTGCGTAACGCTTTCTTCTGTCCTTGTCCAAAAAGAGACCAAAAAGGGTATTGTTCAAAACTACTTACCAACTCATAGGTAGGGCCTGCAGTTAACTTGAACAAAAGTATTTTTTATTTTTATTTATATTTACTCGGGTTAAATTGGGAAAAGCGACAATCGGTATGGCGATTGTCGAGTAGGGAAAATCCTAATATGCTTCAATAACTAACGTTTTTGAATATTTTGTACATGTGAATAAAATAATGTATATTTAGGTCGTGTCCGTGGTGCGATGGTTTTGAGTACTATATTTCACCGATTTAGGAGTCAGAAGATTATATTACAGTCACAAAAATTTTACCAACACGGTAAAATAATCCTATAATATAGGCCTATTTAAATACACTTAAGGACTTGATCAACAAAAAACACCAAATCGATGGACAATACAGGTTTTTACCCAACGAACAAGTCTACAAAGATATAGAACCAGTCACAAAATTGTAATGAGAAAAAGAAGATTTTTTTTCTGGAACACATACTAAGAACTCCAGCAACACGCTTTTTAAGAAGAATCACTGAAAAGCTACTTACCGGTAAATCTGAAAAAGTTTTAGTAACCTGGCTCGGAGAAATTCAAAACGACATAAAAGAACTTGACCTAACCATGGAGGACCTAATGCAACGTACACCTTGGTATAAACACCAAATGTGAAATCACAAAGTTCGATTAACCACCAAAACAGTCAAACGCACAATTGGGGTTTGTTCAGATGAACTAAGGAAAATAAGATCTGAAAATATGAAAAAGTTTTGGAACAGCAAGAAGAAGAAACTGAAGAAGAACCAACCAAAATGACTAAAGTGATCCAATGCGGTCATAAAAGAAAAACAAACACTTAGTGGCTAATGACCAAGCTGTTGATCCAATTTAAATACATAAAAAATGTATTTAATATATCGGTATCAGTGTTAATAGGTCACCTTGGCTATGGGGATTGGGAAAAGTGATTCGTTAATGATACAATTAACTGGTCCTATACGCTTGTACTCGGTAAGATAAACTGTTTGTGGGAAAGTTCAGAGTTGTTATTTGTGTGCTACCTCCTTGTTAAAGTAATTAGTATGTAAAATATAATTACATATTATCTGATTCATTGTCCTATACTATTAGATGTTAATTGTTGTACCACCCATCATGTACGTACCCTAGTTATCTCAATATTGCAAGTAAACCACGCAATGAAATTCGTATGATAGTAGCCTATATTTGTGATGATTTACAGAGGTAGAAGTACAATGGTACTAAGTTACACGATCCATTTCCAAACTTGTTTCAAATAAGTATTTTTAATAGGTATTTCTCACATTAGCCTATAGGATATGAAATTGTAAAACTTCTTTCTATACTTCTTATAAATCACAAATCTAGAATCTAGTTTATTTTTCTTCGTATGTAAAAAAATCTGGTGTGAAACACTCATACAACTTTCTCTTGCCAATGCAAAAATAAACAATATAACCTAACATTAGAAAATAAACAAAAAAACTAACCTCAGAAAACATAACCTAATTTAATCATGAGTGAATGATGCAAAATGAAAATCAATCTGAGTTTGGCTTAACAATACGGAAAATCACTCTTTCACGCTAAACTGTAGAGAAAAATGCTTGAGATAAAAGTTGTAGATCTTTCAATTTTCTACAAATTTGATTATATACTTTTGTTGTAAAATGCATACTACAGCCAAAATCTTAAAAAATCCATTATTTTTACAGATTTTCATGAAAAAAAAAAAGAAAATCACTCATTACCGCAAACTAAACATTATACAAAGAAATGTAAGAAATAAAAATTGTAGGTCTTTTAATTGTCTACAACTTTGATTCACACTTATACCCTAAAATGCGTATTAAGGCCGCAATCTTAAATAACCATTTTTGCTACAAGACCACAGCTTTCTCAAGATTTTCAGCCGTCATGGCGCCTAACCTTCTCTTGTAGGGAATAAAAAATGTAGTAAATGAGGCCAATTTTTAAAAAAAATCGTAGAAGACGATTTAAGAAAATTGCAAAAAAGTAAAAAATGACACGAATAAACTACTACTTCGGTTGAACTCTACTCTTATCTATCATGTTATTTAAAATCGTACATTATTAAAATTTATCAAACATGGCGTGTAATCATTGATACACCACCATATTCATGCCAAAAGTAGCTACTATGTACTGTTAAAACTTTAATTTTTAAGGTATTTCTAGAAATTATATTCAATCGATGAAAAATAAGAACTCACCTAAACTAGTTTTATTGTCCACTTCTTTTGTAATTTCAGTATCAACCAATTCTAAGATGAAATTTAGGATAAAACAAATTTAAATCGACCTCTTTGTAAATCGAAAAACCAAAACAGAGACTTATTTCTAAAAATGTAACCTAGTATATATTGAAATAATCTTTTTAACACAAACAAATACAAAATGCTTAAATCATTACAGGGAAAAGTAAGAAAATTTGTTAATTAAAAATTAATTTATAATAAAGAAATCTGAACAAAATTTTATTAAAAAAATTATGACACCTAACGTTTAAATTTGTTTAGTTGGTACAGCGGTTATGTAAGAATCGATCTGGATTCAAAAAACTAGCTATACCGACGTTTTATTATTAATCTGAAACCGGTCGGTCAATGTAAATTTAATGTTATTAAAATTCCCTTTCTGAGTAAATTTATTACATCGTTAGAAAGAAAATACATAATATATCTAGTTCCGGAGGTAAATAATTATACATTCTATAATCAGAAACATTGTTTTAACAGATTCGTACCGATATAAATTTTCTAGATTATGGTAGTCTAAGCTATCTTGTGGTTAAACACTACAGCATTAATCTGTGGCTGTACATCCCAAGAGTATTAATTATCTATTTATTACTAAGTAAGTGTCCGTGATAAATTTTTCACTCCGATAATACAGCACTTAACTTGTCATTTTTTAAATGACTAAGTTCAATATTTCAGAAAATCTGTACGTTAATCGTAGACCTCAAATGACTTTTATTGCATTTTATTAATAAAAAATTATTATAATAGTTTTGTGCAAATATATTACTGCAATTTATTTTACATGTGGAATTTTATGTAATCATTATGGTGGTCTTAAAATTGTATTAATTCGTTAGTTCAAGGTGGCATAGAATGTAGTGTATTCGTATATGTTAATGTAGGCCTAAGTATTTTTGTGGAAGATTTGCAGTCAAGGTTTTCTTATTGATTATTGTGTTTTGGATTTAGGTTGACGTGTCTACCCTTAGGTCAAAGAATTCAAAACTTGAGAAAAGTATATTTTAATTCTGCTTTTTAAACTACATTTTTAATCGACTAATCGAGATTTGTTGCTGTAAACTAGTTTTGGTCTAGACATCATAAGTAGATGAGCTTGTTTGTCTGTACATCTTAGTTAAATTTTTTTCTTCTCCCCTTTTTATTAAATGTGATCGTATAATACCAACATTTTTGTTAACCTGTTTATTTCATAATCGTGAGTGGATAATTTGTTTTAAATCCGTGCATAATTGTGAAGTAATTAATACAGAATTATTGTTAATCTAATTTAATACGTATTTATCTCAGAGAGGTAGTATGAATTTTTAGTGATGATGTTTAGCATAGTTTATGCTGTAGGCTATATATAAATTTTGTAGCCTTTACTAGCTCATTGTCTAACTCATAACTTAATTTCTAATTTATAATAACAGAGACAGCTGAAATTCAGTGCATTTGTTCCTTAGCTGACGAATAGAAAACAAACCAAAACATTTTGCTATTTGACCCCTTGCGCCGAAGGGATAAAAATATGAATCTACTCTAAAGCAATAAATATAATTTTTATTTATTCTTAAGAATCTATATTTTTGAAAATCGGCATATACATTATACAAGTTAAACAAGAAAAATTGCAGCATTTAAAAAGAAAAGTAAAACAGTTGAATTTTGACCACTTGCTTTTCAGAAGTAAAAAGGCGGAAACACTCTGTAGTAGTAAATATATACAGTTCTAAAAATTTCCATGCGTATTCATACAGTGATACCTAAAAATATGTCTAAAGTGTGAAACGATATAGGAGAAACCGGGAAAAATAAACCAATAGTATTTAATGCGCCCCTCCGAGGCTAGCAATAAGCTAGTCACTCAGTTTTGTTGGAGGTGAATTATTTGTATTTGTAAATCATATCATTTTGTTTTATTGCTCTATCCACAGGCTATAAAATCAGAAAATTAACTAAAAGGCTGTATTAAAACATGAAGGAAAAACCAACTTAACGGAGGTATTTTCTATTGAAAATTCTCCCTTGATGACCAAAATATCTACGTATTTCCATATAGCCTACTTATAGTTTATTATATTTAAGTTATAGTATGTATACACACTACTATAGTATTCGCGTATGACACATACACTCTTTTTTTTTACAGGGCTCTTACACTCCCTCACACCCTGCCGTCTCATCCCACAGAGCTGCGTGGAGCCAGGTATGGAAGTCCGTCAGCAAAGTAGAACGGCAAACAGCCTTTATATACTTGCTATATTAAATCATTCTATCTTTCATTTTATATCTTATATTTTACCATTTTTATTTATTATTACAATTTCCAAATTGCCAAAACATAAATATCAACATACTTATACACGAAGAACATTTTGAAGGTACGAAGAACATGGACAAAGACATATAGCACGTAGGTACAAATGACTTGAACATAACAACATGAAAACATATATCAACGCACTATCACAGTCAGTTAAATCCCGTCACACTCCTCAGTAATTCCACCTTAAAGATGCCATTTTTTTTTAGTTGGAAAAGTCTACTTCGTTTCTTATACTATTTGCAATATCAACATGATAGACCAGAGATGAGGCATCTTTAATCCCGTTAGATGTAACAAACAATCTATATCTCCTCACTTTTGGATGGGGAATTTTTAAATCCAATCTAGAAACATTGCCAGTAACATAACCATGCAGGACCTTGTAGAGGTACAACGCTGCCCCCAACCTACGATGGTGGCTTCGAGGGTGCAATTTCCATGTTTTACACAAACCTTCATAACTGTCGTCATAAAATTTTCTGTACATTAGGTATCTTAAGAAACTTTTTTGAACGCTTTCAATTAGGTAGTGGTAATCCTATCGTCACCCCTAACCAATGAACAGTATTCTAAAATTGGGCGGACGTTAACTCGGTAAAGTTTAACGGTTGTTTCAGGGTTTCTAAAATTTCGACTAATCATTTCACCAAGCCAAGATTTCTTCGAGCCCTTGCCGTAACTTTCTCAATGTTCTTATTGAAGTACAACTCTGGGTTTATCACTACCCCCCATCTTTGTAATCATATCTATGTAAACATAGATAATAGACAATAAACCAGATTTATAAATTTTTGAAAAAAATAATTATGTGACACCTAATTTACAACACGTATTGTCAAAATGTGGTCGGTCAAAAATTTCTGGTAGGCTCAAAATGTGTTGTTTCAATCGTCGGTTGTCAAATCTTATTACTTTCTCTTGCCTATATGAATATTTAGGAAGGAAACTATTGTTTTCATGTCGATTTTTCGAAATCGAGTTTTCACCGGATCTACACGTTTTGAGACCCCCTGAACCCAAAAAACATGTTTTTAGCGATTGGTGTGTTTGTTTGTGTGTATGCGCGCGCGCGCGCGCGCGCGTGTGTGTGTCTGTGTCTGTGTGTGAACAAAATATCTCAAGAACGGAACATCGTACTAACTTGAAACTAAAATTAGGTACCACTAGAGGACCCGACACGAACATTTTCAACAAAATCGGTCAGCCGGAAGTAGTAGTTTATTCGTGTCATTTTTCACTTTTTTGCTATTTTCTCTAAAACGGCTCCTACGTTATTTTTTAAAAATCGCCTCATTTACTAAAATTTTATGTTCTACAAGATACGGTAGGCGCCATGTCTGCTGAAATTCTTGGAGAGGCTGTTCTCTTGTAGAAAAAAATGGTTTTTTAAGATCGCAGCTGTAATATGCATTTTAGCGCAAAAATGTATAAAATAAAACATTAAAATAAAAGTAGACAATTTAAAAATCTACAACTTTTATTTCAAACATTGTTTTGTATAACGTAATTAGTGATTTTATGTTTGTTTTCATGAAAATTGTAAAAAAAATCGATATTTAAGATATAAGCCGTAGATTTGTCACGACAAAAATGCATATAATCAAATTTATAGAAAATTCATAGATCTACAATTTTTATTTTGAAGCATTTTTCCCAACAGAGCCTAGTTTAGCGTGAAGAAATGATTTTCCGTATTATTAAGCCAAAATAAGGTTGAATTTAATTTTGCATCATTCACTCATGATTAAAATATTAGTTTATATTTTTTGAGGTTGGTTAGTTATTTTGTTTTTTTCTAATGTTTTATTATTAATATTATGTTATATAGTTTATTATTGGCAAGAGAAAGTCGTGTGAGTGTTGCACACCAGATTTTTTTTAATATAACAGTACGGAGTATTTCTTTACTGTTGAATCTTCTTCTTCAGATGCCTTTTTCATTACGGAGGTTGGCTATCATCATGGTTAGTCGTACTTTGTCTACTGCTGCTCTGAAAAGGTCACGCGACGAGCAGTTAAACGCTTCTCTCAGGTTTCTTAACCAGGATATTCTTCTGCGTCCCACCGAGCGTTTACTAACGATGTTTCCTTGAATTAAGAGATACAGATACTCGTATTTAGGCCCCCTCATGATGTGTCCAAGGTATGTCAGTTTCCTTATTTTTATGCTTTGAAGGATTTCAAGCTCTTTCCCCATTCTTCTGAGGACTTCTACAATTGCGACCCTGTCCGTCCACGGTATTCGAAGTATTCTCCGGTAGGTCCATATTTCAAACGCTTGTAGTCGGGTCTCACATTCCTTGGTGAGTGGCCACGCCTCTACCCCATACAAGAGAATGGGAAAGACGTAGCACTTCAAGAGGCGGGTCCTGGTTTCGAGGCTCAGATGGCGGGCGGATAGAAGAGGACTCATTTTTAGGAATGTTCTGTTGAATATAGTAGTACAAATAGAGTATTCTTTGCTGTTGGAGACCTCTAAAAGAGACTGAATGTATCGAAGTTTATTGATATCATCAAATGTCATTTTGTTTTCAATAAACTACCTTTAAATTCATTGGAACACATTTAAGTACAGCCGATTTTAAATTTGTATTACTCATAATTGTAAACTACGTATTATAATACTATAAATCCTTCTGTTTTAATTACATTTGTAATATAATATGTACTGGTGAAAGTCCCGGGTTCGATTCCCGGTTAGGGTCGGGATAATATACAGGACGCTGTCAATGATTTCACTGACTTTAAAAAAAGTAGCAATAAAGAAAGCGACAGGTAAAACAATATTATTTGATTAAAAATACAAACAATAAATTAACTTGCAGCTATATATGTCTGTAGAAAATAATAAACTAATAACAAAAGAAATGAAAAGGACAGAAGAGTAATAAGATAGATACTGTTACTACTACAACTACTAGTACTACTACTAGTTTTAAGATTGTCCTAGCAGCGACTGAAGTCGAGAGAAAGTCAGATCTCTACTACTATTATTATAGATATTATTCATTACACATCCTACAAGAACACACACTTTACTCGCCAGATGTCCTCCCGGACCCAATCCATTCACAGACCTCATTAGTCATTCTACTATTATCTATGGCATTGAAATTTCTCTCAAATATAAAACATGATTAGAGAATAAATATAAATAATTTGTGTATTCAGGTAATTTATTTATCTGTTTAGATATTACTTCATCTCACTAATGTTCGAACAAACAGAAAAAAACCTGTTAAAATTCTAGCACGAATATTGTCAGGAAATATTAAACTTATGTTTTTATGCATTATTAACTGTATCTACCTTATTGTCAATATACTCAATAAAGACAAAATTTACACGTTTTCAGTCAATTTGAAATAAACCCATATTTTAAGAAAATGTTTGAAAATATATTTTTGTAATCAAGTATTTTTTTTTATTTGTTAAATTTAACTGCGTGTTTACATACTTTCAGTATTTTGATGGATAAGGATTATTCATATGTACGAATATTTTAGTATATTGTATGTACATTTTTGTATCTGTGGTTTCTTAACAGTCTGGGTGTCTGATGTATATGTGATGTACACTTCTGGAAATAATCTTGTTTTAAATTATTTTAATAAAAAAAAACCGTAAACGACTTTTTAAGAATTGGATGCGATGTCACAATAGCGTCAAATATAACAATATAATTTTACTTTTATTTTAAGTTCAGAACTAGGATACAAAATCACAACAACTGAATGGAATGTTACAGTAAAATAATTTAACATGAAATTTTGCATTTAAGAGAAGGAAAATTCATTGATTTTTCAACCCTTTGATTGATTAAATCCTTTGATTTAACATAAAAAATAATAAAAATAATGATAATGGATAGGAATAATAATGATATAATAAGTAATAATTTTTTTGTAATTAATTAATGATAATAATAAAATATTAGTGATAGGATAGTTATGAAATTGATCAATAACGAGATAATAGTAGGCCTACTAATAATAGAATAAAGAATGAGTTAGAAAGTGAGTGTGTTAGACGAAGTTAGAGATTGTAAATTTTGAAGAAAAAATATATAATTACTGTGGTGATAACGGGATCAATAAATATTATTATATGCAAAGATCTCATGGCCAATTTTTTTAGTCGCGTCTTACTGGTAGTGATGCTATTGTGGTAACGTTGTGTTCACATGGATTTGAGTGTTGCGTAGCTTTTGTAGAATTTTGAAAAATATGCTTTGCTGTATCTTCAACTTTTGGAATTTCGATGTCTTTCTGTAGCGATCGTACGGTTTCGTATGGTGTCGATGGTGCATGGGTAATTTTCTGTAGTATTTTGATTGGAATGGTTACATTTTTAGTTTCTTTTGCACTATATGATTATAATAAGGCAGGATTAATTGTATTGCTTTCATGTCGATTTTTATGAATCGAGTTTTCACCGGAAATATACGTTTTCAAGCCCCCCGGACCCCAAAAAATTTGTTTTTAGCGATTAGCTGGGAGTGTGTTTGGCGCGCGTGTGTGTCTGTTTGTGTGTGAACAAAATATCTCAAGAACGGAATAGTGTATAAGTTAAAACTTGGAATATAAGTTAAGTACCTTTGGGGGACCTGACACAAACATTTTCATTTAATACAACAAAAAACGTAGCATGAAATATTTCTTGAGTTTGATATAACACCGGTGTGCTTTATGAAATTAAATGCCTGAGCAGCCGCCTCCGTTTAGTTAGCGCACTGGACAACAAAGCGGAAGTTCCTGGGTTAGATTTTTAGGGTATGTGTATTTTAACATATAAAATCTAGTCTTTCAGATATGCAGTTAGAAAGATTATGGTTCACAAACACTTTATTTTTTGAAATAAATAAATAAAATTTCCATTGTCTCGTTTAACCTGCCGTTATTCCGTGTAATAAATGGCGATGAAATTTGAGGAAGATAAGGGGAAGTTTTTTCCACTGCACAAAACGATTAGTCATGTGGCCAAAGAAAACTGTATAAAAGCCTCGCCCAGAAGTATTATAATTTTCTTAACTATAGTGCGGGAGAAAGATTTTGACAAAATAATATCAATTCAATGTTAATTTTTTTTAAAATCTACGTTTGCTCCCTATCAAAAGAAAAGAAACTTTTATATTGGACTTAGTTCTTCGTACAAGAAAAAGATTTAGATGGTAACCTCACAAGATTGTTTTCGTATTCTTAGCTAGTAAACGAGGAACTGGACTAGTTAAGTATAATTTTACTTTGTTATACAGAGTGATTTTTTTAGTCCTGTTACCCAATCGTTGTCTGGTAATTTTTTTCTAAGAAAGGGAAATTTTGATTTGTGACACCAAGTTGGTAGGCCTACTCAACCAGTATAGATACGGTAGTGTGAGTTGATTCTCCTTGAGTTGTGTAAAATTTTGTGCCATTTCCGGTCGTGTTACGAACAGAATATCTATTACACTAGGAGAACGGGTTTTCATTCTTGAACAATATTTTGCTACGAAGTTGTACGCGATACTGATACAATTTCAATTTTTTTGGAGCTTTCTCAACACTCAAATATGACAAGCCAACTTGCGAGGAAAGTTTTCGTAAACTTTTCCGTGGAGAATTAAGCAATCTTGTTTTCACATTCTCTAAAACGTCATCTATCAAGAGAGTTGGTCGGCCATTACGTTTTCTGTCGCAAACATGTCTCTCGATATCGGTTTGTTAGCCTAGAAATTGGCACTTTTTCTGGTGGAGGAACACTAACAAATTTAATTTGAAATGATTCTTTTACATCCACGTACGATTTAGAACCAAAATATTGTTCAAGAATGAAAACCCGTTGTTCTAAGTTAAAGAATTCTGTTCGTAACACGACCGGAAACAGCACAAAATTTTACACAGTTTAAGGAGAATCCACTCACAATGCTGTATCTATATCGATTGAGTAGGGCTACCAACCTTGTGTCACAAAACAAAATTTCCCTTTCTTAGAAAAACAATACCAGACATTAACAATTGGGTAACAGGGCTAAAAATCGCTCTGGAGTTACTTGCGTATTACCACAAATAAGTGGTCATATAAAAATGTACGAACAACCAACGAACTTTAGTTCGTTGGTATTTTATTCTAAAAATCTAAAATTAAATCCCACTGATGTATAGTAATTTTTAATTTTTTGATCTATAATTCCTAAAAAAAGTTTAAATACTGCCTCTGTAACTCACTGGTAAAGTGCTACATTTCACTGTAAAGAAGAAAGCGCCTGATTTGAATTCTGTCGATCAGAAATATTTCCACAGCTTTCAAAACCACACGCCTATTTACTGTTAAGCACCACGGTATTTGTTAGTATTGAGTAGCTAATGAAAAAGTAAATGTAAACAAAATAATATTAATAATAATTTAGTTCGGTTTTAGAAAGGGAAGATTTGTTTTCAACCTGTCTATTCCTGTCAAACTTTTAAGTCATTACAAACATATGGCATTTATTATTAATTAATTCAGATACCATCGGATTCCATCGGATTGACGTGTGCTGACGATTACATAGAGAAAGTGAGCGTTACTTTGTATATTTGTAACTACTGCAGTAGCCGCTGTCACACACCGCTAACTAATATTAATTTTAAAAAAATCATTGCTTCTAGAATATTGAATGTTATTAATGAATTTTACGTTAGTTTCTACGACGTAAGGTAGTTTCTGCTATCTGTTTCCTGGGGGAGTTTTGTACCTAGGTACTACTTAAGTAACATATGAAACGATTAATACAAAAACAAAATGTAATGGGGCACCTTTGTGGCTTATTGTTTAGTTTGATATGCTGTGAGGCAAAAGCTCCCGGATTTGATTCCCAGCTATAGAGTCTAGAAATTAATACGTGTTCAAACTTACCTTTCCATAACTCACTGTAGTCACTAATGACCTAGCTGTTGATACAACTTAAAATAAAAATATGTAACGTTTTCCTGCATTATTATTAATTCAAGTCTTGAAAAATCTTTTTATATTCTAAATAAGCAATTGTAATCCTAATTGACCTTAGATACAACCCTAACGTTACTGTTATTTTCTAATTAGAATTTATCCAAACAGATCTAAGCTTATCGGGCGCTCTAGTATTTTCTTCAGTTTTTGTTTCACAGGAGTTGCACAGGAGTAGAGTCTAGAAATTAATACGTGTTCAAACTTGCTTTTCCATAACTCACTGTAGTCACTAATGACCTAGCAAATATATAATATGCATTCTCCATATTATACTTATCTATGTTACGGGAAACTAAAAACGTTATAAATTATTTTTTCTTTATTTTTATTGTTTTGTTTTGGCTGGCAATAATATCGATTATAAATTTTTGTTGGGGCTAATTATAAATTTTGGTAAACATTATATAGATAATACCGCTTTCAATCGGCCTGGTATTGAGACAAATGTTTGCTGGTTTGCTATTGTGTATTTATGCTAATAATATAAATGCCTTTTTTTCTACCAAGCAGTATCGACGATATTAAATCAGGTTCATAATATCATCCATAAAATTTACCTACGCAGTAAAGTGAATACGATTGAAGAACGGAAAACTAAACAAAATACAGGTGTTGTTTTTATTAAATTAGAAAACGTGTCTAAGGATCTACTGAGGTTTTATTGAAATTTTAATGTGTCTTAATTTCACCTTAATACTAAATGAAAAGAATGAACTTAATATTGTATTTCTTTGTAGAGAATGTCAATTAAATTTATGGAATTACAGGTAGTAAGTAAGTGATCTTAGAAAGTCGTTTAAACGGAAGAGTAAGATGAAACTAAAAATAAATTGTGTCTGACCAAATGTCTAATGCATGTACGGGAATAAAACTTTATTGATATCATTTACGGCTTTGTTTATAATGTGTTTTATTAACATCGAATTAAAATTAACCTTGCACGGTAGTTCAATCTAGAATAATAAGTTTAGAATGTAAAGAATCTAGTTTTTATCGTAGACCAGACAAGACCCGATCGCTCCGTTGTTTATAAAATATAATAACAACACGTTTTCTAATTTGATTAGAGTTGGTATGTTCTAATAATGGTAGGCTCTTCAGTGTAATTAATAACGAAGTGTAGAGGAGAATTTGTTTAAGTTAAGTTTTGTCCGACCTAATGACCGACCTCCAATACCATACGGTCGGTCAAGGATACTGGAATAACGGTATGCAAGTTCTAATCCCCTCTTAGAAAATTATTCGTTTTAATAATGTCTGTTTACCCTTAAGGTGTACACTTCATTCATCTATTACTTGTTTATTAAACACGTTCACTTCATTGTGATCGTTACCGGCTTTGCCGCTTCGCTTCGTAGTTTCTTCTTTATAGCATTGAAGACTGAAAAGGAATTTTCTATAAATAACTACGGTTTTTATGTATTAAAACAATGTACTGTAATAATGTTCGAGTGTAATGTAAATTCATCGTCAAATTTTTTTTTTGAAACTAGACACCAACTGAATACACAAAAATAAATAAGTTTATCACGGTCCTTATTTAATTTAAGATTCAACTATACAGCTGAGCGCTCGTTGTAATAACGCGATTTTCTGTCAAGTTGCTGCACAGAAATCTCAAATACGGACGCATTTCTCTCGACGGATTTTGGACAGCATGTGCCCTAGAACTTTTAAAATACGGATTACTTTTTAAAAAATCGATTTTCCACTGTGTTTTCTTTTTATGAAGGGATTTCCTATTAAATGCTAATTCTTTAATTAAACATCGATTGAAGTATTTGAAATTTTTCCCGGCTTTCAATTAATAACAGAATTCTAAATTAGTTTTTATTTATTTTAAATTCCTAGTCGTTTTGATGGAAAACGCGCACGAAAAATGTCTGACGTCACGATTTTTTCTTATGTTATGCAGCGTTAGTTAGTTGAACTGGTTACTCATCAGACAGCGCAGCGAGCGGTAACGGATTTTACTACTCCCACTTCTTCCTCTAAAATTCCCCTCACGGCGTTTGTTAACGAGAAATGTCACATAGTACGTGCACTTAAGTAGACCTACTCTATTATGTTATTTTTCAGTTAATTTTGCAGTATACATAAAGATGAGTTTTTCGCGATGTCTCCTTCAACCAAATAAACAAGTTCAATTCTTGTAAATTTTTAGCATTGTGCCTACGGCCAGATATCGGAAAATTTAAGAGTGTGAGGGTTTAATAGGATTTTTTTAAATAAAATGATATTTATGTTACAGCCTATTATGTTCTGTTATATTCGTTATGGTTTTGAGTGACATTCATAATAACTTAGAAACACATTTGCTTTTATTCACATAAACATACATATTTTATAAATACTACAATTTTATACTGTTACGTAATATTTATTACGCTTGTTTCATTTATCATGAAAATGTGTGCAGTCTGAAGTAGGCCTAATGTAGGTGACAGTGATACATAATATTTTGATATGTCCCTCTCCCTTTGTTATCAAATAAACGCGATATCCTTTGTCTGGACAAAATTGCTAGTTTCAAAGTAATTAATAAAATATTAATAATTTATTCAGTACTAGGTAATTATTTCTTACATTTGACACCAAAAACAGTTCAGTAATAATTTCCGAAATACAATACTTATTTCGAAACTTACTTCCGAAATACTTATTTACTTTCCTGGGCGCTATCGTTGGATTTATACAAAAAAAAAAAAATCTGGTGTGAAACACACGACTTTCTCGTGCCAATGTAAAAACCCATAATTATAACCTTTATTTCATCATAAGTAAACAACGGTAAATGAAAATTATCTAATTTTAATCATGAGTGAATGAAGCAAAATTAAAATCAATCAATGTTAAACTGCGGAAAATCACCAATTTACGCTAAAATAGTCTCTGTAAAGAAAAACGTTTGAAATAAAAGTTGTTGATCTTTTTATTCCCGATAACTTTTATACATTTTTGTCATAACTTCTAAGGCTTCTTCTTCTTCTTGTAGTTGCATTCTTCTAACGAAGATTAGCAATCATCATGGCTATCTGCACCTTGGAGACGCCTGCTCTAAATAGTTCACTTGTACTACTCCCATACCACTCTGAGGTTCTTGATCCAAGACGTCTTCCTACGGCCGGGTTGTCTCCTTCCCTCGATTTTTCCTTGCATCACCAGTTGGAGGATTCTATACTTCTCATTCCTCATCACATGAGCAAAGTATTGTAATTTACGGACCTTAATCTTGTGTAAGATCTCCGCCTGTTTACCAATTCTTTCCAACACTTCCGTATTACTACTAAGGCTGTAATATTAAAAAATCCCATTTTCTACCGATTTTGATGAAAAAATACAGAAAATCACTAACTGACGCTAAACGTTGTACAAAATATGTTTGAAAGAAAAGTTGTAGGTTTTTTAATGTTCTACAACTTTAATTTTTTACACTTTTGCTCTATAATGCATACGAGTTGTGGCTATTAAATAACGAGACTGACTTAAAAAAAATATTTTTATTTTATACATAATCACTTGGTGTCATCTTCAATATACACTCCTTTTCTATCCCTACAACGCTCCATGCGAATTTTCCAGTGTTGGAAACAGTGCTAGAAGTCATCTTCTGTCAGCTTCTTCAGGACACGTAACGCTCAAAAATGTTTGAAATGAAGCTCGCAAAAATGTTTGTACTGACACTTTGTACGCGACTGAACTGACCCAAATTTTTGGAAACGATAATAACATGTGATTAAACGTGCTTTTTTACTTATGATCCGGAAACGAAGCGCCAATCCATGTACTGGAAGAGCCGAACTTCAGCCTCGTGTCCTGAAGGAGCTGAGAGAAGATGACTTCCAGCACTGTTTCCAACAATGGAAAATTCGCATGGAGCGTTGTAGGGATAGAGAAAGAGTGTATATTAAAGGCGACAATAAGTGATTATGTATAAAATAAAAATAAATTTTTTTACAACGTAAGTATCGTTATAATAGCCACACCTCGTATTAAGGCGAAAACTTTAAAAAAATGATTCACCACAAGACCACAGGTCTCTCAATAATTTCACCTAACATGGCGCTTACTCTATCTTTTAGAGCACAAAAATTTAGTAAATGAGGCGATTTAAAAAAAAATCGTAGCCGTTTCCGAGGAAATCGCAAAAAGTGAAAATTTGCACGAATTAACTACTTCTTCCGGTTGACTGATTTTGATGAAAATGTTTGTGTCGGGTCCTCTTATGTTACCTAACGTGGTAAATTTCAACTTCGAAATTCCGTTCTTGGGATATTTTGTTCACTCGTGCGCGCGCGCACACATTGGAGACCAATAGCTAAAACCATGTTTTTTGAGTTCGGGGACCTGAAAACGTGTGTATCCATTGAAGACTCGATTTCAAAAATGGATATTAAAACAGTACTATCCCTTTCTATGTAATTATGTTATATAGGGCAAAAAAAGTAAAAACAGGGGAACTTATACAGACTTTGGTATGCCATTACTGAAGCGATAACATATTGGAAACGTAAAGTTGCCAAAACAGGGTGGACCTCCTCAAAGACGATATCTTAAATGGCCCAAATCATGTATTTTTTGGGAACCACTAGATTTGTTCTAAGTTTGGTTACTTTTGCGAAAATACTCGTATAAAAGGAACCAGTTTAATTTGCTGCCTGACCTGAAATCTTGTGGGCTATTTCAACTCACTGAAGAAGCAACTCGCTGTCAGCTTGAATTCCTACAGCCTTTTAATTGATATAGACAGGAACTTTGGTGATCACTACAACCACGCAGTGGCAAAATTCACTGGTGGGAAAAGAATTAACTTTACAAGGGCTAGAAGTTACGAGGCGAGGTATCAAGGAGCGATAATGCAACGAAATTCAGTGATGACACACTATAAATTACATAAGTCATTGCTGAGCTGCAGCCCTGGAATGTTTTCAAAAAATACATTCTTGAAAAGAAAAAAGAATGTACATCAATACAGGGAAAGAAGAAAAAGAAAAGAAAAACCCTGCCAAGTTTTATTTTCGGCTGAAACGTCGCAGACTGATAAACATAACGGCCGTAATTTACAGCGCCCTAACTTGTCATCGGTGGTCACTTTGAAGAGGAACGAAATCGCTTTCTAACTAGTCTGAATATCGATGCAATTCAGCGACAGCAACTTGCAGAAATGACGATGCTTCCGTTTCACTAAGCCGAGTAGCTTGAAGAGCGCAGAAAACGGATCTGTTCTTCTTCGTTCGGCAGCCTCACCAAGAATTTCAGCAAACACAGCGCCTACCCTATCTTGTAGAGCATACAAATTTTTGTCAATCAGGCGATTTCTAAAAAAAATCGTAGGACCAGTTTTTGAGAAAATCGCGAAAAAGTAAAAAATTACACGAATAAATTACTACTTCCGGTTGACCGATTTTGATTTAAATGTTCGTGTCGGGTCCGGTAGTAGTGTCTAACTTAGTTTAAGTTTCAAGTTCGTACGAGGTTCCGTTCTTGAGATATTCTGTTCACACGCGCGCGCGCGCGCGCACACACACACACACACACACACACACACAGACCAATGGCTAAAAACATGTTTTTTTGGGTTCAAGGGTCTGAAAACGTGTAGATCCGGTGAAAACTCGATTTCGAAAAATCGACATGAAAACAATACTTTCCTTCCTATATAGCTATAGGCTATATAGGCAAGAGAAAGTAAAAATATCGTACAAAATAAAAAATATTGTGAATTTATCTTTTGTTATTGAGATGTTTATGGAAACTGGTAATGTTTAGAAAATAACGTAAGGGTTCAACATATTTTTTTGGATAGAAACTGCTAAATCCCCAACAAATTGTATAACTTACCATTGGATAGAGAAAACACTTCATTTCAATATTTTCCGTTCCGTACCCTTAGGTATCGTACTTGTAAATTTGTTTGCAATTTTTTTTTTATCCAACTAATTTAGCCTAATTGGGGATGAATTTATTTATGACTTAGGCCTATAACTAATTTGGCACATATACATCTGTAAATTAGAATGTTAACGTATTTAGTATATTTGATTTTTAATTTGATTTTTTGAGAATATATCAGTGAGGTAATCATTGACTTTATATTGTAAATTTGAATATATTTGCCACTTCAAACAATACTACCTGTAGGCCTATTGTTTAGAATTTGGGTTATCTATAAAATCAATCTTTTACTGTACTTAATAAAATTGTAGGTACTTCCATTAACAAACGATACAATTAATCAGTCACAAGCTAAAAGTATAAATGAGTAAGAAATTTCGTTACATCATTTATTGATTATAAGCTGTGTTTATAAATCAATCGTTAGGTTACATCTACACAGTACAGAATACTGAGTTACGCTAATTTTAGGCTTGGAGTGTGGGTGGTATGTATTTCTCCGAGAGAGAGAGATTAAGATAACCAGTTGTGAAGTAGTGGGGAGAATGGTCTTTTAGGGGTAACGGGTCTGTGTTAGAACGCACGGACGCACATAAACACGCAAACGTAAACACACAACTGTTCCTGATGATTCATAAAACGGTCAAAACAAGCCTGCTATGTAGTTGAATCTTAATAAATCTTTTCTGTCACAGATTTTTTCAGATCTTATCAGTTTCATATTTATTGTTGTCAACGTGTTTTATGTTTGTGTATTTGGTTCTTAATGATAATGTTGTTGTTTAGTTCAGCCGAGGCTGGTTTGAACCATAGAGGCTTTACTACATAAAACAAGGAGTGTTTACCATGCCTTCCTCAATGAGTAAATAAATATCCTTATCAGCATGCCAGGCCCTCTGAGCAGCATCTATGTACTTTCCACCCTGCAAATGACACCTTCACGCCATTCACCACAGAGTCTGGCTGTGTAATGAAATTCATTACTCTCAGAGGAAATAACTCTGACTAATGTAAATGCTTCATTTATTTAATTAGCTGACCATGTGATGAGAAACAGAACTAGTTTTTGTAGCCCTGGAACTAGCAGATCGAGTGCAAATAATTGAACACTCCTCCCGCCTGTAGATTAAACAATTAGCCGTACAAAGGTTAAAAAAAGGTTTTCTTAAATTCACTTCCTTATTTCTATCAATAAATTTGCCAAAAAATGTTAGTACGCAAAAGTGGTACATATATTTAACCGTGTACTTATTTTCATGTTATTTCTGTACTATATTGAATCTAATCTCGAGATAACGCTAAAAAGTTTTTTGTACTTCTAAGTTTATTTTTTAATCCCTAATGTGTGTACGTTCCAAACTTCAATTTAAGAACAATAAACAACCCCATGACCCCATTGACCCACTGAAGAGGATGGTGTGCAAGATGTATAAATGAGGTGTAATCTTCTACAGACTCAGGCCGATCGTCCCGGAGAGAGCGTGGGTAATTGAACCCCAACCAACAAAGTAGGGTACACCGGTAATCACTTTCTAGTATTCAACTCGGTATCAAAATACCAACTACCTTCACAAGGATTTGAACACGGAACCTTCATCTCCAAAAATCAGCTGCTGAATAGCTGACTTTGGCTACGACTCTACAGCTAAACCAACCTGGTGGGTTTGGTGTCAAAGCAATAAAGATCTTTTATGTTATTTTAAGTTCTTGTATGTTTCATTCCGAAGTAACATATAATACATTTGATGTTGTATCGTGAATGATTTAAAATAATGAAACAAGGATGAATGAAAACCAGTACTAAGTTAAAATGAACTTTTTCTTACATTTTGTACCCTTTAGTCAGAGAAAATTCTTTAGTTAATCAAAAGTTGGAAATGTTTAACATTTGTTTTGATAAAATTGCAAAATGCAAAGTTTTAGTTTGTAGAATTGTGGTTTTGTTAGTTTGTATCGAGAGTAAAAGACAGTGAAAAAAACTGAATTAAATTTATACAAAATTTGGCTTTTTTCTATTTCTTCCATAGACAAAGGCGTTACTTCGTTAGTTTATAGAGTTAACGATTATTGTTTGTTTTAGTTCAGAAATAAAAGTGGCTGTGGTGGTTTAAGAACATAGTTGAAATTTTTACATGTTTGTGCTCATGGTGGATTTAATTTTTGTTATTTGTAGCACTTCAGGTTTAACTCTGACATCACTTGGTTTTTTGCCTTTCAATGTTACATTTTTATCAAATTTTCGTTTTTTTGTTTTCTACGATAAAAATGTCACACATGTTTTATATAATACAGCATTAATAAATAAAATTTAGTAAAATATAGCCAGAGAGTAAAAAAAAAATTTACTTTGTTTTAAAAATTTAAATTCTGTTTGCCTATATTTTATTAAACATGAAAACTAGGAAAATATGTCAAATTGTATTATTATTTAAATAAATATAAAATATGTTAACTTTATACATCTTATTTTTTGTTTACAACTTCTAAGGTTGTTTACTTTGCGTTGGCAAGGATTTAGCGGTACAAATAAGGTGGTGACTGCCCTAGCCTGAAATCAAACCGCGTAGCAGTTCAGCGCGAAACAGTTGTGACTGAAGCGGTAACTTAATTTTTTTACAATTTTGTTTCTCAAAAACCTAAATAACTACATGATTTACATTACAAAAAATACATTTGTTTCTGGCACAAATTAAAAGAAATTAGGGAAGTTTAAACTTACGTGAACGAGTTGCCATATATTGATCAAGAATGATTCAATTAAATTCATTATATTTTTCGTTTCTTTTTTAGTATGTGTATTGCTGGCTGGTGGTATTATTGAGATACCCTTATAAGGTAAACCCATTTTTCACTCTGTTACCGCGATAGAGAAATCTGAGTCTTGACCCTGTTATAAAAATGTTTTATTGAGGTAGGGACAATAAAACATAAGCGTGCTTCTAAGGGATTTATTATTTTATTATCTTACGTATACTTTTTAAGTTATCTTAACCATAACAAGCCTCAATTAATTGACAGACTTTTTAACATACATGATGGTTACTATTTTTCGTGGTTTTTAAATCCGAGCACTTTAAGGTTAGAGATCATTCTTTGAAGTTATTTAGTTTGTTAGCACTTAACTTGAAATAAATTTTAAAGTTCTAATGCCATTTTTAATTTAAAACTTACCTTATAGACTTACAATTTGAATAACTTTCATCATATACACTTTTCCTTAGAAATTAATTGTTAACAGAAATCAATAACATAAATAATTTAATCTAGTCGCCTATACACAGACATTTTAACTACTAACTATTTTCAGAATTAACAGAAAAGAAGGTACATGAATCGTTAAATTAAAAAATTATTAAGAAAACATTAAAATGAGGTTATCGTTCAGTTTTATTATATAGGCTCTTATTATATAGGTTCTTTCAAAACTCACTGTATTCTGTTAAAAAAGCATTTACAAAATGTATTCAAAAGGAAAACTTATTAAGTTCTGTTTTAAGCAGTATTAGGACTCATTAAGTCAGATAATTTTCAAAATAGTTACAAACCGTTACATTTACGTCTGGAGCTTCTATACTAGCATTCATTTAAATGAATATCAAAACTTGTTTTAGACTATGTACAGTAATAATTTTAATAATGTTAATCATGTGCACTGTGTAGATTTTGATCGACATAATAATTATATTTTAATACACAGACATAAAATAGACTAATTTAATAGACATTAATAGACATGGCTAATTTTTTTTAAATTGACTGTTAATTTCACAGAAGTCAATTTGTTTTTTACAAAAATTTAAGTGAAACTAATTAAAAAGTTATAAACAGTTTAAAAGTTATAATAAATGAATTCAATCATAATATTAGGTAATTTAAAATAGTAGCAATAATAGAAATAAACTTTGTTACTTCACAACTCTTCAAATCCAAAGCTCGTTCAAATCTTCAAAATTAAAACTGTCCCCAAACTACTTACGTCCGTAAAGTGTTTTAAAGTTTTTAAGTCCAAACTCTTTCTAAAATGTCATGGTTATTTCACAAAATTACACCTATAACTGTTATTAATATTAATTAACCTGAATTAATCAAAATCGTATAACTGGTTAACCAAAACCAAAATAATAATTATGAGTGCATCCATTACTTTTCTTTTCACGCGTTTTTGCCGTTTAAAAAATATCAACCAAAATATAATATTAGTGAGTTTTGACACTAATCTATTCGTAATTATTCTAGGTGCTGCTAGTAAAAGTAAAACTCTTGAGTGCTAGTAGAGAGTCATGATCAAATCTTTAGTAGTACACGTAAAATCATGGTAACTACCTGAACGTTTATAACAGTTTCACTGAATAAAGGTGCCTAGTATATTGTATACATAATCAAATTATAATAACGTAACACATGATGAGGGTATTGAATGCATATCACGCTCAAATCATTTTACCTCTACCCTTACCAAGACAAACAATTCATTGACGGAACTGTAGAAAATTTACTATATTTCTGTCCTGTATTGTTCAGTAATATGCTTTGAATACAAATTTTATTAAGAGAATTTTATCTAGACCTAAGTGACAGGTTTGAAAGTATCAATGTAACAAACTCATATAAGTAGCTAGTAGTTTAAAGTTAACTTTCAAATTTAAATTTGAATGTAATTTAAGCAACGTAATAAACATTTTGAATAATCATTTACTGTTAATAAAAAGAAGGAACTGTTACCAACAAGGTAAGACTTGTGTGAGGTGGCAATATCCTTACTGGTTTCAGTTTACGCTCAGTGCGAAAGAGATTTGAGGCCGACCAACTTAGACATCTCAATAAAAGTGCTATGAAAGTTTGAAACAAACCATTTTTTTACTTTGAAATAGAGAATAATAAATATACAAAGTAATCATATTTAGTACTTTTCCAATAATTATTTTATCTAAGTATTTGAAAAAACATATTTACATCATCAGTTCCCAATGGAAATCCTTTGATATTGGAGTAGAATGAGATAAAATGGAATAGAATAAGTACAGTGGTAACGTAAATCAAAAAAGATGACCAAAATGAAAATGGAGTTGTAAAGTACCAAAAATTATTTATAAATCCTGATTTTCTTTTGTCATCAGTCTCCGACTGGTTTGATGCTGTTCTCCAAGCTGTTCTATCTTGCGCAAGTCGTTTCATTTCTACATACCTGTAACACCCAACATCTTTTGTAATCTTGATTACGAATACAAAAGTTTAAAATAAATTTTATATCTCACTCAATTTTTTATTTTTTTATGAAGAGTTTGTTACTCTATTGATAATGTATTTCTTGGGATTTGATTCATTTATTTATTTATTTCTACAATATATAATTACGTATTTTCTACATAAAAAATTTAATTAGAACACTACTGTAAATATTTTCTTTGCATCTACACACTTTTCGTTTTATTTAGTTTATTTTATGTTGCAAATATATAGGATGTGCATAAAATTCTTCTTTACTTTTATTAAATGTTTAGTGAAAATAGTGCAGGAAAATGTCTTGAAATGAGCGGCTTATATCGTAATACATATTACGAAAATTTAAACGTTATCTTATCGTATCAGAAAAATTAAAGAATAGTATACATATACATGCAGTATTTTCTTGTAATTCTTTTGTTTACCGAACATGTTTGTTTTTATTTTGTTAACACGTACACACAAGGTATAATTTTATTGAAATAATTTTTTTTCACGATGCTATTCCGTTACAATAATTACGTCTTCGTCTTTAGATAAGGTTGAGTTCATATTGCTCAATATTTCTCCCTATAATAATAGACACAACGCTTCCAGTTGGTGAGTGGAGTTGGTTGAGTGGAGAAATGTTAACAGAGTTTGAATAGTAGGAGTGTTCAAATTCTTTTATAACCGACAGATTTACTATTCATAGTTCTTTTCTATAACTTTTTTTGCTATTTACAATCTGTTTAATAATACAAAAAGTAAATCTTAAAAATTAATTAATTTATTATTTTTTATTAAAATTTATAATTTTTTTATTTATTTTATTAATTAATAATATTAAAAAGTAATATTAAAAAAAAATTAGCCGGCCGCGTTGGGGCACTTGGTAATGTGCTCGCCTCTCATCATGCGGTCCTGGGTCCCACTCAGGCACGGCATATTTTCATAGGTTACAAAAAATCATTTCATCCTCCATTTTACAATAGTTACACCCCAACGTCGTCGCTAATGACCGTTGTAGTTGATGCGACGTTAAATAAATTAAAAAAAATATATATTCAAAATTAAATACATTGGCATAAATGCACCCATTTGAATGAGCTATCAATCAGCACCGACATTAATTCAGCCGGAGATTGTCTCTTGATCACTGGCATTTGAGCCTTCTCGTGAGGTTACCTGGTTGGGGGGGGGGGGATGAGCGTATATCGCGTACGAAAGGATTAGTATGTGCATCAAATTTAGATTGCATATATTTTATAATTTTGTGTTTTTATAGTAATAAGTAAAACGTTTAAGTTATTGCGAAGCGTTATGTTTGTAACGTAAAAGGGTTGTTATACTATCGTTCAAAGAATTTCATTTTTGATTATTTGGATACGTTTTGTGTGTGACGGCTTTGCGTACTTCTATGGATGTACGTCATAGATCTAAATTGGGCGAATGGCCGCTTTGTAAGTTGTTTGTGTTTTGAGCAAGTTAGATTATGTTCGTTTGTAGCGTATTTGTTAGCATTATCGTGTTGTAAACAGAAGTTACTATATTGCTTCCATGCTTACTATCTGACTTGAATGATCGATTGCTGAATTACAGGTTCATAGACCTGTTGCATGTCACAACGAGGATGGTTCTTGTCTCCAGCAAAATTACTTCGAATTCTATTAAGAAGAACTGGGTGCTCTACATTTTTAATTGTTAGGTCATCAACTGAAACAAACGGTACTGAAAACTGTTATTAGTTAAGAAAACTAAAATTACAAAATTCCAGATACCCTGTTAATAAGTGAATGGATATTTTGTCATTTGTTTATGGGAATTACTTTTTGCTACGTTCTTGGAAAATACACCAATAGTTGAACTAATTATGTATGGTGTATCCGTTATTCACACAAAAAATTGTGTGCTAATTATTAACCCACAAAAACATAATTCTAATTTTACAAAAAATTCTTAAAATATTTAACAATGTTTTTACGCAATTTTTACTGCTAACGCCCTGTAGGTCACGAAATACTCACAATAGATGTACAAATTTTATGTTAAGAATTATAATGTTGGTAATGTGTATTAATATTAGATTACTTTTATAATGAACTTCAAACTTGGTTATGTAAGAATTCAAATTTCCGAATTAATTTTCCACTTTTACCTTAATGGTGGCATAACATTTTTTTAAAGGCCTTTCGTACGATCATAAAAATCTTTTATCTTAAAGAAATTAATAACCATGAGAATTGTGAAAACAAGATCATGAATCTCATTTTAACATAGGTACATCTAAAGACATGAGCGTTACTGTAACTTCAGTTCTTTAACTATCTTAATTTTGGTTTCGAGGAAGCCAAAGTATAAATCTGTAATCTTTTAAAATCGAAAACTTTTTTCGGAATCGGTAACATAAGCTTAACAAAAACATTGTGCACAAATTTTCTCATTTGATCTCGAAGTCACGTATTTGAATCAATGCACTAACTTTCAATAATTATTCTAAATTTACTTAAGTTATTACGTGGTGATTGAAGATAATGATTTAGCTTATCATATCTAATTTGTGAAGTATAAATGTTCTTGAGTAATGTTATCTGAGTGTTAGGCTACTTCTCTGAATTTTAGGTTGCATTAATGTCAGTAAGGTCATATGACAGCTTAGAGATTTAAATAACACCTGAATACTTCACAACCGGTCGGAGAATGCTGTTACTACAAATAGTCAATTCTAAATAATAGATTTGTTACGTACGGATATGTTCTTTTAAGTTGTATTCTTTTAATAATTGTTCGATGAACTGAAATACTTTTTGTGTACTTTGACATTTTGTCGACGGTAATGTCAGAGGGTTGAGGATACTCTTTCTTAGCTGGTCACATTTAATAATAACAGAAAATATGCATATTACTGAAAACAGGCCAGTCTAGTCACTTTATCGACTTTTATTTTCGAAGTCTATTTGAATAGCCCATGTAAAGGTTACGCGTACTAATATCCTGAAACCTCTTAACTTCTTAAAATATTTTTTTTTAAACTATGAATGTTTTTTCAGTGTTCAAATCTCACTACGGTATTAAAATTGAAAATTTATTAACAGCTTTAATATAAGAAAAGCTGCGACAAAAGGAACTGACGGTATAAAATAGGCATTGTCTATTTTATCATTCATTGTTAAAATTTTACTATTAACTATTTTATACTATGTCAAACTGACTAATATTAATTTGTACCAAAATGTTTATTTGGGGAACTGAAAAATATATTAGCTAAAAGTAAAATATTACATAGTATATTTTTACTCTTTATAAAAACTACGAACGCTAGAAAAATGCACAGAAATATAAATCTATCTGATACCATCTAAATATACTTGATAGGAATACTTGATAGGAATAGTCGACCAAAACTCTTCATCTTTAAGTTGCATGAAAGTAGCAGGAGAATTTTTCAACCCAAATGGTTTCCTTTTAAAGTAGTACAGCCTCGGAGGTATCAAAAAGACACTCATTAGTCTGAATGCAATTTTTACTTCTATTTACCAGTGCCGAAGTTAAGATCTAAAATACTGAACACCTTTGTGTGGTGTAACGTGAACGAACTGTATAAATTAATGAAATACACAAAACATTTTTTGATTGGCATACTGTAAAAGTATTAAATTTATTTATGGATTAAAATGTAGTCAAATGTGAATATATTAGCAAACATGCAGAATATATCCATAAAGATGTATCACAGATAAAAATG
The DNA here is from genome assembly GCA_035578175.1 of Catonia carolina. Lineage (NCBI taxonomy): Eukaryota > Metazoa > Arthropoda > Insecta > Hemiptera > Achilidae > Catonia > Catonia carolina. The sequence goes on along the minus strand of JAQMRL010000001.1, from coordinate 138,700,518 downwards.
GAAAATAAAAATAGAAAAATGCTCAATTCAAACAAAATCCTTTTACTATAAAGATTTTTTGAGCGTAAACAATTTTCTTCTTATGCAATTTGCATGAGTTTAATTTCAACGGCCGTAATTAGGTAAAGGAGAGCTTTCAGAATGGCGCGAAATATCTAACACCTTTGTCCCGCTCACCCCTTTTAGATCGGCCTTCAATTCTGGTGTAGGATATTCGACATTTACTGTTCGCTCATTCAACTTCCCATAGTCAACAAGCTGGCAGTACTCTCCAGTTTTCTTTTCTGGAAATCTAAGAAGTGAAATCTAAAAAGATGAAGCAAGTTCAAACCTTGGTTTTCTCGTTTTTCAATTTATTAATAACAAAATTTCTTATATCTGCAATTATAAACCAAATAAGAGAACACCATGGACTCGCTGTTTCACTAGGCTGTAGTTCCTGCAGATTACTCGGTGTTTAAAAGTTGTTAAAAATTTCCGTTATGGTTTCTGAAAAATCTTTTAGTAGGCTATATAGTTCAGCAGCCTACTTGCTGTAGCTGCAGAGGACTATACGTAGCGCGCTACCCTCGTTTATTAGGGATAGATTAGAATTTTTTTGTAATAGAGTTCCATTGTATCGCTTTACTCTTATGCGGTTATCTTTACTCATATCAATCTTACGCGTCGGACAGTTAAAATTACGTTATATTTCTCTCGGAAGTAATGCTCTAAAATAATTGCGGCATTTATCCCCTTAGTACAGCTACAGAAATTTCACCTTGGTCAATATTTTTGTTTTAAATTATTCTTCAAGCTGCCCAATAATCTCTCTTGTAGCTCTTTAAATGCGTTTGTTTGTGTTATCTTAACCAGTTATCTTATTCTATGTTTCAAGATTTTGGAGATCTGTAGAGAAGCCTCATCACCACTGCTTCCAGATTAGAAGCGTTTATACAGTTGTAATTTTTGTATGAAAAGGATTTTTTGTTTTACATCTGATTATTTTTCCATTAATGCTAATGCTAATGGTAAGAAAGGTGATTGATGAAAATGAGTGATGAAAAATTTCAGATCTGACCCGGTATTTCTGGCGTGGAAGTTAATTGCGCTTACCACTTCACAAAAGTCCGGCCACATTAGGTTCACCAATTGTTAAAAGAATAGGTGAACCGTCGGACGACAAGTCTGGTAATGTTTCAATGTCATAATATGTGTGGTTCTTTTGTTAATAAAAGAATCAAAATAATCTGAGTCCTTCGGCCAGTAACTTGGTGTTATGGGGGAGTTGTAGCCAAAGAGATTATCAAGTTTTGCTTAATGGAGTTGTAGTCAAGGTAAAATAAGCCTGCTACCCCATTAGGGATGATTTACCTTAAAATCACCTCCCGCATTAAACTTCACCTACACTGAGGACAATAATGATTAAGCATATTAAAATTACGACTATAACCTTTTGTGGTATACAGTATACAAAAGCTCGGGTTATTTTAAGGTGGTTGCTCTGAATCAGTACAGCTGACGGATGTAAGCAATAAAGTTTTATAAGTGAGTGTAAACTTTGTTGTAGTTTTGTTCTTATTTTAACAGCTGTCCCCCCCCGAGGGTACAACCATCTAAATGGGCTGTCCTGTCTCCTGTGTAATTAGGTAGAGCGTGATATTAGGTAGGGTTTTGTGATTAATGCAACATCAATTTGTTTTCTTGTAGCAACAAAAAAGTTCAATTTTTGTCTGTTTATACCTACCGCCAGTGTTTCAAAGAAGAATGACTACTGAGCCGTTTGTCAGTCTATTGTCGTTAAAACTTATTAAGTAAAACTTGACTAGAATTTGTTAACTGGGTGATAGAGTAATGAGAAATTAGATTATAAATTGAAGTTGTGAAAAAATAACACATATGATGAATTCATTGAAATCTCGGGGGGGGGGGGGTCTGCGAGATAAGTGAGGGTGAAATAAATTTAGACAGCTTATTTACAATATTTCCATATTTGAGCTTTTGATTTAGTTTCCCTCTATGTACTTGAGACTGCATGTGAGAATGAGGAAATGGAAAAAAGATATGGGATTATCTGAATGGGTAATATCTGAATTGAATGATTAAGAATTTAGCTAAGTTGTATTGTTTGTGAGTAGTAAATTGGTGTTATGTTTGATAGTTTCATGGTTGTCTACTTTTTAGTGCGAAGAAGGATGGGCTGAAAACTGTATGGTGTTCTTTGTAAGAGTCGCAATTGAGATTGTTGGGTGTAAACTGGCTTACTTCTGATTTGTTGCAGTTGTTTGTGAACGCAGCCCGGTAATTAGTCGAGTATTGCTTTCCACAATTGGCACATTTTGGCTGTTCTTCGTTGGGGTTCATACATGCTGATGACGTGTCCACCTACGCAACGAACCCACCAGCTGCTGCAGTTACAATGTGATCAAACAATGTATACGTACACTGAACAAATCTCTTTTTCACTGGTTTACTTTTCTCGCGGTTTTTCGATTCGATCAACACCATAGAACATTTTTATCGAATATTATGGAATTAAATTCACCTTTTTCTAGGCCTACAAAATAGGGCGGTAAAGGTGGTATTGTCACTGAAAATACATTAGATACTAACAGTTTACACTTTAAAATCTGGATTTTATATTTTGGTTTTAATATCTTCAACAGGCATTGACAGATGGGGCCGCGAACACTGCCCTGTACGATTTGGCGTACAACTTTTCACTTTTTATTTTCTCTTGCATGTATGAATATATAGGAAGGAAAGTATTGTTATCATGTCAATTTTTCGAAATCGTGTATTCACCGGATATACACGTTTTCTGACCCTCTGAACCCAAAAAAGCATGTATTTAGCTCTTGGTCTGAGTGTGTGAACAGTATATCTCAAGAACAAAACATCGCATGAAGTTGAAACTTAAAACTTAAGTTAGGTACTACTAGAGGACCCAACATTTTCAGCAAAATCGGTTAACCGGAAGTAGTAGTTTTATCGTGTCATTTTTCACTTTTTTGAGATTTTCACAAAAACGGCTACTTCGATTTTTTTTAAACCGCCTCATTTACTATATTTTATAAATATGTTTTACAAGAAAGGGTAGGCGCCAAGCCTACTGAAATTCTTGGGGAGGCTGCGCTGTCGTAAAAATGTTTTTTTAAGATTGCGGCCTTAATATGCATTTTAGCGCAAAAATATATAAATTCAAAAAGTTGTAGAAAATTTAAAAAAAATTACAACTGTTATTTCAAACATTTCTTTGTACAACACTTAGTTTAGCGATAATTATTGATTTTGTGTTTTTTTCATAAAATCCTATAAAAACATCGATTTTTTACGATTTCGGCCGTAGTTTGCATTTAACGACAAAAATGTATGCAATCAAATTTTATAGAAAATTAAAAGATCTACAACTTTTATTTCAAGAAATTTCTCTACAGAGCCTAGTTTAGCGTCAAAAAGTAATTTTCCGTATTATTTAGCCGAACTAAGGTTGGGTTTCATTTTGCATCATTCACTTATGATTAAAATAAGGTTATACTCGTATTTTTTGAGATTAATTGTTTATTTATTTCTAATGTATTATTATTAATGTTAGGTTATAGATTGTGATTTTGATTGGGATTGTGATGCCACGCTTCGTGGTCACATAAGACAAAAAATCCTTGCCGTTTTCTCTTTCCAGTAAAGAGGAACACTTTTTAAATTCGTTTGACTGTACTTTTTACGTAATTTAGAAGTGGTTTAGATGGGTTTAACGTGGGTTTGGTTCTATTACTTTGAATATAAATGATCATAATATGTACAGTATACAAATTAAAAATGGATTTGAGGTCTATGTTAAAGGACCGTCATTTATTTTAGACGAATTTTTTATCTACTGTTTCTATAAGCACCATCTCTTTCAAACCTTTTTTGTTTTGGAACGGTCTGTACTATCAAAAACCAAAAATTCCGTTTAAATAAATTAAGTGATTCTTCATGATTGGTTTTCTCGCGGAGTAGCAACTTGGTTACAATAACAACATAAGTTAAGTTACGCTAATAAATATGCTTCTAACCCCCGCCGTCGTGGTGCCCGTAATAGTCAGTATTCTGGATTAGAAAGTGGAAGGTCTCGTGTTCGATTCCAGGCTAGGATCTAGAAATTATTTTATGTTAAAACCCATCGCTAACAAACAAGCAGTTGATGCGAATTTAAATAAAATAATAAAAATTATATTGTAAATTAAAATATAAAATGAGAGATGATGCGTATAATATGCGTATAGTAAATGTAATAAATAAAGCTACTGTAATAAAATAATAGCCTATAGTAAATTCAGAGTTATCACTGATACACACAATTCAGAGTTATCACCGATAATGTTTTATAATATTACATAAGTATATTCATATTCGTTTCAGTCAACTTAGGACGACACGTCGATATTCATTCATGGTTTGCTCAATTAATTATCGCCTTGAGTTCTGAGTTCTTGAGTTTTGGAGCTTTAGTTTTCATTCGTCCCACTTTTTCTTCATTAATTTTGTAAACGCTTTCTTCGTTTCAACGCTCCACTTTAAAATGTTGTTTTTCTTAATCTTTTCCTTTAAAAACCCTAATGTTCTACAATTATTTTTTTGAATTTATTTCTATGTTATATTATTACATCTTTATCTAGTTTAGTGTTATTAAATCTCTTTCTAATTCTTTGTATCTTGGTTTTTTTAGATATTCTTTCAGCTTTTCAAACATTTGTTTTGTAAGTATTTTTTTGGTTCATTTCGAGGAGTATTGTTTTCATGTCGGTTTTTTGAAATCAAGTTTTCTCCGGAAATACACGTTTTTAGACCCCCCTGAACTTTAAAACATGTTTTTGGCGATTGGTCTGTGTGTGTGCGCGCGCGCGCGTGTGAACAAAATGTATCAAGAACAGAAAACCTATCGTAAAAAATTGAAACTTTGAACTCAGGTAGTTAGGTCATATTAGGGAGCCTGACACGAACATTTTCATCAAAAACCGGTCAACCGGTAGTAGTAATTTATTTGTGTAATTTTTTTACACGAATTTACTTTTTAGTGATTTTCTCAAAAGTGAGTCCAACGATTTTTTAAAAGTCATCTCATTTACTACATCTTTAATGCTCTACAAACTAGGGTAAGCGCCATGTCTGCTGAAATTCTTGGAGGGATCGGTGCTTTCATGGTAAAAAATGGATTTTTTTTTAGATTGCGCTCTCAATTTGTATTTAAGGCAAAACTGTACTGAAGGTTATAGAAATGATAAAAACCTATAACTTGTATTCAAAAATTTTTGCTACAACACTTAGTTTAGCGGCAATTAGTAGGTAATTTTCTGTATTTTGCTCATCAAAATAGCTAAAAATTGGGATCTTTTTTAAGACTGCAGCCTTAGTTTGCATATTATTACGACAAAAACCGTAGTAGCGTATGTAGTTAAAGTTACAGGAAATTAAGAAACCTACAACTTTTACTTTAAACAATTTTTTTACAGAGCCTAATTCAGCGTTAATTAGTGGTTGTTTGTATTTTTAAGTCCCGCACAAGGTTGATTTTTCATTTAGCTTCATTCACTCATGATTAAAATTAGGTTATGTTTTTCATTTACATTTTTTACTTATGATTAAATATAGGTTATACGGTTCATTATTTACATTGACAAGAAAAATTCGTGAGTTTTTCGCACCAGATATTATATATGTTTATAAACACCTTTGTGTGATCGAATTCTATTTTTATTTTTTATCTTCAGTTAGTTTCAATTATTGGACGCATTATTCTCTTTGTTATCATTCATTCTGCTTCTGCAACTCTTTTCTTATGCTTCTATAGTTTTTTACTGTAATTCTTCGCTTTTATACCATGTTAAATTAATATTTATTTCTTTTAAATTAATTGAATTTTTAAAAAGTATTATTTTATTATAAGAGATAAATTGGATACATTGTGTAGTAGTATAACATTATATTGTATGTAAACTGTAACAGACCTAATGTTATTCCGATCTACGAGCAAAATAATGATTAATATAGTATATGTTCCAGATTTCCAGTTTTGGTATCGATTAGTATTTTAAATTACACCTGTAACGGAGTGCTAGTCCGTTAACACGATTAGAAACATTAGCGATCTAGGAAACTGAAGTCGTAAAATCTGCAAAGTGTCTCAACATGTCTTTATAACTATCTTTCTTATCGCATTGTTGTCTGGCGAGAAAGTAAAAACAATAACATATAAAAACCAATCGTCTGTGAGAATCATTTAAAATCGTCTAGCTATTTGAGATTAACCTTGAACTGCCTTGAGCTGTCACTGCAGGTATTTAAAGAAAGCGGGATTACTGGGGAAATGTGATAATTTCTAGGTTACTTCCGTAATAATAATAATAATAATAATAATAATAATAATAATAATGATACAGAGAATTAAAAATTGCCATTATTCTCTTCAAAGCTACGCATAATAATTAGGTATTTTGGTTTAATTTGATATCGAATGTATTATTAAAGAATTATCTTAATACTTTTAAGTTTCTTACCTTTAGAGACACATTTTTTAATTAAATTCCTAAAAACATAGCACATATCAGAGTGCGTTAGTCGTAGAGTTTTTAGGTCCAGATTAAAAAAAAAATTAACAGGTGTTGTTTTTTTAATTCTAAAACCATATATAATCCTATTTTCTCACATTTAAGTGTTGTTGGGTTTTAAGAATCGCACATCTCTTGGAATTGATTTCGATATTTATGAAAGCAAATTGTTTTTAAACTTGTTTGGTAAAGCCTCAGTTTTAAATTATGATAGAAGAAAAACGTTTTCTTCATTTCTTTCTGTCCCTAGATAGAAGTAAGTACAAGTTTCTGGGGAAAAATTATCAAAAAATATTAGTGATTTTATGCCATGGATTACTAAAAACGTCAAATCCCAGAATTTTGTTTCCATAGTAATATAGTATGTCTATAACAGACAAGTGGAATGTCAAATTATTTACACTCAGTCTGTTAGTTGCAGGGCTAAAATAAATAGTTCTGTTTCTTATCACTTGGTCAGCCAATTAAATGACTGAATCATTTAAGAACAGAAGAGGCAGAGGAGTAAAAGACGCTAATCAGAGTTATCTCCTCTGAAAGTAATGAATTTCATTATACAGCCAGACTCTGTCGTAAATGAAGTGAAGGTGTCATTTGCAGAGTGGAAAATATGTGCTCTTCAGAGGGCCCGGAATGCTGATAAGCGTACTTTTCCACTCAATGAGGTAGGCAATTTGTAAACCACATCACTCGACGTTTTACTTAGTAAAACCTCTACAGGTTTCAAACCAGCCTTTCGGCTGATGACCTTAACAATTCTAATATTGTGTAGTTCGAATATATTTGTACAATACTTAGAGGAAGTTAAACTTCAAATACATTTTTTTTCCTAAACTAATGGAAAGCTACAAAAACAATAAAAAAAAGAAAGTATTCTCATAGATACACATCACCCATGAAATCTTCAGTAAAATTATTTCGCTACGAAGTAAAAAAGAAAATAATCTATTCTTATGATAGTGAATCTCTTATCAATTTTAAATCTTCATTTTATTTATTACTAGAATTTATTAATGGATTTTCAGCTGTAACTTTCATTTTATTATAATAAATTAATTATAATTAAAAGCAAATAAAATTCAAATGCAGTCTGGGGATGCTGTATTAGGGTAAATAAATTTTCCATTTTAGTATGGAAATCCTTTATTATTATCCTGTGATTTTATTCAAGGTCATGTGGTGCTTATTCTATTTTAAAAACGTGACCAGTTTGGAATGCTACTTGGTAAGTTATGATGACTACAGAGATAAATAACGCCTTAGTGGTTCCTTTATTATACTTGCATACGACACAAAGATTTTTTTTGTAGGTCAAACTACAATATAACGACGTGTAACCATAATTATTTCGATGGGTGAGCTTATATTAAAATTTGTTGACCTGAAGACAATGTTATTTACCGATTTCCTAGCAGCCGACGTATCTTTTACTTATCTAGAAGAGTTGGTTTGTATACGGATGTGCCATACTGGGCCAGCTGCTTTTTAAGAAAATGACGAACGACGTTATTTGTCAAAATCGTTATAAAACATCACCGCATCAGTAGAAAGTTTATCAAACGATAGAAAGCTTGATAAAAATTAACGACGAATATATTTTGTAATAAATTGCGTGAATGTTTTACCAAAATAAGTAACTTTTCTGTGGTATCTTACTCGGGTAAAGGTATTTGACATTATGCGTTTCGTTTATTGACCCGAAATTCAATATCTCTGTCTAAAACATCATTTTATCACCTACTAGAATCCATAAAACTAAAATATGGACTTCTGTTTTGGGTCAGTAGGCTTTATAAAGTTATTCGCCTTAATTCTACATTACAACCTTAAAAATTTATGTTTTTTATTTTCGATATATTTTGTTGTTGTTAGATACCTAAGAATCATATTCTATTATACAGTAAATAGTTTTTTTATTTTATCTGTACTACATGGAAGGTGATTTGAAATGTTGTGAATATGAAATGTAAAATAGAAAAGAAGTTTACTTGAATAAAATATTTTTCTCACTATTTTTGTCCCAGATCAGCACATCCTGCCGAAAATAAATGACGGAGAATTTTTCTGCAGCCATTTCAACAACAAAAAACATTTCAAACGTCTACAGGAAATATTTGTTTAAAATATACCCATCAAAATTAAGTTACTGAAATGCTGTGCAAGTAAATAGGGTTTTAGCTTTCAATTGTTGTAGGGAACTGTATACTATTGACCATAACCCAATTTGATAACTTTTTTGTTGTATTTTTGTTTGGAAGTATTGTTTTATTTGAACAAGAAACCCTCAATGGAGTTTGTTGTCAATACAAGTGGCTTGTTTCAATTGACTTTCATTTGGTCTCCATCAAAGTCCCTCGCTCTATCGATGCTACTTAACAGCTAATTGCAACTTCCAACTGGCTGATTGACTGGGCTAACCGGAAGACCTGCAATTAATTTTAACTAACTTTTTTAGAACATTCCTGCTTAAGCCACTCTAAGTTTTATATAATAAAACTTACATTCCTGCTTAAACCACTCTAAAGTTGGTTTTCATTTTGTCATTCACTCATGATTAAAATAAGGTTATGGTTTTTGAGGTTAGTATTTTTTTGTTTATTTCTTATGTTTTTTTACTAATATTAGGTTATGTTGTTCATTATTTTCATTGGCAAGAGGAAGTCGTGTGAGTGTTCCACAGCAGCTTATTTTAAACGTTTTTTGTAATTTGAAACTATACTTTTCGTCATAAACACCAATTATGATGGTAAATACGAAAATACAATATCATGAATTACATGACCAGAAGTCCATATTTAAGTATTAACAAGTAGTTATACTATACAAGTATACTATAACTACTTGTATTAGAAAAAGGCTAATACGAGCATTTACATAGAAATTTTACAAAATGTTAAAAAATAAAAATTTAAAGAGAAAATAAAAGTAATAATTTATAATGAATTTTTATCTCTTTCATCAATTAGAGATAAAGGCGACGTATTGCAGGGAAACGTCTTGAAAATAACGTTTTAATCAATTCATTGTCACTGTCTTGAGTTCGTCATAAACATTATCATAGTACGTTCTTGATAATTTTGCGTATATGGTCAATTTTAGACCACGTGAGATGACTCAAGACGTTTCTGGAAGCTTTTTTGCAACCCACGCTATCAGCATGCGTTCACTGTAGGTTTTTCTCCTTTTCTCCTGTCCACTCTGTGTTTTGTTTTTCCTCTGCATGAAATCCCTTTTATTCCATAACAAATTTTCTAAATTCGATTAGGTTCATTAAGAGTTTTGTCGGTTTATTCAAGTTTTCTCAACATGGTTACTGGTCTGTATCCATTTTTATTCTCAAACAGATTTTATCAATTTTCAATATTTTATATGTGTTTTTTATATAAATATTGAACGTAAACAAAATAAAATGGTTAAATGAAATATTGCTTTACAAATTTTATAAATTAAATTTTTATCTTTACACTTGTGTTCCAGGTAGTTGAAAACTTCTTTGAACCAATTATCTGACACCGTAAATCAATTGTTTAATGTTTTAACATTTTGTTTTGTCGACAGTTCGTCATCCATTCTATATAGATCTCCTTAAACTTTTAGTCTTTTTTCCTAATGTTTCCGCTAAATTGTCTGTCTACATCTTCAGATCCATTATCTTGCTAGTCATTATCCAGCCTTCCCAGTCATTCTAAGCCTCTCATTCGCGTACATACTCCCAGGTTTTATTTAAATATGTAAAATCTTGACTTGTCTTGAGAGTGTTTTCTTCTAATACAAGTGGTAAATTCCTCGCAGTTTGTCATCGAGGTTTTATAATTGATTATTTTTTAAACAATTTTGTAATACAAATATTTTATTATTTTTTAAACAGTTGAAATATAAAATGAATTTACGATTTAAATATTTTATACAATTGAAATTCTATATTTGTTTTGTTCAAATAAAATTATGCGTCTTTGGAATAAATTTAAAAAAATAAACAACAATTATAAAACGCTTTTCAAACGTAACAAAAACTGTAACTGCCGGCCGCATTGGCGCAGTTGGTAACGTGCTCGCCTCTCATCATGCGGTCCTGGGTTCGAATCCCACTCAGGCAAGGCATATTTTCATACGTTACAAAAATCATTCCCGTGGGAGTTGGCTGGTCTTCTATCGGGCGCCTCCACAGGTGGCGGATCGGGGAATGCCTCCTAGATATAGGGGGTACCGGAGAAATCAAATATCCGGGGCGGACCAAAACCAGCAACAAAACTGCTGCCTTGCAGATGAAACTCAGTGGAATTTCAAAGGCTAAGGGAAGAAAACCCTGAAAGAAAAATCACCTGGTCCTCCAGGTTGGGGGTTGGGCGAGGTGCCAATAACTCCTCCCCGGAAAAAATAACCTATTGTGAAGCCTCAAAATGAGCCTCGGAATTGGGACAGGAACAACGGAAATGGAAAAGGAAATGACAAAAAAATACGATTAAGGAATTTGGATTGGAATCTTGCCACCTGGAACGTGAGAACAATGATGAGAGCTGGAAAAATGTCGGAAATAGCAAATGAAATGATGAGATTCAATATCCAATTGGTTGCACTGCAGGAAACAAGATGGCATGGAAGTGGAAGAATTGATAAGAGGGATTTCACTTTTATGTATAGTGGGCCAGAGGACAGGACAGGACAGGGGGGAATTGGTTTCATGGTGGGAAATAAACTGAAATCATCCATTCTAGGCTTCTACCCAACGGGTGGTAGGTTGTGCCGACTCAGAATGAAGGGAAAATTCAGAAATATCAGCTTGATCTGCGCCTATGCTCCAACAGAAGAGGCAGAAGAAGATGTCAAGAATAGCTTCTATGAAACATTGGAAAAAGAATTCAGACTGGTGCCCAAATACGATTTGTTGATAGTGCTTGGAGACTTGAATGCGCAAATTGGTAAGGAGGATTTTTTGAGAGGAGTGGCTGGCAGGTGTACATTACATGAAGACACAAATGAGAATGGAATGAGACTCTGTGAATTTGCAATGGCAAACAACATGATTCTAAGCAGTACGTACTTCCAGAGAAAAAATATACACATGGGTACCTGGACCTCGCCATCTTCAGAAGTGGTCACCCAGATTGATCATGTTCTAGTATCAAAGAGACATGCCTCTTCTATAATAAATGTGAAATCTCAAAGAGGGCCAAACTGTGACTCTGACCACTTTCTTGTATCCGTCAAACTAAGAGAAAAACTTTCAAGAGTGGAATATGGAAGAAGTGCTAGAAGATGTGTTTTGGACATAGGAAAACTAAGAAATGAGGAATATGCAGAGAGATATGGAAATGAGCTGGACAGACTGATACCGGAGGGTCTGAATGACCTGGAGGAGGAGGAAAGAGATATTAGAGTGTTGTGGGATAATTTGAAGAGCACAATCAATGATGCGGCCAATGAAAAGCTGGGAGAGAGGAGAAGGGGAGGAAATGAGGAATGGTATGATGAAGAGTGTAAGGAAGCCATCAAACAGAAAAACGAAGATAGGAAGGTGATGGTCCAAAGAGACACCAGAAGAAACCGTGCTAAGTATTTGGAGAGTCGAAAAACAGCCAACAAACTGTGTAGAAAGAAAAAAAGAGACTATATGAAGAAGCTCATTGAAAACATAGAAGTGGCAAATGAGCAAAACGAAAGCAGAAAATTTTATCAGGCTGTTAAAAGAATGAAGAAAGGATTCCAGCCTAATTTAATTGCCTGTAAAGATCGTAATGGAAGAGTACTAGGTGAAGAGAACGACATAATGGACCGATGGGCTGATCATTTTAGACATGTATTGAACAGAGAGGAAAATGATGAGGTGGAACAAACTAGTTATGCCAGTGCAGAACCCTTGCTGCCTCCCCCAAGTCTTCAAGAAGTAGAAGAATTGATTAAAAAGAGTAAAAACAACAAAGCACCAGGGGGAGACTCAATACCGGTTGAGCTCATAAAGTATGGTGGAAAAAAGATTGTAGGAGCTATGCATACCCTAATAATGTGGATATGGGAGCAAGAAAAGATGCCTGAAGAATGGACCAAAGGTGTAATATGCCCCATACACAAAAAAGGTGATAAAATGGTATGTAACAATTACAGAGGTATAACACTGCTCTCCACATCATACAAATTGTTCTCTGCTCTGGTGTTGAAGCGAATGGGAGCGTATGCTGAGGAAGTAATGGGTGACCATCAATGCGGCTTCAGGCAAGGCAGAAGTACTACCGATCAGGTCTTTTCAATTAAACAAATCATGGAGAAATGCTTTGAATACAACACAGATCTGCACATGCTTTTTGTTGATTTTCGACAAGCATTTGACAGCGTTAAGAGAGGCAAAATGAAAAGAATACTGATAGAGTTTGGAATCCCAAGAAAGCTCGTCAGTCTTGTGAGTTTGACAATGGATGGTACAACAGCTCAGGTTAAGATTGGAAACAAACTAAGTCCAAGTTTCAACGTTACAACCGGTGTCAGGCAGGGAGATGCACTCTCAGCTACACTCTTTAATTTAGTGCTGGAGGTAGTAATTCGAAAGCTAGGTCTGAGAGGGACAATAGTTAATAGAATGTGTCAAGTCCTGGCCTATGCAGACGATGTAGTTTTGATGTCAAGGAATAAGGACAGCCTTAAAGAACTTTTTTGCACACTGAGGGATGAAGCTAGAAAGCTGGGCCTAGAGATAAATATTGATAAAACCAAGTACATGAGAATGTCTGCAAATGAACAAAGAAGACAGGTGAACAGATTGAAAATTTCCGATGGTTGCGAAGTGGAAGGCGTCAGTAAGTTCAAATATCTTGGGGTGATGCTGACGGCAGATAACAGAACCAGTCTTGAAATATGTAACAGAATTATGATGGGCAGTCGTGCATATTATGCCAATCAGAAAATTTTCAAAAGTAGATTAATATCCCGAAGAACAAAGGAAAAGATGTATAGGACATTAGTAAAACCGGTTGTGACGTATGGTGCTGAAACATGGACAATTTTGAGTAAGGATGAGAGAGCGTTGAGGTCGTTTGAAAGAAGGATGTTCAGAAGGATATGGGGACCAATATGCGATGGAGGAAACTGGAGAGCTAGGCGTAATAATGAGATTGATGAAGCAATCGGAAGAGAAAATATAGTACGTTCCATAAAGGCAAGACGAATTGAATGGTTGGGTCATGTAGTGAGAATGAGTGAGGAGAGAGGCCCATTGCGAATGATGGATGAAATGATGATTGGAACAAGAGGAAGAGGACGACCAAGGAGAAGATGGCTGAACGACGTGGTGGATGATCTTCGTAGGCTGAGAGTGTCAAACTGGCGGAGGAGGGCCCAGGAACGCGATATCTGGAGGCGACATGTAGAGGAGGCCAAAGTTCACCCAGGACTGTAGAGCCGAATAAAGTAAAGTAAGTACAAAAATCATTTCATCCTCCATTGTAAACAGTTACACCCCAACGTCGTCGCTAATGACCGTTGCAGTTGATGCGACGTTAAATAAATAAATTAAAAAAAAAACTGTTTAACATAAAATTAATCATGAAACAGCCAACTATAAAACAGATCTAAACAAATCAATATAATTATGAACAATAAATGCTAAAATATTAATTAAATCCAAATAAAATAAATATTTATATCAATAATATTTATATAAAAGTCAATAAAACCTGAAAACGTATAAATAGTTACTTCAATAAAATCGTTAAAAAATCCTCTTGAACGTTTCAATTAGTCAAATTTTATATATGGTAATTTTTATGTAAGCATGAATATCTAGTCTTTTTGTTGTTCATTAAAGAGTTATAATCAAATTCATTAATTGTTTTTGTTAAATTATACGTATAAAGCTTTAATGCACATAAAACACAAATTTTTTCAGCTAAAAATGATCTGTAGTATCATTCCTCTTATTTTAATCGTTGTGCTTAGTTAAAGGTCTATATCCATTTTTATTCTTAACAGAATTTATCAATTTTCTATATTTTACATATGTGTTTTATATGAATATTAAATGTAAACAAAACAAAATGGTTAAATGAAATAATTGCTTTACAAATTTTGTAAATTAAATTTTTATCGTTACCTTGTGTGCCGGGTAGTTGCGGACAATATTCCGAACTTGCTTTTTTTCTGACTTATTGAGCGTTGAAATAACTACGATTCGAAAGTTCTGATCCGGTGCTTTCTATATGTCATTCTTTAGCTGGTCCCAGAAAGCTTCCTTTACATCTTAAAGCATTTTTATTATATCTTTCCTGTTTCCGCATTGATAGAATCTTGGGAATTGAAAATTGTGTATCTCTTATTTCCGTATTTCATTGTTATATACCCTTTCAGAAAGTGAACTCTGTTGAGCCGATGATCCATTTTTTTTTACGTAGAATGCTGTTCCGAATGGCTGTAAGTTCACTCCTATTCTTGATCCAGGTTATCCTTTAAATATCCTGTAGTTCGGGAATAAAAAAATTTTTGCTTCAGTAAAACGCTTCTTTTGTAAAGCGAGTATTAAAATATCTTGTTTCTCCATTATCTCTTCCAGTGTTTACTTAAATTTACCTATCTGCAGGAGTGTCTGTATGTTGATTGTCCCAAAATAATGCCGTTCTTTGGTTAAGAAGATTTTTTTCTTCATTTTGGTCAGTCGTTCGTAGGTCTTATAGGAAGCTCCGACTCCTTCCTTGACGGTAAAGGCTCCCCAGAATTTGAAGCTGTGTGTGGATTCCCACCTGCAAGGGTGGTTACCGACAGGTGAATTCTATTTAAGAGACATTTCTACATACTTTCTACATCAAGCTAAAAAATGAAAACGGTGGATTAGAGTAATCTCGCTTTACTTTGTTAGCACTACATTTCAGACTTTACATCATGGGTTCTAATGTCATCTGAAGAATAGAAATAGTCAGATAGAGCTACTTCCCTCTATCCGATTTAGCACTGCGTTTGTAAGTCTTAGGCTCTCTCCTTCAGTTCAGTAGAGCAGATGCTCTACTATCTAAGGTGATGGTGAAGGTAACACCTCAAAATCTTGACTATACTGACCATCCCCGGTAGAAGCATTTGATAGTTTTGATCATTCGAAACTCTTTTCGGTCCAGGAGAACGAGCCTCAGTAAGTTGTTGATATTAAGGTTACGTAAATGTTTTGTTGTGTAGTAGGACTTGTAGTTCTTATTGTCGTAGTTTCTATTTTTGTTTCAAACGAACAATAGTAATAAATTCGATGCGTATGAGTTATTTGGTATTTCGTTAAGAAATAAAACGGTTTAGTAAGATGTATCACTCTATTTGAAGATAATATTACTACGTTTAATTATACTGAGTAATTTAATGTTCTTATACTGTCTGAGTTATGGTTTCGTCTAGCATACTGAGGTAAATTAAATGAACTCTCACTAGCGTTAAAGAAATTGACTCTTTTCGGTCATAGGTCAGCAACTACGCCTCATTTTTTATTTTAAGTAAACATCATAAACTATCTTCAAATTTAATTTAATTGTACAACTAAGTACGTACAAAGATAACATTTTTTTGGAAAAAGGCTCCTCATTATTTTAAAAACATATTACCTTCCTGAAAAAAGAAAGTTATTAATAATTTATGTACTAAAATTACTACTTAAAATTTTATGGCCAAAACCAAACCACTATACGCATTAATTGTCCATTTCAGATTGTTTTTAGGTTCTTCACCCGTATTATTGTGAGGTCAAACTTACTAGATAATTTATCGCGATTCGTGCCGATCGAAGAACGTGATTGTTTTAATTCGAAACTAATTATGTAAAATAACAATTAATATGAATTTTCAGGTATTAATGAACTTTATTTGTTAAGGTACAGTATTTAAGCGCTACTTTTATATATTTAGTTTTTATACAACGTTCGTGTTAGTAATCTTAAATGGAAGTTGTCATTGGAAGAATTAGCAAATACAAATACGCTCATTATACTTTGCATTTCTCACTAATTATTTTAATTTATTCAATATTTTTAGGTGCAGAAGAATAGTGATGAATTTTCCCGTTTGAGATAGACGGAGATTGTAGGTAGGCCTTAAAAGCCACTTAAATCCACTAGTAATTATATTAATATGATTAATAATAATGATAATGAAGAATAATTAATAATAATAATTAGATAATTAATAATAATAATGAAGACGTGTTCAAATAAGACGTAAGTAATTCAAAATTCTTACAACATCGATACATGCAAATTAGAATAAACTTCATCAAATTATTCTGCAACTTTTTTAACTTTTGTGAGTAGCTACTATCTATGATCAGTTAAATATTAACTTACAAGTAAATTTTATAACATTAGAAAATAAACATTGATGGAGATAACGCCTAGTAGAGTAACTCCATTTTAAAAATTAACTGTTGTCAGGTTAATTAACTGTTGTGGATCAGTTTAATTTTCAATGTGTGTATATTAAAAGTAAAAACATAAGAAATTATTTTCGGCTAATTTTTTTCATATCTCTAATGTGTGTACGTTGCAGTCTCTTCAATTCAGAACAATAAACAACCCCATGACCCAATGAAATGAGGATGAAGTGTATGAGGTATAAATGAGGTGTAGTCTCGTACAGACCCAGACCGACCATTCCTGAGAGAGTATGGTTAATTGAACTCCGACCATCACAGTACACCGTTAACCACTGTCTAGATTCAAATCCGTATAAAAGTAACTATCTTTACTAGGATTCGAACCAGGAACCTTCATCTCCAAGAATCAGCAATTAAACAGCTGATTCGCGGGGACGACTTTACCTCTAGACTAACCCGGTGGGTCGGCTAAGTAAAATATTAATAGAAATGAAAATTTTAACGATGATAATTGTCGTCCATAAAAAACCTAACTTATGAATATCAGTTTACTTAAATATAACGAATTAATTTACGATGATATTTTATAAGTCGTAAACAGTACATACTGAAGATGAAAAGCAGGTGCATTCTTCCAAAATGTGGCTTAAGTAAATCTTTAACTCAAAGAGATTGAAAGATTTACCTATTAAGAAGCATTGAGGCGAGCTGGAGAAGGATGAGTATTGTTGGAATTGATACAAAAGAGAAGAATTGTATTGATAAACAATATTTTTAAGATTTAAAGTCATCACCAGAACAGTGATAAATGGTTATACGGAGGATATAAGAGCCATAGGTAGACCTAAGTTGAAATATTTGCAGCAAAGTACGAATGATGTAGGTTGTGACTGGTACCACGATTGAAGAATAAAGCATAAATAACATCAACTGGTGAGTGCTGGCAACCAATCCCAAGATTGATGACTTAAGAAAATTGTATAAAAGAGACAAATTGAGTTTTTCTTGTTTTTATGTTGGATAAAGGAGTGTTAGGTTCACTTACACAAAAATCTACTATAAATTTTCAAAATATTTTAAGAAACTGTTAAAACAATAACCAGGATTTAATCCTTTTCTGTAATTTTATCCGTTGCAGTTGCTTTAAGCGTACTGAACCGCATAACGGCAGTCCATGCTTGTATAAGTAAAGATTGAGTAAAATAAAGTAATAAAGCTTAATTCTTAATTCTGTTTTGCTTTAATTCAATCAATATCAGGATTCAACGAAATTTAATTATTTTATTTAAGTTAAATTGAATGGCGTATTTAAAACTTCATTTTCAATATTTTAAAATCAGGTTTTACAAAATTATATTATTTTATTTTTAAAATGTTGTTTTATTGTGTGTAAACGAGAATAATATTTTAATTGCAGTATGCAGCTTAATTAATCTCTAGTTGTTAACTCTTCTTTAGTTGTTATCTTCACTTTAGAATTTGCTATTAATTGTGTATTATGGTAAGAATCCTATTTCCGCTTTGCATGTGTAGGTTTGTAACCTACATTAACTTTACTTAAAATCCGTAATAAAAAATATGATTAAAACAATCTTCGCAATTAAAAAAAGAAACATTAATTATATTTAAAAGAATGCGGCACATTTTCAGTATTTAGAAAAATAAAAAGTTTTATGTTCGAGTTCAATGGAAAAAACAATCACTTAATTATCTGTCATATTGCATTTTATGGCAATATTACCGTTAAATTTAAGAAATATTGTTTATATAGATATACTTTTTAGCTTTTGTATCTTGATAATAAAAAAAACATATTCCGGTAGATATTGCACCCGTACAGTAATTGTGAATTTGACATTGAGAAAAAATTGCCCTAACCCTCATCGGAAATCGAATCCAGGATCCTCCGTTTTTTTATCTTAGTGTAATAATCTGCCATTGCACCACACATGCAACACATGTAAAAGTTACTCAATTGTTGCATGTTTATATATTTAGATATATATTCGTTCTATAAAAACTGCCAAAATTCATTATTTTATTTTATTTAGTTAAATATACATAACGATTGAATACTGAACTAACGTAAGCTGTACAATTATACAATATTTGAAACTAAATATACTTATACGCAAAAACTCATCTTCACAAAGATTCTGTTCGCGCATAGGAGTATACAGAACGAAAAAATTAATCACTTAAATACTTATAACTACTATGAAAATTACTAAATTAAATACTAAGTTAAATTACTACAGTTTAATAGGTTACAAGGATTGCGTTAAAAAGAATTTTAAAAAAATAACAAAATAAATGATAAATTAAATTACGTTTACTCTAAAATATCAATAATACTCGTATATTTTAATATCGATAGAAATTTTAAAAAAACTTTAAGATTATATTTGTACATTTGTAATAGAGAGAAATATTATATAAAAACACTTTTATTTTATAACTATAACAACTTTACAATATATTTTAAATAACGTAATGTAAATATTTTTACTTTATGCGAAATTTATTTAATAAATACCACGGCCGGCCCGTGGTGTATTGGTCAGCGCAACTGGCTACTATACCGGGATCCCGGGTTCGATTCCCGGTCAGGTCTGGCATTTTTTTCATCTGTAAATCACCACATATCATTACCTGCGTACAAGCCCAAGGCTTATGTAGGCATCATCACTCAAGAGCATAAAGGAACAGGTAAACTATCGCAAGGAGAAAAGTAAAAACTGACAAGAACAGTTATTTTTAAACTCGGATAAGTTTCTCAAGTTCTTGCTTGTAGATCGACTGTATATATGATATTTAAGTTTATGTTTTAATAGATGTGGTGACATAATACTGTGTATATGGGGTGGAAGTACGTTAATGAACCGCTTCTAAAGATAGAGAAATGACTTCTGAAAAATGTACAATTTGGTTTTCTAGCCTTAGTTTTTCCAGCATTCTAGTACTATAGTAACTAGTACCATTAAATGTAGTAGTTCTCTGGTCTTCACTATTATACGCTAGTATATCTAAAAAATATAGTTCATGAAAACACGATTACGTTAAAAGGTAATAAAGTAAATATACAAAGGGAAAGTCTGTAAGACATTTCTGATTTGATTCTGGAGATCTGGCGTGTGATGGGGTAATTATCCAGACAGTATTAAGGAGAGCAGAGAGTGGAGTACAATCATACTCATTTAAATCGTGTGATCTACTGGACAACAAAAGAGATCCTCTTCAATAAAAATGAAAGGAACAGAACGATGTGATTGACATGCTTTTCTACAGTTACTGTTTGCTCTGAATGATTATACTTTTGGATTGTAGGGTACGAATATATATTTTACTCATGCGTATTCGTTTTGTGTATGTAACGGAGTTGGTAGTGCTTTACGAATGCGAAGTCCGTATATAAATTCACTTAGAGACTTCTTTAGGCAACTGCTAAAAAGTAAAAACTGCAAAATCATTTAGTTAAATACCGCGTTATATTTATTTTAATGGGAGTGTTTTGATGTTTAAACGGTGTTGTTCAATGTTAAAATGCAGCTGAAGAATAATCGTGAAAAATGTACAAAAATATGGTGGTACTGTAAAATAATGAGGACATTAAATGTCAGAACCATTACAAATATATTATTGTAAAATAGTAGGTGCAGAAATTTCTAGATTGACTACATATACATATCCATGTATTCGAAAAAGAAACTTAGTAACGCAATTACGTGTGTAGAGATATTATAAACTACTTAAGTATAGGCCTACTCTTACATAGTATTAATATTAGATACTTTAAATGAAGCGGTCGCAAAGTTTGTGTGCGGCAATAAGTGTCACCACTTACATTGTAGAAACGGTCACTTCTTTCGAAAGATTGGTAGGAGTTCAGACCTGGCTACCGATTGAACCTGGTCCGTTGATTTATCATTTGTGCTACTAATCCTACCCTTAGTTTTAAAAAAATTGGTGTGAAACGCTCACATGATTTTCTCTTGCCAATACAAATAATAAACAAAATAACCTAATATTAGTAATAAAACATTAGAAATAACCAAAAAAACTAACCTCATAATACATAAACTAATTTACTAATTAACTAATTAACTAATTTATTTATTAATTAACTAATTTTAATCATGAGTGAAAGACGCAAAATGAAAATCAACCTCAGTTTGGCTTAAAAATGCGGAAAATCACTCTTTTACGCTAAACTAGGCTCTGTAGAGAAAAATGCTCTAAATAAAAGTTGTAGATCTGTTAATTTCCCATAAATTTGATTATACACTTTTACAGTTTTGTCTTTAAATGTACGCTGAGGCTAAAATCTTAAACAAATCGATATTTTTACGCGTTTTCGTGAGAAAAAAACAGAAAACCGCTAATTACCGCTACACTAAGCGTTACCTATACAAAATAATATTTGAAATAAAAGTTGTAGGATTTTAAATTCTCTACAACTATGTACATTTTTGCGCTAAAGTCGAAATCTTAAAAAAAAAACAATTTTTTTTTACGAGAAAACAACCTCTCCAAGAATTTTAGCAGACATGGCACCTACCTTGTCTTGTAGAGCGTACAAAATTTAGTACCTGAGGCGATTTAAAAAAAATCGTAGGAGCTGATTTTGAGAAAATCGCAAAAAAGTGAAAAATGACACCAATAAACAACTACTTCCGGTTGACCGATTTTGATGAAATGTTCGTGTCGGGTCCTCTTAGTGGTATCTAACTTAAGTTTTAAGTTTCAACTTCGTACGGTGTTCCGTTCTTGAGGTATTCTGTTCATACGCACACACACACACACTCACACACACACAGACCAATCCCTTAAAACATGTTTTTTGAGTTCAGGGAGTCTGAAAACGTGTGTTCCAGTGAAAACTTGATTTCTTAAAATCAACATGAAAGCAATACTTTCCTTCCTATATATTCTTATAGGCAAGAGAAAGTAAAAATTTTGGCACTTTTTTAAGTAAGCATCTCTTTTCTAAAATTTGCCCACTCCTAGAATCTGTTACAAATGAAACACTTTTGTAAAATGAACTGATTAATTTTTTCAACAAAAAATAACCTAAGAGATGCCTTCATCTGATCCCGGTAATAGTGTTGTACTTTTATATTTCGTGGTTTTAATGTAATTATTATTCTTTGATCCTGTACAAGTATCAAAGTAATTTCTTCACTTGTATTGAATATTATCAGTATACTGTATTTAAATTTTAGTTGTTTAAAATATAATAATAGAAAGTTCTTTTTAAATTCAGTTTACCAAATGGCAGTGAGTGTAACTGGAATTGGTTAGAATCTTATTATGTATGATTAGGCCTAATTTGTAAACAACATTATAATTTTGGTGTAAGCTGTGCGAGAAAGTGTGTGTATTTATTTTATTCACCACAAAATGTGGATCACGGTTTGAAAGGTTGAAGCTTGTCTTTCCAATGATGGAAAACGCCAATAGATGTAAACAAAATGCATCATGAGTCAGGAAGTAACTGCTAAGTAGTATTATTTACAAATAGCTACTACCGTTCTCTGGTTACTGGATTAGACTACTTTCTCGTCCCGTTTTATGTTTATGTTCATAAAAGGAAAATACCGAAAGTAAAAGTTATTTGTTTGTTTTATTTTTTCTGAAGGACAAGGTTAATCTCCATAATGTATTTTTAAACTGTTCCTTGACATTTTTTTAATATTGGGAATTAAGTGAGGTGTAAAGAGAAAATAAAACTATTCTTCTGGTCGTAACAAAATGTTATAAGTATTTTGCGTATTCAATTTTTTTTGAGAAACGTAAAATGTTTTCATTAAAATATTAAAAATTTTGAGACACTTAAAATATCTAATAATAATTTAAATTATTAAACCCATGATAATTTAAAGAAATTTTGGTATTAACTTGTCTTAATAATAAATTAATCAGAAGTAATTTTACATTGAGTTGTTTTACATTTCATTACTACAGGTGTACCCGTCTAAATACAGACAAAAACTCTTGCCAGCATCAAATTAAAAAAAGAATTTAATGAGTAAAAAGAGCCACGTGAACATAACTGTACTGTGTTACACTACAGTATTATCTATTTTTTAAACATTTTATTAGATTTGTTACCGCCTACCCTCTCTTAAACTTAGTCTATATTTATCCGGATCCATTCAATCCTCCTCCCGAAGTCCTCTCTTCTCTGTGACCTCATCCACCTCAGCTATTGAGAACTATTAGTGTCCGCTTGTCTTTCATTTTCCCACTGGACTCTAATCATTTACCCGCGCTTTCCATCTCCCTTCGCCCGCCCATTTTACATGCTCATACCATTTCTGCCGTTATTCCTCAGTCTAACTCAAACCATTGTTCTCCAATCAGTTCGCCAGAACTCTGTCTTTGTTACATTAATTTTACTCCTATTTCTCTTAATAACCGCTCAGCCCTGTAAGTCATCACGCTGTGTATAGTGCTGAAAATTCCGTTTCCATTCTTTGAGGTCGTAAATCCCAACTATCTACATGTTTGATTTCCATTTATCACTCTGATCCATTTTTACAAAAGGAATTCATTTCAGTAATAGCAGGGTGTATATTTTAATCACAGTATTGAAATGCACATATCCTTTATCCAGTAAAACATCCTTAGAATGGAACAATTGATTTTATTAGATTTAGTTTTCATAAATATAGTGAAAAATCAAACTCATTATATTTAAAAATAAAACTCATATTGCTTTAGTAAGACGTGAACTGTGGTGCTGATCCCTGCAAGATACCAGGAATTCTCTGACTGAGAAGTAATCATCGCCTCTGTAGCGTCTCGTGGCAATTTTTAGTGGCACTCAGAAGCCGTACCGTACGGGAAAGAGAGTTAATGTCTCTTCTGGGTATTATTGTGGTGGAAGGGCGGTTGTGTGGTGTGGGTTTCTGGGAGTTTGCTCTTAGGAGCGTGCATGGGCGGCCATTCAGAGGGGAGTCCAACCATCGGGAAACCTTAGCTCAGGAAAAAGGAGGTCGCGATACGCCATGGCACCACGTTGATACCTATGGACGGGTCCAGCACCCATTGTTGGCGTTGGGGAGAGTTTCTGTTTTGGGTTAGAATCCCACACTCCCGGCTGTGCGGGCAGTCGACGCCATGATTTTTTCTCTCCTCCAACTTCAGAAAGGGAGTGCACTAGCCAATAGAAACACTGGCTTCGATTCAGTTTCCCCGTTTTGGATAAAGATACTATCTTGCCTTTCGTTAAGCGGTGATGGTTTTCTATGTGCTAGCAAATTCATCGGTTGCTAACTTCATCGTATAAACAAGAATTTTATTAGATAAGGTAGTCATACACATTTTACTCGACTTATATGAAATTAATGAATCTGATGAGAACAGATATATCCGTTAACATACACTTGAAATTAATAATTACAGATGATGTTCTCATAATAAATTGTCAGAATCTTTTTGGATCTTTATTCCTCACTCTAAAGGTTTCTTCAAAAATATTTTTATTGACAAAATTCCTGTTTTATTTATGTCAGCATCGTGGATTAAATTATGCACACTTGATGGAGTATATCGTAGATATCGTAGCTATAAGCTAGATACAAACGACTTAATGTCATAGCTATGTATATAAATATTTTTTTAAAAGTTCAGTTAAGAATTATTTACAAAGTTTAACAAAGAATTTCAGTAAATGTGTTAAAAATGTTAGAATATATCAAGATATATTCTTGTCTTCATCAAGATGAAGACAGCACTCAGCAGCGTTGCTTCCTTGTAATCATTTAGTTATAGGTGATGAAGGGTTTCTTCTTGGGTCCTTACTACGTACAACGTTTTATTAAAACGGAAAAAGACGTAGTTTTTGTTTTAAAATTAATGGACTAGGTGAGTGAAGGTGTAAAAAGTAGAGAATGAAGATGTGGTACGATAAAAAAATAAAGGTGTGTTTAACTAATGTTGAATATTAATTTGATGATTGAGGTTTGTAGATTAACGAGTGTTATTAAGATTAAATTTATTGTGAAATAAGAGTTTAATCGTAATATAATTTTGTGTTTTTAATCTTGAAAGGATGGTTAAACATTTTTGATCAGTTGAACCGGAATGGAAGATCTAATATTCTCGCCTTTTTCGGTCTTTGATTTTCAATATTATCGTCGAGAAGATATTTAAGGTATTGTCGTAGACTTTTAACCATAAACTATTCCGTACCCATTGAGAGTAGTCTTTAATGCTTTCTTGTTGATTATATTTCCACTTAATCAGTTTTGGAGTTGTCACACTTGTCCCACACGACTTATTAGATGACTTTTAGTAATATCTTCAAATCTCTTTCTGTAACTTTGTTTCAAAAAAAATATATTAAAAATGGAAGTACTATTTGAACTTCCATTCTTATCATTTCATTGAAAACAAGGTTAGGTAGTTCTCACTGGAACAACGTCATCAAT
Organism: Catonia carolina; assembly: GCA_035578175.1. Taxonomy (NCBI): domain Eukaryota; kingdom Metazoa; phylum Arthropoda; class Insecta; order Hemiptera; family Achilidae; genus Catonia; species Catonia carolina. Next base: position 138,675,187 of record JAQMRL010000001.1, on the reverse strand, counting down.
GGACGGAAAGGTTAACGAAAAGGGGTTTCATCAGACCATTGTTCGTGCCGATCATTCTTAAATGACAGGTACGATACTCGTAATATACAATGATGAATAAGTTTGTTCGTTGAGTTCTCTGAGCCGCCATTACTTCCCATTAAGTAATCAATAGACCACTGTCCAATTTTCGGATCTCTTTAAAAAATACTTGCTTAAGGGCCAATAACAAACTTTTGGCTGCGTGGCTAGGAAGGCCGTATAGACTTTCTTTACCTGAAATTTCCATTCAATCAGTAATTTTCTCTTTTGGTTTACAAGCATTTAATTTTATTATTGTTTTGTATATTGACTTGGGCGTTAAGGAATTTAGCCTCAGTTTGCAATTTATTGTAAGAGTGCTTGTTAAACTAAAAATAAACAATAAAATTAAACTCAATAAATTCAGATTATCAGGAAAAACTATTAATCTGGATTTTGTTTGATTTTTTACTGATGTGAGAAAATAAACCCACATTAGAGAATAAAGTTAACAATAGAAGTAAGCCTAGTACAGAAAAAGTTAAAAAATAAATCGCATTTTGATTTATCAGCTGTACTGACAGCCAGTTGGTGACGTTATCTTAGTGTTTGTAATTCAAGTTCCATGTAAGAAGACTGATTAAAAAATCCTTCGATGTAAACGCAACAATACGTTTGTGACTATATACTGAATAGAAAAGAATTCCAGCAAAAATATCGTTTTTCAAGGGCAGTTCTGGGATAACAGCCGGTCAGTTGTAATCAATATTGAAAGAAAGGTTAATAAAAACTTCTTTAATATAAAGCAAACAATAGATTATTTAATATAAGACTTATCAGAATATAGAAATATCAAACTAGACTAATGTAATGCACTAATAATTACTTCCCACAATTATGCAAAAATTATTTGCTAAACTGTGTTAACCTGCGTTAATGAAAACGTTTATTTTCAATTCTGTTTTATTTAAAGTAGTTTGTTTTAAGTGGAGAAAATAAAAATGGCTGATTTTTAATAATCTGATTCATAAACAAAATGCACCGATGGGGCCCAACTCGTCTGTTGTTGTATGTGCATCTGGGTTATGCATTTGCTGCGAATTATGCAATTAGGTCAAATATTAATATGGAATGGACTGAGGAACCTGTTGCTGACGCGGCTTGCTTCTTGGTTCGACGATCAAACCAGTCTTGGACCTGGCTCACTAACTTCTGTTTACCACTATCTTATTCCGCTCTGGGCGTGCCTGATTCCCTCTAGTCATGTATGTAGTAGGCCATGGGAAGCGGAAATACTTGTTACTGTATAAAAAAATAAATTGGAATAATAACAAAATAGTACAAGGAGAAAGTGCACAGTATGGATGGGAACAATAATTGTTAATTCTGTTCTTGTTTACACCTTAAACATTTATTTTCGTTGGGGACATTCTGAAATAAAGGAAATGGACCACCCTGGTTGACTGGTTATGAGGTATTGTCCTTTGATTTTCATTGTGTCCAGCATAACATATTTCTCCGTTGTAGTTTTTTTGTTGCTGCGCATATTAAGAGATCACAAATAATAATTATTGCAGTAAAGTTTCTTAACGTTTTCTGTCGATTAAAAAAATAATAACTAACACGAGTTTCATAATTCTGAGCATATTGTGTCTGTAAAATTGCCGTAATACATTTGTCATCCAGATTAAAATTATTCTTTAATCAATTTGAATGTCACGATATCCATTACTATTTTAACTTGAAAGAATCATGTGAATTGAGTGATGGTTATGAGAGTGGTGGTTATGAAAGTGTTATTCTAAATCGATATCATCTTAATTTTATTTTTTTATTCAATGATGACACCTACCTTGACTTTAGCTTGTGTGTAGGTATGAGGTGATATTTAGATTAAAAAATACCAGACCTGACCGGAAATTGAACCCGGAACGCTTGACAAAGAAGACAATTGCGTTAACCACTACACCAACGGGCTGGCCAAAATATAATAAAATATAGATTAAGTGCTGGCGTAGTTAGTGCTATAGATGAAAAACTAATTAATATCATGCAAGTCATTACTTAGAGGGTATTTAAAACTAAGCGGTATTTTCGAACAAGGTAATGAGTGTTTATCACATTTTCTTCCCGCTGAATGGTACAAACGAAAGTATTTTTACTGAAACAACTTTTTGTAAAAACTTTGTATTTTTGTAGATTTATACAAAATGCGTGCGTTAACAGATTTAAAGGCAAAAATACAGTGACAAATACAATTAATTACTTAGATGAGAGGATTCTACTAAACTGATATCTCATTGTAAAACAATGTAGTTTGTAGCTAGTCCTCTATTCTCTTCAAACTTATGCAGCTGCATTGCTGAAAAACTCTAAAGATTTTTTGGCTATTTAATTGGTGGAGTGGTTAGGGAAACGCTTGAATGTATGGGGTCCTGGGTTCGATTCCAAGTCAGGCCATTTCTTCATTACTTATTTTTATATATCAGCCTTCACTGTTTGCATCGACCTGTGCGTAATAATTGGATGTAGAAAAACTAATCTTTACATGTTTTCCATTCTTCTTCTTAACGTGCCTAATTGCTAAACATAACACGGTTTTAAAACCAATGATTCTCTTTGGTACTGAATTGTTTCTAACCATAAAATGCTTATGTAAAAACTTCTGAAAACAGATACAAATTTTCAGAAAAATATATGTACATTAAAATATGTGTTATTGAATCTATGTGATTCAGAGAAAAAGTGGTACAATAAAATAAAGAAGTTGTGCAAGAAATGTTTTATACATTGATAGAAGAATCATAAATTAAAAAAACGAGCGAGATCTTTTGGTCATGTAAAGGAATGAAAAACAATAAATAGGTTAAATAAACAAATATTCAGCGATAAAAAAATAACTTTAATCATAAACAACAAGAACTGGAAACACCTGGGTTCACTGAAAATGACTATTACGATAAAACGGGATTTACTAGTTAAGTATTTGAGTTGAAAATTTCTGTGGAACCGAAGTCAGTTATATTTAAGAAATTTAATACAACCTTTCTGAAGAACGAAGAAAAGCGATTTCTGAGGGAATGTTAAAGTTTTGGAAAGAAATGATTAACACAACATTCAAATAAAAGACAGAATCTGATTTACTTTCAAAGTAAAGTACTTTAAACTGAATCATTTAAAAAATGATGTAGCTATTACGTGGCGATGAATCTCTTCCATTACAGAAACCATGTAGCTGTACACATTTAATATTTCATAAAATATTCAAATAGCTTTAAAAACGTTTGGGTAATTAGAAGTTAATAAACCTGACAATAACGCGTTTATTTTAATATTTATGACAATTGAAACGGTTTCTGTTAACATGCAGATCAGGTACAGTATTATATTTGTATACCTTGTTTGTTTTAATGTTATTTGTAAGTAAGATGACGTTCCATTTTTTTATGCGTGTAAAATTGCTCATACCTATCAATTGCAATACTTTCTCCTGGTATAAAATTGTAATGTTACTACCCATGAAATACTTAGTATTAATGTAGAAAACTATTAGGATTGTAATACAAAATACTTATCGTCGCCACAAAAGAAATCGTGTATTATTTCTTGCAATCTGTTATAGGACAAAAAACTAAGGCCTAATTGTATCTTGAATTACTGTAAACTCTTATGCTTGTATCCTTTATATGGGTTGATTTCAAATAATCTAAATGTATTATATTTATTAATAAAGTATTGCGTTTCTTGAGATGGTTTTTTCTTTACGATGAACCCAACAGATCGTGTTGAAAGTGGTCTCAAGTACAGAGTTATCCTATATACACGCCGAAAGCCTTTTGAATTTTAATGCGTTTCTTTTATCCGTATTTAGACATGCACCATTCTATGTGGCGTTTAGCGACTACATTAAAACTCAATTTATAAAAACATTAAACATAAAAATATAACTGGAGGAAATAAAATAAAACTACATTAACAATAAATTACTGCAAAGCAAATAAAATTAACGCATTAAGAATAACAAAAAGTAGCTACAAAAAAAAAAACAAAACAAAAAAAAGCAATAAAATTGTACAATAAACTATATATAATTATATGAATAAGAATTAGTTTAGTTTTAATAACTTTCCATCATTTCAAAAGAGATAAATTAAATTTATGTATCAGAGTATGTTAAATATATCTTATCTTACAATATAACACCAAACTCAAGCATCTGACGAGTCTCCACTGGAAAACAACTTGATGATAGCCTGAAAGTATGTGCGCTGAATTCCGGATTTTATGCGTTCAGGATTGTTCCTTAGTACACAGTTGTTCTTGTTCGTAAAAAATATTTGACGTGTTTAAAAGTTTGGTATGCGTTATTGATTTAATTTTTATTCTTTCCTCTTCATCTTCTTCTTTCAAACATGGTTTAGGCCGCAGCCTAAGTTCCAAACTCACTCAGTTTATCAACCATCTCCATCTTTTTCTAGGTCTACCGACATCCGTTTTACCTTCTGGAGCGTACCAGTGCGCCTGCTTAGGTATCATGTGATCTAATATCCTTTCCACTTGCTGCCTTCAACATTGTCGATAAGCCTTCATCTTTATGTTCAAGTTGTAAATACCTACTTCTGACCTTATTTCCTCATTCCTAATTCTGTCCAAACGTATGCACTCCTTAGTTCTTCACAGAAATTTTACCTCTGCCGTCTGGATTCTTCGTTCTTGGGTTTCCGTTGTTGTCCGTGCCTCACTTCCGTACAGAATGACTAGAAGTACTTCTTTAAAGTCGTATTGATAGCTCGGTTATTAACGATTACGGTGGTCTATGTAACAGTGGATTTTACTTGTGAAAATTTTCAGACCCTAGTCGAGAATTGAACCTAGGCTCTCCGCGTTGTAGGTTAGCGCGCGCTACCACTATGCTACGGAGATTTTCTTTTATTTTGAGATATTTTTGTCAAAACCATAAAGCACCATTGACATTATAAAAACAATTGTGTGTTCTAAATTATTTGAAAAAATAAATTTTTTAAAAATATTACTGAACAATTATGAAGACTTAAAAAATTGAAATCGGAAAAGTTACAGCAAAAGATAATGGAAGTATTACTTTGAAAAAGCAATTCAAATATTTGCTGCCATAGTTCTTCTCTGTCAAATCTTACCTCATTGGGCATAAATTAAAATAGATACTGGCAAAAACTACTGTAACTTTCGACTTCTCAATATAAACTATAAAACGACTTTGAGAGAAAATAAATAATGTAGTAATAAACTGGTTTATATTGTTTATATTTTCATACTAAATATTTTTCCTTGTTTATTTAACGTCGCATCAACTACTGTGGTCATTAGCGACGACGTTGGGTTGTAACTGTGAATTTTGAAATGATTTTTTGTAATGTATAAAAATGCCGTATCTGAGTGGGATTCAAACCCAAGACCGCATGATGAGAGGTGAACACGTTACCAACTACGCCAATGGGGCCGGCTAATGTTGGTTCATCGTTTAGTAGTGCGCATTCAGGTAATTGTATAGAACAGAAGTAGTTGTAAAGAACTACTTTTCTGAACTCAAGAACTTCTGAAATTATTGATTTTCCGATGAAAGCTCCAACTCGAATTTTGGACATTTATTATAAACTTTCCCTTGTTATTCTGTTTTATTACATCCAAATTTGTAACACTCAGACAGTTCAACAGTTCTTGAAATTCTTAAAATATATTGGAGTAAAGATAAATTATGTTTTATAGTAAATAATTTGTTGAATAGAGAAAATTAAGTACCCAATGAGTACATAAAATGTGTTTGTGTTTCGCGTAGTAGATGTGTAGAAAAGAACTGTACAATGTGTATACAATGCTTTTTTTGTAGTAGGAACAAAATTTGGTTCAAATGAATAAATTTTGATTTTTTGTTGATAAAAACTTGTAAAAAATTATCGGTAATCTGTTCTTAGCTACTGTAAATCAGTATTTATTTTTCCTTTAGGCGCAGCCTCCAATGAGGATTATACGAGGAAGTAGCACACCTATCTAGTTTGTAACGCCCACAAAACTGTGGCACGCGTCCAACACCAAGAAATTCGTATTTCAAATACCGTTTTTTCTTTAATGTCGTTGTTCACCTTGATGCCCTAAATTTACCATGGAAGGTCAATCACCTATATTTAAGGCATTGTTAATACTGCTTTCTTAATTTCACTGCACCCAAACAGTTTCGGTTTCTGTAGCACTAAGTCACAGCATCGTGGTTTTCGTGTTAATGAGTTCTTTAAAGGATCATTAAAATTTTTGTAAATTTAATAATACTACGGGCTATTTGCATGACTGAAAAATGTGGCACTGTTGGAAGGTCAACTTTTCTCTAAAAAACTGATTTAGAACTCCTTAGAATTCGAGTTTTGCGAAGTACAGCGAGAGTTTTATTTTTTTGGTTTTCCGTCCGACTGTTTTGTAATTACAGCTAATGCAGACGATGAGAAAGGTGACAGATGATAATGAGTGATAAAAAATGCCCGACCTGACCGGTAATTGAACCCGAGATCCCGGCGTTGAAGCCAGTTGCGCTGACCACTACACCACGGGGGAGAGAGAGAGTTTTTGGGCGTACGTAGACTGAAAGGACTAAACGCTAACAAACAATTTTGCATTGGTTTTTCTTAGAAGTGAAAGCGTAACCTTAGTATACTAATATTTCAGCTTTTAAAACAATAACATAACGATAACTACTAACTGCAATACTTAGTGAAGAAAAGCTTTTAGTAGATAATGTAAAACTTAATATATTTATGTTTTTGGCTGAATTTAACAAAAAACAGAGTACAACAAAGTCGTTTAGGTAGTCTAATTCATTAACTATACAAATCTTTCACTTTTGCGAGGCATGCTCAATATTGAACATCACGGTTGTTTTATAAATCCCTTTCGTACAGTAAACTTGAACCAATATATTGTTAAAGTGGAAAAAAGGTTCGTAGCTTCTGAAGAATATTATTTCCTTTTTGGAAAACCTGAATGTCTAGAAAATGTAATAGGTTTTGAAAGGTATCCTATCATATTGTTATTGTTATAAATAACAGAAAGAAAGATTGATGATAATCAATCAATGAGTGATAGCACACCTATAGATCATGGTAGATGACCATACGAGGAAACTGGTTGATTTGGCTATATTCTCTGAATGGATGGTAGTAAATATTGATGAATAACAGATAAAAAACTTAATTAAAAGAAGTTTACAAAATAATAAAGATGTAAATGAAGGCCTAGGAAATTCAGTAGCTTGGTTTTTGTCCTATGAAGGCATGCCATTAAAAAAATAATTGTTAGTTTCATTTTCCGTGCACACTTTTCGTTACTCTAATAAATTTCATACTTACGGATTTAAAAATTTTGATATTTAAGTGATTATGTTATTTAACTGTTATGTTCGTGGAATTTGAGTGATATTACATACAATGTTAAGGGATGATTATCTAAAAGTTTTGGAAGTCTGATTAAAGGATTGTTGATATTGTATGTTTTACTTAGTAATGTAATTTTTGAAATACATTTTTATGGCCTAACTGATATCAAGTTATTTTTTAAGATTAGCTGAAAATGTAGTATAATTTGCTTTAGAATTGGAAAATATTTGGTGAGAAAGCTGACCATTGACATTACTGACAAAAATACACAGCATAAAATATCGTGATTTTCCTACTTAGGGCTGATATCATGTAGAGCAAAGATAAATAAATTAAAAATAGAAAATAAATTAATTGATGAATTAATACATATTGTTTTTAAATGGGTTAATGATGAGCATTACCTTTGTTTTAGGACTGCTGAACCTTTTGCAACAGCTAAAAGTACTTTCACGCAGCAATACAGCGCAGGCCCAAATATTGCAATGCAAATACATTTATTAAACGGGACACTCCATACGTGTGTCGGCTGGAACATCTTACATAGCCCAATAGTGATCGGCGTTGCGACTAGGCGCCTGATTAAGAGAATAACTAGACAAATAACTGTCATAAATCTGAGCCATTCTAACCTATTTCTCTTCAAAAATTACTTTTCATCACATAAAAGATAAGTTTTTGATCACTTAAAAATGCTTCATATCATAAAAAATAACTAGAGTTCTAAAAAGGTGTCATGTATTTTAATCTTGGCAATTTAATCTACGTATTATACATATTTAGAGTATATATAGGCCTACACAAAAAAAATAAATACAGAAAACACTAAAATTGTTTGAACAAAAACCAACTTATGCAGGTAGAAAATACATCAATAAATTGCCACAAGGTTTAAAAAGTTGTGACAATTTAAGTCATTTTAAAAAAAAGCTAAAACTATATATGATTGATGAAACATTTTACAGTGTGCACGAATTCCTTTCTAAATAGTTTTGATTGAAAAGTATTTAACTTCTAATTAAACAGATATTGTGTACTATTTGATACAAAGGGGTTCATTACAAGCCTACTGAGTTAAGCAGTAGCAGGAAAAAATTATTAGTAAGTGATGAATTTATCATTGTGTTTGATTTTTTTAGTTTTGATTTTGTGTGATATTTGATTCAATGGGGTTCATGACAAGCCTACTGAAGTAAGCAGTAGCAAAAACAATTTTTTAGCGGTAAGTGGTGAATTTATCATTGGTGATAAACTTCCAGTTTATCAGTTTTATCTTGACATGTCCTATACTCCCTTTGGAGTCTCCTGGATGCGGGAAAATAATATAACACTATAGTAGTTGACGGAGCGATTTTAACTGTTTAAAAAACTTGATTGTTTCTAAGGAATAATGAAATTAATTAAGATTAATACTGGATGAACTGGATAATATTTGTGAACTTTAATTTATAAATTATATTCAAACAAAACTTGGCATGTGTGGTTACTATGATTTAACCTTCTTAATTTAATGGGATATTCTTCGTTAGCTTCTCACATATATATATTGTACGTATTTTTATACATCTGTGTGTATTTACAATCAGTTTAGAAATGGTTATAGGCATATGTACTTAAATTTGATTAATTAATTTACATTACGGAGACCCAATGGTATTGCTTTTAAAAAAATGCAATTTTTTAAAACATTAGATCAAGACAAAAGATGAATAGCAGACGTAAAACTAAAGTAAAAGACAAAAATGTTAATAAAATAACAAAGACGAAAATGAAGGCCTAGAAGATATGAATAATATGAACTTAAATTAATAATAAAAATTATTCAGTAAAACTGAGTGAAAGACCAAGTAGTTTTATTCTTTTTAGTCTTGTTACTTTCTTGTGATTATCAAGTAGACTGAGCGCTTAAGAATTAGGGTCATCGTCTAATAATGTACTTGATACTTGCACTTTAACGGCATAGTTTATCCTTTACGGTATTTATACTTTAGTCTTTAGGCATTGTTTCAGTTGTCTCATATCCTGGAAACATTTTTTATAATTCGCAGAACTTTCGATTGAAGTCTTTAGGTGATGACAATTATTTTTGGTTTGAAAGCTTATCCCTAGAGTGTTAGCCCACATTAGTTTCAATAATGTCATTATATAACAGGATTTTCCTCTCCTGTGAGAGCTGCAAAGTTTTTTCATCACCCAATACCATTCCCTGAGTTTCAACCTTAGTCATTTTCGTATGGTTTAAAATATGTTTGGGCTAGATAAAACGTCAATCTAAGTGCATTTCTAAGTAATTCATATCAACTTACTGAAGAACTGGTCTGCCGTCTATGGGCTAGATAAGACGTCGATCTAAGTGCATTTTTAAGTAATTCACATCATCTACTTACTGATGTACTGGTCTGCCATTTATTCATTCATATTTAATAAAAAAATAATATAAGACAAAATATACCTTTTGTATTTCTTTAGTATAAAATATATTATATTAAACAGTTTTCTCCGTATTACATGATTTCTTTTGTAAAAGGTGAAAAACAGCGGAGTAATAAGCATGCATATTTTGTTGCACTTGTCTTTAGTTAAGCAGTAGAACATGATATGCTCCTGTTAATCGTCTTCCTTGCTAATTGCATCTATTATAACTTTCCTTTATTTCAAACAGAAATATTATTAATATTTACTGTGAAGTAATGGAAAGCTTACTAAGTGAAAGTTATTACCTTAACTTTAAAAACAATGTTTTTAAAACTAAACATTTTATGTTAAATACTTACAGGGTTGGTCAAGGTAATAGTAAAATTAAGTTAATTTACTTTTACTTTTGTGCGGAAGATGCTGGACCTGCTCTTGTTTCTTGTTTCTACGTAATAACTAGTACTTCTGACCGGTAATTGTATAAAACAGATTTCTCAGTTGTTAGTGATTAATACAGTGGACGAATATTTAACACTTCCATAATACTAGTAAACAAAAAAACTTAACTGTTTAGAAAGCTTATTCAAAAAACTGGAAATCGTATTACAGTGTTCGTGTTGTGGTATAACGTATAACTCTATTTATAACAGTATTACTGAACAACTTATGCAATTTAGATTATCAATAATTCAATACTACATTAATACAAAATATTTATTTTGTATCATCTAAACATAGCTTTAATAATACGGAAAGTTTGTACCCTATAAATTCATTTGAACATGTTTGGTATCAGTTTTAAAAATTGAGGTAGGATTGTTACTGTTTATATGAAATCTACAAAGAAGTAAGTAAACAATAATTTAATTTAGTGTGATAAAATGTCTTTGTACCTAAAAGTGTTCCATTACAACAAATTTACTGATTTTTGTGTTTTATGTGAAACCATCATGCGCATTAAGGATAACACAAAAGGTGAAGGGTGATGTATGGAAATGAGTGATGAACAAATGTCAGATTTGACATGGAGTCGAACCCCGGACCTTGTTGTAGAAGCCACTTGCTGACCACTAGACCTATGCCAATGAACTGGCCAAAATTGACTAACCAATGTAGAGTGTATTATAATCTGTGTGGTACTGCGTATTGTCTGTATAACGGGGTGGGATGTTGGTATTCAAACTGCACACAACAAAAAATGTTTTATTCATAATCTGTTCATAAAATGGATTAATGTATTGAATTTTTAATAATCCATGCTTGGGCCTAAATCGACAGTTACTTAGTATCTTTACATATTTTTTTAAAAATTTGCATCAACATTTTGGTCATTAGCGACTACTTTCGGTTAGAAACGGTGGGTCTAAGACTCTTGAGCTTTGTAGGCTAGCGTGCTAACGTGCACGGTAACGTGCTTTGTGAACTAGCGTGCACTACTTCGTAAATGTGGTCTCTTAAAGTACAATGTATTAGCTAATTTCTTTCATTTTTGAGTGTAAAATAAAGAAATTAAAAACAATAATAAGCCTAGTTAGTTTGCAGATTTTCGTCTTTTTTATTCGACTCGAAAAAAGGAAATTCAGAACTCAGAAATGCGTTATTTTATCAAATGCATTCAAACAAAATAAACTGAGCGTCTATACTTCTTTTATGAAGCAGGGCTACACTTACTTTTAACAAAATCGAATTATTTATTTCTTGGCACACTATTTTCTATTCTCTTTCACGTTATTTAGCGACGTATATTTCACGAACACGATGTGTGTTAAATATTGTTTTAATTACAGCCCTGACACTGGTTTTGCCGATATATTTAGTTATGTGCATACAATTCATTTTATTAATTAATTGTTTGATATTTAAAATTGACTCTAGAAGAGACATAGTCTATTTAGCTATACTTACATTAGTTACTTTCTTACTATTTAGTTATTTGTTGTAATTTAAAACTAAATCATACGTACCGACTCTTGATGATCGAACTTTTAAATTTTGTTAAAAAAATAGTAATATTTTGAGTTTAAATCGTTCATAAGTTAAGAAGTGGGTACTTTATTTATTAAAAAACCGTGCCTTTTTTATTTTCATAATTTAAAATACTTCACGCAGTTACATATCTATTGTAATTTGTAAGTGTCCGATGTACTAGTTGAAAATAATAATTTGTTGCCATTTTTGACTCAGGTTTTTCTAGATGTATATTATAACCAATCTGCCCAAAATCAGGAAAAGTATTATAGAAAAGTATATTGCATTAATAAATTTTACTTCCCCCTCAATCGACCCCTATAAATTTTGTCTCTCAATGGACACTAAAGAAAAGCAGCGAAATTAAATTATATTGTAATTGAATGAGAGTAATAGATTCCTATTAATTTTAAAAATAATTTGAAATAGAATTTTTAAGTGCTTTCTCGTATTTAACCATTTGCATTGAAACTATTCTTAATTATTTTGAGACATGAAGTAGATAAAGCTGAAGATGACGACGACGATCATGATGATGATGCTGATTATGAGATGACGATGGTTAGTAATAGTAGAACAACATAATATTTTCAAAATTGTGTAGGTAAGCCCATTATTAAAAAAAAAAATCGTTTCAGTTTGTAATTATCTTAGCTGTTTTCTAGGAGGTTTATTTCGAAAGGATTTTAATGTTTTTAAAGTCATACAAAATAGTACAATAAAATGTATTGTCTGTTAAATAATTCTCTAGAACTTATTTTATTGCTGATCGTCGTACTTAGATATTACCCGTACTTATAAATTACAGCTGTAAGGAAAAAATCATCCCAGAATCTGTCTGGCAAGGCCAAGGCTTACGTAGGCATCATCACTCAATAAAAAAAAAAACATAACATTAGTCAAAATTTGTGAAACTTAGTGTTGTATTAACTTCGATTAACCTTATACGGTGAATAGATACTACATTATTGATTAAAAAATAGCACGTTTTTTATATACTGTACAACTCAGTTTGTACACACAGTGTACTTCGTTTTACTAAAGTGTTTCAGGCTGTGACCTCGTGATAGCCATCGAGATGCGTATAAAAATAAAAGTATTAAAACTTATTTACAAGGAAACGGAAACCCACCAGTGCAAGGTACACTCTATCTGTGTTTTCTTTTCTTGTAAGTAGTTTCACTTTACACAGTCACAAACTTTGGTGAATAAATCGGGGTATCTGAATAAAAATTAATGTAAAATGTATTTAACTGATACTTTTTTTGCCACTTTTTATTGAAAATTTTGTATCTGTTATTATAATAATAAAACTATTTCTAAATATGAAGCTAAGGTTCCAAAATTTTATTTACTTGGCTGAGCTTGCAGTCATCACTACAGTCATACAATTGGCCAAGAAGATCCTTAGGCCAGAGGCGTTTTAAACGTCTGTGCTAAGTACCCAGTATTGCCAAACTGATTCTGAAATAATATTTTACCTAGTATGTTAAAAATTGTTTTACTTAGAATTAAAATCTTTATTAATTTACTATTTAAAAACTAAAGATGAGAAAATTGTCTCTTCAGTAATAATTTAGTTAGGTCTTTAATGTGGAATTAACAATACCTAACTATAGTTTTATAAACTTGTCTTTAGTTTTATAAACTTGCCAACAAACTGGTTAGCTTGTACCTGAACTTGAAAAATGAAATTATCTTGTCATCGTTTGATATTAAGTGAAATTTAAAATTGTAATTAAACTGAAACATTACCAAAATAATTTTACGTAACGATGCTTTCTAAAATAGGAAAAGCAATAATTAAAACAAACATTTTCAACTTTTTTACAATAAGCGATTTAAACTAGTACTGTACTTCTTGTTTGTAAAAACCATTACCCATAAATGACCTTGATCTTACATAAATACAATATTAACAATTAAAGAAAGTAAGAGAAACGGCCGAAGTTGTCAAGTAAAGGAATGCAGATGATAATGTAAGTAATGTTTTTAATACAGTTTATTCTTAGTTACATTGCGGTTTAAACAAGGACAGGAAAGAGCCATAAACTTGAACTATATTGTTGAACGCAATCAACTTGTAAAGTTCCTTTTCCTTATCAAAACAGGCCAAACAGACCGGTGTGTCACTTTAGTGTTATTTTGCTATTTATTATTACTTTAAAAAAGGTTTAAATGTTTTTTTTATTGCTGATTAAATAGAAAAACTTTCCAATGAAAGAAGAGCAGGTTTTTAAAATTTGTTACACGTGCCTCCAATATGTGCAGTTTTTACTACTAAAACCTAAAAGTATTTATGTCATAAACGTTTTTATGACAAACGTTTTAGGCTAAGTTTGATGTTATTTTAGAGTAACTGAAAAATTGATTCAATACATTTTTATTTTTAGTGTGTGAACGACCCAATAATACAATGTCTTCCTACGTAACTTTTTTGTTAAATTTATGTTTGTAATGTGGTGTTTACAAAGTATACACAGTAAATAAGTCCTGCTGACATCCTGTAAGTTATTTGCTTCTTCCCGAATTACTTTGCTGATGTGAATCAGTGTCACTAGAACAAGTAGTTTAATAATTAAACTTTTATGCCAGCAATGCAAATGTTACTTTTTTCTACGTATTAGATTATTATTATTATTTCATTTATAAAACAAATTATTGTAGAAGCCTGTTTCCTTTCCTGCAATTAATGGAAAAGACATATTACTATAAATAAATTTGGAACGAATTTTTTTATTATAGCAGGTAGACACTGACCATTGTAAAATATGTGTGTGGGAACAACTATTTCAAAAATTTTGTCTATAAAGAACTCCCTTTGTTTTTTGATGTCTTACGTCTAACTCTTCTCCCCTGTAAAATTGTAGATGGTAACTTTCACATTGTTTAAATAACTTATTTTCAGCTTATTAATTTTACAATATGTACAATTTCTTAGCTAAATGAACAGCAATTACTTTCCTGAATAAGACAAAGCCTGTGCTCAGGAAAGGACATTAATGAAATAATATTATAATAATAAGTTATTATTTAAAATTTTAATACATAATGAATTAATTAAAGATTACTGATTACAATATTCTTGCTTATTGTATATAACACATTTTTTAAATTATAAAGTAAATCACTAACATTAGTTGTTACGTAACTGTAAATTAACAATGTAAACCTAAACCAACCGATCCATGGACGAGCTCAACCAACCCCCAGACCAACTAAATATTTTTTAAGTCTACATTTAACGACACCAATCGATGCAGTAAAAAATAAATTACGTTAGTTAGAAGGTTTATAATTATTAAAATAACTTATTTTTATAATTTATTTCCTAGGTACGATATTTTTTATTATTAGCAATAAACCGCTTCAAAGAATCGATTATTCTTGTAAATTATATAAAAATATCAGGAATAATAATTTAGGTAGCAATTTTTGCGTTTTACTTGCTACAACCACTTCTAAATTTTCTTTGTCGAAAAAATTACAATTTTTTATATTCTTGAGTTAAATTTTAAAATTTAAGTAACCGAATGAAGAGTTTATTCGAGAACGAACCAATTAAAAATCTGTATAAATAATACTGTTACCTTTACGCTCCAAATCAAATAATTTTTTCAGACTTCTAACTTTATACTCCTTTTACGTAGCAATCAGCTATACTAGATGAAACATGATATATATGAATGAACCGCAGACTATCTCATACCAAACATGTTCACTAGTGCTTTACCTTGCTGGCCACATTGGCGTAGTTGGTAACGTGCTTGCCTCTTATCGTGTGGTCTTAGGTTCGAATCCCGTTCAGGCACGGCTTATTTTCATACGTTACAAAAAATAATTTCATCTTTCACCGTCTGCATTAGCAGTAATTGCAGAACAGTCGGACGTTAAACCAAAAAAAAAAAAAAAAATTTGTGCGTTACCATGAGCTTAGCATGACGTACCAAACGACTCTGCCAAAGGATCGTCTTGGTGACAGACAATTATAGAATATTGTAATGATGACTGCTAGATCCAAAAATCTTGTGTGAACCACTCACACGACTTTCTCTTGCCAATGCAAATAATGGACAATATAACCTAATATTTGTAATAAAACATTAGAAACAAACAAAAAAACTAACTTCATAAAACATCACCTAATTTTAATCATGAGTGAAAGACGCAAAATGAAAATCAACCTCAGTTTGGCTTACAAGTACGGAAAATCACTCTTTCACGCTAAACTGGGTTCGTAGAGAAAAATGCTTTCAATAAAAGCTGTAGACCTTTTAATTTCCTATAAATTTGATTATACACTTTTGTCGTAAAATGCATTCTAAGGCTGAAATCTTTAAAAAATCGGTTTTTTACGTTTTCTTGAGGAAAAATCAGAAAATCGCTAATTACCGCTAAACTAAGCGTTAAACAAAAAAATAAATAAAATAAAAGTTGTAGGATTTTAAATTCTCTACAACTTTTATTTATACATTTTTGCGTTAATGCATATTACAGTCGCAATCTTAAAAAAAACATATTTTTTCTACGAGAAAACAACATCTCCAAGAATTTCAGCAGACATGGCGCCTATCCTATCTTGTAGAGCATAAACAATTTTGTGAATGAGGCGATTTAAAAAAAAATCGTAGGAGCCGTTTTTAAGAAAATCGCAAAAAAGTGAAAAATGACACGATTAAACTACTACTTCCGGTTGACCGATTTTGATGAAAATGTTTGGGTCGGGTCCTCTAGTGGTATCTAACTTAAGTTTCAAGTTTCAACTTCGTACGGTGTTCCGTTCTTGAGATATTCTGTTCTCTCCCATACACACACACACACGCGCGCGCGCACACACACACACAGACCAATCGCTAAAAACATGTTTTTTTGGGTTCAGGGGGTCTGAAAACGTGTAGATACGGTGAAAACTTGATTTTGAAAAATCGACATGAAAACAATACCTAATATTTTCCTTCCTGTATATTCATATAGGCAAGAGAAAGTAGCAAGTGAATAGCCACAATTTGAAAACCTCACAAGTTTAGTATAGGTTAAAATATATTAACCAATTCAAAATAATTAATGAAAGAACGACTTATTTTTAATTTCGCTCGTTTACCCATTAACAAATCAGACCATTTTGTACCATTTTGGCATAATTTACGTTTTTATTTCGTACGTAAATATTTAAAAAAGTTTTTTCACTCTTAAGTTTTTTAAGGTTTTGCCTCTAATAAATAATTCACTAATAAAATAAGTTTATATTCAGTGTTTTCATAATATTAACTAAAAAAACTCATAAATTTTTATGTTTTTATATGTAACAATGTACTAGGGTAACTTTTACAGCTAAATAACATTTTAGAAACTTAACATTTTAAAGTAAAACCAGTATTTACTTGCATAAATGATAGGTTTATTATGTTTTATAATTAAGAGACTATTAAAAAAAAACGATCTGATATAGTAGAAGTTCGGATATGTTGTAAAGTTGAATGATATGATGTAGGTTCTGCTATAAACAAAACTGGATGAAGTGCTTGTGGATTTTATCTCTTCCCTCCTATTTGTAAATTATATGTTTTGTACTCATAATTTTGCTTTGAAAACCTTAATTATATGTATAAACAGACAAGTAGCGTTTTCAGTCACTTGTACTTTTTTTTATCCCATCGAAGATACAAAATTAACTTGTTCATTTTGCTATAACAATTTAAATTTTTAATCTACATCATATTCGTTAAGTTAAATTTCACGTGAAATATAAATGTTTTAGTTTTTATTTTCAGTTGTTGTAAATTGTAATGTTATGTCCGTTTTAATAATATTTTATAACGCAATATTTAGAAATGGAAAATATTTCTTCCTTGAAAAATACGAAGTAAGTTCCAAATATTTACCTTGTGCTGATCCGAGCACATAACTTTTCAAACGTATTAACAATTGAGTATAACTCGCTTTAAATAATACTACATAAATAAACAAACTTTTATAGATGAGTAAAAATATAGTAATATATGAGTAAACGTTATTTTAGTTTTATTTAAAGTCGCATCAACGGCTTGATCATTAATGACTACTGTGGGTTTCGGTACGGTAATGGTGGGTGTTAACGTGTTAACATTTTCAGACCCTAGCGGGGAATCGAACCCTAGAGCTTCCGCTTTGTAAACTAGCGCATTAATTAGTTACTACACCACGGAGGCGGCCAAACGTTGCACATGTTCTTCATTCTGTTCTAAAAGTAGCCAGGAGAAGACACACAATCAATACAGCTATTAAAAAACATTGAAGACCCAATAATTGCGTCACAATTCTTACAAACATTCCTTTTGAGAAATGGTTAATAAAATGGAGAACGAAAGTTAACGAAAACAAATCAATACATCACATTTACACTACGGAAAAATGACTGCCCATCAATAACGCTAAACAACATTGCACTACCACACAACACAACAGTAAAATACTTGGGACTACATTTAAATCGTCACCTCATTGAAACATCACATAATAACCAAAAAGAAACAACTTGAGCTGACAGTACGTAAACTACACTGGTTAACTGTAAATACTCACCTTTGTTAATCGAATCAAAAATTATTTTATATAAATCCCTTTTAAAACCCATGTGGACATATGGACTTCAATTGTGGGGTACATCCGCACTTCAAACATAAACATATTCAAACGATTCCAGTCAAAATTCTTGCTGCGAGCCCTGCAAATTCCGTGGTACATCAAAAACACCTATATCTATGCCGATCTTAATATTGACACAGTGAAACAAACTATATCAAAATTCAGCCGTAAATATGAAAAAAGACTCAACAATCATTCAAACTGCCTGGCTCTGAATTTACTAAATAACATTGATACCGGGTTTTCAAGACTGAAAAGACAGAGTGTTTTTGATTTAGGTTATAGGTTATAAAAAATATTGTTACACTTATTATCTTTTTTTTCTAACTGATATACTTCAAAGTCATCATTGTATTTATCAAAAATATTAATTTATAACTATTTTCAAATTCATTAACATTATAATGAAATCGTAATCATGTTAATTAACATTTATCAAAATTACTGATTGTTCTATTTCAAGTGAACAGATTATAATGTTGCAGAATTGTAAAAAAAATTAAAAAACATTCGTTGTGAAATTTTATTGCGCTACGTAGTGTATTAATTTTACTGTAGGTTTTCCTTATTAAAAAAATGTTATCTATATTGAAAATAGCATTAAGAATGGAAAAAATAATGTCGAATTATCTGTTATTTTATGCGCTATTTTTGTACATTTGTTTGTAGAAATTCAGGTTAACTATTTAGTTAGTAATTTCATTTTCAAAACACACTACCAAATTTCTGTAAGAATTCTCATATTTAAAAACTATTTTCTAATAAATTTACCTAATCACGATTATTTGAAAACAAAATTTTTAGAAGAAAGTGAGTTTGTAGATATTTATTTCAGCAATGCTGATAGTCAACACTTAGTTGGTAAAATATTGAATTATATTCATTCGTGAGCTATGGTGCGCGCGTGTGCGTGCGTTACGAGTAGTTGCGGCGTTGGTCATACAATATAATGTCCATCATAATTTACATTTTTTCTATAAACTGGAACTTTATATATAACAAACGTTTATTCCCCAAAAATTTGATTTTCTTATAAATTTTAACAAGCAAAATAAGTACGAATTTTACTAGCAGTTTAATGACAAAATTTATAAAATTTATGATTACAATATGATTAATTTACGATTTACTTTATCGTAAAAATATAATTTTTACAATGTCCTATTTGTAGTCGCTTCCTGATTATGATACTTAGTGCTTCGTTTTGTAAAAATGAAAGTGCTGGCACTCTACTTCGCTCTCATTTTTTATGACTCGAAACTTGTATTTTGGAAAAATTAAACTGAATACACCCGAGGAATCCCGTGTTGGAGTTATCAACCATATTATTTAATTAATATTGAGAAAATTTTTAAATACAAAAATAGATAAATGACACCTCTGCTAATGATAAATGAAGTAGTTTTTTACTTAAGTATTGTTTTGTCTATGATATGAAAATATAACTAATACTATCAGCCTTTATTAATTACTAGTGCAGAAGCCTAATATTTTTCTATTTATTAATATTGCTGTAGAACTAACTCAGTTTTGAAAACAATAATGAATTAATCTTCTTCTACAAACCAACTTTTCAATTTCATTTTAAAATGTAATTACATTCTGAACTACTTCTCAAAATATTAATAATATTAATTCATTCGTAAGAGTTGGAATTCAATAACCCAATATTTTTAAATTGTGACCCTAAACTTAATTTATTTTTAAACAAGAAGGAAGCAAAAAAAGACGGAGCTAATTTTACTTTTTCAATGATGCATTGAAACAGAAAAAAACTTTAAGTTTAGATAAAAAAAATGTTTGAGTAATTTCTTAATTATTAAAAGTACAAAAATGTATTACTTTTTTCACTACACCTTACATATTTTGAACTTATACAGTAAATCACGGGAATAAAATAATAACTAGTCTTGTCAAATAATACGAAGAAATTGCTTTAAGGACATTCCGTCCCATGGAAGAAAGAGTTGAAACTATAGACTTTATTCCTACATTCAAAAAATTTGGGATATTCTGACGATGCACATTACAGTTTAATGTGTTGTGTATCTGGTTTTATTTATATTAATTTACAAAAAAATTAATTGATTAAATAAAAAATAAAATTTATTATATGCCTACTTAGGTCCCTACGAAAATTATCCAAAAATTCGTCCTTCAGTTCCAGTGTTAAAAGAAAAAACAATTCACTGAAAATTTTCCATTCATCAAAAATTATAGAATATTAACAAAAAATTTAATTATCAATAAAATTTGCCAAAATATTACATAATAACTGAACATGACATAATTTTTCTATGAATTAGTAGCCTATTGATTTTCAGATCCACAAGACATTTTAAAAATTTTATAAGTCGTAATATTTTTCTTTTGATTTAGGAAGAAAATTAATTTCATAGAAATTAACATTAGAAAATAAAGAAAAAAAATTCTTAAACTACCTACTGAAGAATAAAAACCCGCTAATGGCCAAAACTTGACATAAAGCATTATTGTAAAAGTGGCAGCATTATCTACAGGTTTTTTTTGGACTGAACTCCTTTGTCCCTGCCGTAGTTGGACTGAGCCATTTATTCCCTGTTTTTACATGTCTTCCCTGTGTTTATGCACTAAGTATTTTTAACTTGTTGCACTGGATTGAGCCGTTATTTTACAAATTGGGTGTACACTAATCCCAAATAAAAAAATTGAAACCCATGACGAATAGTATTAAAGGAAATCATAATCTTGTTTTGAAAAAGTCGACTTAGCTGCTTTTGTTCTGTATCCTTAATATGTTTTATTAAGTTTTTGAAACATGTACTATAAATTACGCAATGCGTTGGTGTGCTTTTTTTGACCCTGCTGTTGATTATGATTGTAATGTTAGTATTCTTTCATTTTCGGTGTTTAAATAGTGACAAACAAATTAAAAAAATAATTTTACTGTTCTCTTTTAATGTAAACTTGATAATTCTTATCTTTATTATTTACTTACTACGATCAACCAAAAAATAACCGATTTCTACTCGCGGAATTTTTATTACGACTACAAATCGTCATGCATACTGACACAAATTCTTTTGTAATGTGTCAGCACTAGTACTAGTATGTGGTCTCTAATCTCCATTTTGTTGATATATTACAGTATACAAACGTAAATTCTACCTATTTGTATTTAGTAGGATTAAATGAAGTTGTAAAAGTATTTAAATAAAACGATGAAGTACGTTTAATTCTTTGGTGTTGTGAATTGTAAAAAATATATAACCGGATCTTACGTAGGAAGAATAACTTGGGTTATTGTGGAGGTGAGAATTATTTATCCACCCTGTCGTGTCATTTCACAAATAAGGTATGTTGTACTACATAACGGTTTTATTCATTGAATCAGTTGAGCAAAAAAATTTATGACAATTTTGGAACACACTCGAATCCGTTCAGACCATGTGTTGTATAACTATTTAGACCATTTTTTGGCACATTGTACTTTGGTATCTAGGACACATTTAGAAAAAGAAACACCTAAAACCCTTTTTCGTGACGTCGCTATGCAGAGGTTTGATGAATCGGAGCGCTTCTGTTACTTTTTTTACATATTTTATTACCAAAAAAAATTATTGCTTGTGTCATCAGTCATTTTTGGTTTGAACCCCCTAGTGTCATTAACCGACCAGTTTTAAACATAAAGGCAAAACAAAAATAAGAAATAATTTTAGCCATTGACTTCACTCAGTGAAAAAAAGTATTATTATGCCAGGCCTCCTGAAAAGCGTTTACTTTTTGCTTGACTATTGACGCTTTCATTCTGCTAGCCCATTCATTCTACAAATCGTCAAAAAAAATATAAAAAAATAACTACAAATCGATAAAATTCTAATTCTAGTATTCTAATATTAAAAAATTGATTTTGTTGATATATAATCCCAAATAAAACACTTCTTATTAAGAAGGGAATTAAGTCATTGCTTAAATAGTGAAAAAAAAATTATTTATTTTCATACGACATAAGCTGAAATTTTCATCACAACTCTTCTTCTGTTTCTAACTACTTGAGTTCGAATGAGCTCAAGTGTAAAAATATAATTATTTTTTGTAGCCCTGAAACTCGAAGGTTAGTGCATTCACCCTAACATTAATGGTTGTACAACAAATTTAAATATAAACAAAAATGGCTTCCTGATTCTTCTAGTGTTTCTTTTCTTTTGCTTTTACATTCAACTGTTTTGCACATTAATGTTAATGTAAGCAATAGTGTTACTTGCTTCTGGTTCCATCACGAGCAGGGGGGTTGTTAAATTTAACTTGACCTACAAGTTTCAGAACTAGAAAGTATTTTTTCTTTTTTTCACTAACTTTGGGGAAAGGAATTTAGCCATAGAAAATTCACAAATACGAATGACACTAATAAGAGTTTTTGCTTTAAGATATAGGAGTTATATATTTTCAGACACCTGATGGATGATAAAAGTTTCAAATATGAGGTGCGTAGGTAAATGCTATTTTTGAGAACGTACTGACATAATGATTGGTAGTCTTGCTGAATTTGAGTATTTTGTTACGCATACCAAATCACATTATTTTATTTATGCAAGACAGACCTAAAAGACAATTGACACGGGCTGTATGAAGAGCAATGTTACAAATATAATTTCATATAATTATTAAATATCGTATGAATTACAAAACTTATATGTAGGACATTCCTAATTTTATAATTTTAAATGCCTTTAACATTTTTTAGAAGAAAATAAAAGTCATTGCTTTCTACTCCACATAACGAAAATACTTTTCAAAAACTAATCTTGGCCTAATTATAGTAACTAGTTGTGTTCATGAAAAATAAAATTATTACAAAAACATCGTTAAAAATTTTAAAGACGAACTAAATATTTTACACTTTTAATTGTAAGTCCAACCGTTTACTACGAAAATCTTATTTTTATTACATATTATTCTTTTGGTAACATTGAAATGCACTTGAATAAATTTAATCGTGCTTCGATGCCCTTCTCGAAATAATTTATTACAGTTTCTTGAGTCTTCTCTTTACAAGCCTTCTGCTTTCTTATCCACATTCACTTAAAATTACTTTCTCTTTTTGTCAGGTACTAAGATTATTGTAATTGTTAGTTATACGTGCGTACAAATAGGATCTTATGGTCCTTAATGTTCTTAAAATAAAATCGGGTGTGGCTTAAAATGTGAAATGTTTGTGTTCATTCTAGGTTGGCTTATCCGTGTAAGGTGTAAATTTATGTTTGTTTTCTAGTTAACTATAATAAAACACAAGTAATTAGTCCTAGAAATCGTTACAATTTAATTAACAGTAAGCCTCGTCTAATCAGTATATTCGGTAATGTCTTCAGTTATAATATTACATTTAATTAAATTTTTCTTGCGTTGCATTCTAATGGATGTCTTATTAAACTAGATATTAAACTTTCATTAGTTAAAAAAAAAATGCAACAGATTTTTAACGTCAAGATTTCAGAAAATAGTTACTTTAATACTTCGTATTATCAATTGTAATGAAAGTAACCAAATTAAGATACGAAAGAAATAGAGGGGTATATTTAAGTTCAAGAGATTTGGCTACGTAGGCTTACGGTGTTAACTTTAAATAATGAACTATTTGTAATTGGAAATTTTATGCACCTAATTTCTGGGTAATTTCACAAGTTGTCTTACAGGAGCTGCTTGAATTTCGGATAATAATCATTCTTTAAACTTAGATAGGACGATTAAACTGGAGAGGAGACATTTTTATTGATGTCATCATAATTACTGAGAATGTCGTCGTATAATTGGAATACAACTTTACTGATTCATCCATTTTACCGTACTTCCTTCTTCCTTTCGAGAAACAATGTATAAAATTTTCACACTTGTGTTTTCAATACAAAACTGTTCTACATCCTATAGCAACCGGTTAGTTGTTACAAAAACAAATGAAAATTGTATGTCTATGGAAATTAAATAAAATAACGTTTTTTTGGATTCTTATATTTTTTTTGTAGAACCTGACTTTTCCTCAGTAAAAGATGTATAAAACACAGTCATGGTTATACGGTTTGAGAATTAGAAATATGAAAAGGTATTTTTGCCATTTATTTTATACAGAGTACATTAATTCACCTTTAAACGAATGAAAATTTCGATTTGAGTTGATTGTGATTTGTTTGTTTAAAATAGTACGCCAAAAAAGAGATTCACGGCACATGTTATGATATGTCGACACATTGCACTTATTCTGCAGTAAAATAAAAGACAAATTATTTTTGTCACTAACATATTTACAAGTTTAGCTTTCATTATTTTACATGAAGAGGATACTAGTCCAAAAATTCTGTCCGTGGGAATTAGGAAGTCTGTTTTCTTTTGCTTTCTGTAAATTAACTGCTTGACTGCAAATAAAATGTCTTCTTGTCCAATAATTTTAATATTTGAACAAAAATGATAAAAATAAAAATAAATGGGTCAATAATATTTTACCGGCAGTTTAAATTAGAGCAGATTGATAACTTGCTTGGGTTCGCAAAATTGTTCTGACTCAGGTTTTCAGCAGCTCATGTTTCGGTGCTAATGACAATATAGACCTAAAAAACCTGCACTGCAATAGTAGTCGAATTTCCACGTATTATAGATTTCAAGGTGTTTGACCTACCTAGTTAGAAATACAATTTTTATTAGAAAAACAATTTATTTGCCACAGGCAATTTTTGAAGTCTTCCTTGTAAATGAGGCTGCTGAAGCAACCTCGCTCATAATATTTTTTGGCGAAAATAGATTTGTAATTAATACTAATTTTAATGATAATATTCTGTGTGGTTAATAAAATAGCGTCTACCACTTGAATTTGATCATTGTTGTAGTTCCTGTCTACCTAAAATCTACACTATTATTAGGGCGAGAAACATTAATTTTTGTGTTGTACTAAGTACTGCAAACGAGTTTTAATTGCTACAGCGAGCTCAGACAACTTAGCATACTCCTCCGAGGGTTCACCGGGGGCGATTTCAGGGAAGGGGCCATGGGGGCCATGGCCCCCCCGAAATACTAGGAAAACTTATTTTAATATTTTCTATAAGCTATTATTTCTAACAAAACTGAATCCCAATACTCGTACCTATAAATTAGTAACAATAATTATTTTAGTATAAAAATGAGTCAAACAGAAAGTATCTATTTTTAAATAGAATTAAGATAACAATCAGTGTCAGTAGTCAAAAGCCACTCCCATCCAGTCAGCGCCTTCATTTTTCAAGATTTTCTTGATTTACAAGGA
The DNA here is from genome assembly GCA_035578175.1 of Catonia carolina. Taxonomy (NCBI): domain Eukaryota; kingdom Metazoa; phylum Arthropoda; class Insecta; order Hemiptera; family Achilidae; genus Catonia; species Catonia carolina. Next base: position 138,649,513 of record JAQMRL010000001.1, on the reverse strand, counting down.
CTTTGACGTAGCGAAAATTTCTCAATGAATTATAATTGTGGTTACAGCAATACAGCATAAAAGAGGACTTTTCAATGACTCAATTACAAACAGTAAGAGCTACATAAAAACAAGATAGCCCCCCTCCCGAAAATCAGCCCTGGAACCGCCCTTGGGGTCCACTCATTGATATTAGCAACGTATGTAAATACGTTTAACATAAATATAGAATTAAAGTAAAAAATGGGTTTGTGCTATAAAATATAGGATTCCCTTCGTTAATCTTTTTGAAAAGGTGTATTGGTAAATAAGGCATCCTTTTCGTAATGCAAGTAATTTGATTGTTTTTAATCAAAGTGTAGGGTACTGAATCTTAATACACACGAGATTTGTATGATGTAGGTTACGGTCGTACCCTTTTCCACCATTATTTGTAATTTACATTATAGCTACAATTTTTTTTAATTTTTTCCTGACTCAGCATGAAGCAGAAGCTCAATTTGTAACCTATTGCAGGTTGTCAATACATAGTTTTTTTATAACAGAATGTAAAACCACTTTGAGCTACGACATAAATATGTAATTCCATCCATTTAATTGTAATCGAACACTACTCATCGACTTGAAAATGATCACAATGCTTGATATCGTTAACGGAATATTAAATAAAAGACAATAATTAACCACACTTATTCAAACGTCTATCTCCTCTCATCCTCTTTAATGTACTCTGACCACAACAGTTCACTTTATTTTTCGTCTTTCAGCTTTAGCATGAACCATTATTATTCATTTTCACATTGTTCAATCGTTATTGACTTATCAACACTTCACTCCTCGTTTTAATATTATTTTTGTCTTTTCATAACCCAACATTTTTCTTTGTTATTATGCACTAGGCTGATTCACGTGCATTAGTGGATTCATATTTTTAATTAATTAATTAAGTTGTATTTTTTACTTATTCGCGTAATTCACAAATGTGTATACATAAAAGTAAATCCAATCATTGATTTACTCACTTACTCATTGCGCAATTTCGAGAAGCAAAATGCCCAGAAACTTATAATTTATTACAAATTTAGTGCGATTTCATTTGGGTTATAAGTGCACGCTAAGAAGCGACTTTGAACAATTTAGTTCTAAAGGAAAAATGGGAAAACTGAACAAAAAATGGTTTCTTCAAAATTTCAGCTTTAAGATTGTATTTAAAAAGAAATATATCACAATTTAATATATATCACAAGAATTAAACGAAATTATAAATGCTTCGACAGTGGTATTTAGTTGTTTTTTCATCCAACACTTAGTGTAGCGACAATTATTGTTAATATTCTGAAAAACTTGCGTTGAAATAGATTTTGCAAAATTATAACCTTGAATTATTAGTTTAACGCAAAAACTGTTAAAACTAAAAGTAATGAAGGGCCGCTTCCGTAGCGAAGAGGTTAGCGAATTGGCTTGCCACGCAGAAGTCCCGGGTTCGATTCCCGGCTAGGGTCTGGGAATTTTCACGTGTCAAATCCCACAGTTAAAGTTACATACTCCACTATAGTCGCTAATGACCAAGCAGTTGATGAGACTTTTAATAAATAAAATAAAAAATAAAAAAGTAACGAAGGCCGCCTTTGTAGCGTAGTGGTAGCGCGCTGCCCTGCAACTTGAAGGTCCCGGGTTTGAATACCAGCTAGGTCTGAAAATTATTACGCGCTAAAACCCACCTAAAGCCTTTGATGTAACTTTCAATAAAATTAAAAAATGGCCGCCTCCGTAGCATAGTGGTTAGCGCGTTACCTTGCCACGTGGAGGTCTCGGGTTCGACTCCCGGCCTGAGTCTGGAAATTTTCACGTGTCAAATCTCACACTTAATGTTACATAATCCACCATAGTCACTAATGACCAAGCAGACTTTAAATAAATAAATAAAAAATAAAAACTTCAAAAAGTATTACAAATAAAAGCGGTATAATTTTATTTAAAATGCATGAAAATCAGTTCAAATTTGATTTGATATTGAAAGGTCAAACTGTATTTTTGCATTTTATTTAACTGTATTAGGTACATACTTATATTGCTGGTACTGTGTAGGCCTACTCAAAATGTATGCAGAGACAATTTTTACTTTCCTACTGAATTTCGTTAAAATTTATATTAATCAATAAATCAATTCAAATTCTTGAAAATATCCAAAGATTCTCTAAAATGTTTGAGCAAACGACATAATAAGATCATTAAATTAAATAAGCCTATATTATTGAGGTTTACAAAAGCCAGTGATTGCGGCTAGTTGTATTGTAATACGGTGATAGTAAGTGAATATAAACAAGGTTTAAGACAGATAAAGTCAGGAATCCTGACAGGAGTTGTAACACACTAATACTTCTCTTTAGGTCAAAAATGTAACTACAGTACTTTAAAACATTGATAGTCTTGTATACATCGCGTATGTTTCTACATGTGCAGAGTAATAAAACTTTTATGTTTCTATTGATGCAACTGCAATTTAATAATATTATTGAATTCTTTAATGAGTATAGCCTAATTTAATCAGTTGGTTAAGAGGATTCTTTAAAATTTCCTAAACAAACATATACACTGTTATCATAAAAGTTTTATTTCATATCTGTAAATTTAATTATGATATAACTCATAAATAATATTTGTTATTTGTAATTTTTATTGAACAATAACTACTCAAGTACTATGTAAATTATTTAGAACCATTCATATCCGGGTGAAATATACTTTCTTTACCAATTTTATAAGTTATTTCTACCTTAAAAGAAATTGTAATCGGAATTAGAAAGAAAATATTTTTACGCGTAGTTCAGAAAATTATCCTTGATTTTATTTGTTTTTTTTTAATTTTCTTCGTGAAGTAGATACCATATAATATAGGGTACCACTGAACAGAACTGAACTGACCTATAAGAGGGGGTATGTTGACTTAGTTTATTGAATACCTAACTCTAATATTTCGGTGGTTGATGGGTTTTTAATTCAAGAAAACGTATTATTTATCTTCTTCTTCTCGCAATCAAAGATTAGGCTTCCATCTGCTCCGACTCACAGCAGCGACAAACTATTGAATTATTGCCATCTTTTGCGTGGCCTCCCAACATCTCTCCTCTCCACCTGTCTCTATTGCAAAACACTGAGAAGGATCCTTCACTGAGGTATTCTCTCTACGTGCTCCCTCCAACGATTTCAATATTCTTCAATCTTCCCATTCAGGTTATGAACATACAGTTCCGTCTCATATCCTCATTTTTTAGTTGGTCCCTACAATTGCAACCCTTTGTTCTTCACAGGAATTGCAACCCTGCCGCTGACTCATTTCTATAGAGTAGGACTGCGGCAGCAGTCACCTTGTAAAACTTTATCTAAGTTTCTTTTCTTGTTTTCCTGCTTAGAGTTCAGCTAGCCGCAGAAAGCGTTTCATAATACCAAACACTAAAGTGGGCCATACGGGTAAAATGGAGCAAATACTCGTGAGCATGAGTAAAACGCAGGAGAATTTCCTGAAAGGACGGTATGAGTAAAAATATTTGGTTTTTTTATAAAAATAACCTTTTTCTTTTTCTCTTATTTTCTGAAGGCATTGCGTTTTATTGTATTCAAAACCAACTGGCCGCATCCTTGGCGTAGTGGTTAGCGCGCTACTCTACCAAGCGGAAGGTTCCAGGTTCGATTCCTGGCTGGGGCCTGGAAATGATTACAAGTCAAAACTCACTATTCCAGTATCCAAAACCCATAACTTAATCACTAGTTTCAGTTCCAACTCATAGTTACTAATGACTAAGCTGTTGATTCGATTTTAAATAAACAAAAAACAAAAGTAAATAAAACCAGCTGTTTCATAAGATTCAATTGTTGTTTTGAATCCTGATTGTCCTGACAGATTTAGACCGATTTCCCCGATAAGATCTAAACAACTAAAATAAAATTCTGCCACAAAAATTTTAATAATCATCTAAAAATATGATGCGTCTTCTTCTAAAATTGTATCAGAGCTTGAACCACCACAACGGGATAAACACATCACTATAAAACACTTAAATAAATATACTCTAGCTGAGGGTTGGATGGTGAATAAAAGGCATAAAGAAAATAAATAAGAAGGAAAAAATAATAATAATAAAAAATGGGAGGTATAGTGGAATAAGAATTAGGGGTTGTGGTAATAATAATAATAAGAGATAATACGACCGAGACGGAGTTCTGAAGGTGAAGCTTTGGGCTGATAAGAATTGACCGAGTTACTAACAAGAAACTACGAAAGAGAATAAGAGTGGAGAACGTTTAGTGGATTTTTTGAGTTAGATTATGGAAAAGAAGCTGATATGATATGGGCATGTGAGAAAGCGGACGGAAACAGTTCGATAGCGCGGATATTGGATTGAAACCCGGTGTGGAGGAGCGAAAGAGGCAAGCACCAAAGTTCATCAACAGATGAGGTGGAAAAGTTCATGGAGAGAAGCAAAGTGTAGAGTGAGGATTGAATGGATCAGAACAAATGGAAGTAGTGGTGGAGAGAGAGAATGGAGGCAGCTACAACCGTAGGAAACCCTCTTAAAAACAAAATCAGATTTTGGGCTAGGTTTAAACATAAGTCTACTTATATCTATGTTGCATTACTTTGACGGATTTGCTCAAAACCATCAATTTTAACTTCATTTTTGTTTTGAAATAACAAAAGTAAAGGAATTTGCTCTTAGTTGATGCTCCTAACCAAGAACATGAGCTTAACACGCGTTTTATTTTTTAATTATTTATTTAAGAATTTGCTTCAAAAAGTAAAGCAAAAGCATTTACTCCGTCCTATTCATACAGCCCATTTAATTTAGAGCAAGTCATAAATAAGCTTAAGGTGTAAACATAGAAATAGATAGTGTAAGTAGAAAAAAAATAATTTGAAAACTGTACCAATATTTTAGTTATCGATCTTCTAGATAAGAACAATACAATGAATTGACTGATGTTTGCTATTCCTTGTATTGTAAAATGTAGTGGTGGAAGTATGAATATAAGATTTAAAATACCGAAAAGTTGTTATATTTTTACTGTTAGATATTAACTGTAGTACAAAATTGATTAGAATTAGAATAGAATGAATTTACTAAAAGTATCGTCATGGGTTTGCTGTGTAATGAATCATAAGCCCCAGGATATATTACCTATTTTTCTTATTGGAGTTCAATTTAGCTTTTCCAAAGAGTTTGGAAAAGTGTTATAATGGTATTTTTTTGGTGATCTTAATTTTTGGATTAAGGACCTATTGTAATTTCCTTTCATGTAGTTTTGAATGAAGTCTTAAATGATATCCATATACGATTGACGGGAAAAAATTAAAAAATGAAAAGGAATGGTTTCATTTCTTACTACTTGATTACTCAGAGGAATCAAACGACGTATGTTAGTAGTGAGACGTTGATACAGGTTTAACTTGAACCATAAGTCATACTGAATTATTTCTTTATAACAAAGACCAAACTTTCAGTAAAGCAGAAAAGTAAAATATTTGAGTAGTATACAACTAAGCAAATGTTTTCTTTGAAGATCGGAAAAATTAAAATTTCAAAAATTAAATGCCAGATAAAGAATAGCTAAGTAAGATTAGTGTTTCATCTATTATGATATTGTTACTTCATTGTTATAAATACTATTAATTTCAAACAAGTTCACTACAAATTGTGGATAATCCCCAATAATATTGTCTACAAGGAAAACAAGTTAACAATTAAAACGATACAAAAAAGAAGAGGTGACCTTTTACAGTTATCTCTGGAGAATATGTAGCACAAGACTAACTTAACAGCTCTTAAACTACCTGCTCAAGAACAAGACACAAAATAAAAGGATTCAGTAGAGTTCGATATGAAGACTTACCGGTAACTAAAGAAATTATCCAAAAATGAGAAGTTAGAAGTTCTTAAAATAAGCTAACCTAACTTTCCTTCAAATCAATTAACAACCTATCGTAATTGCAACAGAAACTGACATAGGAGCGAAAAAGGTAGCGTTAAACTAATTTCGTAGCTTGTTTTTGAAGACCTCAAAGAACAGATTCGGAGAACTGTTCTTTGGATATGGAGTGACTTAAGTGCTCCTATTGGGTCGAAAACTAAGAAAAATAACTCCATCAGTTTCTTCTGAAGATCTGAAAAGTGACAGATTTATGAGTTTAGTTTTATAAAAGTAGCAACTAAGACTATTCTGTTGAAAATCTGATGGTGATAGATTATCACATTATCCACAACAAATTAAAGTCACTAAAATTGCGAAGAGGCTGTGACTGTTAATCTTTGATTCCTTCTTAGATTGTAGACTACTCAAAAAATAAAAATGATAAAACTTTTGTGGCTTCGGTGTATAAAACCTAAAAATATAGGTAGTATTAAACAAATATACGTTAAGCAATGGAAATGATTTATGTGGGAAAAACAATACATAATAATATAATGCCACACCGAACATGTTTAAAATACATGTTTTTAAAATTTAAAGTCACATCAAAAGCGTGAACATTAGTGGCTATTTGGGTTACGGAACGGTGAGTTTTAATTTTTTAAAATTTCTTAACCCTAGCCGGGAATCAAACTTTAGAGCTTCAGAGGTGGCCAACAGCTTGTCAAAAGCTATTGAGGTAAAAGTAAATTATTTTCTTTAAAAGTAAATTGGTGTTATTCTTGGGTTTTTTGTTGTATTATATTGACCACATTTTAACCAATAAAATCAGCACAAGCACAAATTTTGTGGTATGTAGACCCAGTGACCGTGGTATTAAATATGGATGGAAAACGGAGTATTAAACGCCGGGAATCTAACTCGAAAACTTCTGTTCAGTAGTTGAATACACTACTGACTTTACTTTCGGAAGCGTTTAGTAAACAATGGAATAAACGAATTGTAATTATTGTTAAGTGCTTACATTTGTAAAAAAATCATTTTATTATTTAAACTCTTTAATTTTAATTAAACTTCAAATGAAGTTAAATTTTCTGTTCATACAGCGGAAAATTTTGTATCAGTTTGAAAAATCGTTGTTTTGACAAAAAATTATTAAAAGTTAATAATTAAAGATTTATTAAACGGTGATCAATCAAAGAAATGAACACTTTCACAGTGTTATCTAAATATTTGTATTTTTGACGGTATATTTTTAAGGAAGAAATTGTGATTTTCTTTTTAATTATAAATTATTTCAATAAGTGAAAGAATGTATTATTGTTAGTAAAGCACAAGTACAGTAAGGGAATCTTATTCATGTTGGGTGTTTATGGGACGCGATAGGAGAGAGGGTTAACAGGTTTCAAATGGAGCAGGCAGGAGTGGCGGCGAGGCTTTAAATGAGGTAGGACTCGCCGAGCGGCAGTCACTTATTCTTTACTTATTAAAGTGAAACTTGGCCGACATGAATAACGTATTTTTATTTCTTTTACTTCTGGCCACTGGCTTCGGGGAAGATAAAATTAAATCATGCTTCGAAAAGGATTCAATTTCGTGTATGCAAATCGAAATGTTTCGAAGCATGAGATCGTTTTTCGATCAGGAAAGCATACCGCTTTTCGGGGGTCTGTCGCTAGTAAAATCCCCGTTGGCACCAGAGGCTTCGGCTAGGTCGTTATCATTGGATACGTTATCAGAAAACCAAATTGTCTCCGCAGCAGATATTGAGAAAAGAGAGGAAGTATTGGAATCATTTACATTCGATAAAGTTGGCAATTTCTTCCAAGAAAGAAGCCTTACTTGGAATCTCTCACCTTTAGTTCAGGAAGTTGGTGCCACTGCCCGAGGGCTCTATCAAAGCATTCCCGAGGATGTTAAGCAGCAAGTCACAGACCTCGTAACAGAGGGTAAGTTTTAGTATTTAATATATTATAAATTTATTCTACATTTTTGGGATGAATCTTTATACTCAGGAATATTCTAAATAAATCTTTTGTATCTTTTTTTTAAAAAAAAAGAAAATATTAGTACAGACTATTGTGACCGATGAAATTAAATGTTGTGATTCTAAAACTGTTTTTCATCTTCTTAATTATGTGAGTTAAATATAACACTTTTAAACTTCGTGTGTATAATTATTAAACTATATTTGAAGTTTTGAAAAAAACAGAGCAATAGTTTAAAACCGAACTTTGACCGACTTTCTGCAAGATTACTTAGTTTTAAATGCATTAGAAATATTGGTTCTTATTAATTAATATTAATTTTATTCTTACATCGAATGAGGTGAAAAAGTAATGTACAAATAGTGTATAGGAACAGGGAAAAATTGTTAATTTTATTGTACAAGAAATAGTTTCATAAATTTTGTTCTAGATATTCTTTACCTTATATCTTAATTTATTGCCTATGTAAAAATATTAATTTATAGAAGCTATTAAGTTTAACCATTAACATCTATGAACATAAGCTATTTACTGCTACTCAGATTATTGAAAGAACCAATAAAATATATAAATTAAATTTAGTGTTTTTTAATTCGATACAATTATTGGCCATAAAAGTGTAATATTCTGTACTTATTTTAAAAATTTACTTGCATTCCTTGTTCACTATGTTTAATATTTAAGAAGTATTTAGTTTTATAAAGAAACGTCTTAAAAATAGTTTAAAATCATATGTTTTTAAGAGTAGAGTTCTTCTACGGAGTCTGCAATTTTTGTAGAAATTTAAGTGAAAGAAATAATTAATTCTGTGAAATTAATATGAGTTCGAATATAAAATGTCCTTTGTATTTTTTAATCTGCTCATCTGAAACCGATTATATGCGTAATCCGCAAAATACATTGGGTATTAATTAATGATGAAATTTACTGATACGACTTACAGCAAAAAATACTTCAATTCATTATTAAAATATAGGCCTATTTAAAGCTTACGTATTTTGACTTTTCACCAATTTTTTGCAAAAGAATTCATCAGGAATTTTGTAACCTTAACAAATGTAAAATTCTCTATTTTCCCATAACATTTTAATTTTTGAATACCAAACCACAATCTAACCGAATAAGCTTTTCTTCAATTTACTTTTCTGTCAGACCTTTTGCTGGTGTAGTTGTTATAAGTAAAATTTATAATAAATCCAATAAATTAGCTACTATTTAAAGTGTGTGTGATGTTTTCATAAACTTAAAATGTTCACTGTTTACGAGAATGTTCATGACATGAATTCATTATCACAAAAAATACATTGATAACAGTGATAGCAAAGAATGTTTGAAACAACGCTCAGAACTGTTTTCCTATTTAAATTAATGGATGTTAGTTGTATTAGCTTACTTTATCTATAAAGTAGTTATCAAAACAAAAAGTGGACAGTGATTTGAGTAAAATTAAATACTCCTATAATCAAGAAAGAAAGTTCAACTGTTTTGATGTACAATGATTCAAAAATATAAAGTATTTGACCCAAATACAGGTTTTAGAACGTACTCATAATAGTTATTTAAACATTATCTGAATAGTTCTTATAACGCAATTATGGTAAAGTTGTAAAGAAACTGTATTCTAATTTGGAGATACTAGAGGAGTTATCGTACACTATCTGTTTCTATAAATTTACTGATATTTGTACAATATTTAGGCTATAACGCCCGGTTATTCTTTTTGTGAATATTTTCTTAGAAGGCGTTTTGCACTGATAAACATTTTAGAATATTTTCATGGAAACCGAATTTTCCAGCTTTAAATTACTTGATAAACTTTCTAATTTGTTTTTGAACTGAAATACAAGACCGTTAGTAAAGTGAAATTTGGAAAAAATATTATTTTTAACTGTTTGGTACTGTACACAAAAAACTGTAATTGCAGTAGTAGGTTACTACGAGAGTTTTCAAAAAGACTCCGTAATTGAAACGAATTCTATAGAAAAGTCATATTGATATTTTATACATAAACTGAGTGTTTCAGTTTCCATCCCTATTATGTTGGTAGCTGAATTTCCAATAATTTTGTCTAAGAGTTACGTGATAATACTGGGAGCGGATAACTTTTGTGAAATTACAGAGTAAAATACGAATAGATACATATAAGGACTGTGTCTTCTCATGTTGTCTTATAAGTTAATGTTTATTTAAGTTGAAATATTTTTTTGTAACAATTATTTTATTTACTATCAATCACAATTAAATACAAATAAATGGGGTAACAATAAAATGGTATTTGCAAAAATGAGTCAATTGACATTACTCAAATATGTACAACTATTACTATTACTAATTTACGATTTAACACTCACGAAGTCTAGAAATTGATCAAGTGTAGGAAACAATTCTCTGAAATTAATATGACTTCGAATATAAAATATCTTTTATAATTTTTATTCTGCTCATCTGAAACCGTTTGTATGCGTAATCCGCAAAATACTATGGACGTATTAATTAATGATGAAATTTATTGATATGAAACTCATACGACTTAGCAAAATTTACTCCAATTCGTTATTAAAATATAAGCCTACTTAAAGCTTACGTATTTTGACTTTTTACCAATTTTTCGCAAAAGAATTTATAAGGAATATTGTAACCTTAATACATGTAAAATTTTCTATTTTCCCATAACATTTTAATTTTTGAATTGCAGCCCATAAATTTAACTCTTATGAAGTCTAGAAATTGATCACAGGAACTAAAATTAATTGAAAAGATTTTAAGAAAATAAAAATTAAACTGTAATAATAATGATGAACAATTAAAAGTTGTAAAAGTTATTTTTATTATCTATAGAACAAATTAATGTTAATAAAATAGTCACTCAAAGATACAGTTTAATCGCCGAACATCAAAAAATTATCAAGCAGTTGTAACGCAAAGTGGTTCTCTTGACGTTTTAGTTTTTACCATGGACCTATAACATGCCCCATGGACCATGGTATCATGGAATTATACGATGGATTTCATTTTGTACCACCAAAGGCATTTCAAACTATTTATGAGTTTCGTTGTTTCTAAGCAACTTGCGGCTTTTGAGGTTTGTTCCGAAGATATTTATTTTGGAACTTTTGTACCATTCCGATACTACTCTTGCTTTAAGTTTTTCAAAGTTGCGTACCGGATGTTTAAATAGGTTTCGGAATTACTTTATATCAGCAACTTGTCCTTAATTTGTAATGATAATGATGAACGTCTACAAAGGAGTAGACGTTCACCAAATTCCAATCAAATTTGGGAAGAAATATTAAAAAGATCTACTGTTTTCAGCACAATAAGCTATTGTGCTGGTGATTAATTCACTTTAGTTAAGATTTAAATGTTTGCAAATACCTAATATATATTGAGTTACAGTGGAGTGAATAACAATTTCGTAGTTAATCTGAATTTTGTACCGATAATTCTTTATTTGTTAGAAAAAAATATAGCTTTTTCAATCAGCAGACAATGAGATATTTACAAAAATAAATATTTTTATTTCCGTGTTTTTCTTTAATATTTTTGCTTATTTACGATGGCTTAATACTTTTGTACTTTTTTATTTGAGTAAACAAATGAGTTTGACGCTGCAGAAATTTACAGTTAATTGTGTATAATGAAAGAGTGAGAGGAAACCGGTGTGACGATTTTGCCAACTTCCTTAGTTTTTATTTGGTTTTGCTATTTAATACATTTTGACTCTTAAATTGTTTTTTTTACGTTTACTTATAATATGTAAGCGTTTAATAACTTAATTAGTTCAATATTGCAGGAAATTAGAAGCAAATGTATTTTACTACGCACAGTGTATAAAGTATTCAACTAATAAGTCATTTTGTGAAAGCAGCCATGTCAAATATTGATATTCCGGTTTCCTAATTTGTTTTAACAAATTTCGCAGTACAATTCAGTGACATGTGATACAAGATACTCTGTTACATTCCCTTAAAGATTTAAAATGAATTCTTACACGCGATACACTGAATATATACAGGAACCGGTAGTATTTTAAACAGTTTTCTATACGGATAAAAACAAAACAAAAAACCACTACAATACACGCACACCAAGACTAAATTTATAAATATGCTACTGCGCCTTTCTACTCCGTGTCATTTAGGAGTGGCTTTCCAAATTGTTTAACTAACCAGTTGAGATAGTCTATGTGGCATTTTTCTTTAAAGCCTTCATTCTTAATCACAATAACGTTTTGTTTTTAAATTTTAAATTAATTTAGTCAAAATTAAGTTTATACATTATAAATTTCTGTGTTATGAAGAAACTTGTAGACCTATAATCGAAATATTTGTTGAAATTAGTTTCTTCTTTAGAATTAGTGTTTTTCGTTTGTAATTTATTTATAAATTAATAAAGTTCAGCCTTTTGGGAGTCTTTCAGCTTACTGAGCCAGCTGATAGAAAAGTAGTTTTCAATTGTAAAGTAAGACTAGTTGGGCACGTGACTTTGTGTGGTACTCGGCTAACAGTGTTTTGTGTATAGAGAAATACCGTTGGATATTTATTTTTCAAACTCACGCCGGAAAGAAAAATCTAGCAGCAAGCAATGATAAAATTTGGCAACTGTTTTAAAATAAAACGGTCCTGGATGACAAAGCGAAGCAAGATACATATTTTACTATTTTTATTTTTTATGTTTCTCTGTCTTTCTCTAAGACAGCCTATCTCTTTTGTGGTCGTCCAACCTTTCGGGCTCCACCAGGAATACTAGTTGTTATTATTCTCAGCAATCAAATTTCATCCATTCTACAGACATGGTCAAACCAATCCTGACTATGTGTGGTTGTTCTTGCAATTAAACTAGACACGCTGAACCTGTGTCTTATGTCAGAATTTTTCAGATTGTCCTTTTTAAACACTGAGGGTTCTACCTCAAAAGTACATCTCTGCTGCTAGCACTCAGCTAATTTCTTTGAATGTTATGACCCATGTTTCACTTCCATAAAGACCTACAAGTACCTACAAAGATAATCTCGTTTAGAGCTTGAAGTTCTGTGGATTATTTCAGTAGTAGTTAATCATATTCTTGTAAAGCGTAAACTTAATTAACGGCAGCCTCTCTGAGGGATATGTGTAACGGAATAGACCTATAAAATTTAGCAATGTTATTTTTTTTCTTTGCGTGAATTCTTACAAAAGTGAAACATTATTTTAATTCGAGTTCTCTTTCTTCTGTATTTAAAAAATTACCTCCTGCGATTTGCAGGTCTGATACTTTTAAGTATTTGTTCAGTGAAATTTAATAATTATAACCTCTTGTTTACAACGTGTTATGTATTTAGGTAAACTGTTATTATTTATTTATCCAGGTCCATTGGTCACTGATTATAGGATTTATCTAGTCTGCAGCAAAGTCATCTATTTACAACCTCATAAATTTTACAATCAACTCTATCCGTTAAATAAAGTACTACTCTATAATAAATAAAGTAAAGGCGGGTTCTACTGACACACATATTCTTGATAACTTACGTTGATAAATAAATTGTAAATAGTTGCATGCAATAAATAACGGAATGCAGTGTAATTGCAGATATCACCTTATTTTATTGTATAATAACACAGTGAACATAAAATTTTCAATAAATCGTTATTTTTAAATTCGCAGATATAATCAGTAAATCGTATGTTAGGGTGTTTAATGTTCAAACTACTTTAATCTCTTTGTGCCGTTTGTTTCAAGTTCGATTACTGAAGTTCTAGTTACAAGTTACTGCCCAAAAGATATGTAACCCATGTTTTTACTCATTTAATTCAAAATATTTGTTCGTAATCATCTCAAAGACAGTTTTTCTGAAAGAAGAGAAATAGATGGTCATAATATATAATAGAGAAATATAGTTGAGTTTGAGGTCATTTTGTGAACTCTGTTTTTCAGGCTGTTTTCATTTCAAAATTTATAAATAGCTTTACTTAATAGGCGTAGTTTATTTTTTTTTAAATATTGCGGCCTACTATTTAGGACTTTTTTTACAATTTCACATTTTATATTTACAATTTAGCGTATAAAAAATCGAATTTTTGTCATTAATGAAAAATGTTAAATGTTCCATTACACAACTAGAACCGTTTCGTCTTTGTTGTTTGCGTACGGTCATTGCTTCAAAGGAATGTTAAATTAAGATAAATTTTTTAGCCACTTAAATTTAACACTTTTTGTAATGTATTCAATAGTATACTGGAAAATTATGGGTGTAATAATTTTTAGTGAGGTTATTGTTAGATAACAGGTTATTGAGGATATTTGCCAAGTTTTTAAGATGGTTATCAAATCCCACTTCTACTGTCCTGCGACACTTGAACAACGTTAACAAAATCCAAATTTTTTGCTTTAGCAGCCAGGAATCGCGTTTTCTAAAAGAAATCACTAGTTTTCAATAATTTCTTGTGAATATTATATACTTCGTTTTATACAACTACGGTCGTGAACAAAATTAACGCATCACTTTAAAAGATTTTAAATGGTTTCATAGTATTTTGATGAAAAAGGTATTAACCGTATGATCTGGCCAGCCAACAGCCCAGACTTAAATCTTATTAAGTGCGTGAGTTATGCTTAAAAAAAGAGTTTGTCGACGTAATACAGTGAATCTTCAACAGCTTTTTCATGTGGCGAATGAAGAATGACAGAAAATCGACCAGGAAAAATCCAAAAGTTCATTCAAGTAATGCTGAGACAAATGCTGTATTTAAGGCAAGAGGGGGCTGTACTTGTTTTTTAATTACTAATTAATCACTAATTAATTTAAATCACATAATAATCATTTACTTTTAATTTTTCCATTGTACGAACAAATATGGAAAACTTACATTCAATACTGTACGCAACCTTTCTGTTTTTGCTATAAAAACTTTGTTTTAAAAGCTAATTTTATCTTATTTTTTAAATATTAAATTGCCTTCGGGCCAGCCCAGTCAGTCAGCTGGTACAAAATCGCTAGTTTTTGTTAAGTAACACCGATTAGGCAAGCGACTTTGTATGGTGACCAGCTGACAGCCATCCATGAACAAACTCTACTGGGGGTCCCTGTTCAAACTCATGTCTAATCCACGTCAAAAATAAAGTACAGCAAAAAGCAGCGATCAAATTAGGTAGTTGTCAACAATGTACAGTTCCCGATAACAAATAAAAGCTAAAAAAAATATGAAATATTGCTTAAAATTATGATACAAATAATAACAGTAACAGAAATGAAACCGGCGCATTGAAGAAATTGATTTTTTACGCCTAGCCCAAAATCTTACATGATGCATTAATTTTGTCCAGGACTTTATTTAGGCTGCAGTATGAAAAAAGGATTTAAAATTTGGGTAACTTATATTAATGATTGAGGTAGAAGCCGTACTTCAAGATTTCGGTTTCAATTATGTTTTTATGACCGTTTATGAAAATAACACAAAATACGTAACTCATGCTGCCGGACATGAAGAGTGACTGCCTGATATGAGTGAAGACTGTCTGCCTATAACTTGATGGCTTCCCGCAGAGAGGGGATCAATATACGGATTGTGAAACCATTTCAGAAAAAATACTTTTTTTTAAGTAGCTGAAACTTGTCAAAAATTACGTATTCTTATAAAACAAAGTATTTTGCATTTTTTTGTTCATAAAATTATTTCGAAAAACACACGCTTAATGAGATAATGTATAATTTAGAAAAAGTTTTATTTTTGAAGAAAAATATTATTTTTTCAAATACATCATAATTGTTCAACAAGTATTTCACGAATTGAATTAATATGAGGCAGTTTGTTCTGTAATGATTATGGGAAACGGTGATGCAATAAAATTTAACAGAAAATCATTACTTTTTAAGTTAACGAGGACAGTTTTCTCTTCAAAAACAAAATTTTTACTAAATTATACATTATCTCATTAAGCATGCGTTTTTCGAAACAGTTTTATAGAATGCAAAATACTTTGTTTTATAACAATTCATTTCCAACAAGATTGTTACTTAAAAAAATTAAGTACGTTTTCTAAAACGGTTTTACAATCCGCATAGTGCTCCCCCCTGCGGGAGGCCATCAAGTTATAGACAGTCAGTACATAACGTGTTTTTGAATCTCAGAGACTTGCAGCTAAACAAAATATTTTTTAAAAATTCTGTCATGTGGTCGCCAATGACTTTATTTTTGAAGCGAACCTAAATTTAGCATTACATGTGTAATGGATTTATCGCGTAGTTAATCAACATACATGTTGTAAGATGCGTAATAATAAGGTACATTAAAATACAGGTAGACGTCATCTATGATAACTGATGCACTGGTGTAATGAGAGTTGTACTCGCTCATTTATATACGAATGAATTTCAATAGACAATTTTAAATATTATGAATATAAAGATTCCTGTCCTATTTTTACATTCATTTTATTAAGAATCGTGCAGATTTTATATCATGAAAGGGCGTTTATTAGTTTCTCATTTATTAGTTTATTAGTTTCTTGACTTGCGCTGTGCTCCTTAACCCGTATTTCCGACCTCAGCAATAACCACCTTAAACAAGTCCGAAACCAGTACACCTTTGCAATAAAAAATTGTTGTGTGTGAGTATTATCGAAGAAAACAGTATGTATCACATACTCCTCTTCGTTTGTTAAGAAATATAATATTAATTTATGCGTTGGTCATTGGAACCAACGCCCTACTTGTCAAATGCGCAAGTTGTCTACAACCGGATGCACTGTGCATTATATCCTCTCCTACAACCGTACATCCACAGGCTAATATTTTATTCGTTAAATTTTCACTTCCATGGAACTTCCCCAACCGGTTATTATAATTTTATTCTATCTACCTCTGCCATATACAGGTGATTTATTACATTTTATTTATAATTAATTTCAGAAATAACTAATTGTTATCGTTGAATACCACGAATAAATTCTTTGATCATCAAAGCGGTTTAATTTTATGTTTAACCTTGTTTTTATTTGTTTATACTAAATAATTCAATTTTACGTGTGAAATAACCTACATAAAAGTATAATTTAACGATTGTACCTACATTAATTGCAAAAATAGCTCGTACAGTAATTGTAGAGCAGTTTCTTCGTTTAAAAAATTATGATAGACGGAAATATTAAATTATCTACGTACAAGATAATTTACTTGCATGAGATTTTTAACAGCAACATTACATTTCTAGTTTATTATTTTGCATTATGAAGACACGATATTTTCGTAAAGAATCTGTGAACAATCTTTAATGAGATATAAAATACAGCTTTATTATTTACCGTACTTAAAAGAAACTGATTCTTTTAAATCTTTATAATTATTGAATATAAAACCTTTAATGTACATTTTGTTCAACAAGCTTTTATAGAAAAATTGTTTTTACAGTTTCACCCGAAAACTTTATTGCATGAATTCAAATTATTATAGAAAAAGTGAATAGTTATTTATCTTAAACATAACATCTAATCAATAACTTTTTTTGTCTTCACTTTTTATTACGGTACTGTACATTGAGCTGCACAACTTCCGCATTTGATTTTTAAATGGTGGTGGGGAATTTCACTTTAAGGAGAAAAGGTACCCAGTGATACATTCTCTGTTCAAAACGTCGGGTATTGTCCCTTATTCAGACCAAGATGTCTCTACTCCATTTTCGCTTTAAACGACGCACAGTTGGAAAGTTCCTTGTAGCTAGATCACGGGTTAGTTGGTTTGGATGGTCATCTAGTTTTTCGTGTTTTGTACTATACAAGGACGCGGTTAGCTCCATTACTGTAGAAATTTTGAAATCGTCGTGGAGGGTTTATTTGCGTACATAAAAAGGAGCGCCAGAAGCAAGTTGAGCCAGAAGCAATGTTTGTTTCGGGCGAGGTGTGCGTGAACAACGATGAAGACAGAAAAAAACAAACTTGCTTGAACGCTACGCTTTACTCTACTTTAGGAACGATGTTACATCGTTGCTCTGCGCCTCAGTGTGCGCATTCAATTAGTCACACTTGAGTTTGTTTTCGCCGCTATGCTTGTTGCTGTCATCGTCGCTCTGCTTGCTACTTCAGTATGTGTTCAGCGTAAATGAGGGGTCTTATACAGACCCAGGCCAACCATTCATGAGAGATTATGGTTAATTAAACCCAACTATCAAACTACATCAAAATACTACACGGTAGTATTCAAAATCCACATAAAAGTAACTACTTTTACTAGGATTTGAACCAAGAACCTTCTTCGTCTCCAAAAATCAGCTATTAAACAGCAGACTCATGGTGACGACTTTACCACTAGACCAACCCGATGGTCTAATATAATACTGGTTTATTTTAATTACCTAAACTCAAGTTATAAAACGTGTAGTGATTGTAATGGATGTTAACTAAAATTTTAAAAGAAATCATCTTCAAGAATAAAAAACTTTATAGGACATACGTTAGATATTTTTAATTTAGGTATGATCAGGCTAATTATGATCATTTACAATAATTTTCACTCACAATATGTTCTATGTTCCCAGTATTGCGTTTTTAAATTGCTAAAAACAGGTAAATTTTAATACTTTAAAAATATTCAATGTCCAATGGTAAGTAGCATAACGCATTTGCTTACATAAGTGTTTAAAAGTGATTTACTGACGATGGTACTGACAGTTTGTATGACAGTTTGACATCCGCCTGTTAAAATATTGATCCAATGTACGTGCAACATTATTAATATTCGTCTCAGTCAGTACGGTTTTTGTTTCTATTACAAAGCGTGTCTTTAAAGCTCTGGACTCCTGTATGTATGTTTAACGCAGAGTTTATCGGCAGAACACTGATTGAATCAATGATTGTCGAATGATTAATTCACTTATCACAAATAAATTTATACGTATTGTTCTTATATGTTATTATAAAATAATACACACTAATAATAAGTACAAAAATTAAATACGACAGATAAATATAGAGCCGAACAATAGATTTTGTCATAATCTCTTCAAACACTGTCCTAGTTCTTTCCACGCTGTTAACTCAAATTTTGTGCTTGCATTATGCATATTGTTCTTTAACTTTAATTTTTTATTTGGGACTGTAATATACAATAAAATCATCGAATGGGTTAAGAACTAACAGAAAGTGACATTAATATTCATAAAAAAGTAAATGTTTAGTAACAACTTTTTAAGTATAACAATAAATTAAGCAGTGAAAAACATTTAATTTAAAAAACTCTTATATCTGAGCTTAAATAAAACATAAAAAACAAAAATAAGACAATATCTTGAATTTATACAAAATATTGCTTACAAATTAAAAGGAAAATATTATTTTATATTTTAAATTGTATTTTTGGTACTAAAATATGCAAAATTTAAAAAAAAAATACAAAGATTAGTCGTTTTATTAAAATTACATATTATATTATCCATTAGCCTTTTTTTATGGATCATACAATTTTCAACCAGATTTAATTAGTTATTAGTTATTAATTAGTTATAAAACTTACTGAAGTTATTGTTTTAGTTTTTATTAGGACCGTATACTCTTAGCCGTTTTTTATTGTGCTTAAAGAATGTAGTTTTTTTATTAAAAGTTTATGTTATTCCAAATAAAAAGGAAAAAATAAGGATTCATATACCTAATAAACACCATATTACAATTAACGTAATATTTTTTATCTATATTAAGGTATAAACACTGGAGTAGGTTCAAACTTTTCCTATTTTAAGAAAACTGGACTTCTTAAATATAAAGAGAATTTGTTTTTGACATGAATAAATTTATATTCTGACGAAAGAATAATGTAGTAGAATTTTTTAATATTTTTTTAGAAAAGTTGCCATACATAATTTTCTTGTAACACATTATTTTCAAAAAAGGAAAAATAAAACTGTGTAACACTCTTGTAATTTCATGATTTTTAATTATGAATATTATTTGTTCTGTTTCCAGGTCGTGGGAAAAAGAAGAAGTTGATGAAAATATTACTTCCCATGCTGATCGGTCTGAAATTAAAAATGGCCGTGTTCCTTGTTCTCACTTACTTTGTAGTCGCACTTATCGCTAAGAAGGCCATATTAGCTTCGATCATTTCCTTAGCCATTTCTGGATTTATTGCCATCCGTAAATTACTTTCTAACCAGCACCAGCATCACCCCCAGGTAAGCAAGCGCATATGATTTGTTATTTTATTTAGTCGATATAAGTTTATTTCTGCCAATAACAGACAGGTGGAGTGTCAAATTACTTACACTCAATCTGTTCATTGCAGGGCTAAAATAAATAGTTCTTATCACATGGTCAGTCAATTAAATGACTGAATAATTTAAGAACAGAAGAGGTAGAGGTGCAAAAGACACTAATCAGAGTTATCTTCTCTGAAAGTAATGAATTTTATTGTACAGCCAGACCCTGTGGTGAATGAAGTGAAGTTGTCATTTACAGAGTGGAAAATATGTGCTTTTCAGAGGGCCCGGCATGCTGATAAGCGTACTTTTCCACTCAGTGAGGAAGGCAATGGTAAACCACCTGACTCCTCGTTTTACTTAGTAAAACCTCTATAGGTTCATAACAGCCTTACGGCTGTTGACCTAAACAACAACAACACATAAGTTTATTTATTTTTAATTTTCTCCGATGGAAGAGAAATAGCAATCAGATTCTAAAAATTCGATCACGGTAGTGAAAAATTTCTTTATTAAGAAATGTTTCTAGAGTTTTAAGATTATTTATTTCATTGGTTTATTATTTTGGTGAACTAAGATGATTTTGGTCATCTTTTGTCTCAAAGTTTTATCAACTTTATTTTATATTGATTTAGAAGCTCTAACGATAAAAATACGTGAAAACATATGAAGTATAATAATTTTCTATGATATTTCTTGAAATACAGCTGTACGATATTGTTTCGTATTAATTTAAAAAAAATAAATGCAGTGGTTTTAAAAATGATATTATCTAGAGCAATCAATGTTGTTTGTTTGACGTCTTTTGCTTGACCTAAACAGTTTCTATTGAATTAATTTAAGAGTTCGTGGGCACTATTTTCTCATACCCATACACTTCAATGTTCATTTAATTAATTAAACATGTCTACGGCCATCTTTATTTATTACATGAATTAATTAATTGCTATAATATTAATATTTTATTATTGTTCGATTTCTCAAGAATATTATAAGTTTATAAACCTTCATCATTTCTTAGATTTTTATCATTTTAACTGTTATAAAAATAATTATATTTAGTTTCGTCCAATTTACATAACAGCTCTATGATTAGTTTTTAAATTTTACAGACCTGTTTAATTTACTTCTGATTTAAAAAATAATAATATCAAGATTTTAAAACATTTTAAGTCATTGTATTTTTGAACATAAATATTTATGAAATTGGCTGGTCTATTAATAAAATTCTGATACATGTTTCTTTTATTAATATTGATATTTTAATTGAATTTTCGTAGTGTCTCGGTTGGTTGAGTTTTTCCTTCTAACAAAACATTCAGGTGAGTTTTATAACGGTTTATCTGGACTCTTAATGAATTAGACAAAGATAGACCTGAAAGATTATTAATATTTAATGTGAATAACATTTTTTTATAAACAAATTATGGAAATAATATATCTCATTTCTTTTTGCCATGAATTATCTTAATTTATTTATTTTAATGATGGGAAACATCAGTTTCAATACGCTAATTAATTGACTGCAATTTGAAATTTGAACGTCAGCCAGTTAATTCGAACTGTCAATTTTCGATTTTACGATTGAAGTTAACTATTCTCATAAAATAAATGATACCGATATATACATGTCACGATTTATGATACCTGGCAACTAATAAACTCCAACCAGGATATTTATATACTGTACGTACTTTGGCACACTTAGCAAGCAATTTTACAGCTAGAACGGTAGAAAAATTCTAACTTTCACGTGCAATCAATATTAAGTTTCATTTTATAAAAAAATTCCTTAGAATAATAATTAATGTGCTTAAAATTTTATCTAGCTAAATAAAAAATATTCTAGGTTGAACTAACAATAACTTATAAATGTACGTACTAGGTCTACATTTTGCAAATAGTTGTAACGTTTTTACTTTCCTACATTTCAATTTTTTGTCTTATTAAATTATTTAAAAATAAACTAATGACTAAATTAAATTATTTTAATAAATGGAGAATATTTCATTTAAGAATCGTTTAATTTAGGAGATTGCTGACCCAGTTACGAACTACTATTACGTCTTGTGTAGTATTTACATTTTTTATCTTCCCAGAATTTTCTAAAAGTCAGTTGTTTTTACTTTTGAGACCTCATAGGATCACTCTAGTTCACGTTTACGTCAATTCCAGTGTTGGGTTTCTTTAAAAAGCACGCTCTCCTAAGCGTGGCTTTCTTTCGTTTGGCTCACATGTCCTTAAAACGTTCCGATTTCTGTTTCCGGTCTTCGTCGGTAAACACCCTGTCAAAAAAAGTCAGTTTTAATAGAGAAAATTTTATCTTGTTAGAAATATTTTGTAAATGATTGGAAAAACCCATGACTCCCCGTAATGTTGTGTATTATATGAAATTTACTTTTAATAAAATATGTTCAGTGTTTGAAGAAAAAATTACCATCATTTTTGTCTCATTCCAAACATACGTATTTTTTCGATACAAAGAAAATAACTATTTAAAAAAACCAAAACTATTCAACTTGTATTAAAATGTGAAAACGATGAAGCACATTCTCTCGGTAATGGTAGGATTTTTAGTTGAACAAGCAACACAACTAGATAACCTAACTTGTAATTGCCAAGTTTCTGTAAAGTATTTGTTATAATTTTGTAACCATCTTAAAACAAAGGTGACAGTTCAAGTTTCCATCCGCTTTACGTCACTTTTTTGACGATTAAAAAATGAATGTAATCCCATTTTTGATGGATTACACCAATATCTGTTGCGTGCAGGTAAAGTTTTTTAAAATGTTTTGTTAATGTCATAGGTAACCTGGTAGAAACATTTGCGTTTTCTATGTTATTTGTTTCTTTTATCTCGTTTGTATTAGGCCTATGTGTACAAGGTTTATTTAAAGTCGCATCAACTGCTCTGGTTATAAATGACGGCTATGTGTGACGATACGGAAGCAGTATGTTTTAACGTTTTGCAATGTGGAGCATCGGCTTTGTACCTCAGCCTTTCATACTGACGGACTGGGGCACGGAGACGACCGTGAATTAGGTTGTTTCCCGATGTTTATTTTATTCTTAATATTCTGTCGTTTGTACTCGTATGATTTGTTGTGAATAAGGGGTTTTATAGCGTTTTTCGTTTTTAAATTTAATGTATTTTTTACTGGTTTTGCTGAGAGAATAGTAACCAAAGTGGTTCTTGGTTCTCTGTAGGCTACAGAAGAACTTAACGAATTGTTACTGTCAATATACATGAATATTTAACATTAATGTATAATTTCAGGTATCCGTACACCCAGTAGAATACAGTAGCCATGGAGGAGGAGGTGGTTGGAATGCAGGTGGTTCATCAGGTGGTGGCTGGGATTCTGGACACGGAGACTCGCACGGGTCATATTCCAACAACGTTGCCCACTCTTTAGCATACAGCGCGCAGAAGCCTGTCAATCATCGTTGAGAAGACTAAACCAGTTTTTGGTAAATAACTTTATTTTTTAAACTTTTATTCTGAAAATTTAAATAGGCAGTTGAATTGTGGAATGAAAGTAAAAAGATCGATTAGGAAAATCATCCGCAGGGTTAACGATTTGAACTGAGTAGTTCACTTTTACTTATTTGATATTTGTAAACAAGTTTTACTTCATAATGTTGTTTTATAACATCAACTTTTTAGAACGAGAATGTGGCAAGTATTATTAGTTTTTTCTTCCCAGCTTCTAGGCATTTTAATACGTATTATTGTTGACATATAAAAATGTCAATGCCTTTAATACTCGCAGGGGAAAAATATGTTAAACCAAGTAGCATTCTATTTCTTTCAGTCTCGTTATATCTGTTAAAATATGTAGGTGATTATAACCGTAGAGAGATATTTCTTCTTTTTTATAAATTTAAACGATTAGGCTAAATTATATTAGAGTTAGCCCATCTCAGATTGAACTTCAGAAGTCGTTCTTGTTAAAAAGTTGGAATGTTGATTAATCTAGAAAATAATTTCATTATTGAGTACTGATCCCCAAGTTGGTGTTGAAAACAAACTGATCTTCCGGCTACAGTTTTATTGGCTCGAAAGAGATATACGGAAAAATCACAAACAGCCATCATATATTGTGATGAAAATCTATTTGTTAGTATGAAATGCTAGAAACCTGGTTATTTAGAATATTGAAAAAAATACTGGTGAAATGAATTCCGAAGATACAGAATTTAGAAAAAATATTTTAAAATTACTTTTAAAAATTCAGTCCTAAGGAGACATTTATTGTCGCTATTTATAAAATGCTGTATGTTATTGAAAAGAACGAAATATATAATATATTTCAGCAACTTTTATATTAATGATGTTTTACAAAATGTTTTGCAACAGGTGTAAAGCAACATGAAAGGCAATGTCATTGACCTTGCCCTGTACTCCAATAACATTCCTTATAGAGGAATCTTAACTGTCTGATACCAGTCGTAAATAATCAATGCAGCAGATTGCATATTTCCCAGGGGTAAAAGTTTCTAACAAGTATTTCAGCATATCGAAAGTTAGTACATGTAGAAAAAAGTTTATCTTCAATTACTTTCAATGCGTATATATTTTTAAATGTAACTACTTGCATTACTCAAAATACGTGTAAAAATCAGCTTTTTTGAAACTATAGATACTTTAAAAAATAAATTGATTAAAATAATTATTTATTAATTCACAAAAATTTTCAATCAATAAACACCCCACTTTTGTCAGTTTGGAAGGTCTCAAGAAATTAAATTTCAAACAGTGTTATTGAGAGCAGTTTTAAAATTCTGAGAGATTGTGTCTTAAACTTTTTCGTACCATAAGGTATATTTTATATATCTGGAAATAAATTATAAATGAGTAGAATACTACTGTAATCATTTTTGTAATTGAATTGTAAAATACTAGAATAAACTAGGGATAGACTAGGGTCTTGAAAATTTCACAACAGCAACTTATAATTTGTTTGAAATCTACTGGTCGTAAGACATAGTTGGGAATGAATACTTAAAACTGGAGTAATACTATGGATTTTACTTTAGCAAATATTTATTTTCAGTTTAAATATCTTTCAGTCATTTATTTTCAGGTCTAGTCTAGATATTTGTGGCTTTAAAAAACAAAACATACCTCACTTCCGCTTCTAGTTTCCTTCATAAATTGCTGTAGGAACATTCCTGTCGAAAGAAATATTAATTCATGTCTTGTAATAGTAATGTAGACTACTTTCAAAGAAACTGATGTATTTTTTAAAAAACACACATTTTTAATGAGTAAATGAATAAACAATACTTTTTTAAATTTATTGTGAGTGAAACCAATATATTCATGGTAAAAAATTATTCTTTCCAATTTTTATCAGCCTATGTTTCTTTTATTTCACTCTAATTATATTGACTCCTGAGTGAATTGTGGTTATTCATGCACATATGCAAGCAGCATCTAGTTAAAGATGCATAAATAAATTAATATTAAAATTTTAATCTGTATGTGTGTAGTAACCGAATTTTAAATTCTTGTTACTGCTTATAAACAATATTATTTTAACGACCTTGTGACATTTTAATTAATTTTAGAAAAAGTGTAGTTTAAATATTTTAGTAATGCATCACATCGAAACTCTGAAAGTCGTTAGTCTTTACAGGATGTCATTTATTAATCAGAATTAAAATATTAAATAATATGATGTTTCAATAACATTTTTACTGGAATTAAGTGTGGAACTACTAAATTGAATAGCTAAAATATTTATGGTCTAACACCATACACATCTCATGTACTAGATTTAAGACTTTATTATCACATAAAATCAGGAAATGAATTCATAAATTGCTAGTTAAAAAATGACAGACTTGCATTGTGTTCAGAGCATAAAACTCAATGTTCTTTCTCTTTAATTCACATTAAGCTGGATATCCCCTGGAACTATGCTGAGTGGTCAACTAATTTATACTTTTATGGTTGGTTAACTTCCTTACATTTTTAAAAATAAACTTTTAGTGGTTTTTAATGTTTTACTATGCAGAAATAATAAAAAAGTATGCATGTTGTTGCTATTATATTGTGAGAGAGACTTATTAACTTATTAAGTTTGTGTTTAAAAACTGCATTGCCTAATAGAGTGTACATTTACAACTCGATGCAGAAGTTCCAGTTTCAAATAAGAAAGCATCCTCTATAATAAAAGCCATAACTATAGAGTTAACATCAACAAAACAGTTCTCTCTCACTGGCTAGAACTCAACTCAGATTGCTTAGTGCAACCCATACTAACTATTTTATAAGATTTTTTTTTTGAAAACACATAAGACCTAGCTAGTACATAATTTTAAATAATTTGAATTATACATTCCATTTTAATTATAAATTACATAATAAAAAATGTTAAGATATTTGAAAATTGATAGCAGTTAAAGTTGTGTTTATTATTACCTTATTCAAGTTCTTCAATGCCAGAAACATCGGTTTCACTATCACTTGAATATTCTGTAATAATTTTGCTTATTACCTGTTTTTCACCACTTTTGAAAGGTTTTCCTTTTATGTGTTTCTCTACAGATTCAGCCATATTATGTAAAAATAGTTAATACTACACGTACAAATTCCCTAAATTTAACCTTTTTGAAACAAAAACAATCAATAAAGACCACAAAATCTACATTACTAGTTTACTAATTTGATACTTAATTCACAATCAGATATAATTTTAGTCCAGAGTGAAGCAGAAAATTCTTCATATTGTTTAAAAACTAGCCCCTTATTAATAAATGTAAATGAACATTTTATTTTCATTGATAAAAACAGTTATTATTTTTTATCAAACATCCTAGGTAGGTTTAAACAGCCGTATTATTTAATATTGAAATTTATATTTCTAACCACCATAATACGGTGACAGAAAACACTTACCAATGTCTATAGCGCTTTCATGTATCTTGCTCACATCTTCAGTAAATTAAATTTAAAAAAAAAATTTTCAAGTTATTTTTAAGTTTTAAATTTTGATTTAAAAATGTTTTTTTTTAAATTTTAATTTACTGAAGATGAGTGCATTACACGAATGCACTATAAGCATTGGTAAGTGTTTTCTGTTAAAATATTTTGGTGGTTAGAAATATATATTTCAATTTCAAAAACAGTTATGTGTTCTTTATTAAAACCAAGCCTTTATTAGACCTTTATTAAACCAAGACCTTTACCAAGCTTTATTAAACCAAGCCATTTCTTGTTAGTTTATTATTTATTTTTATAATATTTTATTCTTCTATCTTTTGTTGTTTTGACTAATACTTGAGAATCAAACCTTTTTACTTAATGAAATCAATTTTTTTACTTTGGTGAATATTATATTTTGCTTTAATTATTTTACCAGTCACTTAGGCTTTTATCACGTATAGATATGAATATAGCATAATATTTCATTATTTATATACAAAATAAAAATGTAAACTTTCTGCTGTAGATTATAAAAATGGTACTGAAGTCCGGACTTCTGCTTGTAGGCTAGAGCAGAACTTAATATTTTATTGGTGTCTTTGTTATTCATGTATTAGTTGTGCAGTTGGACTAAAATTTAAGTGTATTGTTACATACCATAGGAAAACTCTTTTCTTGCCCATAATAGGGAAGAAGTGATTATTGATAGCAAGTCATAAAAATTATTTTTATGTTTGTTACAGACTTAACTGTGATACGGTGTTTGATAAATTGATTAGTTATTTGAATACTATGTCCCAAATGTTTTGTTTATTTGCAGCAAAATTTTTAAACCAAATCTTGTTGGTTAATTTGTTTTTAGAATGTAATGTATGTTTTATTTATAAAATAATTATAAATTTTTTTTTCAGGTATGAAAATCCTCTTTGTACCTGTAAATATTGTAAATGATTCGACTATTCTTACTGGCTACTTCAGTCTATGAAGTGATTGCTGAGTAAAGGTCTGGAGACTGAACTAACATGACGAAATGCATTCTTATGGTAAAAGAATTGCAAGTTTAATACTGTGGCTACACCAACTGTAATATTAATTAATTTATATTTCAAGAAAATGTAAGCTGCAATGAAAACTTCTTAAATATTCAAAAGATGATCTGCTATAATCTGACTAATTCTTATGGTTCTTTTCATTAAATTGTATTAATACAACATCATACAATGCTATTAAGTAATAACCGAAGGTATTAAGTGGATTTCTCCTTTTGTAATGCTATATAGAGATTTTTAATTCATCTTCTTTTATATAAAGATAAATTTTAGTTATGGAAATTCATGAGTCAATTTTAATACATTGGGTAGTCTTTCAACTGCAATTTTAATTATTAGTTACAAACAACAAAATAATAACTCACTTTAAATTTAAAAAAATAAGTATTTTTACTCTCATTCAAATATGCAAGTATTATAACATTAGATTTTATGTTCCTTTGAATCACAAATTTTTGAAATCTTTTAAAAACATATATATTGAAGTTGCAGTATTGAAATGTTAATCAAAATAATTTTGTATTATATAAACTAGTCAGTAACTGTATATTATGTAGTTCTTAGCAATAATTCATGATGTAATACTTATTATTTATAATAATTTATTGTTTTTTTTTGTTTTATTGATACACTGCCTGTATAGATGTATAACCTTATTTATTTATGTTAATCTGGATTGTTCATTAGTGATCTATATTTCCTTAAATGTAGTTTTGGGAAATAAGTTGTCACAGAACTAAAAATGTATTGTAAGGTAAACATTTTATTCTTTATGTATGTACATATTCTTTGCTCCAGTTTTTAGGAGTTTGGGTTAAATTTACATGTAATTATATATATGTAAAATGAAGTATGCCATATTTTGGGCAATGATTATAAATTTTTTAGTGATTTATATGACAATATTTGATATTTATGGTGTTTTTTTAAATATTATAATCAAGTATATTATGTAAATATTTGTTATTTATACAGTATTATTATATTTTTACCATAAAAGATAATGAAGTTATGTATTTATAAAAAGTAAATTTTGAATTATTTATATGAATTATTAAACAAAAAATATAATCATTTTTTTATTAAAAATCATTTTATATGTGCTCATATAACCAAAGAGACATATATTATTTAATAATGGTCAATTACTGAATTAATAAATTATATTCTGTAATAAGTATTGTGTAATTAATTCTACCTTCCTTGATCTCTAAAATAGACATGTCTAAAATGCAAATTTGTTGTTTGTATAAGTACATTTATATGTATTTTCATTAAAAATTCCAAGACCACTAAACCAGTTTTACTGGACTTATTTATTGAAACTTCAGGAAGGAATTTGATAAACTTATTTGCCTAACTTCCGAACTGGTTGAGAAAGAAGCTTTAAACCTGATGCTTGTCACAATTTTCTCTACAATTTTGGATGCAAATAAGTTTTCAATGTGTAACAACTTCTTTTTATTTAAGAGATAGGTATTTTGTGTCCACATATTTATATATCTGGACAATAGTTCAACAATTAACTCATTATATTCAATTATAATAGTTGCATTATAAGATGTTGGTTGTGTAATAAAAATTAGGAAAAAGTGCAGTATAAAAAGTAACATGGTTATCATTTTACTTTTCAGGTTGAAATAATCTAATTCTATTTATTCTAATTCATGGTTACACTGTTGTTGCATATTATATAACTTCAACAACAGAATGTCTTTTACTCCAAGGACCCTGGATCTGATTTTCAGTCAGGCCTGGCATTTTTTCATCACTCATTTTCATCTATCACCCTGATGATACCCTGTTGTTTTTTTTTGTCAGACTATTTTTCTGTGAATTTAACGAGTTGATTTTAAATGGTAAACGGTTTACCATGTGCATAAGCCTTAAAGTGCATAACAGTTCAACCTTAAACCCAAAAAGTCACAAAAACCGTATTATTATTGACACCCATCATATTACACTACTGTCAATGTCAAATTATTTTTCATTAACCTTTAAAGTTGGAAAAGTTATGCCACTGAAAATGCTGAAGTACATCATGCTGTCATATTGATGGCTGTTTCTCCTTGCATTTCTCAAAATTTATTTTGAATACTAACTAATTTCTTTAAAGTGAGTATTTCTTCTTTCTTAATTTTGACACTAATCCGAGTGGATTTGGATGATACAGCTAATACTGAAATATTTGAAAAGCAAGTTCAGAAAATGACTTAATAAAAGTAGTACCTGACTTTCATGCATGTAGACCTAGTGGTTTTAGATGCCCCAATAATTAAATAAAAAAACTACTAGGCCTACATAATATTATTGCATAAAGTTTATATACTACATATTGGTAGTTTACACACTTCTTGCATGAGCACAAGGTAGAACTTATGGAGTGATCATTTGTTATTTGGTAACTGTTATGCATGTAATCATTGAACAGGACATTGTTGTGTAACCTAAGATGTTTTAGGTAAACCTTTACTTAGGTATTGCATTTATTGCATTTATTGCATTACCTCCATCAGATTATTGATTATAAGAGACATAGGATGTCACCAAAATGAGTAAAATCAGAGAAGTTATGATACCCTGTTGTTTCTTTTTGTCAGACTAACTTTCTGTGAATTTCCGGGTTGATTTTAAATAGTAAATGGTTTACCATTTACTTCAGATACCAGCACACAGACTTACTCTACGAGGATGGAAACACAAACCTAGAGGCAAGCAATACTTGGGAAGATCCAAAAAAAGAGATGGATATCAAAACAGGTCACTAAGCCTAATCCTTGAGAGATGATGATGATTTCCAATACTTAATTCAAATGTTTCAATTTTCTTAAAAATTGACTTTATTGCTAACTGAAAACTATGGTAAAATTCCTTGCCAGAACAGATTTTTTAACTGCCACAGCTGTTGTTGTATGATTGTTACGTATAATCATTAACCAATTTATTTAACCATATATAATCATTAATTTAGCGTACAAAGATAATTTCAGTAGGTAAATATTTCCAGTCAATTAAATTATTATTAACCTTTCGGCGGGCGCGTCTACTTCAGTTACACGAGCGGGCGTGCGTTGTACTTTTTACAACATCTCGTAAATTAAGTTTTACGGTGGTATTTATTAATTATTATGTTTTTATTAAGTGTAATTTTATATATTTTATTTATAAAACTAATATATATATATATATATCAGCTTAAAACCATTTAAGCTTAATTTTATATTTGATTTTATATGTTTTTAAAACTTTATGTTTAATTTTACTTTAGAAAAGGAAAAAACCACACAGAAAACTAAACTACAATTTTTCAGAGGATGATTAAAAATAATTAATGATTACGCATAAAAATAACTGCTATATACAAAGCCTTATCTCTAAATTATATAACATAAATTGTTTTTACATTGTTACTATTCATTTGTGTTCTTACTGTTCACCATTTTCCTCACTACACTTCAAACAAACTTCTTGCTTCTTTCCATGCTGCTTGCATATAAAACGGGAACATATCACACGAAGAATTCTTTTGTCTTCCACAAAGCTAGCACGCTCCTCTTTTCTTAGCAGGAGGTTCAGTTGAAATCGTCGCTTCTTCTTCACGTCCTTGGCGGTAGCGCTCCAAGTACAAATAAATATCCTTAGGCAGAGTGTTTATAAGAGCTCTACCTGTTAGATGTGGTTTCATTACATCCATGGCAAGATTTTTCTGGAAAATCCTTCTTCTTGAAGTATTTTCAGGATAATTGAAATAAAGGATAACTTTAGCATTTATGGTAGTTAGATTCATTAGTACAACAAAAAATTGCTAGAGGCCAACGTCTGGTAACACGAGACACAGAATAAGATGCACACATCTTATCACACGTATCCACCCCACCCTTGATCATGTTGTAGTCAATGATAATATCTGGTCCTTCCCAAGTATAAACTCTTCATCACCAGTCATAAAATCACTACTTGATCGCATTATCCACCTTCAATTTCACTATCATCCGAACGATCATCTTGTTCTATGTTTTCTTCACTTAAGTCATCGTCGCTTTCAATAAAATCGTTATTATCAGAAAAGTCACCATCGTCATCTTCATCTGACAACTTTTGAAGAACACGAGGAATATCAATTATC
Organism: Catonia carolina; assembly: GCA_035578175.1. Lineage (NCBI taxonomy): Eukaryota > Metazoa > Arthropoda > Insecta > Hemiptera > Achilidae > Catonia > Catonia carolina. Next base: position 138,617,366 of record JAQMRL010000001.1, on the reverse strand, counting down.
CGTGACATGTTGGCTAAAACGCTTCAAAAATTATAAATATAAAAATATCAACAAATATGACACTTGACAAAGAGTAACACGAGAAGGCGCGCGTTGTAAAAAGTACAACAAGGTCGAACAGCTCTGACTAAATAGCTTCTGAAAACTAAACCATGACACAGGAGACATTGAAATCTGGGTGAATAGTGGGGCAAAAGGGTATGGAGGCATACATATGGCAGTCGGTATTCTCACTATTTCGGGTAGTGACTGGTATTCAAAAAAACATCGCTGTTGTACTTTTTACAACAGCGCGCCCGCCGAAAGGTTAAACAAATACATTATTTAATTATGTATGCAATCTTTCTGCAATGATACAGGTAGATCCTAGTTACATCAGACCAGTACAATAAAATAATATTGTATTTTTACACTTGCAACATCACTACTCAATTTATTCTACTTTATTAATTTTAACTACTTCTCTAGTTATGTAATATTACTTTTAAATATTATTACAAAACCCGTAATAAAGTTCATTAACAAACATATAACCGCACATTTGTTGTTGCTGGTTAGTATAAAGTGGACTGGTGTCATCTTCACTATAATGCTGGAAACTACCTTGTTTATCTGTCACATAAATCCTACTGAAACAAATCAATTATGCTATTTATTTCGCTTCAACTGAATCAATTCTGGAAGACTGGCATCTCAGAATGTCATAGTGAATTTTTTGTTAGCAGATAAGCTCTGTTTCATGATTGTTCAATAATGAAAATTTTTGATGGTGGTTCTGTCAAACACTCTATACTCAACACCACCCGGGTATTTTATCCCATGTGTGGGTGTTTTTTCCTGATCCATCAGTGTATTGTGTCTTTATTCTCATCTTGTCCTCGTCAGGCACTGGTAAAATTGGGGAATAGTAGAGTTGCTATGGATGCAAACGAGGATAGAATTATAATTAGTATAGCCTGATTAACAGTAAATCAGTTATGTGTTGCTTATGTCTACCTACAGTGTGTGGAAGTCGATTTCGTACAAATTACGACAAAAAGTATTAGATAGAAGTTGCAGTGTAGAGTAGTGTTGTGTTGTGTTACACGTTCAACACAAAATATGAATGTGAACCCAAGTTAACATTAGGACTTTTCCTTTCTTCTTCCTTAGAGTAATTTCATTTTTCCAACATTGTTCATAGGTTGGGCTAAAATTGCATAAAATAAAACTTATTTCTGGTGACTGTAAGTACATTATTCTTCAATAGAGTTTTAATATATACACTTATAATCATTTTATTAAACATTATTTCTTTTGTTTGCATACACTAAATCATTGAACAGCCAAACAAAAGAAAATTATATAATATATAATACTTACCTCAGAGTACTTAAGTAATGAGATATCTTTTGTTTCTCTTAGAGACATCATCAGGACAAAGACTACACAAATCACACAAAACACATATTACCCATAAAACACAAACGGTCGAAGACCACATCAATTAATTTAATTTAATTGTTTGTAACTCTTATCATGCGTGACTATTCGGCCAAATCTTAAAATTATAATTATAAATAATAGTAAAATGATTATTTTGTTGTTTAATAATAAAATGAGTAAAAAATGTTTAATTCAAAATAAGGCTAAGAATTGAATAAAAGGAAAGGAGAGTTATCTATGGTCTGTATAAGAATCAAATGGCTTGTACTTTATAATTGAGTGGGTTATATTTTGAGAATTGAGGGGTATGAAAAATAAGCTGCTGTAAGAAAAATCTTGTGACCAGGATGTTTATTGTCACCACTACATTTTAACTTGTGTATATGTTGTTGTTTAGGTCATCAGCCAAAAGGCTGGTTTGAACCTGTAGAGGTTTTACTAAGTAAAACGAGGAGTGAGGTGGTTTACCGTTGCCTTCCTCACTGAGTGGAAAAGTACGCTTATCAGCATGCCGGGCCCTCTGAAAAGCACATATTTTCCACTCTGTGTATATAAGAGGCTATAAATGAAGTGTAGGAAAAATTTGACGCTGAAATTCAAGGAGAAACAATAAAAATGCTGAGATTTGCCGATGACATAGCAGTATTAGCCGAGACAAAGAAAGAACTAGAGGGTATCTTAAATAAAATAGATGAGATCATGAGAAAGGATTACTTCATGAAAATTAATAAGAACAAAACGAAACTGTTGTGTAGTAGCAAGAGTGGTTTAGAGGAGATGGGAAATTGAAAACTAGGCAACAAAAACAAATAGGAAGTAGGGGAATTCTACTATCTAGGGAGCAAAATAACAAAGGATAGTAAAAGCAAAAGAGAATTGCTCAAGCGAGAAAGGCCTTTGAAATGAAAAATAGCTTACTGACTACAAACATTGATTTATATATTAGGCAAATTTTCTTAAAACACTATGTTTGGAGTGTAGCATTATACGGGAGTGAAAAGTGGGTGTTAGGGGGTGTAGAAAGGAAGAAGATAGAAATGTGGTCAAAAATGTTAAAGATTAGGTGAGGGACAAAAAAGTAATTTAGAGATAATTCTTATACGAAATATTTTTAGATGAGTGGATGAAAGTGGAAGTATATGGGAACATCTTACAAGAAGAAGGGATGGGCTAGTCGGGCATATCTTAGGACATCCAGGTATTGCTCTATCAATAATGGAGGGTAAAATGTTGAGGGAGTGTATTGTAGGGTGTTGCAAAGATTAGAATGAACAAATTAGATGTATGAAGCGACTTGCGCAAGGTAGAACAACTTGGGGAAACTGCATCAAACCAGTTAAAAGACTGATGACAAAAAACTGTACCAAATAATAATTTAATTTAAATTAGATTCTATTAGTTTCAGACAAGACAAATTTTTAATTTTGTAATAACTTTGCAAGAGAAGTGTAACGTCTTCAAATTGTCTCAATATAACATTTTTATTTCCATTGTTTACAACCACAATTTGGTTGTTATAAATTATATCATCCTGCACCTTCTTGTTCTTTTGGTTTCATTCCCTATTGGAGGTTGGAAATCATCATAGCGATTTGGATCCTGTGGACCGCTGCTCTGAACAGCTCTGCCAAACTACACCCGTACCACTTCCTCAGATTTTGCAGTGGCGAAAGTCTTCTACGCTGAACAGACTTTTTCTCTTAATCTTTCCTTGGGCAATAAGCCTGAGTAATGAGTACTTATCTCCTATCATAACGTGGCCCAGATACTCCAATTTTCTTCTCGTCATAGTCCTCATTAACTCACACGCCTTACCCATTCTCACCAATATATCCATATTTGTCACTCTCTCTGCCTATGACACTGTCCACATTCTCCAATAGCACCAAATCCCAAATGCCTCAATATTCCTGATGTTTCCCTGTTCAAGAGTCCATGACTCCACACTATACAAACTTTGCAAAATTTACAATCATATTATCCACTCATATTTACAAAAATACAACCCCTTCGTAATGATCTAAACCTGATTTATGCCAATGAACATTACCGAACTAAAACAGTGCTAGAGGTTTTTCAAGAACTTCATGAAAAAAGCACATTTTTACTGAAGCCTTTAAATTGTTTTTGCTTGTTATAACAATTCCATCTACCAGTGTTTCTATTGAAAGAAGCTTTACATGATGTCTTAAACTAATAAAAACATATTCAAGACTTTAAGCCAGGAGAGACTTTTACGTAAGCCAATATGTCAATTTAAAAAGAACTGTTAATGGATATTATGAAAAAACAACCATTTTATGACGTCATAACTGATAAGTTTGAAGGTCTAAAAGACAGAAGAATAGATTCAATATATAAAAAAGTAAGTACCTACTGTTTTGTAACAGAATAGAAATGGTATCATCTATTGTGTGGGAACCTGTGTGTGATACACACAGAATGTAAAATATACACTTACATACTGTGTATTAGTGTAGTTTACATTTTTTTACTCTTGGGGTTCTCTCATATGCTTATTAGTATACTAGTTTTTCTCGGTTTTTTGCAATGCTTCACCTATTTCTGAAGGCACGAGCTGCCACTAAGTGCTTTCTTTGGTAAAAGCTAAAGCCTTTCACCATGCACCAGGTGATTGAGTAACAAAGCACAGTGAAACAGCCAGCACATACTATGTGTGTGGTCAGCAGTGAAAGTATGAAGGGAATTTGTATAATCTCTACAGGGCTTATTCGATTTAACATAGAGCCATAAATATTAGACTTGAATAATTTTTAACAATTTTGTTTTGTGTGTTGTAACTTGCTGACCACATTTTTAACTTTTACTGTCTGCTCTTTTAAATCCTAATTGTCAGTTACAGATGTGAGCAGTCCTAAGCATATAAAACATATGAGCCAACATGTGTTTATACTCAAGGAGACCTGATTGTACATCCACCAAGAACTGCATTACTTGTGAATGATATGAAATATTAACTTTGTTATTAGTATTATTAAATGATTAAAGACATCTATTTAAATTTTTTCCACTAGATTAGTTAAGACTTTTCGATGAGCTGAGAATAAAGTAAGTTAGTATTCCCACTAATTGTAATTAATTTAAACATTATCGTTGTTTCTCTGAAGCGCAGGCTACTAATATAATGTCAACCTTGTTGAAGCATTACACTGGAGATCATTAGCAATGGACCTTAGTAATGGTACCTTAATGTTATGACTTATGGAAAGCCTATATGTGGTCTTAATAACATGCATAAACATTTTTTGTAACCTTTTACAAGCTGCATTGTATCTTCGTTTATAATGTTTAGATTACCACACTTAGCATCACATACTTTTTTGAAAATGTATTTGGGCCACTAAAGCATAATGTCAACCTATAGTATAGACTAGGAAAATATTGCTGTAGTGTGAAACTAAGTTACTACCTTTAAAAACATGTTTTCATTCAAAAATAAATCTTTATAATGCATCCTGCAGTTTGAAATATTTCTATTTCATATAATGAATTAATATAATAATTTCACTAACCTTCTTTTTAAACTGCGTCACCTTTATTTTATTCCTACTTACACGTGTTTCGGTGGATCCACCATCATCAGAGTAAATAAAAAATTGAAACTAAATTTTTTTTTCATTTATTTAAAATTTACAGAAGATGATACATCTTCAGTCACTTGTATAAAAATTTTATACAAAATAAAAATAAAAATTTTATACAAGTGACTGAAGATGTATCATCTTCTGTAAATTTTAAATAAATGAAAAAAAATTTTAGTTTCAATTTTTTATTTACTCTGATGATGGTGGATCCACCGAAACACGTGTAAGTAGGAATAAAATAAAGGTGACGCAGTTTAAAAAGAAGGTTAGTGAAATTATTATATTAATTCATTATATGAAATAGAAAAACATGTTTGTGACATCAGGTGGTTTTGTTGGTGTGGTGCATTAAACATGGAGCAAAGGTATGTTTTATGATAAAAGATAAAAGTATAAATACATGATGGAAGGAATGCATGAGGTCTAATCTATGATAAAATTTCTATGATAAAAATATATATTGTGTCTATGGAAATGATTTTCTTTAATAAATTCTGATGGTCAATTATGTTCTGAATGTTAATTTGTCTGGGAAAAACTTTCTTGTGTAAAGAATTTCCAAGCAAATCCAGTAATTGGTAGTGAAAAATCTAATTAAGCAGAAAATAGAGGTCTAAATACACAGAAATAACTGGAAATATATCAGAAAATATATGGGCAAGAAGTGACTGTTAAGAGAAAAAGGTTGACTAGAGATAGAGTAAATTATAATGAATCGTTTTGTGTTTTGGGGTGAGATAAAATTTATGTATGTAAAATGGTGAGCTGAAATAAAGTATTGAAGAACAAAGTGATGACTGTGTGTACAAGAAGACTGTGTAATACAATTGTTACAGAAGTTTTTATTATTTTTTTCATAATTTGAATAAATGTTTAAGAGTTTCTTACTGTTGCAAAATTGTTTGTCTAACATCTTAATACTGAAATAAATTTTGATTCCTTCTTCTAGTAAACTAAACTAAGAAACAGATTTTTCTGACCTAAGGATGGAGTTCCTTTTATTAAAAATCTTGAATCAATAGGTCCGTACTATCACAATTACAGGGAAATATGATCAGATCAAATATGATATTAGTTGTTTAATGATTTTTAAGTTATTGGGGATACGGAATCTAATCATTACCGTTGGAGGTACATGTAGCCTGGAGTATTAAAGCAATATTTTCCCCTGAAAATATCTATAAGGTAAAGAAATGCATTCATTGTTTATGTGCAGAAGTTAAATCACTAAAAAGTTAGCTAAATGTGGAGATATTTTACTTTGTAAAAATAATACATGATCACATAATTGATTATGGTCAACATCATCCACGGTACATGATATAAGTTGTATAAGCTAAAACAAATTATACATTCACTACATAATATTAATTCACTAATTTAAAATTTAAAAAATTTGATATTTTGAAAGGTAATTCCTAAAATTAATTTCCCAGGTCATGTGTCACATTACACAGTCAGTCCATTTTCCATATACCTAAGGTTTTGCTGCTGCCGAATAGAAAGGACTGGACCAGTGTCATCTGAACAAGAATGCTGGAAGCTACCATGCTGAACTGTCACTGAAGCTACTGCAAAAAATCAATTTTGCTGTGTATTCTAAGAGCTGCACAGCTGAGCTCTTTACAGTGAACTATTCATCTGCTAATTAGCTGTTTTCCATGATCAAAATTGTTCAATAATGAAAATGTTTGATAGTAGGCTATTAAACATTCTTTTTTATTTCCTGCCTGGCTGTTGTCCTCCCAAACTATTGTGTATTTATTCTGAGCCTGCTCACATCTGACAATAGGCTAATATAGGGATGCAGACATGATGCAAATGGGTCAATAGACAAGCAGGATTAGAATTAGTGTAACCCTCACAGTGTATAGCCTACATTTAATTATGTGAAAGATTATGACAAAGAAAATTTAGAAAATAGGTTTTAGTTTAGTGTTGCAGTGTGTAACATATTGGATACAAAACACGAATGTGAACCCCTGATTGTCAGTAGTTTGTATCACTGGGACTTTTGAAGTCAGTTGTTTCATTGTTTCTACATTATTCTTAGATAATAAATAGATGTCTGATACGTAGCCTGGTTTACTTTTGGTGCTTGTAAGTACCTACAGTAATTTTTGAACAGAATTTTTACATAAATTTAATTCTGACCTGTTATAGCTACTTATAAAGATCTATTTATAAATAAAAATATCATACAAATACCAAAAGTTGAAACTAAGTTAACACTCAACTGGTATCATCATTTTTTGTGACATAACTGGTATCAGCGGTCTGACAGACCTCCAAATTTGTTTTTTTTTTTAAGTTCTTCATACTCATTTAATTAATTTGTTTTAATATTAAACTTATAAAACCATGTATAATCGAAGATGTAAATGTAAAATACTTAGCATAAATGCAAAATTACTATTTAAAAAAGTAAAAAACGAACACTAAGCATTTTTTTGACTTTTACTTCCATTTTGAACAGAACAATAAAATTTTTGGGCCCTAGAAACATTCTGTGGTCTAATAATTATAAATAAATAAGTAATTAATATGATAAAGACAAATTTATTTACAAAATTATGATGTACAACTTACATTTTGGTTCCGAGTTTTGCTATTTATGTCTGTTGTTGGGCAGTACACTCTGACAAACATTTATTAAAATTTATTCGTTTTTTTTACTTTTTGATTATTTACAATAAAATTTAAAGATTTTTATGTTAATAAAAATTCACATCATTAACACGTACAACTTGTTTACGTGATGGATCTAGTTGTGTTGAAGCCGCTTCAGAAATTTAAAATGTATCATCCATAATGAAAATTTTATAAAATTACATATGAAAATATTTTATAATAGTACTAAACAAAGAAATGATGTATGAAAAATTATTGTATATTCATTAAAACTTTAAACAATCCATGTACTACTTGGTTTTAAAGTCGTCAAAAAGTTACACAACTGGTATCATAGGTCCAGGAGACCGCCAGTAGAAAACAAAATACAAATAACTCGCAACTTGTTAGCTCGTACCGAAAACGATCTTGATCACGCATAGTTCAAACAACAGTTGAAAGGTATACAAAATATACGTGATGTCGGGCCATTGGGAGGGAAGTGTTGGAGGGGTAAAAAATGACAGCGGTCTCACAGACCGCATGATACCAGTTGAGGGTTAATTCTGCAAATGTAAATATGAATGAATGAAGAATATCCTTCTAAAAAATGAAGAGTATACCTTCTAAAGATTTTAGAAAGCTTAGTTAAAATTTTTTAATATATGCAGTACTAGTACTCTTGATGATTGTGGATCCACCCAATTACATAAGTAAGAATTAGGTTGTGTATGTTAGAAATAATTTTTACTGTATTATGTAATTAATTATAATTCTGTAAATTAAATATTTTATGTTAGTAGAATGCGCAGTGGTTATGTGGAAAATGGAGGGAAAAGAGGAGTGTGTCTCGAGTTTGCAAAATGAGTAGATGTTTCTGTGTGCACACGCGTGGGCGTGTGTGTGTGTAGCTCAAATTTATAAAGTATTTTTGTGGTTATTAATAAATTTATTTAATATTTATAGCAGTATTTTATTGTTTAATCTCGGTCAACCTTGTAAATGAATAATTATTGTTGGTGTTAGTGTCTGTATTGTGGTGTGTAGAAAATAACACCCCTTACAATGTAAAAGGTAAAGAATGAGTGATATAGCAACTATAACAGGTCAGTGGAAAAATGAAATATTTTTAGAATAGCTTTCTTTGCGTATGAGCTGCAGGATGCACTTTAAAGATTTACTTATAAATGAGAATATAGTAAAAATAACACGTTGTTTAGGTCAGCAGCTGATAGGCTGGTTTGAACCTCTAGGGGCTGTACTGTAATAGATTATGAGACAAGTATATAAACATCATTCCTTACACACAATTACAATACACACACACGTAAACACATACCCTCTACACAATTGACACAACTGATCTAACCAAGACATGTCAACATTTACATTTGTTACATTTACATCTCAACATAAATACAGATGATTTCCAGCTTCCAGATGTAAGTAAGATAAATAAAACAAAAAAAAAAAAAAAAGAAAAAAGAAAATTTAAAATTCCAAAATTTTAAAAAAAAGGATTGTTGAAAGTTGAGTCTATCTTAAATCTTTGAAAAGGAGAGAAGCATTTACAGATTTTATAAAAAAAAAAAGACCAAATAATTAATATACAATTATTTTAATAAGGAAGTTTTCAAGTTAAGATTTTAAAAGTTTTAATTGTTTTTAAAAGGTTTTAATCGAAATTTTAAAATATACATATATTTTAAAATGAAAGAAAGTTGTTAAACTTATTTATTTGTTTATAAATATCATTTACGAACTTCACCACTGGACATCGATAGCAAATGGTGCATCGACCGGGAAAGCTAAAAATATAAGGGAAATTTCAACAGGAGAAAGGAAAAACGGAAAACTGAAAGAAGAAATCTAACGAAAATTATCAGAAATTTAAAAGGAAATCAACAACAGAAATCAAAGACATCATAGAACGTCAGCAGAAACAGACTTCAACATAAAACTTCCGAACACAATATTATCATCGTAAACGCCTATCTTTCACTAATCTTTCAACAATCCTCCAACTTCAAATCAACTCCAATTTCGGCCAAAAAGACAACGTCCTTACATCTGGAAAAAGGTATACATCAGTTATCTGGTAAGTCGTCTTACACACATTCGTCAAACACACAATTACCGAATATAAATTATGGAACAACAAGTAACACCACTTATTGACCCTAATAGACTGGATGACAACAACCTTAACTTTCAACTGAGACTACGAAAAAGCGTAACAACCGGACATATAGGACAGAGAAAACAACGATTACAAAAATTGATAGATAACGGACGACAAACTGACATTAATGCAATACGTAGATTTGACCTCAATAAACAATTAATTGAGTGTCAAAATTATTTTGTGCGGTTACAAAACACAGAAAATTTAAACGATCTAGAGAAATATAATGCTGAAGTTTTTGACGACCGTCTTAATAAACTCTTACTGTTTATATTAGCGAATAAACCAGATAAGGTTGTAGATTTTCAAAATTTAAAACAGGAATTTGATAATTGGAAGGCTAATGAGTTACACAATATCGAAATTAGACCTAATCTTGACCAAAATTTAAATTTCGAAGAGGTACGTTTAAATAACAACCCATTACCTAACCAAAGGCAAGAAATTGTTAATGATGATCAAATTAGCTTGATACATCATCGAGTAATACAAAGTCCCGTTTTTAGGAATGATGTTCATGATATAGTAATACCAAATGCGATAGGTCACAATAACCCTGTGTATGTCCAACGTGAATTAAATTTTAATTGGACAAAAATCGCAAACCCAATTGAAAACGAGTTAAAACAATTAACTATCACAGATGGACGTGATATTGATACGTTGGTTAGAAATATCAAAATTATTAAACAAATACAAAAACGTTATGCAGTAGATCTACCCTTGGTGTTATTAACTCCATTTATGACCGGTTTTACGGAACAAATTTTTGAAAATTCCATTAGAAATAACCACAATTTTGATCAGTTTCATCGAGATTTGGTGAATAAACTGATCACACCAAAAATGAAAGAGATATTAAAATTAAAATTATTATACAGAAATCAGTCACAAATGGAAACCTTGACAGAATACATAAGAGAAATCTTAGAAAATCATGATGTATTAAGACTTAACCTCACCGAAGGTGAGTTGATTAATATAATATTAACTGGTTTAAATGAAATATATGCTACACATTTAGGCATAATTGGTAGACCCAATAACTTACATGATTTTAATAAATTGGATGCTTATGTATATGAGAGGGTTTATGCTAGAACTCTTCATGAGATAGGTTCATCAAAAATGAACGATACAAGCGCACTAAACTCTATAAATAACACAATGCCTCTTCAAGGTAAACAAATCATATCACAAAATACGACATCCGATAACATTGGGTCACAAATATCAAAAACAATATTAAAATGTTTTTATTGTAATAAACCAGGTCACATTAAACGAAATTGTAGACTTTGGCAACAGAAAAACAATAAAAACATGTCAAAAAACTAAACGGATACAAACACGCGCAGCATACTCATATGGTTCGTGTTTGTAAACATGAGATGGGTAAATCTTTAAAGATAGGAAAACAAAGGTTGACTTATAAAAATACATTGAAAGGTTTAAAAATAAAAATTAAAAATAATATATTTAACGCGCTTATTGATTCAGGTTCTACACATAATATTATTAACCAAAGAACATATCTCTAATCTTAAAAAGGTATCATAAATTACCAAGATTAGTAATATTATTAAGTGCGGTACGTCGCGACTCTCGAGCTTGTGATGTTGGTATTAAAGGTGTATCTGATGTTACTTGATGTGTGAATGTGTTATGACAGGGGCCCCGAATGATCGTAACTTACCGTCTCAGGCCGATAACTGCTCCGTACTCATCTTTTTTGTTTTCGACTTTTAAGCACCCACCCCTTATTCCTTTTGCTTGTGTATGTTTCCCAGGGGGGGGGGAAGATTGTAATAGATTATGAGACAAGTATATAAACATCATTCCTTACACACAATTACAATACACACACACGTAAACACATACCCTCTACACAATTGACACAACTGATCTAACCAAGACATGTCAACATTTACATTTGTTACATTTACATCTCAACATAAATACAGATGATTTCCAGCTTCCAGATGTAAGTAAGATAAATAAAACAAAAAAAAAAAAAAGAAAAAAGAAAATTTAAAATTCCAAAATTTAAAAAAAAAGGATTGTTGAAAGTTGAGTCTATCTTAAATCTTTGAAAAGGAGAGAAGCATTTACAGATTTTATAAAAAAAAAAGACCAAATAATTAATATACAATTATTTTAATAAGGAAGTTTTCAAGTTAAGATTTTAAAAGTTTTAATTGTTTTTAAAAGGTTTTAATCGAAATTTTAAAATATACATATATTTTAAAATGAAAGAAAGTTGTTAAACTTATTTATTTGTTTATAAATATCATTTACGAACTTCACCACTGGACATCGATAGCAAAATGTTCAGCAAAATAGCAAAATGTTCCAGCTGATAGGCTGGTTTGAACCTCTAGGGGCTGTACTAAGTAAAATGAGGAGTGAGGCAAAAAGTATGCTAATCAGCATGCTGGGCCCTCTGAAAAGCATCTACTTTATATCCTGCAAATGACACCTTCACTTCATTCCTCACAGGGTCTGGCTGTATAGTGAAATTCATTACTCTCAGAGATCATTCTGACCAGTATCTTTTACACCTCTACCTCTTTGTTCTTAAATGCTTCAGTCATATAATTGGCTGACCATGTGATAAGAAACAGAACTATTTTTTATAGCCCTGGAACTAGCAGAGTGAGTGTAAATAATTTAACACTCCTCCTGCCTGTTATGGGCAGAGAAATAACATACTAATAGGTACCAAAAATTGAAACTAAAAATTACACAAATAAATAGGCCTATATCAATGAATGACTGAAGATACATCATCTTCTAACAATTTTAATTCAATTTTTAAATTGAAACACGTCAGTAAGAAGTCGGATTACCTATGTAATAAAAAAGTAAAATCTGAGCGACAGCAGCTACAGCTACAGGTCAGTTGTTTTACAAAAGAATAGAATATAAGCTGTAGTGGATGCATAGCAATTTGTTTATGAATTTAATTATTTAAATGCTTATAATTGCAACTAACAATCATTTAATTGAAATGGTGACTGAATTCTTTCAGAAAAGATAGGCCTACTTAATTTTGTGTATTGTAAAAACCTAGCCACAGAACTGTAGCATCTATGAATTGGGTTAATGAAACATTTATTTATTATTTACAAACACAATTTCATACTACAGTAGATGAGAATGTATATTCATGAAGAACTACACTACTTGTGCCTATAATAGGAAATTAATGATGTTCGAAGTCTATGGATTACTGACTAATAATTGGTCAGTAATTATTAGTGACGTATAACACATGTGGCATAATGTTCCACCAAATATTGGTTAGGTTATGGTTCTTTGATTAGCAGACGTCTAAGTGTTCCTTATTTAGATAGCTTAATTGTTTTTCTGAAGAACAGCATTATGCAAAGTTGAGAACTACCTAGGTATGAGAACTAACTAGGTATAATTATACATAAAAAAGTATGTTCCAAACATTAGCAGTGCAATATTAGACCTATGAAAAGTACGCCAAAATGTGGCACAAATAAACAGACAACATAAGTTATTGTTTTACCCACTTTAGAAATAGGCTAGGACAGGAGATATGCTACCTACTCTTTAAAATCATTTAATTTGGTCTACTCAGACTTGCTGACCTGAAGCCAATATCAGGAAAAATGTTACAACCCAGAACTCAGTTGTTCCTTAAAAATACAATACAGTGGTAAGGTTAGGTTTCTTATCTTACAGAATAATCATAAACTGTGTTCTTGAGATGGTACGTAAAGATGGAATGAAGGCATGTCCTGCGATTTACTATTTTTGATGTTGTGATCCATGAAAAACATGTATTTCAGTAAAGCATTGCCTGAGAAGTCCACTGATTGTTAAAACTAGTTACAATTTAAATTCCAACGAAAGAATAATGAAGGTCAAAATATTCAGAATTAACTGGTCAGTTTAGTTGCAGAAAATATGTAGTTATGAAGGAATTTCTTTGAGACAGAAGGGTTAAAAATCACAGTCAGGAGATGTAACATATCAGGATTTCATGTTTGGGCGTGTAAACAGAGTTTCTGAACAAAAACAGAAATCCCGTCATCTATGACTCTTAAATCAATAGGTAATTGTAAGAGAATTACAATAAACTGATCAGATCAAATGCCATCACTTTACAATAGTTTTTAATTCACTAAAGTTCTGTGCAACCATAAACATCTTGTTCCTTTACATTCCAAATTGATAAAGTTTAAGGAATGCCATTCTTGGTTTTGTTACCTTTTTCTTCTGTTTGAAATGTTTTGTCATAATTTGTTCTGGTTTACAGGTTGAAAAATTTATACAAAGATGCACCAGAAGTTATTTATAAACTTCAAGATGATAAAAATGTGAATAATAATGTTCTTAGAAAATAAAACTAAACTTGACTCTGAACAGTGCATTAATATTTTGAAACGTGAAGTAGTTGAAGTTTAAGATAACAATAATGATGATTGAGATGATAATGATGATTAGTTGTAGATACTATGAGATGATTAGTTGTAGAAGTAGAAAAAAATTAAATGAGTTGAATGATTAACACAATCATAAAGGTAGGTCCGATGTTTTAAAACATTTCAGCGTATCTTCTCTGAAATCAAGAGGTTAATTATAAGGATTTTTATGGTCTTCTACCTTTTTTAAACGTTTCTTCCTATGCTTAATGTCTTCTTTTATAAAGGGCAGGTTTAGATTGTTGTGCAATATTTAATTTGTTACTTACCATGGGGTTGCAGTGATCAATTTCAGGCATTTTTATTGAAAGTGCTGCAGTATTTCTGTATTTGATGAACTATTTGCGAATTACAAATTTTTAAGAATTTTAAAATTTAAGGTGATTGTGAGCGTTATTCAGGAATAGTTAGTTAATATTTTAGTGTATTTTTATTTACGTAAATAAAATTGAGTGTAATTTTCTATTTTGTTGGAATAGTAGTGACAATGATTTAGCTCTTCTAGGAAAGTTTACATAAGTCTTGATTTTGCAGTTGAAAGAAACAAATCAACATGTTAAAAGAACAAACAAAAAAGCAAGACTACTAGAAAAACTAAATACATACCAAACATCAAAACAGCCCTGCGTCACTTGAAGATACTATATGAAAGAATTGAAAAGTTGAAAGCTTCAAGTATTATGAGAAGATAATACAACTGAAGACCAATGGAAAGGAAATGAACAACAGCAGGTTAGGTAAAACGGCCGCTGCACTTCAAAGAATTCTTATCACTTGTATAAGAAGAAAGCACTCCGAAGACAAGCCAGGATCAGATATTATAATACTATGATAAAACCTACATGTCTGTATGCGAGTGAATGCCTTAGAATGACTAGGAAGGTTGATCTGACAAAAACAGAGAAAAAAATATCTTCTGCAAGATAGTGAGTTCAAAGATAGTAGATGACCAGCACAAGTTGCAAGAATTCTACGGACATCTATATAAAATGGATGATAATTAGTTGACAAAACACATTTTTAACATAACAAGACACTAAGTAACAGGCTTAAGTTGTCAAGGGATTGCGAAAAAAGGACATTGAAACCCTAGAATAGGCTAAACGAGAAAAAGTAATTTAATGGATTGAATCAAATTTAGAGAACTAATTACTGACTTCAAGGGCTTTGACAAAGAGCAAAAGCAGACACTGAATGGATGGAAGAAAGGACAACAGCCTACAGTGAACCAATGCTGAGAATCAGGGGTGCATATGCATAAAGGGTCTAAAATTGGCTGTATACAGAAGAAAACAAATTGTGGTAACTCCTGCACTTTGAAGAAATAAGTGTTATCTTTTCAATTGCAGCTTTTTAACTATTTAGTGAAAAAGATTTGATTATGAAAGAAAATTTATCCTTGTATTTCATCTGATGTTTTTGATTTACAACTCCAGTAAGCCAAAAATGCTTCCTAAAGTACATTTACTAAGTGAGTATGTTGATGTGCTATTAAGTCAGTTAACAACATTAGTTTTGTTATCTTAATGCTGATCTTTAACACAAATTTTGACTTACTTATTTTTTGTTTTGAGTTCTCAGAAACTAATAGTTAACATTCTGAATATTATCATTAATAGGCACCTAAATAAAAACACAATATAAATAGAAGGACAGTATCTATGTATAGGCTATAAAAATGTAAAAGCATGTAAGCAGTATCACAAAGTCTCTAATTTCCTAATTAGATATCTGGAATTCATCAAATTTGTTTCATACAGGTTGAACTAAAAACTAGAAAGCATTACCCACTTGTTCTTAATGGATAAAAGGAGTGACTACTCTAAAGAAGTCTGAATTTTTTAAATGGTAATACATAAACAATACTATCATATTAATATTATTTTCAGTTAGCTGCACGGTAAAGGAATTTGTGTATTACTGTTAAGTATGTGTAGCCCTGAAGTGGTAAAGAAATATTTTCCCTGAAAATATTAATAAAGCATATGAAAAACCTGTAATTGTTCATGTGCAAAATTTAAACACTTGAAATGAGGCCTCTCATAACAAACCCAGCAATCTCCACTTTTTAACGAAAGTTAGTTTTTAACTGATTCTAGAAGTATTTTTTGTCCTGAATCCGAATATGAAACCCGATTAAACCAAAAGAATCAATATCCCTTTCAAAATTAAACATGAAATTGGGATGTTACACCAAAGGCTGCAATATCCACAAAAAATTCATAACAGAGTCAGCAATCTCCATTTCAACCAATCAGATTCCAGCATTATGATCACGTGATCATAATTTTCAGGTTATGTGTGATTTTTTTTTTTGGTTGTGTGTGAATAGTGTTAGGTACTAGTAGTTCACTAACTAGTTAGTACTTCTCTTTAGATATTGATTTTATTATTGAAATATTAGAGTTGTAGCTGAAATAAATTGTACAAAATCAAAATAAGTTTTATCAATTGTCGTTAAAATTTTAAACATGGATTGTTTGCCAAACGTATTTTCACCTTTAAAAGCGAGGTGTAAAATTTTGTATCATAAATAAAACCATTGCTTATTTCTCTTCTGCAGTAAATTGATTTGTTTAATTTATCACCTATTCTGAAAAATGAAGGCTCCAGGATATAATTATTAAGAAAATTTAAATTATTTGTTAAAATTAGCGAGTACAAATTTATATTTTAATGTAACAAATTCCACCTTTCTGCTAAATAAAGACATACCCGATTAAAATGCATAATTCAGCAAACTCCAAAATAATTAGGTTGTAACTAACACAACAATATCCATGGATGGGCAAAACAAAAACAGCAATCTCCTCTAAGTTATAACAAAGTCCGCAATCTCCAATTTTATAATAACAATACCGCAAAAACTAAAAATATTACAACATTTTAATTGTAATATTCTAAATCAGCATTAAGAAGTTCATGTATATATATTTTTGTGTTAGTTTACAGCTGTGAACATAAGAATAGCGGTTTTTTGGCTCTCCTGAAAAATTTAGAAAAATGGAGATTGTTGGGTTTGTTATGAGAGGCCTCAAATGGTGATAAGTTACTTTGTAAAAATAATAAAACACGCTCACATAATGGAGTGGCATGACATGGAAGAAGGTTCTGTGTTACTATTCAGTTGTTTTGAGAAAAAGCCGTTTAAAGGCTGCAGGTATTTTAGGAGAACATGAAAATATTGAGTGTAACATAGCACCTTATTTCCTTGGACATAATTTTGAGTGGTAATAAATTTATAACAGTGCAAGCATTATTACTTACCATTTAGAAGAAGAGTGGAAGGTTGAAATTTATTTTAACAACACATATTTTTGTTTTAAACTGAAAATTTATTACTGTTTATAAAATATAAAATATTATACTATTGTTTTTAAAATGTCACTATCTGCATTATTATTATTATTATTATTATTATTTTAATTACTACTACTATTATTACTATTTTAAATAGATGGCAGATCTAAATAGAAATTTTGATATTCTTTTTCTAAATATTTTATCATGTCTTTTTCTAAATATTTTATCATGTCCTTCTAACCATAAAAGCTAACACACTGTTACATTACAAAGGATGAATGACAACAATCACGTGCTTGTAACATAGAACCTTCTTCCAAAATATTTTTGCCACTTTCTCACAAGTAAACAATTGCCTGCAGAGCTATCTGTTGAAAATATTACCAATTAACAACACAGATACATAGAGGACAAAACAAAGAACCATATTCCACTAAAAACTCAACTTATCAGAAAATGTAACATAGAACCTTCTTCCATGTCAAGCCTCAATTATTGCTAACGTGACTGTGGTATGTGAAATAAGTTGTCTGAGCAATTACAAATTAAACATTTACTACATGAGTAATCACTAAGTTAAAAATTATTGAATGATAATATTGTAAATACTCTAAATAGTGAGTGTAAAATAGTATAATACTGAAAAAGTAAAAATGATAAAAAGTCAAGGGAAAACAAGATAAGCTAGGTAAGAGCAGGGTAAGGGACCAGCTAAAGTTAAAAAGTGGGGGTCTAAAAAATGTACTTAAAACACTAACAACTTATGTATAAATATAACCAATTGCCTAATATATAAAAGGTGATAGAAATCGTGCTATCCAACAAATAAATATAAAAAAGTAGCAGCAAAATTGGTTTGGATTTTATTTGTGTAAAAGTTTGTTTATGGTGGTTAATGATAGGGAAGGATTCAGATTAGGGGATTTATTTGATCAGATATATAAAGAAAGATAAGAATAATATTAACAAGACAGACTTGAAACAATATTACGGTACATGAGCCATAAAGTGCTTGTTTTATGTTGGAGGCTAGAAAGAAACTTGAAGATATTTCTTATAATTCAAAAGAAAATTTAGGGAATTTGAATTGAGTAAGAGTTCACTTCACTAGAAACTGAAGTTAACCCTGTTGAGTCAAAAGAAAAAGGTTTTACTAGGTATATAATAAAAAAATTAAAGAAAAATACTACAAATTAATTTAGATGTTCAGATATTTTAAGGGAAGATAAAAAATTGTATAAAATAAATGTACACATAAATGTAAAGTAAATGGATCAAAGAAGACATTATAAGTTCTGGAAATTTTACCATAACAAAACATTTTATAGCAAAAAGTGGACTAATCTTCTGTAATACAGGCAGTACTGCGTACTGGGAACTGTGTGTACCAGAACAGTATGAGCACAAGTTAATCACAAATACATTTAAGACTAGGGCATGTTAGAGTTAAAAACAGCTTGAGTTCTAAATGAGGTTGCAAAACATATAAAATATTATAAAGTTGTGTTCTTTGTGACTGAAAGGTTCTCATATAAAGATTCATAAGTTTAAAATATTATTTCAGTTAATAGAGGATACAAGATATTTGGTGAACCATCAGGTGGCAAACATTTAATTAAATTTTTATTCTATAGTCACAAAGTGGAACGAGCAAGAAATAAAAAATAAATAAATTCAAGGCAAGGAGATAAGGTGCTAAGAAAAAATACTTTGCTATCCAACAAGTATAAAAAGTAGCAGCAAAATTGTCAAATCTAAGGGACCATTTACATTGTGATAAAATAAATAGGGAAAAAAGTATTTGATCAGGAATATAAAGAAAGATAGAAATTTATTAACAAGACAGACCTGAAACAATATTACATGAGCCATAAAGTACTTGTTTTATGTCAGGAGTAATTTTGTAAATTACGTAAATAAGTAGCTAGACAGTAATATGAATATCAAATTGTAAAATGCCATTATAATTTTATTAATCATACCCCTAAGGAATATTAAAATTACATAGATTGGAACACACAATATTGATTTTTTTTGAAATCACAACATACAGAAGATTATAGCGAAAAATTTTGTTTATGGTGGTTGCTAAGAGATAGGTATTTTTAAATAAAGAACCTCCTAATTTTTTAAGAATAAAGAATGATTTGGCTGCTTATATAGTGCATAGGTAGCTCTCTAGCCTGTCTTTTGGGGGTCCTGGGTTCAATTTCTGGCAGGAATCTGAAAATTATAACAAGTTGAAACCCACTGTAGTCGCTAATAGCCAGACCGTTGAAGTCACTGTAGATAAACTAAACAGAAAAAATAATTTATGTTAAATGTTTTTCGGTGTTGTATTGTTAATTTTTTAACAAGTATTAAAAAGAGACAGCACACTAGAATTCTGAAAGCTACCATAATGTTGATTAATTATGGTGTGTATTCCACTGACCCAGTGTGAAATGTTGATGCAGAGTTATTTATTAGTGAATTAGCTCTCTGCATGATCAGTAATAATTATTCAATAATAAAAATGTTTGATAGCAAACTATTAAACAATTTTGTGTTGCATCTCCTGCCCACCAGTTTGAGTCTTTATCACCATGGCAATATTATAATAGTTTAACCCAAACAAATGTGCATTGGTTGTTGCATGTAGAGTGTTTTCACCCCACAGAACATCTGATTTACACAAAGTACAATAATGCAAAATTTCAATATTTGTGTTGCATTGTTGAAATCTGTTTTCATTGATAGAATATTCTTAAGTAGGGCCATATTCATATAAACTGTATTAAAAATGTAATGTATTTCTAGCGACTAAGTACATTTTATTTTGATATTTTAAATTATACTTAAAGTGCTTTTTTCAACAACTGACATTCTTATTTGTTCTAAAAACATTTTTTTAAAATATTCAGTATATAAAATATTTTTCAAACATTTACAAAAACATTTACTGTATTATAGAAAACGGTAAATAAAAAGTTGAAATTAGTTAAAAATTATACTTACATTTTTGAAAAATGACTTAATCATTGAAAGTTTACATTAAGTGAAGTAATTTTTGTTTGTGCACTAAATAACTATTTCTAAATGTTTTAATATGAAGGTAAAATCATGTAACATTGTATGAAGTAAGCTTTAACATCAGACTATTTCACAATATTTACTTACTCCACAAATTAAAATCAATAACAAACTTCCATGAATTGTATTTTGTTGGTGTGAAATCCAAACTACCTAAAAAATTTTATGATCCATAATACAAAAAGTAATCTGTAACGACATTCTTGATAAAGTAGTCCAGCATTTGAATTGCACGACAATTTGTTTTCTAGTGTTTCACACAGTTAAAACAAATTTATTTTTTCATTAGCTAACAACTTATAAAGAATTACCAAGTAAACAATAATTTTTTTTATGAAATTTAACTCACTCTAAATCTTGAAAAGGAACTAGTTCTAAATAAAGTCCAGTTCATTAATCAGATTGGACTCTCACACTAAGTTTTCTTTTACTAGTGTATTGGCTGGGGTCAGTCAACTGAGACAAATCTGGACAGAATGGGCTGAACTAGTCCATTGGAAGCTGTTGGCACGTTAACATGCTAGAGAATGAGCATAATATGCTCATTCACAATTACATTCTACATAAATTATTATGTACCACGTAGAATGTAATTGCAGAAAATGTATTAAATGATATAAGAAAGCTGCCCAGCTTTTGGTAAGAAATGCAACAGTTGTGGTAAGTTAAATCTTTTTTGAGTATATTAAGTCAAAAATCTTAAGGTCAATGAGATACAGTACAGGTTAACTATTATTAATAAATTTTGTACAGGTTTAATGAACAGCAATAAGAGTTCATCATGTTGGAAACAATATAGAAATAGGAAATTAATAAATTAACAGAATATAAGTTGGATACTGAAACTGATTGCCGTGTATTGCTCATGAAAGTACTTCCAAAAATATAAATTTTCTGAAAAAATCTATGGTATTAATAAGAATGTTGTCACAATTTATAACTTATAATATCAAATTAAAACCTAATGGGTTTTTTTTTATATAGGTCTACTAAGGGCTGCAACAGTTCACCAATTTGGCTGTTATCTATTATCGGCCTCCCTCTCTCTTTTTCTTCTCCCTTTCTCCTTCATTTTTTCGCTTTGAGCCAACATTCTTTCTCTCGATCATGTCTCTCTCTTTTGTTCCTCTGGGAAAGCACCATCCTTCAATTTATTTCTCAATTCTGTTCTTTGAGAGATATCTCATTTTGTTATATTCAGTCTTACTGCATCTTTTTTGACTTCCACGAACCATCCAAATTTCTTCGTGCAGTTGTCAATCATAGTAAAAATGCTTTGTGTATGTCTGTTTGAATCCATTCTGTATAGATGGCCGTAGAAAGCCAGTCTTATTTTACTTAGTGTATCCATGATTTTTTCGATGTGACTGTAAATTTCTTTATTACCACAGGTACGGATATTTTCTTTCCTGCTTCCAAAGACTTAGCAAAGGGTTTTCCTTTCCAACACTTCCAATCTCTGTGGATCTCCCTTTCTAAGTTGGATCAAACACTCAGCAGTCTATAATGCTTTAGGCTGTATAACTAAGAGGTAATTTGTCTCAGTTTCGCGTTCCAGGAGATAGATTGTTTATTATAGATGTTTTTGGTCAGATTGTAGGCTATTCTCATTTTGATGATTCTCTGATTTATTGCCTCTTTCTTGGAGATATTTTCTTCTATTGTTTCTCCTAGATATTCAAACTTTTTAACCCTCTTTATTCTACCATATTTAGCATTCAAAAATTTTGGAGTGTTTTTCATTGCAAATGGGTTTTATTATATTAAATTGAAAGTTGAATAAGGCAAACTGGGTTGTTATATTTGTATTATTCAACTGACAATAAACCGATCTGAGAGCTTAATGTGTTTAAGATAGTGACTAGGGTAGATAGTGAAGATACTTTTGGAAGATCAATAGTTGTATTGAAATTAATTGTACTGATGCTGAAAAAGAATTTTTACTCGAATGTATTAAAGATGACCTTGGCTGGTGTATATAGGTTCCTATCCTGAAAATAAAAAATGCATTAAAAGAAAATGCTAAACAAGTTCCTGATAACTATTAAGCTTAGACTTAAGAAGCTATTAGATAAATTAGAAATGATTAGGACTGATTCAATTACAATGATCAAATAATTCTATGGTCTAGAGGTAAAAGAGTTTTAACTCCAATTCTGGTGAAACAAGCTAACACTACCGTTCATATCAACAAGAAACGCTCTCGCTAATGGCATACACTGTTAACTCCTATCCACCTTAAGGTACGCATATAGTGAGCAGGTGAAGATTAAGATGTAGGTGTAGCTGGGTGTAATGACAAGGTAAATCAATGCCATTGTGTGTTATAGGTGTGTGTATAGTGAGCAGACAGCGGTAGAGGTGTAGCTTTCTGCTTACAAGGAGGTTTAGCAGGATGACTTTTATAAACAAACCATTTTGATTGCAGCTTGCCACTTACAAAGAGATCTAGCGAGATGATTTTTAATTTTATTTTTTTAACTTAATTTTTAACCGCGGGTAACAATTTTTTACATTTAAAATATTTTTTTTTAACAGTTTATTGAATGTTTTATTTTATAGCAACTATGAGTTGTTCTTCAATGCTGAATGGATTGACATGTAGGTTACAACATGTCTTACTTTTTTCCAATTGCTCTGTACTTTTGTCAACTAAATAACCAAATGTTTTAGAAGTAATTCTCAAATTGTTCAGTATTACATACGTTCAAATTTGAATCCTGCGCCGGTTGTTAGCGCGCGGTTTACTCCTATCTCTTTGCAACCTGTTGCAACGTCATTCCTTGCTTCCTTCCGCCTTCCTCACTCTTGTACTAGCCTTCGTTATGGCTGACCGATGTTCCAAGCCGTTATCTTCATCCGATATCATCCAAGCCGATTCCCGCATTATGAATAACTAGAGTGTATCATAGTATTGTTTGTGCATTATGTGTTGTGTTTCTTCAAGCTGTTGAACTGTTTAAGCCGATTTTTACATCTTATACGCCGTTTTCCGCCAAGCTGTTATCACCTCGTGTTGACGCCGTTGACCGCATGTCTGAGTATAAACTGTCTGCTGTATTTGTGTTGTTATCAATAAATGTAAGTACAATTCAATGCTATTTGCTCACTAGTTATCTCATTTACTGTGTTCTTATTCCTTTAATGTGTTCCTTCCTGTATTTTCACCGATATACGTTAGTGTTGTTGCGTCGAAAACAACTCCGGACTTAGATGTCTACAAACAAGTATTCTAAAGACAAGAACTGAAAGTCTTAGTTTACAATCCGATTACCGCTTTACAATTGGTCCTCCGAGTTGGATATATTAAAATTACTGTTGTTAAATTCGATGTTACTTTCATTTGTTGTTACATACTGTGTCGATATTAACTGCAATAAGGTTGTGTTATAAACAATAAGTGTTTCCGCCGTTGTTCTCATGCTCTGTTGTGTACTGTGTATTATTATTAAATATAATATTACTAATCAAATACCGTTACGTTGTGCAGTGTTTAAACAAATTAATTACACTGTTGTTCTACCAAATAAATCTGTTGTTTCTAGCCGATAATTTGACATACATGTCGGTAGCCAAGGGTAAGACCCGGTTATCCGAATTCCGATAATCCGATTACAAAGTGTTGTTTACATTGTATCTGCTGCAGTGCCATCAAATAGTGTTGTTTACAAACTGTTTACAAATGTTATTAACATTTTAATCTACAACTACATTTATTAATCGTTGTTTCTTAAGTCGCTATAACAATTTATTATTATAAATTGTTCTTATGTCCGTTTTATTGTCAATCTATGACATAACCTTACATTTCATGTTTGTTTATCAGCCGAATACTACTGTACTGTATACTTTAAACGTCGATTAACAATCATTGCAATTGTTCACCGCATTATTCTAATAATTCTACTAAAATCGTTTTATACTATTATTGTTATTAACAACTATTCCGATACTTACAATGCTTACTTCTGCGCTATTTATCTTAACCTAACTTTACTAGTGTTAGCTGTTGTACCGCCGTTTATTCAATCTGTTGTCTGCGTTTGTTGTCAGTATAACTATTTTCGATATTTCAATAACTGTTTGCATCCAACATAATGGACGCCTCAAATCCGCTGTTTGTCAAAGCCAGGCGCTTATCAAGAGCCCTGGACACAATTCTATCCGTTCAAAATAGTATAAATGTTCCAGCCGTTGCAAATGAATCTTTCCAAATTGAAGCCAACCGTTTGTACGACGAGTTCAAACAAATATTAGAACAACTGTTTGATCTCTTAGCCGATAACCACACAAAAGACTTTGAAAAATTAATAGCCGATGTACAACAAGACATTGAAACTAAATATTACCATGTTCTTGCCTATGTTTCACCCGATTTAAACCAAACTGAAAAAATAACTGCCGGTATCTCGTCGATACAATTACCAAAAATAAAATTGCCTGTGTTCTCCGGTCACATCGATGAATTCCAGAATTTTATTTCTCTGTTTAACGATCTCGTTCATAATAACAATCAACTATCTGCTGTTCAAAAGTTGCACTACTTGCGAACGTCGCTGCGAGACGAACCTTTAAAACTAATTTTTCATTTACCGATACTTGCCGAAAATTATCCGCTGGCATACAAGCTAATCGTTGACCGATTTTCCAATCCACGCCGTCTTGCTTCTTTGTATTTATCTCAGGTCATTAATTTTAAAAAACCTGACAAGTTCGATTACGAACAATTTAAATATTTTTTAAGTGTTCACGAGTCTGCTATCGGGGCGCTTAAACTTCTCGATGTCGATCTGCTTGACTATTTATTGTTCAGTCTAAGCTACAATAATCTTAACAATTCTGTTCAACAAGCTTTTGAAGCTACAATCGACTCTGCCAAAGTTCCAACTCATGCCGATTTAATGGTGTATATCTCGTCACGGATGCGTGCTTCTGAACTCGCCTCCGCTTCAACAAAATCGATTGATACTGTTTCGCCTACAAAGCCGTCTTTTCGTAGGTCATACCCGCCAGTTCATACTTCCAAACGTCATTCGCTCTTGGTTGACACTGATGTGTTTGAACTAAAAGATCCAACCGCTGTTGCTTGTTCGTTTTGTGAATCCAATGATCACAACATTTTTACCTGTACTGATTTCCTGATTCTATCTACTGATGATAGGTATCATGCCGTTTTCCGCAAACGTTTGTGTTTCTCCTGCTTAGGCAAACACGCAAAACAATTCTGCCGTTCAATTCGTACCTGCCGATCGTGTGGATCCAAGGATCATCACACACTTCTACACCAAGACCGTTCGCCCGCTTCTGCTGCTAGGGCTTCCAATAATTCACGCCGATCATTTCAAACTCCACGTCGACAACTTGCTAATCATCAGCCGTCACCGTTACCTGCAACAAGTCCCGACGCCGCTGTCAGGGTACCAACTGTTGAATTCTTCCCGTCTGTTTCACCACGTCCAGCCGATTCGTCTTCTGATGCTGCTGTGTTTTCAACTCAACCATCGTCTCAAACTCCTGCTGACCGCCATGCACTGTCCTGCCACACTAGTAGTTCAGCTGTCATTCTTGGTACCGCACTGGTGTTAGTGCGCAACTCCGCCGACTGTTTCATTACTCTTCGTGCCGTTTTGGACTCTGGTTCCGAAACCTGTCTCATCACTGCCGCTGCTGTCAAACGATTAAATATCGAAATTTCTCCAACTCGTCACAATTTAGTTGGAATTAACGCTGTTTCTTCTCAAGTCTTGGGTGCTGCAAATTTGCACTTATCGTCTTCGCTCAACCGTGAAGTCTCTGTGTCTGTCACCGCTTTAGTGATACCCAAAATCACTAACAATCTGCCTGCTGTGTCCATACCGCATTCCGTTGCTGATAACTTTATTAACAAACAATTAGCCGATCCTGATTTCACTCGTTCTGCTCCGGTGGACCTGCTGTTAGGTGCCAACATATTCGATAAAATTCTGCTAGACTCGAACCGATCCTTCATACCAGGCTCGCCGTCAGCCTTATTAACCGTTTTTGGCTGGGTC
Source organism: Catonia carolina (assembly GCA_035578175.1). Lineage (NCBI taxonomy): Eukaryota > Metazoa > Arthropoda > Insecta > Hemiptera > Achilidae > Catonia > Catonia carolina. The sequence continues at coordinate 138,590,677 of JAQMRL010000001.1, read as the reverse complement.
ATTTTTGGAAATGTACCCATGGCCTCTCATACCGATATTTCCGTTAATGTTAACACATTGTTAACTCACACCGATTCATTGCAATTTGATTTGCAAAACTTTTGGGAGACTGAAGAATTGCCAGTCATACCTGTCCCAAACCCTGAAACTGATTACTGTGAGTCGTTATTCGTTAAAACGACAACTCGTGACTCCGCCGGTCGTTACACTGTCGCTCTGCCATTCAAGCCTGATCACGCTGAATTACACTCCAACCGAGAAATAGCTACCCGGTTAGCTAACAATCTTGAGTCACGCATTTCTAAAAACGCTGTTTTGTCTGACAAATACCACAAATTTATGTCAGAATACCTCGATTTAAACCACATGTCTGCCGCTATAACAAAAGCTGATTACATCATTCCACATCATGGAGTTTTCAAAACACATGATCCAAACGGAAAAATAAGAGTCGTTTTTAATGCGTCCTTTCCTGACACCACTGGGAACACGCTTAACAAAATACTGCTACCTGGTCCCAAGCTGCAACAAGACTTGGTCAACATTTTAACCGCTTTCCGTCTTCACAAATTCGTTATCTGTGGTGACATCAAAATGATGTACCGCCAAATAAATGTCCGTCTAGTGGACCGCCGTTTTCAACATATTTTGTACAAACCCGCTTCCGATGCTCGACTGCAAGAGTACGAGCTTAACACCGTGACATACGGAATGAGTTGTTCTCCGTATTTAGCTCAACGCACACTGATTCAACTTGCCGATGATGAAGGTGCTCGTTTTCCGCTAGCCGCTGATGCCATCCGCACCTGTACGTACGTCGATGATATTCTCACCGGTGCTGACACCGAACAACAAGCCGAACTTCTGATTTCTCAGCTGATTGATCTACTCGCCCGGGGTGGATTCGAGCTTCGTAAATGGTCATCCAACCACTCGTCGTTATTACATCGTTTTCCTGAAACCTTCCTTGAAACGCCATTGGACTTCTCAGCCGATTCTTCTGTCAAGATTCTAGGCCTACAATGGTCACCTGTTGACGATGTTTTCACTTATCGGGTTCTTCCATTTGAAGGAACTCCGACCAAACGAACTGTTCTGTCGTATCTCGCTAAAACATTCGACCCATTGGGCTTCTTAACTCCAGTCACCTTCTGGATTAAACTCCTAATCAAAACGTTGTGGACTCAAAATCTGAACTGGGATGATGAGTTACCTCCCGATTTATTCAACTCATGGTTCGATTTCACGAAGGAAATGTCTTCGTTACAAACACTCCGATTACCGCGTATGATAACCGCATCTGCCGCTGAATACCGCCTTCTAGGTTTTTGCGATGCTTCCGAACGAGGGTATGCTGCTTGCCTCTACCTACACGTTCAAACCGCCGATTCTTCTCATGTACAGCTGATCAAATCCAAAAGCCGAGTTGCACCGTCCAAAACTGTGCTCACAATTCCTCGTCTGGAACTCTGTGCTGCGTTATTGCTGTCTCGTCTGTTAGAGTCCGTCGCCCAGTTGCGCCAGTCTCTCAACTGTTCTGCCGTTCGTTTACACACTGATGCCACCATCGTCTTAGCATGGTTGCATACTCCAGTTCACCGACTTAAAATCTACATTGCCAACCGAGTGCAACGTATTCTGAACTACACCGAACTATCCATGTGGTCACACATTTCTTCTGCTGACAACGCTGCTGACGTCGCATCCCGAGGGTGTTCACCAGTCACTCTAATTGATAATCCACTGTGGTGGCATGGACCATCGCCATTCCACACTACCGCCGATAACTGGCCTTCTCCGCATTTGCCGTCTGTCGCTGCCGAACAACTTGATCTTCGTCCGGTCAAAACTTGTCTGTTGACTGTTCCAGACAACCAACCTGCTGATACTCCTCTGTTGCAAATATCTAGCTACAGCCGTTTACTACGAGTTTTCGCCTACGCTCTCCGATTCATTCAACGTCTTAAAACTCCTGATGTTCGTTTCTCGCCGTTTCTTACCACTGAAGAATTAACTCAATCTAAGTTGTTATGTGTACGACTTACTCAACGCCGATACTTCGCCAAGGAACTCGCTAAATGTCGCCAAGCTCACTGTAATTCCCCTAGTTTGGCGCCTCTCCAGCCGTTTTTAGACGCTTCCGGCGCCCTCAGGGTTGGCGGCCGCCTTTCACAAGCCGACATTCCGTTTGATGCCAAACATCCGCTGTTGCTGCCGAAGCACAGTCATTTCACTCATCTTGTTTGCGACTACTACCATCTACTGTCGATTCATTCAGGTCCTCGAACCACGCAGTCGCTAATTGCTCAACACTTCTGGATTCTGTCTGCCAGATCTGTCGTCCGTCAACGAATTCGCTGTTGTATTCGTTGTTCACGGTTCAACAAGCCGATAACGCCGCTCATGTCTGATTTGCCGCATTCCCGAGTCAACTCTGCTCGCGCCTTCCAGCTTGTAGGAGTTGATTACGCTGGACCTTTTGCCGTAAAACTCAACAAAACCCGAAAATCCTCCACAACAAAAGGATACCTCTGTGTTTTCGTCTGCATGTGCACCAAAGCTGCACACTTAGAATTTGTTTCTGATTTAACAACCGATGCCTTCCTTGCTGCTTTCGACCGTTTCATAGCTCGCCGAGGGCTACCCACTGATGTCTACTCTGACAATGGCACCAATTTCGTCGGAGCCAAAAACAAGTTTAACGAAATCCACCGCATTATTGTAGCTGCTTCACCGCACATTGGTTCTACGCTTGCCGCCAAACACATTAAATGGCATTTGAATCCTCCAGCCGCTCCGAACTTCGGTGGTCTCTGGGAAGCCGCCGTTAAGTCTGCAAAACACTGTATCATTCGTTTACTGGGCAACACTATTCTCACTTACGAAGAATACGCCACTCTGTTTTCCCGCATAGAAGCCGTTCTAAACAGCCGTCCGTTGTTCGAACCCTCACCTGATCCGTCTGAACAAGCTGTCTTGCTGACTCCTGGTCACTTTCTTATTGGCGCTCCTCTGCTGCAAGCTCCAGAAGAGAACGTCAACCAACGCCTGTCGCTGAAATCCAGATGGCTGTTACTCAAGCATCTGACACAGTCCTTCTGGAAACGATGGTCAACCAATTACCTGCACACCTTAACACAACGCAACAAATGGAACCATCGCACCGATAACCTCGCTCCTGGTCATATCGTTCTGCTCCGTAAAATGGACACCGGTCCTTCCGAATGGCCGCTGGGAAAAATCACCAAAATATTTTCCGGCTCTGATGGTGTCGTTCGCACCGCTGAAATCCAAACTCAATTTGGAACTTACACTCGTCCGATTTCATCTCTAGTATTGCTGCCTGTGGTCTAGCAACCTTTTCGTCCTGGGACGACGTAAAACTCACCAGCCGTTCTGCCGCCCTTCGTTACATTGATGTTCTTTGTCTGCCGTTTTCCGCAATCAAGTCGCTTTTGGCCATGTTCTTGTGTGCCTTACTCGCTCTCTATGTTCCCTTCGGGGCCTCATACTTCATCCGTTTTGCCTCCGTTTTGCTCACGCCGATTCAGACCTGCTGTGGTCTGACGTTCTGGACTCGCCAGTTGTGCCTCCAGAGCCACTCCGTTTTGCTCACGCCGATTCAGACCTGCTGTGGTCTGACGTTCTGGACTCGCCAGTTGTGCCTCCAGAGCCACTCCGTTTTGCCTCCGTTTTGCTCACGCCGATTCAGACCTGCTGTGGTTTGACGTTCTGGACTCGCCAGTTGTGCCTCCAGAGCCTCTCCGATAATCTTCCGATCTTTCTCACCGATTCAGATCTGCTGTGATCTGACAATCTGGACTTGTTAGCTGTGTCTCCAGATCTTTCTGCTGTCTCCGTTGTCGTTCACTGCTTTTAAGCCCTTGCTTAGAAGCACAGCAAGATGTCCGCTTTCCGCTGCCCGCTGTGGGTACTCAAGATGTTCCGTCTTCAGGCCGCCTCAGACCGCGCTCTGTGGACGCCCATCAAAATTGTCCGTTCTCCGTTCCTCTGCCGATGTTCCGTTCAACTGTTATCACCGCTTCGTCTCTCACCGTTGTTTCACCGTGCCACCCTGTTGGTGGGCGGTGCTCGCCGATTACTCCAGCTGTTCCCTCGCACCGTTGTTCCACCGTGCCATCCTGTTGGTGGGCGGTACCTGCCGTTCCATTCAGTCTTCCATAATAATGTTGCCATTATTAGGTGGGCGGAATGTTCAGTATTACATACGTTCAAATTTGAATCCTGCGCCGGTTGTTAGCGCGCGGTTTACTCCTATCTCTTTGCAACCTGTTGCAACGTCATTCCTTGCTTCCTTCCGCCTTCCTCACTCTTGTACTAGCCTTCGTTATGGCTGACCGATGTTCCAAGCCGTTATCTTCATCCGATATCATCCAAGCCGATTCCCGCATTATGAATAACTAGAGTGTATCATAGTATTGTTTGTGCATTATGTGTTGTGTTTCTTCAAGCTGTTGAACTGTTTAAGCCGATTTTTACATCTTATACGCCGTTTTCCGCCAAGCTGTTATCACCTCGTGTTGACGCCGTTGACCGCATGTCTGAGTATAAACTGTCTGCTGTATTTGTGTTGTTATCAATAAATGTAAGTACAATTCAATGCTATTTGCTCACTAGTTATCTCATTTACTGTGTTCTTATTCCTTTAATGTGTTCCTTCCTGTATTTTCACCGATATACGTTAGTGTTGTTGCGTCGAAAACAACTCCGGACTTAGATGTCTACAAACAAGTATTCTAAAGACAAGAACTGAAAGTCTTAGTTTACAATCCGATTACCGCTTTACACAAATACTCACGGAATTTGTCTGGGTAAGCTTTAAGCTCCATAAAAAGATGATGATAATCACCCCGATTTTGTCTCGCTTTATTCATCGGATGGGCACTGAATCTGCGATTACTAGAAATACTTGTCAGCCGCCACTCTGTTTCTGATGACATCTCATCACTATCATCTCTACTGTCACTAATCATGATTAACAAAAATAACTATCAAGCACTGAGAAATAGAAAGAATTAGCTCTTCTAACTGATGGAGAAACACCGATGCTGAGTCCTAGTCAAAAGCAGCAAGAAGTGGGCAAAGCAGCCTGCAAAGCCTGCACTGTACGATACCTACCTTTACCTCAACATCCACTTACTCCTTCACCTCCATGTGCTCACTGCACACGTACCCTTACTTGCATTTTTATACTATTTTTCAAGGCTGATAAGCTCTGAATATATGCATTGCCTCCTACCACTTCATAGCTATCCAATGACTTATCAGCAACATTACCAATACTTGCTCTCATATCTCTGTTATATATTTAGTCAGCCATTTTTTGGTATTTCAATAACAATTTATAACTTATGAACATACAACCAGCTGATTATATTAAAAAGTATTGCATGTTAACGCGCTCTATAATCAATGAGTTCAGTACGAGATGCAAGACAAGAGTGAACTACTGCAGCTGTTATACGCATGCGCGCGTAATGTTTGTCACGCTGACATTCATACAACTGGACGACGCTGGCAAATTTTCTGATTGTTCTAAATGCGTGGAACAGCAGAGCTCATCAACCATGAAAAGCATTATAAACGTAATATTCATAGTAACTTCAAATATCTTTAGATAAAATAAAGATGACACTGTTTACTTTTAAACAGAATCAAGCAAAGAATTCTTAAAACATAATTGAGTAGGTATAGAATTCTGCTTCTGTATCTGAACAGTGTTGCTACTAGACATTGCAATTGTCTTGTTTTTGTTTGAAAAACTCAACTTTCATTAATACAAATTTAGAAAGTAAAAAATGACAAAAATATAGAAAGAGGCTAAAAATATTTAATGTTATGGGAGTATAGATATTAAGAAAGTTGTAAAATAATTAAAATTTTAAATCAGCTGCAATATTGGGTAAAAATTTAAAAGTTTTTTAATAGGCCTACATACAGAAATTTTGTCACAATAATGAAAAAAATTATGTATTTGGCTCTCTTGAAAAATAACAAAAATGGAGCTCCCTTTACTTCGTAGACACAGAGGTGAATAATAGATTACTGTAATAAATTGAGTAAATAATATCTCAATAGTTAAGAAGCCTGCTGTGCCCCTGTGAATATACCATGATCCTCAACATTTAAGAAAACTCTTTTTCCTTAATATCTAATGTGTGTACATTGCAATCTGTTCAGTTTAAGAACAGTAAGCAACCTCATGATCCAATGAGATGGATGGTGATGATATGTGTGGCATGTAAAGTATGAGGTGTAGTCTTGTACTGACTCAGGCTGACCATTCCTGAGACAGTATGGTTAATTGAACCCCAACCATAAAAAGTACTCTGGTAATCACTTTTTTGTTTAGTATTCAAATTCTGTATAAAAGTTGTTACCTTTACTAGGATTTGAACCACAGAAGGTTTGTCTGTAAAAATCAGCTGTGAAACAACTGACTTGTGGCGATGACTTTACCACTAGATCAACGTAGTGTGTATAAATAACTGTTATAAACCAAAGAAGTTTACTATTCCGACCACAGAGGAAGTTAGTACTAGCTTGGATAAAGGAAAATGTTTACAGTAAATGGTATGAAAAATTACTTACCAAATTAACTTGCTGATAATACAGTAGTAGTGATATTTTTAAACATAGCTTGGTAAAGCTTCATTTTGATCTTTCAATTGTTCCAAAAGTATTTCAAAGGTCTAGTATGAAAATGCTTGAAGATATATCACAACATTTATATATTTTGACAATTAATTCATAACAGCTGATTATTAAAATTAACACTAATCAATTATAAAAATAAGGTATTGGTAAGAGCAAAACAGAATAATGTTAAATATAATGAACAAAAATTGGTGTAAGGTGAAGCTGGTAAAGTATTTAGGGTTACAATTTGATGCTTTGGTTGTTAGACCTGATACTAGTCATGTTGAAACTGTTAAAAAACCTAAAACACCTGAAAACAAGAAAGAACTGTTGGAAATACTTGACAACATTTGTTGTGAGTGACAACATTGTTCTTTGCAAGGTATTGTTACACCATTAGGGATCAATATGACAGGGCATCGTCATGCAACAAAAAACAATTATTCCCTACCCATTTTTCAGGTCATTTTCCTTAAATTGCATCTTGTAACTGTTTTAAGATCTCTGAGTATAATTCATTGTTGACTGTTCAGTTGACAGGTTGTTTGTTTGTCTGCATGCACAAGTTGTCAAACCCACTCAACATTCTCATCTGTGGTGAAAGTGGAAGGCCACCCAGTCCGAACGTCATCTTTCATTGTTGTGCGAGCATCATGAAAACACTTGTGCCACATGTAAACTGCTGTTTTCTTCAGCGCATCATTTCTGTTTGCTGTCTTCAGCAACTAAAGAGTCTTGGAGTGTGATTTCTTCAGCAACACACAGAATTTGATATTGGCATGCTCTCTAATGACTATATTCCACAGTCCGACAAAAGAAAAAACTACTAACGTCTAAAATATCATACACCACACGCAGGAAACTAACTCTAACTACTTGCTGAATGGCTAGCACCTTCCCTAATAGTGATGCCAACCTCCCAAACAAAAATTTCCTTTCCAGCAAACAATTGCCTGAGTATGCAACCATTCCAGGAAATTTTTGTCCTATCTTGTATTTAGCTGTAATAGATTGTTACTTCTAAGTGATAAGAAATAATTTTATTGAGAGATAGCACTTTGAGAATTCAAAATAAGTTGATATACTAGTTCAATAATCATGGTATTCCTAAAGTTGTAGTTAGTGACATGCTGTTTGGTAGCTATTCGTTTGCTCAGAAGTTTGTTCAGTCTTTTGTTCAATGTACTGTTACAAATAAGTCGATGGAATGATAATTAGGGCGATGTTGCAGTCTTGTATAATACTCTGTTTGTAATTTTTCTTTTATGGTTTTTATCTGTATAATGAATTTGTTTGTTGTTCCGTTTTGCTCTCAAGATATTTGTTTTAAGACAATTATATAAACTAATTGTTTGTATTGTTTTCATTTCAATTTTGTGGTATGTAGAAATTAGTGATACAACTCGTTTGTCGTGCCACCTGAATAACAATATATCATCGGAATGAACTACAGTCATTTCTCTCTTATTAAGTTTGATTTATTTGAAAGATTTGGGAACACTTTTCCTAGTCACACGAAGAGTTCCGACACAGTCAGTTTTGTGACGCTTTAACACTTTTGCCAACTCAGGACTATTGTACCAGTTACCCATCCACAGTGTGTGACCTATGCCAAGCAAGTTTTGGGCCAGACGTAGAATGACACTTTCAGACTTCTTTGCTTTGGTAGAGATAAGTGGTGAATCAAATATATCATGTCTTTACCTGTATATTATACTAAGAACCAAGTATATCCAGTTAGATTCACAAAGTTCAAATGTTTTCAGACCAAATTTAGCTGCTTTGAATGGTAAGTATTTTTGGAATGACAAAAGACCTTTCCAGAGTAATAAGGACTCATCTATGCATATATTTTGAGAAAGATTATAACCTGATTGAAATTTCTGGTTCATATGAGTAGTTACAGGATAAATTTTGAAGAGATTTTTGGGTCCATTGAATGTTGAGTATGTGTTGTTGTCAACAAAGTGTAAAAATTTGCAAAGTAGCTTGTATCGTTTACCATTCATTATTAACACAAATATTTTATTTTCTAGAAGGGGGTTTCTGGAAAAATACGAATGAATTGTAGGTTGAATGCTTAAACCCATTAACATATATGTTGCTAATAACATATAGATTTCACTTGGATTACAGTCAGTCCATTTCCAAAGTCTTGAAAAACGAGAGAATATATTGCCAAGTTTAGACTTTTCCTGTTCGGCATATCTGTTGGTCTCGGTGGCAATCAATTCTACAATTTCTTGATCAAAGAAAAAGGAAAATGTTTCTAAAATTGAATCAAAATTTATTTGAGGACCTGGATTTCCTGTAAACTTTTCTCTTTGGCCATTGTAATTGCTCATATCCTCCCAAATCATAGATCTATCACTTTGTTCTGCATCCCCAGAAATCCAGCGTTGACAGCAGCAAACACTACCGCATCTTAACCTTTAAAATCATCTACAAAATGTTCAAAAGAGTATACAAAAATGTATCATCATCTACAAAATGTTCAGGAAATAACTGAGCATAAACAATAGGGTCTTCAGGTTCAGAATCACTTGAAATAGATGAAGCTAGTTCATCTAATAACATTTGTATGTCATCATCCTTAAGAAATTTACTATGGCCAGCTTCATCTATTGTTCATACACAACACGCACAATACCAAAACAAATAATAGAAATCACTATACAATTTATACAACAAAATAAAAATTACAACTGCATTTTACAAAGACTACATGTAAGACATAACCATGGTTATTACTACTAAACTTGCAAGAACGACTAAACTACGGTTATGACGACTAGACTAAACTCACACAAAACCTCAGAAAATAATTAAAAACACTATACAATTAGTTATAAAATAACATAAATGTTAAATTTGCATTTTTCAACGAATAAACAACGTTTATAACCTGCGGCACTGTTAGTAAACAGAACTGAAGTGAAGGTACAGGACTGCCAAAACAGCAAATTTTTTTCACATTTCACATTCACATTTTTTTTGAAGTGAATTAGGCATGAGTTTGAACAGGGACTCCCAGTAGAGTTTGTCCATGGATGGCTGTCAGCTGGTCACCATATAAAGTCGCTTGCCCAACCTGTGTTACTTAACAAATAATAGCGACTTTGTACCAGCTGACTGACTGGGCTGGCCCGGAGGCCCTTACATAGCCACATAGGGTATAAAAGTATCACCGTACTGAGTACTGACATAGCCACTTAGGGGTTAAGTTGCCCCTTATCTTAAATCTTCAGGGGTTAAGATTTATTATACTGCTCAAGATTAAAGCATAAAATAAATTACATTAATTTATTAATTTAAGAGACAAAATTAGTATCGCATTTAAAATATGCAACTTTAATTAAATTTTGAAGGAAATATAGCAAAAATTTTAATTAAACCAATAAAATATCAATAAATTAATATTTATAAATAAGTTTTAGGTGTAACACCATAAGTTAACATTAATTAATGTAGTTATGAAAAATTTTACGGTTTCGTTGTAAGAATTAATAAATTCATAATTACACATGTTACAATGTTACAGACCAAAATAAATTAGTGTGCACGTTTCCCCAAAAGAACAGAATAATTATTTAAGTATTTACTGGCCAATAAAAGATTGCAACATAAATTAAAAATACACAAGGTTAGGCATTAATGGCCCACATTCAGAATTATCACAAAAAAGGTTATAAATATTTACCAAATACTTAAATATAGAAAAACAATGAAAAGCATTGTCAAACCGAAGTTTCTATTAAATAAAAATGAATAATTCTTGGGCTATCATGAAAACAAGAAAGGTTTCAAGCCAGCATTGCTGAGTTGAAGTTTATCATCATTTTAAGCAACTGAATGTCATTGGACAGATCCAAGGCAGCAGGGCATATCCCCAGTTGATTGATTGCAAAACACGAAATGTTATTTCATGAGTGCCAGGAAAATAATGCCAGGACTCGAACCCTGGACAAAACCAGAAATTCCACCAGCCATTAGTATTAAATAATCCAATAAGAAAATTTAAACAAAATTTCCAAGAAAACACAGCAAAATAAATAAAACAGCTAAAGAAAAGATTGTAGTAGAATAATTTAACTACCCCAACGAACTAAAGACTGCAGATGAGATCCAGCCAATAGAAGTCAAGGTCAGATGTGAGGTTGCTTCTTTGCTAAGTCACAATCTGTTCCATCAAACTCCAGCTGACTTTTTGTTAGGCTGTCATCCATAGCAGGACCCCAACGTGACAATGCAGGATACGATTAACGAAAGTCAATTGGCTCTGTGCTCTGGTCTAGGCCACTATGCTTCACCTTCATCTGCAGTCTCTAGTTTGTTAAGGTATAGTTACAAATTTACAATATCCAAAATAAAATTTAATTTAAGCTAATTTGGCCTTAAAATTTTGAACTAAGGGCGAAAAATTAGTAAAACACAAAATTCAGAACAAGAATAATAAAATTAATAAATTAATGTTTAGTTAGTTAATAGATCAAATAAGTATTAAGTTACAATAAGAAAATTATAAAATTAGGTCTAAAATAGATTAGGCCAGGCCGTCCAGAATATTCTGGAAACATTCAGAATAATGCTACAACACCAGTTAATTAACTACAGTAATACCTATCTAGTTCATCAAAATACTTTGAAGACTTATCAAAACATAAAGAACAGTTTTTAAAAAAAAGGTAGTTTAATAATAACGTAGAAAACATCATTTTCAAATCATTACATCAAATAAATTATAACCTCATAGTTTAACCCTCAGTACAAGGAAAGTCAACAAATTCAAAACCTTTAGCTGCTTTTAAAAAGAATAAATAAAATATTACGCAGCTTTCAAGGGAAAGACAACATTATGAAGATAGAAACAGAACATTTTACAGAAAGTTTAAAGTTAAACCGTAAATTGGCCAGCGCTTACACATCATGAAAAGATGAGGCTTCCAAAAGAAAACACTAGAGGGGATTACCAGTCAGTTACGAACCACCAAAAGGAGATCACGGTGAAATAAAACATAGTTCAAACTACTCTGTAATCGAGACCAAAAAAAAAAAAACAGATGTTACATTAGAAAAGAGAATGTTGAGTTTCTGCTATTGTTCTAGACATATCACAGGAGTTCGACAAAGTCAGTTATGAAGATTTAGTAATAAATTAAACTCATTCTACCAGAGAAATAGAAGGAGTTGCTGTCTTCTTACATGGTTTATTATTTTTTTCTTTTTGGTTTAACATCTGACTGTTCTGCAATTACTGCTAATGTAGACGGTCTTACATGGTAGATAGATTGTGCTGAGTAAAACATGAAGATGTTTCTTTGGAGTTGAGAAAGAAATCTACGCAGATGTACCTCAGGAAGTGTTTTAGGACCACATTATGACTTGTATACATAAGTACCAAGTCAGGTAGATGGAGTTACAATTGTAACATTTGAGGGATGGCTCTGTTGATAGTGGATGCAAATCAAGTTGTATCAACAACCAGTTGTCACCAGCTAGCGTGTGATCAAAAAGTTCACGGGAGTAAAAAGACTGAACGAGAGGATAAACTGAACTGCTCATATAAATTTCACCAATAAAAATATTGTAAATGACAATAATGTACCATATGCCACAATATAGCCAGATATTAAGGTATGGCACTAGATGTAAAATTGAAATGGAAGGAGCATACAATGATAAAAAGAGCTGAGCTTTGCCTTATAATAGAAAATTATATTGGTTATTGGGACATCAGTTGCAGCTTCCTCTACTTAATAAAAAACAATCTATAATCAAATGTTAAAACCCATCTGGATTTATTGTGTACAACTGCGGGATTGATAAAATAGTCATGTAAAATAGTCAGAAAAGGATTATACAGGCATTTCGGAACAAACTTCTGAGAGCCATGGTTAATGCTTCTTGGTACAATAGAATTATTGATCTGCTCAAAGATCTTAATATCCCTTTTGTGTTTAGTGAGAAAAGAAGATGTACTAACAAACATGATGCTCATCTACATGATCACTTCAATTCAGAAGCAATGCGACTTCTTGATGATGAAAAATGTTCCTAAAAACCTTAAGATAAAGAAGCCCTTTAAACTATACATTACAGCTATCAATGTTATAGAACAGCGATGGATGGACTATATCATTTTAGCATTAATGTTTTAAAATAATAAAAAAGTCAATGGATTTATGGAAATAAACAAATGTAATGGAAAAGTAGTTTACATTTATTTACTTACTAATACCATACACATGAATTGCTACTCAGTTTGTTTAAAACCAAAGAAAAAACAATTTGAGAGTGCTTACAGTAGTCAAAAAAATCTGCGAATCTGTGTGTGGTAACTTTTTCAAATCTGTATGTTAAAAAGGAAAGGACAAATAAACTATACTACAGGAAGCTCCGCAAAGTGAAAAATCAGTTCCGTCTCTAGGGTGCCTATTTGTATTGCTGTTTTCGGCCTTTTTGGTAAAATTATTATGATTTTTGACTCAGTATTATGACGTTCAAAGATAAACTTTAAAAGCAGTGCTGTTTGTTTCCTGAATGGAAACTAATGTTCTCAATAAAGAATACAGTGGTCCCCCACTGTGATCACAGATGAATTGACTGAAAGTATGAAAGAAAAAACCTGTGAAAGTAGAAGGCTTAAAGTTTTTTATTATTGATTGAATTTTTTCCCAATAAAGCAATTGGTAATACACAAAGAATATTCAAAAAAGCTTATAAGTATAATTTTTTAGTAGAATAATGGGATGCAAGTTAACTGTTAATGTTGATATAATGTACCATGAATGTGAAAAAAATGACTAAAATGACAAACAATGCCACTGAACAATGATAGCGGGTTTATTGAAAAATCTTTTAGCATCTGCCATATAACAATGACTCAAGTAATTATTATCTCTTTCTACATTCAGAACAGTGGCTTGCTTGCATGTGAGAGGTTGAAGTTGATGAGAAGTTACAAAACGGAGTAATCAATTAATTTAAACCACTGGTGACAGAATTCTTTATGGAATAATGAAATATGTAGAAATTATGTAGAAAAATCTGTTGAATAAAAATAAATGTAGTCAGATAAAAAATATATTTAAGTTTATTTTGTTTCAATAAAGTTGTTCTTTTTAGTGTTTTTATATATCATTATCAGGCCTTACTAAAAAAAACTGCCTTGTATTATTTCATGTTTTAAAATTGTATTGGTGTGTGTTCTGGAAATTTTTGTTTTTCAGAAACAAACTCATGCTGTTTTACTGTTTAAGATTTCATAACTTGCACAAAATTTTTAATTTTGTTCGTATAAAAAATCGTGGATCTGGAATTTTAGCGACAGATGATTTTAGCCTAACTGGCCTTCCTTACTGACAATTTTTTAAGATTTTTCTATTTTTAACTTTTTAATACCGTATGTTTTCCTCCATCAAATTTATGCCAACACATCTTCCTTCTCTTTTAGCTTTCCTTCTATTTTTAATTTTTTTACCCTCTCTTGCACTACCTATTTGAAAGGAAAGTCATGCCCATGTCAATTTTCAAAATCAAGATTCACTGGATATACACAGATTCAGGTTCCCTGAATCAAAAAAAAAACATGTCTTAAGATTAACATAGATTGATTTTCAGAATAGCCATTATTAAATTTATGGTTAAAATTAGTTATATTTTTCATTATTCACGTTGGCAAGAGAAATTCGTGTGAGTGTTTCACACAAGCTTATTTTTAACAATACTTTTTGACTGGTTTAGTACTATGGTATTTACGGTATTCTTCGTGAGACATAAGAGTGTTTTATTGGTTTATTTCTAAAATTTTATTTCGAGTAACAAATAATTACGTTAAACTGATTTTTGTAAAAATTTATATCAATACCACAAGTACTTCATTTTTTTTAAATTTTATTTGTTATCGGGAACTGTGCTTTATTGATAACCACCCAATTTGATCGCTGCATTTTTTGACGTGATTCGGCATGAATTTTTCAACAGGGACCTTCAATGGAGTTTGTTCAGGAATGGCTGTCAGCTGGTCACCTTACAAAGTCGCTTGCCCAACTAGTGTTACTTAACAAATAATAGCGACTTTCAAATTAATGACTTCGTTATTTTTGAAGAATGTTTGTGAATTAGTATTGCGTATTGCGTCTAATGTGTGAAGGAGATAAGCGTTAAAAGCAGTACAAGTACAAATAGTTTTCGCGAAAATAATGTGGTAAACATTTTTTTTACAAAACTTACTGTAATTTTAATTAACTAGAGCAAGAGGTTCAATTTATAGCCTCAAGCAGGACCTGATTGCTATTCAATTTTACCTGGACAAATCAAGATGAAATGAATGTTTTAGCCTTAAAGTCTATTTATATGAGACTAGTGTTTTTGTTATTACACGAATGCCCGTGTACATTTAAACAAATCAGATGAAATATATGAATATTATTAAGTACAAAACAGCTGTTGTTGCTTAGAAAAACCGTACCTAAACTTTACAATGTAAAGATTTGTTTCGTTGTATTTTAGCCACAAAATATTTTTAAATCAATGAAATTCACTTGTAAGCGCATAACGTATAAAAGGGTTAATTAATATTATAAAGTTGGTAAAGCTAAAAAAAATATAACGTAATAATACATAATTATACTTAATATACGGAGGGTAAATGGGAATAAAAACTCCTAAAGGTTTGGTGTCGGGTTCAGTTTAGATGCGGAAGGCTCGTCGATTCACACATCGTATACGTAACTCATGATTATACATAGGTTATGTTTTTAGCGTTGTCATCTACATTTATGATGAAATTTTTTCAGAATACTAACACCTTGACAGTTGATTATTTTATAAAAACAGCTAAACTAGCTTTTGTCGACTTTATGTTCATCCAATGCAAATGCAAAAATGTGCTCGTGAACTTTTTTGCAGTTTGAAAGCGGTTTCTATTGAAAAATATGAAGTCTTTAAACCAAGGACGTGTGTAATATTGTAATTCTCGATTGTTATTGTTTATATTTTCTTATTCTTAATCTATTTAGTATTTATTAAAATAAATTATTCTTTTTAGTGTTTAGTGTTTAGTGTTTAGTTTATTCTTAGATAATTTGTTCTTAAATTCAGTGAAACGTAAACATGAAACGAAAGTTTCTTTTTCTGATTATTGTGAAACATTTTTAATTAGAAATTCCAAAATTACTTTTATAAGTAAATAAACTTTGAGGAACCAGGAATCCATGTTCTTTTTAATAAGCTTAATCTTAAGTAGCGTGTGCAGAATTATGTACGCAAGTGATTTTGGTGCAGTTAGCTTCAGCAAAACAATGCCAATAGAATTCCTTGTTGATGTACTATGGGTTATAGTTTTCACTCGCCGGATGTTTCGTTCTTATAATTATTATATATTATTATTATTTGGCTAATGTTGTGAAATGCGCTACCGAATCTACCTTCTAAATGCAAAAAAATAAAGCGGAATTACTGCCCAGCCCTCCACCATTAGCCGGTTGTAGCGATCAGTGCAACTGGCTTCTGTACCAGAGGTTTCGGGTTCAAATTCTCGTTAGATCTGGCATTTTTTTAATTTGTACAGCACCTCATATCATTACTTACACATGAACCAAGGCATTATCACTTAAAAATGAAAATTAATGCTTAAGATTTAACAATTAGTTAAGTTTGAAATCACTTGAGTGATATATTCTAGTGTGATCATATTAATTGGAATTATATTAAAGCATTAATATACTCGTATGTTTTATTTTACGTGGTAACTTATGAAACGAATTAGAACTATCTTCTTGCTTTACTTCATTGTTAAAATTGTCTCGATTAGTAAAATCCTGTATTTAATTTTTCTTTAACGTGTTTTTTTAAATTTTATGTCGCCTTCAGGGTACAGTAAAAAGATTATTGCTCACTCTCTAGTAAAACCTTCATGGCGTTTTCAATGAATTGAAATTCTTTCTGGCTTAGATATAGGGTGATTCAAAAAGAGCGCCGGTTTTGATATATCAAATTAAGAGATTTATTTTATTGAAAAACTGAAAATAAATACATCAACAAGTTCATCTTACCTTCCGATTTCATGTATGAGAAATGATGTCATGCATGTGTCTTCCTCTACTGCGCTGGCATGCATCAACTCTGTCCATGAAATTGGATATCACTGCACGACAAGTTTCGACTTCCATTTGCCCGATAACCCGTCGAATTAAACCCCACATACAGCAGTTCTGTTTATTAACAAAACCGTTTAAGTGGAAGTGCGCCTCATCACTGAAAATGATTTTGTTTGCGAAGGTGTCATCATCCTGCCGTTTTCTCAATACCCAGTCAACAAACTGTCGTCTCTTCTGGTGGTCTGCCACTTTCAAATGTTGCGTCAACTGAATTTTATACGGGTGATATTGGAGATCGTACCGAAGAATTCTCCGTACAGAAGAACATCGTAAACCCAATTGTTGAGAACGGCGACGTATTGATTTTGCTGGGCTAACAGCCACACTGTCACGAACCAACGCAACGTTCTGCGCAGTTCGGCCAGAACGACGACGTCCAGAACTTTTAAGGTTGACTGTTGAACCCGTCTCAAAAAACTTTTTCATGAGCCTGCGAACTGTTGATTCATTCGGTGCTTCATTACGTCCCAGAGTACCGCGAAGTCGCCTGACAGTAGCCGCATAACTCTCTCCACTCTGGTAAAATGTTTTAACGATTAACACTCGTTGTGCAATAGTAAACTTCTCCATGGTTAGACACAGACTGCGAGAGTACTACACTGCGAACAAGAGAAACTACAACTGAATCGTCAATCGGAATGTTCTCCGAAATAGAAATGAGGTCTAACAATGTTGCCAACCGATAAACAAAAATTTACCAGCCGTTTAAAAACCGGCGCTCTTTTTGAATTACCCGTTAGTTATCTAACCATCATCCTTCTTTAGTACAAAAAACTTGTTACGTTAATATTTTTATCGCATTATTTATCTCTCTAGCACATGAATCGTAACGTTATCACAGTTGTATGGGTTATTAATCCTCTACGATTTGTTTTTTTTGTATTGAATATTTTATACATGAATTCGTTTTAATCTAGAAGTATTTGATTTTATATTTTTACTGTTGAGGATTTTTACTCTTGATAAAGTATTTAACTTTTTTAGTTCTGATAAAATGTTGATTGTACTTCCATACCGATACCACATAATTTTATTTTCCGGCTATGCTCACATTATGGGATTTTTATTTATACTTGCATTTACGTGTAAATTAATGTGTACAAAAGTGAAGGCATAGATTACACGAAAAAATCAGTATCATCTGAAAATTTCACACAGGCAGTTTAGAAGCTGTTGTTAATGAAAGGAAATTTGATGTTCGCCTTAGTGAAATATAAAAAAAACTGTTTGTTGAGGTATTAAGTTAAAAAAATTCCGCTAGGCCAATAACTAAAAGTAATTTTATCTGAATTATTAACACATTCAATGCTGAGCAATTATGAGGTGTCTCTCCCGTCGGGCTGATTACTCGTGTAGCGTGTTCTTCGCTTATTTTGTGTAGGGCCTACAACTTATGTTACTAACATTTTTACAAATTTATTTTATTTGCTACCTATGCATGGATTTATGTTTGCTAATAACATAAAAGGAAACAATTCAATGTATTTTAGGTTTATTTTCGCCTGTTGTTATAAATGTACTTCTTGTTTGACTTTTGCCATTTACCTTTACGGTTTTCACGTAATTTCTTATATAATTTTAAACTGCAAATAATATACTTTTAAAGTAAACAAAAGTGTAAGCTATTTTGAATCGATACATGCAAAGGTACTAAATTCACGGCTTCAACTGTACGCTAAACTCCGCTAAAAATACTGAAAGAGTATACTATACGAGGGTAGAAGATCGTATGACGAAAATTCAAAAGCGAACTGCACGGTTACAAAGAAAACCCGTTTCTGAGGGCTATAATAGCAACAAACTAATATCCGACAGACGGAGCCCCTCCGAAATTACTTAAGATGATATCAAAACAGAATCCGCTAGGTGAGACGGTAGCCTGGCGGAAACACTTACCCATGACCCACTAGGCGAGTCTCTAGTACTGAAAATGTTAACATCGTTGCCAAACGTCAAATGGATGCATGTATAGTAACAGTCCACAGTCTATAACAGTCATTGACAAAATTATTCCAAAAAAATAAAACTCCGGCTAGCACCGTAAAATTAAAAAAAAAAGCGAGAAGCTACCGGGCGCAGTGGCTCTCAAAATACATCTACTGATCTACAGTAATAAATATTCGCCTAAAAAACTCTCATTTCAGAATAAGAAACAAGGTTAGTTTTTATTTGTACAAGTGGCTTTGATACTGTTCCTAAGCATTTATTGATGAACTCGTTATAATCACATTCGCTATTCTTACAACAGCGTGTAATGATATTGGGTAACAACAGTAATGTTGTTGACAAAATTATTGTATTGTAAGTATTGAATTATCTTTCTACTGTTACAATCCTTTTCTTGTTATTATATAAAATAGGCTTATTGCAGTTCATTAAACCGTGACGTGTTACATTAAAGCACGTAGTGTTTCAAATTAAAAAAGTATATATCGTATAGTTTTAGTCCGATTAGTTCCTATTCAATACTGTGTTTAATTTATGTGACTTGGTATCCTTGTTTATTTTTAATGGAATATTTCAAAAAGTAGGTCTGATATAAAACCATTTATATAATTTAACCCTTAATAGGGCAGTACTACGAAAGAAAATTATGTGTTGTAAAATATTAAATTTTCCTTTACAGGGACTTGAATAATGTATTCTAGTGCCAAAACAATAATATATTTTTTTTACGTTAAGTCCTGGTAAGTATACTTACCAAGGAACGTTTATTGAAATGGGAATCACATAATGTTTAGAACAAGAATGCTTATTAAAACAACTTGTAGTTCTATATAACAAAAACCGTGTAGAGTAGGCTAACTTATCTTAACTTTAAATTAGCATGAATGCATGCTTTCCCGTAAAAAACTTAAATTTTCGAAGCACTTTACAAAAGCGGTAGCGTATGCTGGTGTAAATCCTTACCACAATTGTTTTTATGTATTTTTTATAACTACCGTTTACTTGATTTGGTGGTTATCTATTCTTAGTTGGTAAGATGCAATTTTGTATAAAGTTAAATAAATAAATTCAGTCGGACCTCTATCGAACTTCTATACATCGAAATTCTCTATATATTGAAGTATTTCCTTAGTCCCGTGAAATTTTAATGGAAAAATGTTTCTGTAAATCGAAAACAAAATCTATAAATCGAATTTTAGTGAAAACATAAATAGATATCCATGCAGCCCTCCCACAACAGACTAGTCAATCCAAAACATTGAGAGAGAGAGAGCAATGTGATAATACAGTACGTTGACCACTGTGATCAGCGTATAAGAGGATAGTGTAGTACTATTGTACTAGTGCTCGTATACAATATACGATCAAAAATATGTAACTACGATGATGTGGAAGAAGTAATTCTCAAATGGGTAAAAATGTTACGAGATAAAAACATGCCTGAGCAAAAGAAAAAAGTTGTTCGTTTTGTGGACAATTGCCCTGCACATCCGTCTTCTGTCTCAAGAAAGTTAGTAAATGTAAATCTTTTTTCCTCCAAATATCACGTCGAAACTACAACTATGGACCAAGGTGTTATTAAAACTCTAAAAGTGTATTATAGAAAACAGGTTCTCAAGTGACTTATTTTTGCGTTAAAAAAATATGACAAACCTTTTGAAAATGTTATTAACCTCAGGCTGCCTTTATCAGAATTAGTAAAGGTGTGGCAAAATGATGTGGCGGAATCGACGATAAAAAATTGTTTTTTAAAAGCCGTTTCTCTGAAAAATCTTTTGTAGAAGAAGTTAATGTACTACCGCAAATTGAGGATTGTTGGGTCCATTTACAGTCGGCAGGCACGATCAACGACGATATTTCACTTAATGAATTTTTAAGGGTGGATGAGAAGTTATTGTAGCAATATCTAACAGATGCGTGTTTTTCATACTGTTTTTATTTAATTATTTTTTTACCAAAATATAGTTATCATTTAAGTATAGTTCGTAGCCTTATAATACTGTACCATAAAACAAACTTTATTGTAAAAAAATACTGTTTTTTACGCAATATGGGTACGATCGAGTAGTCTCACGTAATAAGTAGCAGTCCTAATGAGAAAAAAACAGCGTTTCTCTTTACCGAAGTTTCTATACGTCAAACTTTTTATAGAAACCTACAATTTCGATATGTAGAGGTCCGACTGTATTATTATTATTATTACTTAGTTCGAAAAGTTGGAACGGACCGGGTGGTCTAACCTGTATTGTTCGTGATTATCATGATAGTGAAATAAAATATCAAACAATTTCATGTTTTGGATAGCTTTGTAACAGAAAATAAGTTCTTGTTTCTAATTAATGAAAACTGTCGAAACTCATATGCCTAGAACTAAGATGTAAAATTCCCTTTCAACTGCATATAGTGAAAGCAAGTAGTCAATTGTTTACATACGGTACTTTGGCATCCATCACTAGAATTACATAATTATTACTTCATAACCTTGTGCTTGAAACCTCAATGAGACAGATGATAATCAACCACCTGTTCTGTTTTATTTCTAGAGAATAAAAAGACAAAAAGTCTCCCGACAGCTTTCTTGGCTTGTTCTTGATCTGGTCCATCGCCCTATAAACTAGTATCTCAGGTCGGCCGATTGTTATTGTTCCTACGGATACAGAGAAGTAGTCCTAACAGAGGAGTCAACAAACAATTTCATTTAGTTCCTTGTCAGAACCTGTTCATTATAATGAATTATTATGATCTTATTTACTGTATTTCATTAAAAACTTGATTGTCAGCGTTCATAATTCTCATTTAAATTGTTCACTAGACCCTTCACAAATTATCCTAAATTGCGGGCTATTTTCTTTTCTTTTAATAAAAATGTTAATCAATTAATTTTTTCAAGAAAGGAAATTATTACTTTCTCACTCGTATTAGCAGATGTTAGAAAGTCATAACTTGGACGTAAATATGACTGTAATTTCTGAATAAATATGCAATTTACAGGGTCTCCAATTTAAGAAATAGAGGTAACATAAAACGATTTTTGATATGGAATTAACTTCATTCACCACAAAATTTGGTTTTGTTAGCTTACTAAATGAAAGTGAATTCAAAAATTTAATTAGGTAACTAAAAAATGTATATTTCATAATATTACATCAAAATTCTCATTAGTTTAATGAATGAAAATTAATCAATATTACTGGATTTTGAATAAGTCTCATATAAATTTTTATTTAATTAGCAATTTGAAATTTTAAGATAAGTTATGTATTATGAACGACTTTTAATTGAATAAAATTTTTTAAAACAATACGTATAAAATAAACAATTTCTCTTTGTAATTTAGTTGTCAAGGCGATTCGTTGCTCGGTTGAGACTTTTTTCATTTGTATAAAATAACTTTTTGATGAATGATCTCTTAGTGGAAGAAAGCATGAAGATACCTCCAGCTCCTGAAACTTTGGAAACAATTGGGAGTTTTTTAATTAACTCCGGTAGAAGATCCGTATAAAATTAACTACTTGTGGTAGGATTTGAACCAAGGAACCTTTGTCTCCAAAGTTCGTTAATAAGTTAGAAAAGTTACTTATTGTTAGTGTAATTTCAGTTACAAGATTATTTTATTACGATTAACTTGAATATAAATTATAATACTCTCGGAGTTTCTAAGGAATGTTTATGCTTACTTGATTGTTGTTAAAGGTTGTTGCTATCTCTCGACTAAATTTTTTAAAAGATTTTTATTGTTAATTAACTTAAAGCCCTCATCACATATAAAATATGCCACGATCAATTTGCTTTTAATTTATTAGTCTCCAAGCAAACCAAGTTAATGAGCTTGTAGAAACGTTTTCAAGGCGTTAAGTATATCAACTGGACGAGCAACTTAAAAACATAGTGAGAAGCAGTCATGAACAAATACCTTTGTGAGTACCTGCTCAATTTGAGGCCTCCATTACAAAAGAGTCCTGAAGAAGTCTTAATCTAAATTTTTATTAAAAATGAACACAAAAGAAACTGATAAATATATAGCATTAATTCATTAATTATAAACTCATTTCAGAGGGTCTGAAATTAGCGTAAACAAAAAGAGGGTCCGTTGCAACCGGGTGTCAGATGAGCAGGGCTCAAACTTATCAAGTTTTAATTGATTGTCATACATAAATCCAAGTAAAAGAGATAAAAGAGTTGAAAAACGAATATTTAATAATCTTGGATTCAGTTAATCATTGTGGCGATTTACTTACACGACTACAATAACTTTTCGATTGACAGCAAAATTTTTTTGGCTATTAGTTTAATTTTGTTTTGCCATTTAGTGAGTCATTTCACACGTATAACGCTTGTTATTTTTATGTAGATTTCTCCGTAACATGATTTTTCCAAATTTTGAAAATAAATAATTTTATCTGCTTTATTATTTGGTAATTTATTTTAGGCCTATTATTTAATTTATCAAATACTAGGTTATCATTGAAATTATATTATTTATTAAGTCATTACATTCCTTTAATAAATTTTCTTTTATCTTATCAAATTTTATTGTACATCTGTTTAGCGATAGTATGAAAGAACAGTATAGTCAAAAATTTCCTATGCAAATGCACCAACTGAAAACTTGAAAAGAATCCCCCTCTCTGCCTCTTTGTGATAGTTGGAGCAGCGTCAGCGGTGATTAACATCTGGATCAACAGTAGGAGAATAGATTGATGCACATGTGTGGGAGAGACGAAAACAGTACAAGGAGAGCAAACCACGTCTTCCAAGATTTTTTAAATATTGTAAAATAATAGTTTTTGATCTTCACAAAGTGTAAATTTTGGACACAATTTAGCAGAAACTGGGAGAAGATAAGAACATATAACGTATGACTAGATTTAATTACTTGTATGAGGATAGGACGAAATATTATTGAAAATAATAAACATTATTAATTTTGGGTGAGACTGCGAATCAGCTAAAGAGCTGTGGTAGTGATATTAGTGATTATTACGTAAAGAAATGATAAGATATTGCATATATGTTTTTTTTGAGACATTATACCACAAATAACATACTTTTGTTTACTTTTGAATAAACTACTTAGAAAATGTATTTTCACCGAAAAGTGCCTATATTTAGCTTTAAATGTCACTGAACCACTGGGAAATATACAAAAGATATTGAGCCAAAATATGAGGTACGCATGAACTATGAAAATAAAACTACCTAAATTTTACTAGATCTAAAATATAAAGTCACTGACAATGCAGTGTAACTTCAAGATAACTGCAAGTAATACGTTCGCGATCAAATAAATACGCACACGTACACAACAGTCGTATGCACATTAAAATTAACGCCATCTTATAAATAAAATTATCCAGTAGCCTACCTGAAAAGTACTGTGACTTTTAAAATATTTTATAAACAGAGAAAAGCCAAATTAAGCTGTTTAATTAGGATAGCGTCTAGATGAAAAACATAGAAATTATCCAGGTAGTAAGTAGAACGGATTGAACAAAACCGGTAATTATCATCAGCAGTATTACTATATTATCTTAGTAAGAATATTATAATTATTGTTAGTGAAACAATTTATGAATACATTTATCGGAAAACATAATTTACAATTAGGTGTAAAATAATTGTAAATAATATTGTGGCTAGTTTACCGTTATTGTATTTTATACTTTAAAAATAACTAATGAATTTTTACGACTTGTGAAAAACATGTTAATTTATTCGACATAAAACATAAATCTGTCATTGTAAAAGTGAAGTTGAGATGTGTTAATTCTTAACATCTTTAATTGTTAATTATTTTAACCGTAGCTTTGTCACTTTGTCGAGTATAATGATTATAATACTTGTACAATATAATTTTTCTTTGTAAAACTAAAACAATAAAATTGTGATTTTTTTTAACGTTCATTTATTCCGTTTACAATCAGTCAAAAATAATCATGAGTTAATATTGAAAATAAAATTGTGAAGAGTAGGTAATTCATAGTACTCTTCTATAAGAAAACAAAAATAAAGTTAATGACCATTATTTATATTGTGAACATAAAAGAAATCATAAATGTATATTTTATTTAAAGTGTTATATAAAAGTAAATTTTATATGGTTTCAGTGTATGAAAATCACAAGCACCCTTTCCCCCAGATTTACTTCAAAATATGCTTAGAAAAAGATTGTTACGCAGGAATCGATACCTGAATTAAGTTAATTCATAAAGGTCTATTTCGCTTGACCTGTCTGCGACCAGAAAGCGGGACGTCTGACCCTGACCACAACGAAACACGATTTATGTTTTTTTTTTAATTTTGTTTTTGTACACTAATTAGGATCAGTGTCAAATTCCTGTTAATTCTTCTATTACAAAATTGTATTTCATATATTCATAGAATTCGCTCGAACATCTGCAGAAATAGTTAAATTTTCTTTAGATTGTATTTTCGCGTCGACACAAATAATTTGTAATTTGAGTTTATAACTAAAACAATACAAAAACTGTAAGTTTTATTGTAGAACAACGAAGGGTATTGCTTCTCCCGCTAAAATGTTAATATAATTTTAGTTATTTGCACAGAATATTTTTTTCCTTTGCCATCTACAATATAAATCAGTTTATACATATTTAATTAAAATATTGATTTGCTATATGAGTATTACTACTCAGGAACTGAAGGAGGGCTGTAGTTTTTAAAATTTTGTTTAATACATGCATTTGCCGTTCTTTGCTAACGATCAAGTTGTTATAGCTTATAAAAAAGACTCTCTGCTGCTAACAGTCTTTCTATTGGTGAATGTTAGGAAGAGATATCATCTACATATTACGTCAGTAAAAAGTAAATTAATGGCTTTTAAAGGCATGGTTCATGTTAGGTAAAAAATTACTGTCAATAATCACCCAGTTGAGCAAGTCAGCAGTTTTTTCAATTTTTTAAAATATAGTGTCATACGCCTCGGATAATTTGATGCAAATTGTAAGATCAAGTGTTTTAATACAATAAATTGAGTACTGAGCGAACACTGAAGAACAAATCGAGACGAAATACGCTTCTTCAATTTTATAGAGTGATATCTGTTTATTCCTATTTGAATTTGGAAGTAAGACCCGGACAATGATGATTGTCGACAGACAGAGACTGCACAGTGCTGAGAAAAATAAGGTTTTTTAACTCTATGGTAGCTTGTTCCAGACTGGATAGACAGCGAAATGCAGACATTGTCAACAACAGAATTTTTTTAATAATACAAAAGATCGGCAATTACGGAAGGCAGTGGTTGGCCCATATTTAAAGGATAAGTGTGGACTGAATTCCCAAGATGATTGAGGAGTACAACTTGAGGAATTGATGAAATTTGAGTTAACGGCCAAGGAAAAAATGGAAGGTTCAATGATCTTTAGACCCAGACCATACGCCGAAATCTTAACTATAATAATAATAAAACATCGATTAGGTACTATTAACATTGTACAATTTATAATATAAATCGATTCCAATTGGTCAATTTCTTTTGATTCTATTTTAGTGACTTTTTAAAACATTCGTTTGTGCATAAATAAATTCGTATTGATTTAAGCTGAACCACTGCGAGAAGGGTCAGATTTGTCTACCACAATAATAAATAAAATTTGATGCCATAGGGCGAAAACTACAAATGAAAAAATTAGTTATGTAAATATTGTTAAATTAATAAATCATTACAGTACCATTGTATTTTTAACTTCGGCTTTACCATTCTTTGGAACACAAAAACATTTTTCTTTAAAATAGCCAGCTATAAAATTAGAAGGATTAAGTTGGTCCAATTGAATGAAATGGAAGTTGGGCTGTGAAGCCTTCTCATTTGTTTAGTTGTGAATTAATGTGACGGTTACTGTTACGATCAGAGAAGCTATTGAATCGCAATTTCTCAGTTCGAATAAATTATTTAAATCAATGCCACGTTATCAGTTAGAATAAATTTGTGTAGGTACTATAACATTTATAATGATAGTGTATATTATTTAGGACGACCGAACTGAGTTGACCAATCGGTATGTGTGTTAGTATTACGTATGCTGGCCGGCATAATTACTTCAAAGCTGTTTTACCTGCCAGGTATAGACATACCATGCAGACAACTCAGTTTCAACTTTTGAAAGAGGAATAATAAAACATTACATATCTTTGTTAAATAGAAGATAACTATAAATTGGAATAATTAAACTCACGTAAAAAAATTTGGCATGAATATTTTACCGAAGATACAAAAAATTCGTGTCACAATAACAGTTACAAGTACGTAGTTATATAGGACATAAATAACAAACGTTATTTTTTTATTTTTTCTAAGTTTTCCACTTAATCTTGTTACTAATTACAAAATAGTTTTCTTTTCTTCTTCTTCTTCTTCTTATTATTATTATTTATATATGTTTTAATATCAATTTCTTTGTTTGTTTAGAAATTTGGAAGAGGTTTTACAAAGGTTCAGTACTGTCATTGCCCGCTACCGCAAGCAATACCCAAAGTGGCTCCTCAATCATGCTTTCCGCCTGTCGGGTCTCTGTGAAGCAGCCATTGACGCTTTACTGCGAAGAGAAAACGACGTCCTCGCTGGACAGCGAGATGCTATGTCGTCCACCTCCTGCACCGTCACGACAACTAATACCGCCGCAGCCGCCCACCAACAACTCTTCTCGACTTGAAAAACACGCACGCACGCACACACACACACACACACACACACACACACACACACACACACACACACACACACACTTACACACCCATACAGGATCCTTTTCAGGACCACCAAATAACTAAGGTTTCTCCATGCCACTCAATATTTCCATCTGGAGATATAACATTTTTATTGATACTTTGAACAGGAAAATAAATGTGTATCTTTACCATTCCTCTAAAAGTTTTTGCTGAAAGATCTTAATTTTTCAGATTATACTCTTCATTTATTGGACAAGATGAACCACCATTAAATAACGTTTTCCAGTACTCAATGTTTACTAAAATAATTATAAATTTAAGAAAAATACCATACAGTCTTGGAGGTATTAAGGAGTCTCTGAATCTAAATAAAACATACTGAAGGCATACAAATTTTTCAAACGTTTTTATTAATGAATAATACATTCAACCTATTTTATACCGGATTTACGCAATCAAGTTATAAGATTCATTAATTTTGTAGTTGTTTAGTTTTATCTAGAAGTAATTTTTACGTTTGTGCAGAAAGAAAACTGTGTTTGACCGAACTTCTGAATTAAAATTTCCATTACCTATTATATTAAAATCCCAATTTACATTACCGTATAACTCTGTATTTTTATTTCCCTTAAAATAATATTTATATTATTTATATGAATACACCATAGTTACACATAAAAACATTTTTATGGATCTAGCAAAAGTTGTTGTGCTCATAAATTCAGAAATATGTTTATTCGCTTATTTTCCAATTACTGTTAAGAGCAAAAGTCAGAAAATTTACCATCTTACAACATGAAAAGATATGACAATGTATGATATCAAAACATACATACAAATATACCCCAATTCACAAACATAAAAGAAAAATTTCTATATTTTATTTTCCTTTCGAACATTTTGTGTATAATGCTTAAGATCAAATTTGGGTATTGAACATAATTAGTAAAGGATCATAAATCAAAACGTTTTGTGTTTATAGAACACAGTGCTGTTTTGTGTTTACGCCAATATTTTGTCAATATACTGTAAGGTTATAAGGTTCATTCTACTTATAATACTTATCTTAACTTTGAATTTGTAAATATACACGGTTTCGTTGGACAACGAGACGCTATGCCGTCCTACACTCTGCTATACTATTGGCTGGAAACACAAATGGAGTTACAGAAAAGGCCTAGCGCGGGCCATCCCAAATGCGAAAACCCATTTACATCTAATTTAAATTGTATTTAACCGTAAAATAGAACATGGTCCAAGGAAGAATAAAGCACTGTACTGCTCACAAGAAGCTTCTTTTTTGGCATAAACACAGTGTGCTGACTGTTATCAACATGACTCACCACTGGCGCCAGTCACGCCAGTCTCATTCTTCCAACCGTACGTTCACATGAGTTCTTTACACGAATTTTAAAGTTAAGTAGAATGAACTATAGAAACTGAATTCATAGATAATTATTAATAAAAACGCTTATTTACAAACTATAAGGATTATTATAGTTACAATTAAACAATAAGAATGATTACTGTAAAACTGTATTATGAATTGTAGTAAAGAAATAAAGTAATAATAACATAGGACCAAGGACCCTTTCTGATAAATATTACGTAAAAAATAAACTGCCATTTGAATCTTATTGGAATCACCAAATAGACAGTTTGCGTTCGGTTGGTGGAGAGATGAGTTTACAGAATTTTATAATACATTAAAATTTACTTCTAAAAGTATTCATGTTTTACAATAATAACTACCAAATTTTCTAAATCTACTAGATCATCAGATATGATTTTTTCAGATGATTGTTTCGGTAAAGAATTGATTATTATTATTTTTATATTAAGAATAATACAGCTAAATATATTGTTAAAATATTTGATACTTTCTGAACAATCCCGTTTTAGGAACACTTTATTAATAAGTCTTATGAAAGTTATCACAAGGTTGCCTGGTAAGCTGAATGTCCCGAGTTCAATTTCTGGCTTGGTTAAGGATGTAAGTCAAGAGATTTTCATGATCAGATTACCGGTAAAGACTATCTTCTGATAATTCCCTAACAACCGTATATTTTTTTATCCGTTCTACTATAATTTTACGGAAACGAACAAAGCTTATTAAATTTAACAAAATAAAAGGCTATGAAATTGTTATTACTAATGAATATAATTTATTTGTAATTGACAGTTAGGTTATTTAAGCATCGAATACTTCAATGAGTTTGTTCACGATGGAGAACGTTTTTAAAATCATATGCTGTATAATAAATGCCCCATTAAAATCAAATTTATCGTGGTAATACACAGAAAAAATAGCAAAAGATTACTCTTGTTTTCTTAGTCTAAAATAAAGATTTGATGTTAGAAATAATGCCGAATCATTGTAATAAGTATTTTTCGTTAATGTTTCATTTAAGGAATAAATTTTACTCTTTCCTTCATAGCAACGCTTAATTTTTGCAGTAAACGTTAAAACTTATTAAATCACTATTTTAATAGTCGGGTAATATTTTAATTCTACGCTTTCTCTTTAGAAAATTAAATGATTTTTGTTTAAGTATAGCATAAAAGGAGGCTCGTGTACTTTACCGTTTGTCTTGATTTTCTTATATTATAATTTAAAATATTCATCAAGTTTCATTGACGGATGAATTGGTTGTCCCATAAGACTAATTATCATTAGGCTACAAAATTCTCATGTGTTGGAAGTTATGTGACAATTGAAAAGTTTCCTTCTAGTAAAATGTGGCAAGTTTTCTTATCTAGTTATCAAAAAAGAAACCCAATAAAACCTTTTTCCAGTAAACGAGATAACGAATGAGGTTTCGGATAAACTAACCCATTTCTAAAGAAATGTATGTTAAAAATATTTGTTACTCAAACTAAAATAAAAAACCTGGTTTGACGGTGCTATTTAGAAAAGGCTTTAATACTTTTAATTAGCTGTTGTTTTCACTGCGGTTACAAATAAATAACGCTATCTGATTTAATTAAGCGAACGGTACTTGCGTCAACTTCGTACGAAACTATTGAGTTTGGTGGGTTTCCATAACAGAATAATTTCATTTGAAACTCTTTTTATATCTTTATAAAATGTACGCCTTGTCTCTTATTCGAGTAACAATTTTATGTTCTGTGTAATAATAAATATAAAATAATAAATTTTATGTTCATCAAAACCAGTGTATTATTTTGTTAGTTTATTTATTCAGGTGGAAGTTTATGACAGTTAAATCATAAAAGTTGTTCAAACAAAGGCTATGCACTCAGAAATATTTCTAAGATAAAGTTTATATTATAATTTCATTTATAATGAATTATTACTCTATACCTTTATTAACGGTGGAAGTACAGAAAATTTTCTAAAATTACCAAATTATGTTTACTTCAAGAAATTACAAAAATTACTTTTTTAGTGCATATTACTATTATTATCATTTCACCTTTATTCTCTGTTTAAAAGAGTGCACGAACTAAACAACTTTCATTCATTTTGTTTCTTCTGGCCGTCCGTCGTTCTTCCCAAATTTTCTTCATGTGTTCACTGTGTTCCTCCTTAGTTCTTCGGTCTGCTTTCTCTACTCAATGTGATATTTTGTTGAAATTTGTGCTCTCTGATATTATAAGTAATTTTCTGATTGTTCAAGTAGATATCTGTAATTTTTAATTATTTAAGGTATTCTTCTGTTTCAGTTGTTTGTTTTGACTTATTTTGCGTTTGTGATAGAGAAGATTTCTTTTGCGTTTCTGTTCTTGTTCATTCTGTGAAGGTACCATAAAATTTGTCCATAAAATTTTCCTACCTTTCTTCTGAACGTGTCTGTGATCTTTTTGTGTGTTTTTGTGTGATTAAACGACCATCTGGTCGTTTAATCCATATACCGTCTATGATGACAGATCTAAATGTCTTATTTTTTCATTCTTGTTTTCATTCGTGTTTTAAATTTATTTTATTTCTGCTTGATCTCGAATCTGTGTGGTTTCCGCCACAATGCAAATATATAAATTTCGTTGTATATTTTGAGTTAAAACTGAAATACCAGATTAAGAGCCTCTATGAGCCAGTGTTCTTCTTATTCTTTACTTCAAGGTCTAGGTTTAGTGAACCTGTTCCGGTACCCACTTCTTCCTCGGTCTTCCCACATTTCTCGTACCAATTGATCTATAATTTTGAGCCTCTATTGGAATTCTCTCATATGGCATCCTGTTCAAATGACTGCACCAGTTTCTTCGATTCTGATGTAATTTGCATTATAATTAATGAACTAAATTTAGCCGTAGAGTAATATACTTTGTATTAAAGGACTATTATACCTATGTGATTTGTTGTTAAAAAGTGTTATAACTTTAATTTTTTTATCAACTATAATGACACCAAACATTAGCAACTTTTATAATAATGTCTAAGCTATCTAACAATCACATTAGGAAGGAATAATTAAATTTTACAGTCTGAAAATTGAATATATTATTTAAGTGAAATAAATTAACAACTGTCAGGAAACGCCACCTTTAATTAATTGATTTAGCAGGATCCTTCAAGTTGGTTTCAAAAATAAAATCGCAGTAACAATTTTCCAGAATTATTTGCTTTAGAATTAGCGAATTAATTTTTGTAATTTTTTTACTAATAAAAATGTACTATTTTGTGTACAGGAAGGAGGAAAAGCAGTAGTGTACCAACAGTATCTCAAATTGTTACTAAAGGAAGGAAAGTTATATCTTAATTAGCTAGACGACAATATAAAATTAATAGTTGGTCATAATTACTAAAACTTTTGATAGTGGTCTGTTTTCATAAAAAAAGGATATTTTCTAATTAATAAAAACATGTCAAGGACAATCGCACATCAAACAAGATCTATTGACATACTTGTGACGCATGCACGTGTTCCACACACTCCACTCTAACATACGTTCTTATACAAAACAGCTACACAGGCGAACGAACGACTACACACAAATGCAGACAAATCATGTAAAATCTTTTACACCAGCTGGTAGAATCGTCTGAGTTCCAACTAGTAGACAGTCTTGTGTTATTCCTGACCGCTTCAGTCCACATTCCTACACGGTCGACTACACGTCCACCGTTCTTGTATGTAAATTGTATTTCCGTTAATATGTCCGATTCGCAATGAAAATTTGAATAAATAACTTGATACCTGACAAGACACAAAAATTAATTTTTGTGTGCTACGAACTTGCCGCACCTTTCTTTTATCAGAAATCAAAATTACGGTGGTCGAATTACATAAATTCTTCTGTCGTAGAACTTTTTTTAGTAATTAATTTGGATAATGAGAAAATGATTTTAAAGTTAATAAAGAATACAAATTTGTTACATTACTAAACATAATTTATATGATTGTGTTTTATAGCAATAAATAAATGAGTGGAATGACTTATTATTTTAGTTATATTGGATCTCATAATTCTTACAAAATAATGTAACACGAAGAGTTAAAGAATAAGCTGTAAAATACAATGTCAATTTGTAGAAGTTGATCAGTTTCTAAACGACTTATAACTGCGGTAGTAATAATATATTTTATCAAAAGGTTACTACTAAGTTATTACTTATAAAAAAAAAAAATGTCTGGTGTAAAACACTCACACAACTTTCTCTTGCCAATGCAAATAATAAACAATATAAACTAACATTAGTAATAAATCATTAGAAATAAACAAAAAAAAAACTAACCTCAATAAACATAACATTATTTTAATCATGAGTAAAAGACGCAAAATGAAAATCACCCTCAGTTTGGCTTAAAAATACGGAAAATCACTCTTTCACGCTAAACTAGACACTGTAGAGAAAAATGCTGTAATAAGTGTAATAGATCTTTTAATTTCCTATAAATTTGGTTATATACTATACTTTTGTCGTAAAATGCATACTTAGGCTGAAATCTTAAAAAAAAAGATTTTTTGCACGTTTTCGTGAGAAAAAACAGAAAATCGCTAATTACCGCTAAACTAAGCGTTATACAAAAAAATGTAGCTACATTTTGCGCTAAAATGCATATTAAAGTCACAATCTTAAAAACCATTTTTTTACAAGAAAACAATCCCCCAAGAATCTCAGCAGTCAAGGCATCTACCCTATCTTGTAGAGCATAAAAATTTAGTAAATGAGACGATTTAAAAAAATTATAAGAGCTGTTTTTGTGGAAATCACAAAAAAGTGAAATATGACACGAATAAACCACTACTCCGGTGCATCGATTTTGATGAAAATGTTCGTGTCGGGTTCTCTAGTGATGTCTAATTTAAGTTTCAAGTTCGTATGATGTTCCGTTCTTGAGATATTCTGTTCACACACGCACAGACACATAGTTACACACACACACACACACACATACACACACACACACACACACACACACACACACACACACACACACACACACACACACACACAGACCATTTGTTACGCTAAAAACATGTTTTTTGGGTTCAGGGGGTCTGAAAAATTGTAGATCCGGGAAAACTCGACATAAAAACAATATTTTCTTCTTCTTCTTACAAACAAGGATTAGGCTTGAGCCTGTTCCGACTCATAACAGCAAAATTTAACTCAATTTCCTTTTCCTATGTATTTACACAACATTTAAGTTATATATTTTATATATATCTTCCTGTTTTGTTACATTATGTCTTTATATGATTCTTACAACAATCACTCCCATCTCTTGCGTGGTCTCCCCACATCTCTCCTTCCTTCCGGTCTGTACTTTAAAACTTTGAGGGGAACCCTTTCATTTGACATTCTCTCTACGTGGTCTTTCCATTTCGATCTATATTCTTTCACCTTTTCATTCAGATTGTAGATATTCAGTTCTCTTCGTATAGCCTCGTTCCTTAGTTGGTCTCTCCGGCTACAACCCTTCGTTCTTCTTAGAAACCTCATTTCCGCAGCCTGTATTTTACTCTCTTGTGGTCTTGTACTGACCCACGCTCCCATATAATAGTACTGGGGCAGCCATCATTTTATAAAATTTTAGTCTGGTTTCTTTCCGTGTTACCAATATTTTCCTTCCTATATATTCATATAGGCAAGAGAAAGTATAAAGAGAAAAACAGGAACTTCTATTCAGTGGATAAATGGAAAATATCGTGCTAGAAATACTCACCACCATTTTTGAAAACGTTTACGATTTATATAAAAAAGTAATTCTTTTAATCTAAAAGACTAATGCACTTGGTCTATCTCATTTTGTTGTTTCCATAACGAATTATTTGTATTCGTATGGATAAAGGAGAAAAAAATAACGGTGTGAGTGTGTAATGTGTTAATATTTTCATCATGTATTATGATCAATTACAGATTATATCTGATCTTGTCAATCGATTTCTTCCGATGACAACTTTAATCTCTGTAATTATTAGCCGATATAACACTTTTCCTGATCATATGTGTACTAGAGATTTTGTAAGGATTCGATTCTAGTGCTCGAGGTTACTAGCAGCTCTTAGAATAAGATATACTTTCTTTCTTTTCTAAAATCGGTACGTAACAAGTAATTAAACGCCTGTGTATGCATAAATGTGCGCATAAAATTGTACTTTTTATCATCTGTATATTTATAAATTCAAGTGCACTCTTGAGTCGAGTAAATTTATTATTGCTTTTGTTACCATATAAATTTAAAACAATTATGCATCATTCATGTTGTTCAAATTGTTTAAGTAAAATTTTTTATGGTTAATAAAATTTAAATACAAACTAGTAAATAGTTGTTCTTTTAACGCAAGCAAATATCTCAGAACTCTCACCAAAGAGTTTTCTACATTAAGAAATAAATTTATACATTAGTAAAACTTACGTACCAAGATTTTATATTGCTTTTCCATAATTAAAAATATTTATTAAAAAATATTGCTTCAAAGGGTCCCGGGTTCGATTCTTGTCAGGTCTGGCATTTTAAATCTAGGCCTATATTTTTATTATCTAATACTTTGGTTCCCAACCGGTGGTACGCAAGAGCATTTCAGGTGGTACGCGAGACCATTTCTGGTTGTATGCGATTTCTTTAAATTACAAAAATAAAAAATTAATTTATCAATTTTTGTTCTACGCTGTGGCGAAATTTTACTTTTGTAACTGGCATCACTGCTCCTAAACCGTCAGTCAAAGATAAGATGACTCATTTAGCAGGAAACTAGAACTCTTATCAGACAAACAAAACAAAAGGACATCTCTTCCTTTACGACTCTGTCATTATGGTTACAAGACAATGACTTGACTCCTAGTGATGCTCTTCTCTTAGACATTGTGGAACATTTGAAGACTCTAAAGAAGAGTTTTGAAAATTACTTCCCGATGACTGGATTAGGAATCCTTTTTCACAGAAAGGCGTGCCATCCAGCGTGGAAGCTAGAGAAAGTTTCATAGAACTTACCAGTGACAGTAGAATGAAAGGCTATTTTAAAGAAAAAAATCTCGTCTCTTTCTGGGTGTCTACAAAGAATGAGTATCTTGCTCTTTTCGATCAAACTCTTAAATATTTAGTTTCAATTTGTTGCAATTTATTTTTGCGAGTGTGGGTTTTCAGAGTTACTTTAGTAAAAAACAAATACAGGAGTAGACTAGCTGTAGAGAACGATTTGAGATTAAAGATAAACTCAATTGACCCTGACATAGAAATTATCTTAAAACATAAACAACAGCAGGTTTCTCACTAAGGTTCTTTTCATAGCATCAATGTTTAATTATTTGTTTAGTTATACTCATAGCATTTACATTGAATTGCCATAGTTATTACAGATAATCTTTACTTTGTATGACAAACTATTGTGTATTTTTTATATTTTAAATAAAATAACATTACTTCGAAAAATTGAAAAAATTGTGAAATATGAATAAAATTTATTTTTCGTGTCAGAAAATCACCAGTTATGGCTCTTTTCTTAATAGTAATTGGTGATAAGCCTGGACACTGAAAAAGCTTAAGGTGGTACACGGGCACTAAAAGGTTGGGAGCCACTGACGTAATACCATTCGTACGCACAAGACTCGGTTTATGTAGGCATCATCGCCCAATAAAAGAAGGATACGTTCTTATTATTAATTATTAAGTACTTATGATATCGTAATTTTCTATAATAAATAGCATGTCAGTAAATACTTAGCAATTGTATTTTAGTAAGCATAATTTTATTTTTTATCGTACTGTTGCATTTTTGGCAAACGCCCTGCACTCAACACACACTCTTGATGCGTTCATTTATACAATAAAAATAAGGATTAGTAGCCTACGTAACCGTTAACTGACGCCAGTCTAGTTGCCGTTTAGATAGACATTTTAAAGTACTCGTATCCAGTGTACTCGTTCTATCTTATTTGACAAATCATGAAGGAGATTCTTACTAGACATCACTTAAATGTTTTAATGGTGACCACTGTTTACTAAAAAAAAAAATCGAAAATTAAAAGTAATGTTCCTACAAACAAGAAATGGCATTGAACCATTTAACTTACTGGCTTATCTTAATCTGGAGTCCTCTAATTCTCTTTCACTAATATCTCTCACGAAATAAAATTCTTCAAATTGTGAATAAAAAAGTTATTTAAAAAACAATTTCGTTAAATTGTTACATTAATTTTTTACTGCGCTTCAGTTATTAATGGTATTTATTGCAAAAGGCGTTTCTTGTGATAATATCTTTCTTTCGTAGCCATGTTACCTTATTTTAAGAGTTCTATGAAATATTTGATAAATAATCTTCATCTTCCTGAGTTTTTAACTTTTATGTCGCTATTATTCTTAGCAAATGTATTGCTGGCATTTTAAAAATTCCTCCCAAAAACAAGAATAATGAATTCATTCCGGAAATCTATGATAAATCTATAACTAGACCTACAAAAATAATGTGATTGTATTCTACTTAATTACAAAAGATATTTGCGTGGACCAAATTCCCAAAGACAGTGCTTTTGAAGGGTTAGAAAGATTTAAGTAGCAACGGTCTTGGGAGCTGGATGTCGTAAAAGACCACCGCCTAGTACATGATATGAAGAAGAGAATAGTAATTTTCTTTTAGTATATTCAGTAAAAGGTAATACATTTCACCCACTTTGAAATTTTGAGTTTATTTCCTGTTACATATAGGTTGAATACACTTCACAAATAGTTAAATACGAAAGTTGTATTTGCACGACACTGAACGTGCCATGTGAATATTAATGTTCAGTCAGTGACTGAATAAAGCTTTACGCAGTAATAAGATTTCGTTTTGTGACATTGAGAAGAATTCACATAATCCGGTACAACTGGAGAAAATATGTATTTTTTTAAAAATAATGAGGTATCTGCGGTTCATCCTCATTAGTCTGTCTAGACTATCTAATTCTGGTAATTAAGTGGTCCACCTGTATCTGTTGTTGAACGCTGACTTTCAAACTTTTCTTTACAATTACTCACCTTCTTTCTTTCTAGAGAGCCATTCTAAAATATTTTGTAATTCAAAATACTTTTACTGGAAATTTTTAGACACTTTATTATTTATAATTACGGTGTACGTACTTTCGAGCTAAGAAACACTAAACATTATAATTTCCATATTGTAAACCATATTGTAATTATGTGATTGCTTTCTCAGAAGGTTAATATTGTTTTTACCTCTTGTATTGTTCGTTGCAATCTGTTCAATTCAGAACAAAGCAACCCCATGGCCCAATGAGATGAGGATGATGTGTATGACGTGTAAATGAGTTGTAGCCTTGTACAGACCCAGGCCGATCATTCCTGAGAGAGTACAGTAAAGTGAACCCCAACCATCAAAGTACACCGGTAACCACTGTCTAGTATTCAAATCCATGAAAAAGTAATCAGGAACCTTCGCCTCTGAAAATCAGCTGTTAAAAAACTGACTCATGGCGACGACTTTACCTCTAGACTAACCCGGTGGATAGAAGACTAATAGTGCAAATTTTAATCATCTATACTATAAAATTATTTATTTATGATTAAAATTTTTAAAATATCGATAAAGTAAACAAAACATCTATTTATTTAGCTTTTATGTAGTTTTTTAGTTTATTTTTTTAAAAGCCACATCGACAGCTTGGTCATTAGTGACTAAAGTGGATAAAGAAACTATTACGGTGGGTTTTGGCACGTAATAATTTCCAGACGCTATCCGGGAATCAAACCCAGGACCTCCGCGTTGTAGGTTAGCGCGCTACCACTACGCTACAGAGACGGCCAAATTTTATTTAGTTTATTTAAAGTTAAATTAATATCTTGGTCATTAGTGATTACATTTGGGAACAATGGATTTGAACGAGTAATAATCTTCCAGACCCTGGCCTGGAATCGAATCCGGGATCTCCGCTTTAAGACATAGCCACTGTGAATTTTTTTAATCAAAGGGTTCCTTATGACAAAATTGTTATTTTAATTTAATAAATACATTTTTGTGAAAGAATGAAAAATTTAACTACGAGTATATTTATGGCGGTTCTCTTAACCACTTAATCATCATAAGAAACATTTTGGTAGGTCTTAGATTTCTACATATTCGTTTTGTAAATTTTTTTTTATTATTGTATAGATATTTTATAAACCCTTTTCATCATGATCATTGTGGTTGACATTACAAATCTCTTCTATCTGGATATGCGTTAAAAACAAAAAAAAAAATGCATCCCAAACTTACACTAAACTTTACATTTACTTTTTGTACTTTGCGGGTGCACAAACCCATGTTGATTAAGCCAGTAGCATTTTCAGAAAATCTTTACCGTTAGTTTCTTATTGTTTCAAAAACGATTTAGACCCTTTTTCTTTGGGTTTTGCATCTTAATTTTTCTTCTCTCCACTGTTGTTATTTTTCAAGGTAGAACTATCTCTTTAATACATATCACCCACCGTACGACATCACAATAACGATGGTGACAAGTCTAATAGATATGGTTTGATTTTTGTCAGATAGATTTATTTTTTATTTATTTTATTAAGTTGTATGAGCAGCTTGGTTGTAAATGATGTAATATACCAAAATACTGGTACAATTAAACATATCTATATTTTGGTCTGTCAAAACATAATACTGTAAACACAGCTGATCCAAGCAATGTGTTAAAAAAAATAAAATATTATTTTAAAAATAGTAAAGAAGTTTAAGCAAATTTGCGTTACTAGGTAACTCAAGTAACAAGAAAAGAAGGAAACTATATAATTTTTCTGAAGTTGTGTTCTGGGTTCCAAGATGAGAGGACGGACACAAACTCATCATATTTAATCTTGTATAATTAATAGTTATATTAAAATATATAAACATGTAATAATATACAATATGTAGATAATAATAATAATATGACGACACAAGATCTTGATTTTGGAGATAATGATAAAAATTAACAAAATACATTCTAAATAATAAACCATATATAATTTGTTTACATTGCTAAAAATGGTTAAAGGAAAATGTACTACAAATTGTTAAATATATAAAAATAAGAATAATAAAGAAGATAAAATATCATATATGAAAAAGAATAAAAATTAATGCAAGAATGATGATAAATTGTGTATAACTTATTTATAATGTTACAAACC
This sequence comes from Catonia carolina, assembly GCA_035578175.1. NCBI lineage: Eukaryota > Metazoa > Arthropoda > Insecta > Hemiptera > Achilidae > Catonia > Catonia carolina. Next base: position 138,550,656 of record JAQMRL010000001.1, on the reverse strand, counting down.
GGCGATCTCTTGTGTGGATGATAATTCTACTACTCCACAAATTGGCAACCCTAATCGTGGGGATGAATTCACGAATTAACAAATAGATTAATTCACAAATATGTCTGAAGGTAATCACAGGAAATTGATAGATCTTCGCGTCGTAGATTTAAAGTTAGAACTTGAAAAACGTAATAAACAAAGTAAAGGTGTGAAAGCTGTACTAATGGAACGACTGCAAAAGGCTCTGCAGGAGGAAGGCCACGATTCTGATTCATACACATTTGAGACTGCTGTGCCCACAACAGAAGAGGAGATGACTGCGAATACAGGAGGAAGAGGAGCTGATGGGGTTAAAGGAAGTGACTTCTCAGAAGACGAAGGTGAAGATGGAGCTGACGAGGACGAGGACGAGGTAGAATGGCCAATACAGAAGAAAGGTTTGGTGCAGAAATCAGGTGATATTAGCTTTAGTCAAGATATTGATACAGGAAGTGTTAGGGTAAAGTCAAACGATAACATGCAGCTTATTTTGAACCTGCTGCAAGAGCAAGCTAGGAAATCTGAAGAGCGAGATAGGAAATTTGATGAGCAAGCCAGGGAATTAAAAGATAATATGAGTAAACTCGTTAGGGATTTAAGTAAGAGAATAGATGACTTGGAGCAAGGTATTGAGAAAAAGATGGATAAAAAATTGAATATTTTCCATATAAAAATTGTAGAACAGGATAAAAAATTAGGTAATTTAGAGTCTGAGATAAAGGGAGTAGAAAATAATTTGGTTTTAGAAGTTAATAAGTGTAAGAATAATGTAAGCATGTTAAATGAGAAGCATGACAAGGGTGTGAAAGATCTTAAAAAGAAAATAAAAGAATACAATCTAAAAAAAATTGATAAAGTTAAGTTTGAAATTGAAAAATATTTTAAAGATAAAATGGAGATTAATCTGATAGAACATAGGGAAATAGTAAATAAAACGAATGAGAATTTAGAAAATTTGAAAGGAGAATTTGAAAGATATGTAGAATCTGGGGAAATGAAAATTGTTCACAGTAATAGTAGAAATAATAATATAAAAATTAAATTTTTAAACAATAATCCCATGGAATTTGTTAGCTCTCTTAAATATGAGATTAAAATAAACAACATAAAGAACTGGAAATTTATAAAGCCAATTATCAATGAAAACATGATAGATAGTACAATAGGATACTCGTGGTGGATGTATGTGAGAGAGGATATAGATAGTTTAGAAGATTTCATTAGTAGGTTTAAAGAAAAATTTTGGAATGACGGGACACAGGCAGAAGTTAGATATAACCTACAATTTGGAAAGTTTGATAATACTAGACAGGTAAAGATGTCTGTCTACTTTATGAACAAAATAAATAAGGCGAAATATTTAGAGCCACAATTATCAGAAAAAGAGTTAGTCAAATTAATCAGAAGACATTTTGATAATTTAATTAATAGAGCTAGGACGATTGGGTGCATAAACGACGTGGAAAGTTTCGTGAAATTGTTAGACGAAATAGAGAATTCGAATATTTGTAGAGAAGTAGAGGTAAGAAGGGCAGGACAAAATAATTATAATAATAGAGGAAAAATTATGTTTAACCAAAAACAAAAATTTGATAGGGATGATAGAAGCTATAATAATAATAATAATAATAATAATAATAATAATAATAATAATAATAATAATAATAATAATAATAATAATAATAATAATAATAATAATAATAATAATAATAATAATAATAATAATAATAATAATAATAATAACAATAATAATATGAACCGGGTTAATTATAGGAACAATAATGGAAAATCGTATGATAACCGAGGTAGAAATAATTTCAGTAACTATAGTAGCCAACATTTATGTTTAATAGGCAATGTGATAGACACGGAAATAATAAATTTCATGATAATAAGAGGTCTGAAAGGGATTTAGAGAATAAAGTAAATACAATAAAGGTGGAAGCAGATGTTCACCAAGAAGATGAACATTTAAACTAAAGGCAGATGTGCAAAAAATATATAAAATAAATTTTCCCCGTATGTCTGACAATGATACAGGGTTTCCTGAATATGGTACAAATTTAAAATCAAAAATCGAAATAAAAGATGGTAAAATTAATACTAACTTTGAGGGACTAAGTTTAAACGAAGAGAATGATAATTGTCAATTAGTTAATTTTGTATTTAACAGTAATATAAATGAAGAATTGCTAGAGGAAGATACATTGACCAGTGTTAGTACTGATAGAGTTGTAATAGAAATAAAATAAGTAAAATAAAATTTGATATAGGAGATCAGGTGTTAATTAGGAATTTTGAGCTGTCAAACAAAGGAAAGAAATACAGCAAAAAATGCACACATAGGTATAAGGGTCCCTTTGATGTTGTTAAAGTTTGTGAGAATAGAAATATTCTATTATTAAAAGGAAATAAAAATAATTTATTTTTTGTCAACAGAATAATTTGTAAAAAATATTTGAAATAGAATAAAACGTATAGAGTATGTCATTTAAAGAGACCAGATTTATAATATATATATATATATGGACAAGGACTAATTGGTAGAATACCGAATAATTGTAAAAAAAAAAAAAAAATGGGTAGATATGGTAAAAATATAAAATAAGATAAGAGTATACAAAAATGTGAATCAATATTTTTTTTTATTTTTTAACGGTAATATAAATAATATATAGAACATTTAAACGCTTATATGTAAAAAAAAAAAAAAAAAAAAAAACTATATGGTGGTTATATATCATTTTTATATTGTTATTTATGTGTGTGATATAGATAATATTAATTTGTTCTACATTTAATTTTGTTAACTAAGTTATTTGCTTACGTAAAGTATTACATAAACAGTGTTGCTAGCGATTATTAAACAAAGGTGAACAATTATAGTGTGATTACTGAATCATTTTAAAAAAAGAAAAAAAAATGTTTCAGATATTTGCTATGTTTTATTGTTTAATTTATCCTATATATGTTATTAATTTTTTTTTTGTTTGTACACAAGTTTAACTATGTACATGTTGGTGTTCCTGAATCTTGTGAAGTTGTTCAGTGACAGTGGTCTATAACGTTATGGCCTAAAATTCATTTAATTAAATTTATAAAAGCAAATTCAAAATTTAATTTATCATTATGATTAGGGGTTAAATTTCTTTTTGTTTTAAAAATTCTAATTGGGGGGATATTTGTAATATACCAAAATACTGGTACAATTAAACATATCTATATTTTGGTCTGTCAAAACATAATACTGTAAACACAGCTGATCCAAGCAATGTGTTAAAAAAAATAAAATATTATTTTAAAAATAGTAAAGGAGTTTAAGCAAATTTGCGTTACTAGGTAACTCAAGTAACAAGAAAAGAAGGAAACTATATAATTTTTCTGAAGTTGTGTTCTGGGTTCCAAGATGAGAGGACGGACACAAACTCATCATATTTAATCTTGTATAATTAATAGTTATATTAAAATATATAAACATGTAATAATATACAATATGTAGATAATAATAATAATATGACGACACAAGATCTTGATTTTGGAGATAATGATAAAAATTAACAAAATACATTCTAAATAATAAACCATATATAATTTGTTTACATTGCTAAAAATGGTTAAAGGAAAATGTACTACAAATTGTTAAATATATAAAAATAAGAATAATAAAGAAGATAAAATATCATATATGAAAAAGAATAAAAATTAATGCAAGAATGATGATAAATTGTGTATAACTTATTTATAATGTTACAAACCGGCGATCTCTTGTGTGGATGATAATTCTACTACTCCACAATGACATCGGTGGGTACGAATAATAACAATAATTTTTAACGTGTTAAAAATTCTAACCGTAGCTGATAATCGAACCTGAGACTATCTTCTTTGTAGTATAGCATGCTACCACTGCACCAACGAGTCAATCGAGTAGGATTTTTTCGTCTTAAGAATTAAAATACAGTTTTTTTTGAAGACAGTGACGATTACAATAATTGTTTAGATATATTAAAACTTGGGAAATTTTATGAAATTTTGAAAATCTGTTTAGGAATCGATTGGGCTTCTGAGGCGATCAAAAGTACAGAAAGTGCTGTACGATTTCTTTCTATTTGCTACAATTAAGTTTTGCACTATAATTTTTTTTAAATTAATTCTATGAATAAGCAATAGTGATTTGTAGTCATAAAAATTATATTTATAATTAGTAACTTAGTGAAACTGTAGCAATTTATACTTGTGAAAATTAATAAAGCTGTGTGTAATAATACTTAATATTATTGCTTGCAGTAAATACAACAGGATGTTTTACTTCGTCATTTATGTTTGTATAAAATTATACGATTAATAATTTAACGAGTCAGTTACTTTTTAGTGTTTTATTGTAACTGAGTAACAATTATATGAGGCGCGTGATTCACGTATATCATAACTTGGACATGTATCAGTCGGTTACGGCTTATAACACTGGCCAATACCAAAATGTTTCGATGATGCACATGGCCATTCTCTTTCATCTTTCCCACCCTAGTTTCAAGAAATGAAAGTCTTTTAATGGACTATATGCTGTCAAAAGTATGTACTTTCTCTGAAATACCATATTTCTTTATTTCATATAACTATTCCCATGTTAATAGGCTTTCTAAAAATAAAACTTTTTAAATTAAGTTAGTCATAAATTATCACGTGTATTTATAGTTTATTCAATTGTAATCTTGTTTTATTAATATTATTTTAAACTGACATTTTTAATGAAGTACAGAAGAAGCTCAAAGAAAATTATTACGCTGTGTATTTTAATTTTGCCTGAATACGTAGGCTACTACATTTTTTAAAATTCCTGATGTGTGTAGCTACGTTGGAATCGATTCAACTTAAAAACAATAAGCTACCCATGACCCAATGAGATGAGGATGATCTGTATGACGTGTAAATGAGGTGTAGTTTTGTACAGACTCAGGATGACCATTCCTGAGAGAGTATGATTAATTAAACCCCAACCATCAAAGTACATCGGTAACCACTGTATACAGTAGAGTACATTCTAATTAATAAAATATTAATGATATAAATATTCCAGAGAAAATTAAAGAAATAGATTTTACCAATTTAACTTTCAACTTCATGATTTTTTTTTCTCGTTATAAAACACCAAATTTATATTCACGTTTTATTCTAAAGAGAAAACAATAATTGCATTTTATTGGCAGATGATTTTTTTAGATGTAATAAAATATTCCATTAATTTTGTTTTACTGAAAAATTATTAAGGTTTCAATTCTGTAATTTAAATTGTTTTTAGTTATGTATATTTAAGGAATAGTATTAAAATTTCGGCAGTAATTGTTATTGCTTAATTTGATATTGTTTTATATAAATCTTAGGATAAGATTTATGTCTAAAATTTTCTTTATCTAAACTCTCTGGCAAGGTGTTTGTTTCTGTGTAAAAGTTCTCTATACTCATTTTTTAACAGCTTTTATAATGATCTAAGTGGTCAAAATATTCGTTTCATCCATTCCACTGAAACCACTTTTGACTGATTTGGTTGAAGTTATTTCAGTTGAACTGATCTTTTAATCAAAATACTTGTTTAACAAGCTAAATTTCTGGGAACTATTCTCTCGTGCCAATTATCTACCTGTAAAAATAACAGTGCCAATTATCTACAAACTAAATTATATTTCTCCAGGCGTGAACGGAAAAGGCTTTAGCGCACAGGTTTAGTCTACATGCTACATTGATTTCCATTTAGACGACGGATAACAACTGTTTAACTAGTGCAGTATCGAAGGATGTGGTTAGAATCTTTTTTGTAGATAACTTAATTGTCTACAAATATTTTTTGTAATACTTTAAATGTAGAATGACCATTTGGCCGCTGAAAATAAAGCTTTAAAAAGAACATAAATTTTCCTCCATTTTCCTAAGTGATGGATGAAGGGGAGCTTTTGGTATGTTACTTGGGTAGTTGTCAAGCGTGCGAGTACAAGTTTTTAAACTATATAAATTATTTATTACCTATTATAAGTTTTTTCGCTCGAAACGCTAAAAACTTTAAAAACAATTGATAAGGAATGCTCGGAGATGGGTAAGATATTAACGCAGAATTGATACTTTATCCTACCGCTAATGTTTCAAGGACAGAGCCACTACTCTGACGATTGTACTAGTATGTCATGAATTGAGAGCCTTCTCCTCTTGAAATTTGGAAAGAAAAGTGAATTATATTTTAAAAAGGAAAGAAAAGATGTAACTGGGAAGAAACACTCCTTAATAAAAGTGAGGTATAGCATATCTATTAATAACTTTTTTTAACCTGTTTTATTTATTTTGCAATTGTATAAAACCAACCAGGAAAATTGTTCACCACTAAATTTAAAAAAAAGCAACCGCGCTAATGGCTTTGAGGAGGACACCACCCAGCGATAGCTCACCAAAAAACGATAATTTTGTTCATTTTTAAATTGTATTTTTCTGTACGTAATAAATGTTACAGTTACGTTGATGTACCATGTCTCTACTCCATCGGCGTTTCAGTCGTCTTTGTGCGATTCCTGGTAGGTCTGCAGAATAAGTTTTGCACACTAAGGGATTGTTATGATATTAAAGTTTGTCTCTAAACCTGCAGTACAGTTTTAGATTAGTTTTAGATTTGGAACTCGTAAGTCATCGTGTAGTGTTATATTAGAAACGTAACTCGGGTAATTAGTAATCAGCCGTAAGAGTTTACTTTGAAAACGTTGTATTAACAACTAAACACTTTTGTTAAAATTGCAGAAGTTTTATGGGTGTACAAGAATTGGAAACATTTTTCCAATTTTAGTAATTTTAAAATTTTGACATTGTAAATCTCTTTCTACTTAGTATGATTTCTTTGCTACTTATTTCAAGCGTGCGAGTACAAATGTTTAAACTATATAAATTATTTATCTGCCCATAACAGACAGGTGGAGTGTCAAATTATTTACACTCAATCTGTTAGTTGCAGGGCTAAAATAAATAGTTCTGTTTCTTAACACATGGTCAGCCAATTAAATGACTGAATCATTTAAGAACAGAAGAGGTAGAGGTGTAAAAGACACCAATCAGAGTTATCTCCTCTGAAAGTAATGAATTTCATTATACAGCCAGACCCTGTGGGGAATGAAGTGAAGGTGTCATTTGCAGAGTGGAAAATATGTGCTTTTCAGAGGGCCCGGCATGCTGATAAGCGTACTTTTCCACTCAGTGAGGAAGGCAATGGTAAAACACCTCACTCCTCGTTTTACTTAGTAAAACCTCTACAGGTTCAAACCAGCCTTTCGGCTGATGACCTAAACAACAACAAATTATTTATCACCTATTATAAGTTATTTTTGCTCGAAACGCTAAAAACTTTTAAAAAAATTGATAAGGAATGCTCGGAGGTGGGTAAGATATTAACACATTATTATTATTATTATAGTTAGTATAGCATTATAGTTATTCCTGAAAAGAAAATGAACATACTGAAATGAAAATGAAAAGAAAAAGAACGGAGTGATTTCTTATAGAAGCTTTTAACTTTTAAAAGAATTCTAATATTTACCCAACTACTAATGTTGGGTAAATATCTTTACTTTTTGGGATTTACATATCACTAGAGTTCGTAGCTATATTGTACATTGTGAAAATGTTCATTTGTGAAAATCTGGAGGATCCAATTCAACGCTTCAAAATCAGTGCATGTCACCTTTTCTCTCCGGAAAGGCGAATGTCCTCAACTATTCCTCGACAATAAACCGATACCACAACGACAAAAAGTTAAATACCTTGGACTTCACCTTGACAAGAGACTCACCTGGGCGACTCATATAAAAACCAAAAGACTGACTTTGAACTCCAAATTGAAAGAACTATTTCGACTTCTTGGACGCCGCTCTTCACTGACTCTAAAATCTAAACTATTACTATACAAAGTTTATCTCAAACCAATATGGACCTATGGACTACAAATTTATGGCACAGCTAAACCGAGCAATCTACAAAAATTACAAGCCTTTCAGTCAAAATGCCTACGTTTAATCACCTGCGCACCTTTTTATGTCAATAACAAAATTCTACATGACGACCTTAATATTCCGTTCATAAGTGAAGTAGTTAAGTCCAGCTACAGTGTTTTTCACAGAAAATTGCATGATCACCCCAACGAATTAATCACCAAACTATCGGATGCATCACTACCAGGAAATCCGCAGCGCAGGTTGAAACGTCAATGGGCCAGAGATCTTTTATAAAGTGATTTATTTTATTTTTCTTTCTTCTTTTTTTTTCTTATGTTATTATTTATCATTCATGTATCATGAACTTTATTTCATAGAACATATACCAATGGGTATCACTGTTCTTTTTCATTTATTTTTATTTATTTTTTTTTTTATTTTTTTTCCTTGTCATCATTTGTTTACTGTCATCTAATTTGCTCGTTGTATCGTAGTATATAGTTGCAAATAAAGTTATTAGTTATTAGTTATAAAGTTATTATAAGTTAACTTTTTGGGATTTACATATCACTAGAGTTCGTAGCTATATTGTACATTGTGAAAATGTTCAACAAAAGTAAGGTGTAGCGTGTTGTTTTATTGTCTGTTAAGGCCTACTCGTGTAATGTAGCATTATACAGCCAACTTGCATGATTTTTAACTGTCATGGTGTTTTCATAGAAGAGAACATAAATTGAAAAACGCACTTAGTCTATATGGTCAATTGAACTGACTCAGTTCATATGTCACATATGAAGAAATCTCAAAAACTCTTGTTCGAAGAAGATATGATAGGAATAATGGATATCTCGCGTTATCCATAGTTACTCAACTGTGGGGTTCAATGGGGTAACTCAGCTGAACGTATTAAGTTTTTCTTGTACAAAAATAAGCAATTAATATTATTGCAGCATTAAAAAGCAACATTTATGCAAAAACTTGTTCGGTAAATACAGTATTCTCTCTTTAGATATTAAAAAATTGGCAAAAATAAACAGAGTGGTTGTCCGTAAAATCAAGATAACCACATTTGTGAAGTCGCCTGAACACAAACATATTTTTGTTGAAAAATATGTAATTTCAAAATTCTCTCAAGGAATTCATTACAATTTCGTTCAGTTTTTCAATGAGTTACCATCTTAAAAAAAATCATTCATATACAAAATTCGATCGGTAAATAAAGGTTTTGAAAGTAACTTCCATTATACTCTTAACAAGAATTTTAAATTACTTTATGCCCTTACGAACAGCCCAGTCAGTCAGCTGGTAAAGAGTCACTATTAATTGTTGAGTAACACCGGTTGGGCAAGGGATTTTGTATGGTGACCAGCTGACAGCCATTTATGAACAAATTTCACTGGGAATCCTTATTGAAATTCATGCCTAATCGTCGTCAAAAATACAGTACAAAAGCAGCGAGCAAATTAGGTGGTTGTCAGTATTGTACAGTTCCCGACAACAAATAAGAGATAAAAAAATTATCGTACAAAAATGCTTTTTAATGTAATTTAGCGAAGTAAAATTTGGAAAGTATCATTCATCGTTTATGTTAAGTGACAAAACTAGAGCAGATTTAAATAACGTATAGTACAATAAATAATACGTTATTTTATAAATATATATATATATATATATAAAGTTATATAAAGTCTGAAATAAATAAAGTTTTTCCTGACATATTGATGTTGTATTTTACCTCAAAATAAAATAATTCATAATAAATTGTTATTAATTCAAATCTTATTTAATGTATATTTTATCTGTATTTTGTGATGATTTCTATTTCCATATTGAGTCGCTAATAATAAAGGTTTATTTATCGAAGTTTTTGTACAACCCTTACTGTAAAGAAGGTATGATTCCCACTTGGTCATCGTCTACGTCGAAAAAGGAAAAAGTGCAGGGATATTCTATCGTCCATAACGCGCATTCCGTATCCTGCAAGTGGAATAATTTGTTCGTAAAACGACTTATGTGTAACAGTGTACCAGATACTCTTAAAAACCTAAAACAAAAGGAATTTACTATTTGAAACAAAAAGAATATTTTGAATATTTAATAATTTTTGTAAATATTTTGTTATATTTATAACGTCCATGCATGCATACTTTTACGTATATTATTATATAATTGTAATTATATTGAGAAATTACTTTCTTAATAGTTTTGAGTGATCATCCGATGTATGGAACTCAATTTTATTTTTCTCATTCACTCGCACTTGCAAAAAAATATACTACAAAGTAAATAATACATTATGTAAATACTGATATTGGTCATGAATAATAATACACTATATATGTAAATACATTTTAATACTCATATGACATTGAAAATATCCAGGTATAATTTAATATTCAGATATTTCTATTAAGTGCGGTAAAGTCTTCCGGATATCGGCTTTGTAAAGTAACAGATACATTGTACGAATTTATTGTTTCTTTCAAACTTTATATTTACTTTGATTGTAAAACTTGTATTCTTAAACGTTGACTAATTGAAGTAAAAGGTAATAGTCTCTCTTATCTTGATGCATGTGCTGTAATATCTGACAACACACAGGTGTTTTGTCCTGGATGTAGTCAGGATATTTTACTTAAGGTCGCATCAACATCCTGGTTATCAAAGACCAAAGTTAGTTTGTATTGAACATGTGAGTTTTCAGTGTTTTATAAATTTTGTAGGCTCTAACTGGAATTTGAACCCGGAATCTTTGTCGTAGCTTATGGAGGTTTTGATATAACCAATAAAGCAACGTAGTATTAAATTTCAAGATTAATAATAATCTTTTAGCTAAATTAATCCTGTTTTAATAATTATACCCCGTTTACTTTGATTCACGTTCAGAAATATTTATGAAACTTTCTATTTTTAGTAATGTTTATATTGTCTTGGTGAACTTCTTCAGTATATACAATACTGCAAAATGATTCGTATTCTGGTCCAATGCATGATCCTTTTTTGGGCAGTTTTAGGAGAAAATATTTGTATGTATTATTATTATTATTATAGTATTTGTAAGCTGAATTAAGCTTCTTATCAAATAGAAAAATGATTAAATCGTGCGACAAAATTTATTCCTTACTTGTAGCTTTATGGTTTAGAAAAAATTTCCTTTCTACTTTTTAAGTTGTAGAAAAAACCATTAATGCAGTTTTTTGTAGAGTAATACATAAATTGCTGCTGAAGTAAGCGTCGGATGAGAAAAAATTAATTTCAGAATCTGTTGCATTTTTAACCTTCTTTAATTTTCTATAATACTCATTTTCTGCCAAAATACACCTTGAAGTTCTTATTATAACAACTGATCATAAACGTGGTTTTATGAAAAATCGTATATTAGGCCTACCGCTTAACTGACCGGTCGTTGTGAAATATTGTAAAAAAATGTCCAGTTTTCTAATTTCTTTAATTCATTTAATTTTTATTTCTTATCTAAAATAGCATTAAACTCATGTTAAGAAAAAGTTCGTTCATGAATTTTCCTTTTTCTTCTTTTACTCGTAGAATAAAAGTTTCCGAACCCCTTCCAAAGCAAAGACTTACAAACCGAGAAGAACCTGTAGCCTATGTCACATTTTCAAGTGTTCTTGGCCTTTTGGTTTAGGAAATGAGTAGGTGTGTCACCAAGTGCATTTCGAATTTTAAAATAAAGTTCAAATTTGGCGACGGTTTTTGTTGATTTTAACACGGATTGGGTCATTTTAAAATACATAAAATATTACTGAAAAATTAATGGATGTTTCAGTCTGATTTTGTCGTGGTACTTGGGCTTACATTTCAGCTTAGTGTTTAACAGGTCTTGTACAATTTGTAGAACTAAGAAGCAAGTTAAAAATACTTTTGGATGTGACTTAAGTTTAGAATTAACGAATAAATTGTGTTTTTTTCTAAATTTGAATAAAACTTAAAAGTGATCTTATTAATGAATTCTTGATCAAATTTTTGCTTTTTACAAGATTAATGTTTGCTTTAATTGATTCCCTGGCTGTTACAGGTGTTGGTTCTTTAAATCCGGAACATACGTGATTACTTCTCTCAACTTTTGTTAAGGATGTAGTTTTCCTTGGTAATAGAAAGTATTCAGCGGAAAAAATAATAAAAAAGTAATTTGTTAGAATCTGATAAGTTGGTTTCTTTCAATTTAATTACAAATCGACTTTATAAATCACCTGTTAATTAGATTATTATTTATTATACTTATTCCTTTCCTTAGGATTTGCTCCACTGACATTATTAGACATAAACGTCGGTTATGACATACTTTATAAGATGAGCTATAAATAGTTGAATGTACCATATCGTTAAAGTAACTATATTATTATACTCGGTAGATAAGGGATTAAACTATGTATTCCATCTAGTTTGTAATTTGAGTTTATTTTGCCGAGTCTACTTGATCTGTTTAAAGAAATTTATGCCTTAATAATGATCTGTGCTCATAAAAAACAGGTGGAGTGTCAAATTATTTTCACTCAATCTGTTAGTTGCAGAGCTAAAATAAATAGTTCTGTTTCTTATTACATGGTCAGCCAATCAAATGACTGAATCATTTAAGACCAAAAGAGGTAGAGGGGTAAAAGACACTAATCAGGCTTATCTCTAAAAGTAATGAATTTTATTATACAGCCAGACCCTGCGGTGAATAAAGTGAAAGTATCATTTGCAGAGTGTAAAATACGTGCTTTTCAGAGGGTCTGGCGTGCTGATAACCGTACTTTACCATTCAGTGACGAAGGCAACTGTAAATCACCTCACTACTCGTTTTACTTAGTAAAACCTCTACAGGGTCAAACCAGCCTTTCGGCTGATGACCTAAACAACAGCAATAATGATCTGTAATTTAAACGATTTGAATTGCTTCGGCCGTATCTGAAACTTCCAGGTCATTGTATAGAGAGATCATTATTGTGGTGAATAATATTGTTCTAACAGTTGAAGAGTGCAAGTAGTAGTTCTGGATTAGTTAAGTCACCGGTGTTTCATGTCAAAGAAATCGTACAGCTATAATGAAAATCCAAGGTTAAAATTTGCATTTTGTAGTCGTTCGCTTAAGATTTTGGAAAACTAACACAATTTCCACTGTGTTAAAAATCAGGTGTTAACACAATGATTTTTGTTAACTTTTATTTGTTTAAAATCTTATAAACTCATAAGTCATTTATGATTCAGGATGACCTGTTGGTTAGTGAAACTGGTTTTTGTGCCAGGAGTTCTGGATTCGATTCCCAATCAGGTCTGGCATTTCTTTATCGCTTATTATTTTACCACCCTTCACGGGATCCATTAAAATTAATGTCCAAAACAGTCAGAAGTAAATAAAAAGAACATTTATAACTGATTAATAAGCGAAAAGTATAACTTTGGACCTTAAGTTCATCAGTATGAAGAACTATCGAGGCGGTTATTAGTGTATTGTTGACTAATAATTCAATTTTTCCTTATTTATTTTCTTATTTTTAATAATCAATTTTTCAAAACAACAATCTTTTGTTAAAAAACCCCAAAAATACCGTTCTAAAATTGTGTTCAGTGCATGAAAACGTTACTTCAGGATGCAGATAGAGTTCTACTTCCCCATGAGTAGTACAAATATAATTAGACCAGGAAAAGTAGTGACAATCTGCGCTTTTGAAATTTCCCACTTGCTTTTAATTTCATTGCATATACTAATGCTTGCTTTATAACCAAACATACCCATTATAACTTAAATATATAAGCAAGCGCACAGCTGTAGACCTATGTTCAACCAGTTAACTATCTTAAACACCCTTTCCATAGTATTTCCTAATGTGTTATTCATCACCATGCCAGTGACAACTAAAAAAATGGTTCCTTTTAGTTTTATGGAGAAAAAATAATTCGATTGACTTCTAAGTATAATTTTCAACGTTACTTCCTGACTGAATTCTATTCCATCATTCTATAGTAAACTCATATCAGAAAACGGAAAGATATTCTTGACAACCAGGTTTTCGTTAGGTTTTTATTTTAAGTTATAGAAAAACTGAATAAAATTTTATTTTTTTACAGATAATTGTTATAATTAGAGTGTGGATGTAACAAAGTAAGGGCTAACTTCTGCGGGAGTAAGTTGTTTCGTGGTAAATTACTAGTAAGTCAACAGGAATACAAAACATTTCTGTTTCTCTGTTGGTCCAGAATTAATATAACTAGTTTTTCGAACGATACTCAAGATATTTTTTTCTTTCGCTTGTTTCGATTTTTTTCGTAGCAGATAGGCTTTTAGCCAAAGAATAATTGCATTGGTTGTAGGGGCCAGTGCATTGCAGCGTAATACTTATCACGTAATTACTTACAGCTGATTCATTACAACTCATGGTGACGAGCAGTATTAAAAGACCTTAGGCTACTTACTCATCTTTCACTGCGATGTTGTTTTGAATTCCATTTAGGTTCTCCATTTTCTTAGTGAGTAACAATGTTGTACAACACTGAAAGCTATTTCAAACAAGTGCATTATAAATTTTTTACGAGTATAAAATTTAAAGTAAAGAGAGAAGGTTTTTGGTGAATATGTGTGGTGAGGATGTAAATTTTTCAGCTTTTAGAAAGTAAGAGTTATGGTTTATTGCTCAATTTTAGTAATGTGTAGTACATTTGCCTACTAACAAATTGGTTAACATTTAGGCTTTTATTATAAGTACAAAACGTTATGGGTAATTAATAGCACTGTTGTTTTTCACTTTTGATTGTGGAAATAAAAACATAAATACATCATTGTGTCGTTCTAACTATATCTGATAGAGTAAACAATGAGAGAGTGATTGATAAAGTTGCCGGATGTCTCCCTTTCAGGAGCAGGAAGTGTCTCCGCGGAACTGTCGCACAGAATCTGTTGCGGATGCAGTGCAGGTGTGGAGAAATGTTTGTTCTGAATTTTTTGCAGATGACCTCTGAGCTACTTCGGGTCCACTTGACTGTCCACTTTCTCGCTCCAACCTGCCTTGCAAATCCCTTAGCAAGCTACTACATTCTATTCCTCTCTGATTGCAGTAGGTGTATACACTCATACAATGTTAAATATCCTAACAATATCATTGTAACTTAATCGTGAGAAAGAACCCGCAGAATAAAATATAAAGTTAATTTCTACATCACTCTCTATTTACTCTCTTCCTTCACTGCCTTTATTTTGCTATTTTTATTTATCTATAATAAGAAAATAAATAGAAAATAAAAAGAAGACATTAATAGAAAATAAACGTTTTATATGCATTGTACTTCTTGTTGAGCTGACTACTAATTCAGGGCTGCAAAGTTCAATACGAGAAAGTTGATATGCCTTTTCTAGTATTATTTTAACCATGACTCAATATACTGTAAGGGTTAAATAGAAGGGTTAACTTATTTCTAACCGTATGAATTAATTTGTAAATCATTTAAACTCACACAGTTTCACCTTAAATTTTGTTAAGGGGAAGGAAATTCGTAGACATACCTTCTGGTGTGACTCATCTGGAACATATTCTGACATCGATGCGATAAATTTTTGTATTAACTTTTCTTATTAACTGTATTAACTGTTATTATTTATTAACTGTACCGCCTACTTAAGCGGAAGACAAAAATTGGAAAATTTATGGAATCAAAACCTTGATTAGATAACGTAGCAGAAAACAAGTTAAAAATAAGTGTAGACTACAGCCGGCGAGAAAATAATGGCCATTGCTTTTCGAAAAACTCACAACTTATATAAAAGAAAAATATTACTGTCGATTTCTTTATTATAGATACCCGAGTTTAGAGCCTTGCTTTTTCAAAACCGCTCATTGAATTTTAACTTACTGTATACCACAATTTAGCTTATTGTAATCTGCATTGTTACATGTCAGGTTCATATTTTTAGCGTTTTTTAATATTGCGATATCAGAATGAAAAGAAAAAAAGAGCCGGTTTTTTTGCTACTGCAACAGATCGGGTGCTTTTAGAGTCTTAAAACTCAAACAACGTTCGACCGATTTATTTAAGATTTCGCCGGAATATAAACCTGTATGTTGGTATTGTATGTAAGAAATTTCAGACTTGTAACAATTTTAAATTTTGAGTTATTAGTAAAATTCTGAACCTCTAGTAACTCCGTAACCGCTCATTAATTCGTCAATTTAAAAAAAACCAGAGCATTCAGTATTACAAAATTAATACAAATTCATTAATATTATGAAACAGCAATACATACAATAACAACATGCAGGTTTATATTCCAGCGAAATCTCAAGTAAATCGATCGAGCCGTGTTTGAGTTATAAGCCTCTAAATGCACCCGATTTGTTGCAGTAGCAAACAACCGGCTCGCACTTTCTTCTCATCCTGATATCGCAATATTAAAAAACGCTAAATATATGAAAGTCACATGCAACAACGCAGATTGAAATCAGCTGAATTGTGGTGCAAAGCACGTTAAAATTGAACGAGCGATTTTGAAGAAACAAGGCTCCAAACTCGGGTATCTATAATAAAGAAATCGACAGTAGTTATAAATATCTATGTGAGTTAATGCTTAGTTAATGAGCGTAATATTTTTAATAAGTTTTCAAGGCCCAATTAAAAAGTGTCATAATATTTCACTTTATTTTACAGAACCTGGTGGAAGTTAGTTTTAGTCTCCTCGTTTTGAAAATTTAAAAATTCAAGAAATATATGATTTTGTAAATAACTGATGATAATACCTAGTTAAAAGTTTTAGAGTGATTTGATTCGTTCACGTAAAACAATTTTCGTGTTTTAGTTATCTAAATTGAATCTTATAAAAATAAGTTAAAAGCTCGACTTGAGTTAATAAATTTTTTAATCATACGATCACTATCTTCAGGTAGCTTTTGTTGATCATGCCCCAAAATAAAAGAAAGTAGTCTATATTTAACAACTGGAATTAAAAAAAAAATTTGGTGTGAAACACTCACACGATTTTCTTGACAATGCAAATAATGAACAATATAATCTAACATTAGAAATGAACAAATAAACTAATCTCAAAAAACATAACTTTATTTTAATCATGAGTGAATTCTGCAAAATGAAAACCAACCGTTGTGTGGTTTAATTAAGAAAATCACCTTTTGTCGCTAAACTAAGCTCTGTAGAGAAAAATTCTCAAAATTAAAGTTGTAGATCTTTTAACTTCCTATAAGTTTGATTATTGCATTTTTTGTAGTAAAATTGATACTACGGCTGAAATCTTAAAAATCGATATTTTACAGATTTTCATGAAAACACAAACAAAAAATCGCTAATTACCGCTAAACTAAGCGTTACTATACAAAAAAATGTTTGAATTAAAGTTGTAGATTTCTTAATTGTCTACACTTTTATTATACACACTTTTGCGCTAAAATGCGTTTTAAGGCTAAAATTTAAAAAACTATATTTTTTTCTACGAGACAACAGCCTTCCCAAGAAATTCAGCAGACATGGTGCCTAACCCTGTCTTGTAGAGAATAAAAATTGTATTAAATAAGGCGATTCAAAAAAAATCGTAGGAGTCGTTTTTGTGAAAATTGCAAAAAAGTGAAAAATGACGCGAATAAACTATTACTTCCGGTTGACTAATTTTAATGAAAATGGGTCAGGTCAGTAGTAGTATTTAACTAGTTTGAAGTTTCAACTTCGTACGATGTTCCATTTTTTAAATATTCTGTTCACACACACGCAAACACTCGTGCGCGCGCGCGCTCACACACACAAACACACACACACACACACACACACACACACACACACACTGTTTTAGGTTCAGGGGGCCTGAAAATGTGTAGATCCGGTGAAAACTCAATTTTGGAAAATCGACATGAAAACGATACTTTCCTTTCTATATATTCATATAAGCAAGAGAAAGTAAATATGGTAAAAATTAAACACTGAAATCCATTACAACAGAAATTTTATTAATAAGTATTAAATGAGACCATCTTAAAAGAAATTTTCAATTGAACTTAAATTACTTTATTCATTTTAAGTGACAATGGCAATCACATGTCTATTCAATTTGATTTTGCACTACGTTTTCTAAAACGAAGTTTGTCTTGCTGATATTCAATTGTAATTGAGGTCTGAAATTAGTATTCTCTCTTTCGTTTCATAACTATAACTTTGTTGAATAGGTTTATAATGATATTTTGGAGAGAATCTGTATTTGGAAATTGGAATCATTCTGAACATGAAAACATATGTAGTAAACACTTCACGAATAGCAGTCACGTTCCTTTAAGTAATGTAGCGCTATGGTTCCACAAATGTAAAAGTACTACTAAAAGAACTGTACCTACGTTGCCATCGAATAATGCCATTGTACTGTAATATATTTTTGCTTTCACTTAATGTTATTTATTTTACCAATTTTGTTTTCAGTTTTTACTTATTTACTTTTCTTTCCATTCCGTTTCATCTCCTTTATAATCAACCTCGTTACCATTTAAAGAAAATATTACTGTATTGATTTGCTATCTTAATAATGCACAATCAAAATAATTTTATCAAGAGCCATTATAGACATCACGAACAAGGTCATCAACCCAGATATTATTGATAAAACCGCTCTAGGTATTAAATAAAATTAAGTTTTTATTTATTATTAACAATACAATTTTTATATTTTACGTATTGCAGTTTTTAAAATAATAACAGTATGAATAAATAAGATCGAAGACAGAAATACGGATAAAAATTTGAAACCAAGTAGTTATTATCTTCTTCACTCTTTTATAAAACTCGTGATATTTAGAGTAAAATTATCTCTTATGCTAAGCAAAAAGTATTGTTGCATTCATTTAGGGTTCTTTTTGTGATCTAGTTATTTTAAAATAATAAAAACTGGCGTGAAACACTCACACAACTTTCTCTTGCCAATGCAAATGATGCCGGCCGCATTGGCGTAGTTGTTAACGTGCTCGCCTCTCATCATGCGGTCTTGGGTTCGAATCCCATTCAGGCACGGCATATTTTTATACGTTACAAAAATAATTTCATCTTTCACCGTCTGCATTAGCAGTAATTGCAGAACAGTCGGACGTTAAACAAAAAAAAAAAAAAAGATGAACAATATAGCCTAATAACATTAGTAATAAAACATTAGAAATAAATAACAAAACTAACCTCAATAAACATTACCTAATTTTAATTTTGTGAAAGACGCAAAATAAAAATCAACCTCAGTTACGGAAAAATCACTCTTTCACGCTAAACTAGGCTCAGTAGAGAAGAATGCTTTAAATAAAAGTTGTAGGTCGTTTAATTTCCTATAAATTTGATTATAATACACTTTTGTCGTAAAATGGATACTATGGCTAAAAACTTAAAAAACCGATTTTTTACACGTTTTCGTAAGAAAAAACAGATAGACTAATTTGCTAATTACCGCTAAACGAAGCGTTATAGCTACTGAAAAATGTTTAAAGAAAAAGTTGTAGAATTTTAAATTCTCTACAACTTTTATTATACATTTTTTCGCTAAAATGCATATTAAAGTCGCAATCTTGAAACCAAAAATTTCCTTACGAGAAAACAACTTCCCCAAGAATTTCAGCAGACACAGCGTCTTCCTTATCTTGTAGAAAATACAAAATTTAGTAAATGAGGCGATTTTTAAAAAAATCGTAGGAGCCGTTATTGAGAAAATCGCCAAAAAGTGAAATATTATACGAATAAACTGCTACTTCCGGTTGACCGATTTTGATGAAAATGTTTGTGTCGGATCCGGTAGTGGTATGTAACTTAAGTTGTAAGTTTCAAGTTCGTACGATGTTTCGTTCTTGAGATATTCTGTTTACACACACACACAGACTGATCGCTAAAAACATGTTTTTTTGGGTTCAGGCGGTCTGAAAACGTGTAGATTCGGTGAAAACTTAAATTCGAAAAATCGACATGAAAACAATACTTTCCTTCCTATATTCATATAGGCAAGAGAAAGTAAAAATTTCCTTTTAACTATATATCAGGTATTTATTAACGAATTAATTGCTGGTAATAATTATTGCAGTTATCACAACTAGAAAATTACAATAAACTACTTAACTTAATAACAAACTAAATTAATTACAAAATTTTTAAAACCTAACCTTAATTAAAAGGAAATATGGCTCTTTACAATCATTATAATGACTAAATCTTCACTCACAACTTGATAGCAATTTGTTGTTTGCTAACCGGTGGTTACGAAGGAACTGCTACAATAAGCAACGTGTTATGTGTAGATAATAATTGTTCTCTGTACGTCTGTTTAAGGCAACACCGGCCTGACAAGTGTATCAACTATATTTTATAATGACACAAATATTATTCCAAATAATACTCAAAGGAGTAATAGAACAATCCAGAAAACGAAAAATAGAAGAACGTTATAAAACACAATAGAATACGAATACTTTGTACACTATGCGAGATAGTAAACAAATTATTGTAGACTAACAGCTAGTCAAACAAATTAAATTACACCTGTGTAAACTCATGCAAAAGCATGCACCATCTAAACACCATTTTCTAGCCGATATGTCACAGTGTGAATTAACATTACGTATTAACAAAACATAAGAATTTAATTTCAGTACGATACAAAAATATTTTTCTTCACTTCATGAATTAAGCAGCTCGGCCTTTTTCGGAAACCATCTCCTTTTCGGGCGTCGAGCACTTTTCTTACCAGTGAGTTTTTAATCGTAAGCTAAACGGAGCAAGCGGTTCTCCCTCATCCGTTTCAAATGGCTGCACCAGAGTACCTCTTATGAATTTTCATTTTCTCATCTAGAATAGTAATACCCATCTCATCAAGTATATTCGTATTTCTTAACCTATCTTCCCAAGTTCAGTCCTTCATCGCTCTCAGAAACCTCATTTTCACCTCCTACAACTTATTTAGTTCCCGCTTCGAAAGTACCCACACCTCATTTCATAAGTAGTTCCATAGATATCGCCATCGTTTTATAAAACTTTAAACGTGCTTCTTTTCTAGTCCTGTGCTTCACTGTTTTATGTATCGTCCCGCAAGTATTCTTAAACCCATTTACTTTATTCGCCACGCCCTGCTTGCTTGCAAAACACAAGTCACATCCCGAATATTTAAATTGGACACCTTCTCCAAAATGTCCCCATTAATTTCTATTTTTTACCTCACAGGGAATTTTTCTAGAAACACCATTCCATAAGTCTTTTGAGGAAATATTGACAAATTGTTGTTTGCGCAAATGTTCTTTAGTGGAAAGCATCCTTCTCGTAATCGTTCCTTCTTCTTCTTGTAGTGCATCTCCTATCGGAGGTTTGCTATCATCACAGCAATCCGGACCTTGTCGACTGCAGCTCTGAACAGTTGTACACTGCCACAGTTAAACCAATCCCTCAGGTTCTTTAGCCAGGACACACGGCGTCTTCCGATGCTCCGCCCTCCACTAATCTTTCCCTGGACTATCAGTTGAAGAAGCTTGTATTTCTGTCCTCTCATTATATGACCCAGATATTGAAGCTTTCTTCTTTTTATGGTGTTAATGATTTCGCATTTCTTCTGCATCCGGATCAGCACTTCGGCATTTCTAACTTTATCCGTCCAGGGAATACGTCACATTCTACGGTAACACCACAAAAAGACCCAAAAAAGACACAAAAAGATTTTGTTTTATTGATGTGTCTCGAATGCTTGTAGTTTGTCGATGTGGTTCTTCTTGAGGGTCCATGCTTCAACCCCATACAAGAGCGTGGAAAAAACGTAACAACGCAGCATCCTCATCTTAAGTTCCATGTTGATATCCCGACTTGCAAAGAACTTCTTCATCCTTACTAATGTTGATCTGGCTATCTCTATCCTCGTTCTTATTTCCCTTGTTTGGTCACCCGATTGTTCTATCCATGTTCCCAAATATCTATATGCCGATACATTCTCTATTGGGGTGCCTGCCACTGTCAGGTTTACATGGTTCAGATCTTGAGGGAATTTTGTAATTACCATTAACTTGGTCTTCTTAAAGTTAATTTTTAGCCCATATTCATTACATCGATCATTTAATTTTTCTAATAGGTGTTGTGTGTCTTCAAGGTTGCTTGTTAACAAGACGGTATCATCAGCATGCCTCATATTATTAATTACTTCTCCATTTATTACTATTCCCACCAACTCATCTTCTAGGGTTTCCCTAAAAATAGCTTCACTATAGAGGTTAAATAGAAGCGGTGATAGGATGCAACCCTGTCTCACACCACGACGAATCTCCATTTCTTCTGTTGGTTGGTTTTCTACCATTGTTTTGGCTTTTTGTCCCCAATAGAGGTTATTAATTATGCTAACGTCGTCGGAGTCGATGTTTTTGCTGATGTAACCTGTTATGTTTCACCTTGTCAAAGGCTTTCTCGAAATCGATGTAACATGCATACACCTCTTGGTTTATATCCAGACAGCGCTGAAAAAGAACGTTAATCCCGAACAGCGCCTCTCGTGTACCAAGTCCTTCGCGGAACCCAAATTGTGTGTTGCTTATGTCTTCCTCCAGTCTTCTGTAAATTCTTTTGTGAATGATCCTTAAGAACAACTTCAAGGTGTGGCTCATAAGTGCGATGGTTCTGTAATCTGAGCATTCTCTTGGATTTGGTTTCTTAGGTATGAGCACAAATGTGGATGACAGCCATTGTTTAGGAATTTCTCCCTTTTCATAAAAGCGGTTAAAGAGGCCCAGAAGAATATCAATCACATCATCGTCAAAGAGTTTGATAAGCTCTATGGGTATCCGATCCGGACCAACAGCCTTACCGGGTTTTATAGTTTCCAAGGCATATACTATTTCCGATCTTAATATTTTCAAGTGCACATTACTTGATTCTAAGATCGGTTTTGGAGGTCTTTCGTCATCGAACAGTTCTGACAGGTATGTTTTCCACCTTTCAAGTTTGTCCCCCACGTCAGTTATTATACACCCATTTATATCCTTGATAGTATTACCAGCTGCCTTGATCCTGTTACATCCAGCCATTTCCTTTATCCTTTTGTGCATGTGAAAGCTGTCAAATTTCTTTTCTAGTACCTCTATTTCCGCACATTCAGCTGCTAGGTATTCCTCTTTTGCCTCCCTTATTTTTCTCCGTACTGCCCCATTCAGTGTCCCGTACTCATCTTTGTTGCCTTTGCTCTTTCTCCTTTCTTCCATAAGATCCAGAATTTCCGATGTCATCCAGGGCGTTTTCTTGGCTCTTTTGCTTCTTAGATGTTTTTCAGCTATTGTTTCTAACTCTGTTTGCACTTGGTTCCACCTTACATCCACATTAACTTCATCAGATGCACCAATATCTCTCATACATTCGTTAACTTCTTTCCTAACTGTGTCATGGATTGTAGAGTTCTTAAGGAGTTTTGGGTCTATATAGCTGTTTAAACGTTTTGTTATCCTCTTCATCCTTATACTGAGCTTGGCTATAACTAGGTTGTGGTCGGAATTAATGTCAGCACCTGGGTAGGTTTTTGCAGCTTTGACAGAGTTCTTATAGCGATTGTTAACGAGGATGTAATCTATTTGGTTTCTAACTCTATTTCCTGGGTTATCCTTAGGTGATTTCCAGGTGTACAATCTACGATCTGGTAGTTTAAAAAACGTATTTGCTATCATAAGATCTCTAACTTGACAGAACTCTACCAGCCGATCCCCCCTACTATTCCTTTCTCCCAGGCCAAAACTCCCTGTGTGTGCTTCGACTTTTTCTTTGCCTACTTTGGCGTTGAAATCTCCCATAACCACTGTGATATCATTATTCTTTATGCTTCTAAAGATATCATCAAGCTCAGCATAAAATTCTTCAACTTCATCGTCCTCTTTATCCGCTGTTGGTGCATACACCTGAATTATGTTCATAATTCCCGTATGCGTTTTAAGTTGAAGCATCATGACTCTGTCTGAGCAAGGTGTAAAATTCAAAACCGACCCTGTAAACTTTCTATTCACAAACACTCCAACTCCATACAAATGCTTTGGGTCACTATTCCCAGAGTAATAGAAAGTACCGTTCTCCGTTGCGCATTTGCCACTCCCCGGCCATCTCACATCACTAACCCCCAAAAAATCCACATTCAGTCTCAACATTTCCTTCACAATGTTGTCCAGTTTTCCTGGTGCAAAAACACTTCTTGCATTCCACGTTCCGATCTTCATACTCTTCACTCATGATCTCGTGGTCATCAAAACCTCTCGGGCACCACCAGGAACGTAAATAATATTCTCTTCGCCACTGTTCCCCCCGGAGATCCGATTGGGGAACTATTAACTCCGGAACATTTTGTTTTGAACATTGCCATGATTGCTGTGAACGATTGTAATCGTTCCTTATATTCTTCAAAATTACAGCAATGGAGTCTTGGAAAAAGGACAGAGATGATACTAAAATAAGAACTGAATTTCCCTTCTCAAAATCAATCGTTCCTGTTTCTAATAACGAGTAAAACCTGCCTACCTCTCCTTCAAGCATTAAGCTCATAAGCCTGTTGTGACTTCAAATTGGTCATCCAATCTCTTTAGTGGTCATCAAAACCTCTCGGGCACCACCAGGAACGTAAATAATATTCTCTTCGACAGTTGAATTTATTTCATTCTACCGATATGATCAAACCAACTTTGACGATGTGTAGCGATTCATGCATTTAAGCTAAGCACACCGAGCTTGTTCCTTGAGTCAGAGTGTTTCATATGGTTCCTTTTAGAAACAATGAGGGTTCTGCGTAAAAAAACGCATCTTTGCTGCTTGCACTCGGGTAATATCTTTAGATGCTAAAAGATAAGTTTTGCTGCCAGATAGGTCTACAAGGACAGCACAGCCATTGTCGTATAGAACTACATTATTATTTGTTATGAAGTCTTGCTCTATCCTACAACCAAGGAACTTGAGTTCTCTGACCTGTTCAATACCATTCAACATCACCTTACAACGTCAAGAATAGTTACCATGGAATGCTGTTAACTTACTCTTGGCTACAAATTTATCCAAGTTGTACGATTCAGTGGTAATGTGCGTGATCATGTACGATGTGTTGCAACATGTAAAATGTTGTGATTGATCCTTTTTCTAGGGGCGGTTCAAGAGAAAATGTTACCCATGCAAGGAAGTCACGTGGCGCTCCTTCTGGGTCCCGATCTCCCAAATAATTGTCTATTATTATTATCTGATGTCAATCAGCCTGACTTTTCTGATACAACGACTCCATTTTCGGACAAATATATACATTTCAACTTTCAACTGTCCTAAAGTC
This sequence comes from Catonia carolina, assembly GCA_035578175.1. Taxonomy (NCBI): domain Eukaryota; kingdom Metazoa; phylum Arthropoda; class Insecta; order Hemiptera; family Achilidae; genus Catonia; species Catonia carolina. The sequence continues at coordinate 138,525,405 of JAQMRL010000001.1, read as the reverse complement.
ATACCTATATATTTTCAATCATATGTACCATTGTAAACTAAAATCCCAACCCATATTTCAACCTCAGTCCATAGATATTAACTTCAAAGGTTACCAAAGCTTCGATTTTCATTACGAAGAATTCACAACCTGACTTAAAATTTTGTACAATTATTAGTAATTGTAACCAAATGAATATTTTTTTAGATTTTTTATAATAACCTATTTTGGCATCTCCTAACGTTAGCGTCCCGTGCAGGCACACGGGCCTTAAGCCTACCCTGTTTGTCATAAGTTGTTCGTTTGTTTGGGTAGGTGTCCTATGCGTAACCATACAATTAGGACCGAGTAATGCCTTCAGAGCTACGTTTGAAGTTGTAGGTTCTTATATATGTTATTTTGTATGTTATAGTTTCGGTGGAAGGTATTGAGACCAGATTTGGGTTCTAGTGTTGCTTGTTTTGGTAATGAAGGCATTCATATTTGTGTTTGATGATAGATCGTTATATGTCAATAGGGTTTTTAACATTTATTATCTGCTGCCTGCTGTCTCATTTTCGTTTATATCGTTTATATTAGCAGTAATTAGAAAAGAGTCGGACGTAAAATAGAAAAACATTTCCGTGTATCACAATGTTTTGGAATCGACTCAATGTTTACTTCATTTCTGCTCTTCTCTAATATTGTCTTATGATTTCGTTTAAAACCGTAAGATTATCCAAATTATCTAGAAAGATCTAGAAAATAATAAATGACTAATAAAACAATTTGTTGCGCTTTCTTATATTTGTATTAGCGTACTTCTGACGTTTTATTTAATAAAGTAATTGCTTGTTGATTAGCAGAATTAGGTGATAGGCAACAGCGTACATTGCCGGTATTGTTTTAATGGCCGGTAGGTCATTACTATTGTTCTGATGTTTATTCGTCTTGATATTAGAGCTGTTAATGAAGTACCGAGTAGCAAAATATATTATCTTGATGTTCTTGTTCCCACAATTTAAACATTTTGGTACAGAATGTATTTATGTTTTTCATGTTCTTAATCTTTGTCCAAGCGGATATCTAAATTTCTTCTATTGTCTCACGGTCTAATTTATTTAAACAATGAATATAATATAATGTACATATCTGTACCGTACAAAAATACGGAAGATATTTCTTTATTAGTACTTTGATCCGTTGGAGATTTAGGTAATATTTATTACTTGATATAAGTCATGGATTTTCTGTTATATTAATTTATACAATAATGTTATTACCGTGGAAGGTTCATTAAAATAACGAAAGAAATAACTCCTAATTTCAATATTTTTTAGTAGCATGCAATTCGTTGATTTTAAAATTTACGTGATTTACAAAACCGTTACCCAAAAATACGAAGCTAAATCAACTAATATTTTATAAGTGGTTTAAAACAGGTTATCAGAAGTGAAAATTATTGTGTGTTTGAGACAGTTAAATTGGCAATAATTATCTGTTATACTGAATGGTTAAAAAGATTCTATAATTCAAGTTTTTCTGATAAACAATGACAAAGCATCAATTATTATTTCATAATATTTCAATTATCGTATTTTTATCCGTCAAAGAAAATTCTTGTGGGTGTTTTGTTCACAACAGAATACATAAAATTATTAGATTTATTTATCTGCGTAGTTTAATCCATATGGAACTGTAATGGCCATTGATTTTATAGTCTGGTCTATAATTAATTCACTATTAATTTTTACAGTTATCTTTATAAACATTCTATAAAATAATGTATTACTACTTTGGATAAATTAATGGTAGCTGGTCAACTTTCATATAATAGTATTGAAATAACGGAAACCAGATACGATGAGCTAGAATGTTAAGTTTTTAAATATAAACTACGGCCACATTGTAGTTTTTTAAACATCCATAAAGATAGAGCAATGAAATAACTACTTGCATCGTTTGTTATTACTATTACAATTTTCTGTTAATATCAAATAATTTTTTAATTAATTCTTTTAAATTGATGAAATCGAGTATTCTTTATAACCGACATTTTTTATAAACGCCCGTTCTGTACATTTTACTTGATTTTTGATTGGTGTATTTCGTTTGCCTAAAGTATTTTTTTCCCAGAAGATTTTCTAAGAGGTGATTTTTATCTTACTCACACACTAGTTATTGTTTTGATAAAGTTGAGTAAAGCATTTGATTTTTGACTAAATTCATTTTTACTGTAGTATTACTTCGTAATCTGATAAATAATTCAATTTAGGTCAACGTTACGATATTTTATATTATACGAGATTTATTTTATTACTTGAATGGTTTACATAAACTAATTGGCGCTTTTGACTGTTATCATCAACCACAGATGGTAGTAATGTATTCACGACTCTTTCACATCATTTGTGTTAATTTTTTATATGTGCTATAACCTCTCTTTGGTCTTAAAATATGATTGTGTTAATGAATAATGAATACACTTTGCTAAATTAAGTTTAGTGGTTGGATCAACGTCCTGACTTTTTTTTATTTCTAATTGTGTACGTCGCAATCTGTTCAATTCAGAACAATAAGCAATCCCATGACCCAATGAGATGAAGATGATGTATATGACGTGTAAATGAGGTGTAGTCTTGTACAGACCCAGGTCGACTATTCCTGAGAGTTGGTTAATTATGGTGTGGTTAATTAAACCCCAACCACCAAAGTACACCGGTAACCACTATCTAGTATTCAAATCCATTTATAAAAATAACTTCCTTTACTAGGATTTGAACAAGGAACCATCTTCTCCAAAAATCAGCTGTTAAACAGCTGACTCACGACGACTGTACCTCTAGACCAACCCGGTGGGTCGTCCTGACTTAAAACCAATTTATCATACCTACGTGGTCTACCAAGTAAATGTAGTTCATATTATGTACCTAGTCAACCAACTTAATCTTGCGCTCCGTAACATTTACTTTCACAGAATACAAAAAATAGTAAATATCATTAGTTGTTTGTGAATTTTCTTTAATTTCCGATCTAAAATCGATTAGTATCCGAGTTTTATAATCGATTTTTGTAATCGACTTAGCTTAGATTGTTTTGTTTTGCTAAGATTGCTAATCTTAAGATTAGAATTATATGAAAATTAATTAATTCTGGAGAGAATATTGGAGTAGTAGTAAATCTCACATAGCATAGAATCCTCTGGCGTCTTAAGTGAAAACTAGGAAAACTGAGAAACACAATTTGTACCATACATTATTTGGCATTATATAATGCTGAGTTGACTGCGGCAATCTACGAGGGTACCTCTAAAGTTAAGACCGTTCTATTGTTAAAAAATGTATTCTGTAAATTTTACAAATAATTTTTATTTCTTCTAAACTACATACCTTATACTACTTCTCTATATAATCACCACATGGATTGAGACATTTATCATAACGATGCACCATCTTCAATGTACCATCATTAAATTCTTCTGCCGGAAGTTCTGTTAGCTGTTGATTAGCATCATTTTTAAATTCGTCGTCGTTTGCGAATTGCTTACTACCCACAAATTCTTTCAATTTCTCAAACAAATGGTAATTAGAAGGAGCTAAGTCCGGATTATTTGGTGGATGATTATAAATTTCTTATCCAAACTTTCTCAGTAAATCACGCGTTCTGCAGCAGTATTACAATTATTAGTTTCTATAATACTTGTAATATTAGTAATACTAATCAATTTTCGAATCGGAAATTTATCGTTTTGTACATATTTTTTTTAAATGTTTAGTTGAAATTATTATTGTAGATTGTCTACATAATAGGTAATTACATATAACGATCTTTTATAAATTATATTCTTTTGACTGAAGTCAAACGGTATTCTGCAGAATATTCAGGCATTATAAAGGATGCCTGAACACTATTTTATTGCCGAGGAAGCATGCACAAGAAGTTATAACAATATTATTTTGACTATTTAAAAAAAAATACTACCTAATGAATTGTTTTATTTATATTAAAAAAATTATTAAGTGTAAAAAAATTCAATGGTCGTCAGTAAGCAGAAAAGTAAGCGTAATAAAATTGTAAATATAACAGTAAAGGAACAATGAATTGAAAAAATTAGTCAGTACTTTTATCTAGTAAGTTTGATAACTAATAATGGTAACACAAGTGGTAAAGAAACGAAAAATAGTTTGAGATAAGCAAATATGAGCTGTTAGAAGATAATTGTTTGTGAATAATAAAATCATTGTTATAAGAGAAAAATTAATGAAAACGTTTTTGTGGACACTTGCGCTTCATGGAAGTAAAACTTGGGCGCTGGGAAAGCAGAATAAAAGGAAGAAAGACGCAATGGAAATGTAGCTGTGGAGATGAATGCAGATTTATCCGCAAGACTGTGGAAAATTATAATAATGCAGAACTACTGGGAATTGGATGCAAAACAGAACTCATTTTATGTTTCATTGAAAAACAATATGTGGCGGGTGTTTTATTAAACGCAATGATTCCGTTGTGAATATTTTTGATAAGATGCTAGATAAATGAGAAAAGGGATGACCAAAGAACCAGAACTTAAAAGATCATTGAATTCAATAAAAAAAGGGGGAGCATCCAAAATACGAAGGATTTTTAACAAAATAAAAATTCCAAGATTTTCTCCAGGCTTGGATTGAGGGAACCCAACTTCTGTTGTGGTAGGATTGAATAGTTTGTCAGACAATATACTGATAATCAAACTGTACTAATTTGATGTTATCTCAGCGTAATTGAATGGTTGAAATATAATTTCAATTTAAAATTTAATATTCTTCTACTCTAAAATTATGAGTGGCATCACATGATATGTTGAGCAGTGTGCAGTACATCCATTAGGAAACAAATTAAGCCTATACTTTTACGATTAAGTTGTGGTTTAGGTAAATTGATGCCAGTCTGCTATATAACGCAGTTCAATTTGAAAAATAAATAAATATATATATATATATTTTATTACCGGGTAAGTGAATAAATAAATAAATAAATCATTTTAGTATTTGTGTTTACATTCTAAACAATATTAAATAGTTCATTCAACCGAGAAGCCATGCTTCAGACGAGAGAAACAGTGATTGCAGGCCAAGGTTAACATAAAATATAATATGTTCTCTTGTGAAAGATGGTACTTTCTACATATTCTATGCTGAGTTCCGTTCCTTCGTCCTTAACCTCAAAGGTCTCATGGAAGCCGTGAAAGGTTATGTTTTCTCATCTATGCCACACCTGCTGGTAGATTTTCAAAAAGTTTTACATATTAGTTCATAAATTAAAAAATAATAAAAATTAAAATACAATTGACCGACGTGGTGGTTAATTTAATAGCTTAGTAGTGTACTCAACTGTATTCCAGATTCAATTTCAGATAATATCTGAAAAACTTTTCGTCTCATTACATTCACTAATATTACACAAAGACCCATGTAAGTCGCTAAATACTATATAGATTATGACTAACCACTACATATAGACGTGAAAAAATGGATAAAACAGTTGCGTAAATTCCTTTGCGATAAGTGATTTATCTTCTAGAACGTAAGGGTAATAAATTTGTAATACGAAGTAATAAGTGGTATTTTGAATTGTGTACCAACTTGTGCCAGCAAACCTGGAAAACATTGTTTTAAAATGCCATTTGGATTTACTTTTTTATTTAATAAAGTTTAATTAATTTTTAATTCGTTTTGCTGCTATAATAATACTTTTAATCAGTACTAACGATACTAGAGCAAAAATCACTACTCGTTTTATTTTTTACCGTTTTTGACTAAAAAATACATTTTTTAGATTATTGTCAAAATTTAAATATTTTATTAGAATTGAAATATTTAATAGCTCTTAAAATATTTAATATTCTAAAAGCTTTTACAACAGCTTTTATTCTCAATATTCTTTCATTGTATTATTTTTTTAAAATTTGTTTAACGTTGCATCAACTGCAACGGTCATTAGCGACGACGTTGGGGTGTAACTGTACAATGGATGATGAAATGGTTTTTTGTATCGTATGAAAATATACCGTGCCTGATTGGGATTCGAACTCATGACCGCATGATGAGAGGCAAGCACGTTACCAACTACGCCAATGCGGCCGGCTGTATTATTTTTATTTTCTCGTTTATCCACAATCTTTTTATACTACTCGTAGAATCCCTTAAAGTTAATGAGTTCGCTAAGGCGATAAAACGAATTTTTGAACAAATACAGCCGTTTCAAAATTTCAAGTGGAATTTTTTAATATTAAGACTTGAAAGACAGATAACATTTTTAATTGTTCACCTGAGATTTTATATTTAATCAAAGTTTACAAATAGCTCTTGTCTTAAAAACAGTGGTTTTGCTGATTTCTTGACGTACTTCAAACTTTAATTTATTGAATATTGGACTATCTTGCAAAGCCAATTTTTTCTACAAATGAACTCAGGGCCTAGGTTGCAGCTAGAATGGTTTCGCTCCAATTTTCTGAAATGTATCACGATCTGGTCACGTATCATTTCAGCTCCAATTTAAACCTTAAATTTCCTATGTTAGAAATTATTTAGAATAGTAAAGATGTTAAGTTGTTATTGAGAAAATACAATTACGTGACACGTATGGGTAGAGTAAATTGCAGTATAAGTTGGTAAAAGAAAATTCTACTTACTGTTGCACTTTTAAATATATCAGTGTAAATTTTAATGCTGTATTAATATGATTTATTGGTTTGATTTCTGAAACTATTTTAATTTTTTTAAATTATTTGTTTGATGTGTACATAAATTATAATGCAGTATTTGTTTGGCCGGCCCGTAGGTATTATATAGTCAGCGCAACTGGCTTCTATACCAGGAGTCTAGGGTTCGAATTCCGGTCAGGCCTGGCATGTTTTCATCTTTTTATCATCTCTTATATTACTACTCCCAAGCCAATGCATATGCAGGCATCACCAGCCAATAGAGATAATAAATAAAAGAAATACTTGGTGATTTGGTATTTTACTAAAAGTAGTATGACTGCACAATAACCATGACAAATTATAACAATCAGTTACTATTACAATTTCCTAGATTTCTTATTAACACGTACAGCATGCATGCTATCAAATATTTCACTGGACTGAAAAATTAAGAATAAAACTGAACGTGGGAAAACTTTACATATAAATTTTACCAATAAAGATATTGCAGATCCTTTATCAGTCACCATAAATGGAAACATTGTACCATATGCGAACAAGGCAAAACATTTAGTAATGACTTAAGATGCGAAACTTAAATGGAAGGAGCATATTAAAATAAAAAGAGCTGAGCTGGGCCTCAGATATAGGAAACTATGTTGGTTACTGGGATGTCAATCGCAGCTGCCTCTCCGTAATAAAGTAAGAGTCTATAATAAAATTTTAAAACCCATCTGGATTTAAGGTATACAACTTTGGGTTGCGCCAGAAAAAGTCAGATAAGGATTATAGAGACGTTTCAGAACAAAGTACTGAGAGCTATGATTAAAGCCCCTTGGTACGTTAGGAATAGTGATCTGCATAGAGATCGTGAAATTCCTTGTGTCAGTGAGATAAGATTTTCTGCCAAACATGAAGCTCGTGTGCATGGCCACATTAATCCTGAAGCAATGCAACTTCTTAATAATTAAAATGTTCGTAGAAAGTTTACGAGAAATAAGCCTTTAGAACTAGTGTAAAAGTGCAGTGTGATGTGTAAAAGCAGAGCAGTGTGAAGTGCAAAAGTAGTGAATAATTTACGTATATTTTAGTGTTAAGATATAAAACATTGTTAAATGGATTATTTATAATTTGAGTATTTAGTTTTTAAGATGATATGAACGAAAACTTAAGTTGGTCTTTTAGACCATTTTTAATCTAAGTAAAACAAAAACTTAAAAAATGTATATTCTCAAATAAAATTTGCTTTCAATACAGCATATACATTTCGTGAAATCAATTATACCATTTTTAATTACAATAATGTTTTACATTATCTCCATTAATTTAATCGTTTTACATTCTCTAACAACAAAATTCATTCATATATTTTAATTAACACACGGATTTTGTTGTCTACGTATGTTATATTTTTAAATTAAACAATTAACAAAACTTAATTTATCTACATGAAAATTTTTCTTGTTATATTTTTTAATTACGTACGTGGAACTTTGTTGTCTGATTGAACATATTGTAACTCGAGAAAATTAAATGAAATATCTGCGTTACCATTAAAGTATACTAATTGACCATGACATAAATAATAAACACGTGCAAAATATATGTACCAACTTCGTGACCAAGGGGATGGTGTATAAGTAAAATTGAAGTGAAAGTACCGTATCAGTTAATCTGTGCAGTATGCGGCACTATGTAGTATACTCTGTTGTCGTTCATCAGCGGTTTGATTTGTATTGAGAAAGTAGAACCGATCATGTTTTATTACATCTTTTAAAAAGATATCTACCAATAAGTATATTTTGATATTGGTTAGCCAAGTCATATCGAAATTGTATTTGTAATAACTCCAGTCAGACTGAATCTATTCTGCATTAGTATTGGAGTTTTATTTAATATCTTTCTAGTTTGGGTCGTGGATATTTTACTCTATTCGATCAACAATTTATCTGAGGAAAATAGACGTATTCCAATGATTACATGTTTAAAATCAAATTTGGCTATCACAATGGAGTAGTTTTTTAATAATTTGTTCAAGTCAATTTTATTTGATTATCGGTGTGTAGGTGGCAATCATCTTGTACGTATTTGTAGTGTGCTTGCAAACAAAGTACTTCAATATTTCGTTCATATAAATTTAAAAAAATACAAATAAAAGTTTTTGAGGCCATGAAAAAATTCTTATTTTAATCTAGGTATCATAATATTTATAAAATTATTAAAAGCCATACTTTTTACTTTCTCTTGCCTGCATGAATATATAGGAAGGAAAATATTGTTTTCATGTCGATTTTTCGAAATCGAGAGAGGTTCAGACCCCCTGAACCCAAAAAAACATGTTTTTAGCGATTGGTCTGTGTGTGTATGTGTGTCTGTGTGTGTAAACAGAATATCTCAAGAACTGAACATTGTACAAACTTGAAACTTGAAACTTAAGTTACATACCACTACCGGACCCGACACGAACATTTTCATCAAAATTGGTCAACCGGAAATAGTAGTTTTTTCGTGTAATTTTTCACTTTCTGGCGATTTTCTCAATAATGGGTGTTAAGATTTTTTTTAAATCGCCTCAATTACTAAATATTTTATGGCGCCATGTCTGCTGAAATTCTAGGTGAGGTTCTTTTCTCGTAGAAAAATTGTTTTTTATAAGATTGTTATTTTTTATGTATTTCAGCGCAAAAATGTATCATGTAAACGTTGTAGAGAATTTAAAATTCTACAACCTTTTTTTAAAACATTTTTTTTTGTATAAAGCTTAGTTTAGCGAGTTTTAGCGATTTTCTGTTTTTCTCTCACGAAAACGTGTGAAAAATCGATTTTTTTAAAAAGATTTCGGCCTTAGTATACATTTTACGACAAAAGTGTATAATCAGATTTATAGGAAATTAAACGATCTACAACTTTTGTTTAGAGCATTTTTATCTACGTTCATTGAACATAAATAAACAACATAACCAATATCTAATATCTATTATCTAATAGTAGATGTTATAAATTATAACATTTACGTTCATTTACGTTCATTGTATAGCATTTTTCTTTTTTTAGCGTGAAAGAGTGATTTGCCGTATTTTAAAGCCAAACTGAGGTTAATTTTCATTTTGCGTTTTTCACTCATGATTAAAATTAGGTTATGTTTTTTGTTTATTTCTAATGTTTTATTGCTAGTATTAGGTTATATTGTTCATTATTTGCATTGGCAGGAGAAAATCGTGTGAGTGTTTCACACTAGATTTTTTTTATATAACGATTATAATTATTCTTATGTATAAAGTAAATAGAATTAGTAATAATATTACGAAGTAGGAAAATGGACATGGATATAAAGTTACACTTACGAAAGAACTCTCAAATAGTTAATATAGGTAAGTAAAAAAACTGTAATAAATTTAACTTTACTGCATTTTACATTGTATCACGTTATGAAAAATATTATTCTTTTTGTTAGTTATTCTATCTCTAACCTCGGCAAAGGATGATTTTGTACATTTTAATACAAATAAAGGTTATTATTATTATTATTGAGGAATTAAATGAAAACACAACACGTATATTAGAACACGTAAATAGAACGCGTAATGATAAATTGAATAACTTGGTGTAAAATCCAACTCAGGTCAATTTGAGTAAACAAAAACAAATTTTTAAGTGGTAGCAATTACCACAAAATTACGAGCTTTTCATCTAATTTTCGGTTTTTGTACATATGTACATGTATCTGTAAATGTACGCAAAAATAGTCATTTTCATTTTGCAGGTAGGTCTTGACCAAAGTTTCGTTGACTACAGTCAAGTATTATTTTGCTGACAGCAAAAACATAATCACTTTTGCTACGTAATAAAATTCTAAAAGAATTTCGACAAAGAGTGTGGAAACTTAATGAATACTTAAATGAGAGAATTTATTAAACAAATTAGATTAAATTATAACATTTATTCTATTTGTATCAGGAATTTTCAAAATTAAAAATAATTTTTAAAAAGGTTGAATAAAATTTAATGGAAGGTGTAGATAATTTATGTTTTCCCCTTAAACAATCTACTTGTAAACAAAGCCAAAGTACACAATGCAATAGTAATATTCTACAGTAATGCATTTATAAAAGTATATGACTATTTTATGGAGAGGAATATTATTTAACAAAACGAGCCATTACAAAATAAGTAGTAGTAGTAAGCCGCCTCCTTCGCAAGTGGATCGCGTGTTTCGCTGTAAAGGCGAAGGTCCCGGGTTTGATTCTCGCACGGGTCTAGAAATCATTACATTTTCAAACCCACCGTTTTATACCCTACACTAGTCGCTAATGAAGTTGTTCATGTGATATTAACTAAACGGAAAATTCATTGAATATTTCAACTATAGCTTTTTTTCTTCTGACTACTTTACCACATCACTCAAAATAAACTTGTCGACCTTAAGAATCTTTTGTCCCATAAAACTCCTAATATTTTTCCACTTTTTTGTAAGGCGTTGATTCTCTATTAAGTAACTTATTGCAATAATTAGATTTACATATTTTGATGCATTTTTATTTTATTTAAACTGTATTTTATGAACGATAAGAATGACTATTCATGTGACCATGTGTTAGACGTGCACCTAAAACTTTTATTGTTCAACTCTAAAAGAAAGTTAATAAAGAAATAACAATAAAGTAAGACTTTATTACTTTATTATATTTAAAGTAAGTGCCACGCTTTAAATATCTAGGCTAGATTATTTAGCCGGATGGTTCTGAAAGATTCTCCCAACTAGAGCGATTACAGAAGATCAGGAAAGCTCTGGGACTAGTGCAGCATCTCTACAATAAAAAATTCCTCTCACGACAAACTAAAATAAGGCATTATAACACCGTGATTAAATCAATAGCATTATATGCTAGTGAAACTTTGACAATGAATCGAAAACATAAATAGAAGAAATTAGAAAGGAAGAGAGAAAAATCATCAGGAAAATTCTTGGACTGAGGAAAACAGAGGATGGACACAGATTATTGAAGAATCAAGTTGTGGAAACAATTGAATACAGAAATTGATATGAAGAAGAGACGTCTGAAATTTTATGGTCACATTAGCAGAATTTCGGAACATCGACTAAATAATTGAGTTTTAAAATAGTTATTGTCTCTAACGGGCTCAGGACTCTGGGCAGAAAATGTCAAAAAGGATCTAACAAGACTGAATAGAACTGAACAGGAGATTTGAAACAGGAATGTCTTCGGAAAGAAAGCAGATAATTGGGAGGTTCTCTCAGAATTGCGACCAAAACAGTTTAGACCTAAAAGGCTGTGGAAGCTCGTGACCCCCACAGAAACCTTTCTCTCTAATAGCAACACTTGCTTGTTACTTTGCTTATATTATTGAGGTTTCAGTGTTACAAAAAAGCATAGAAATTACAGTTCGAAATATTTTACATAAATAAGAAAGAATGTATGGAACTGTTTGAAAGCATTACCTACACGAAAATAATTTTCATGCGTTTTATACGTTTTAAGTTCTATATGAATACAGTCGCCGTATATCCTTGAACATTTGTACAGAGTAGATTTCTATAATGTGCTGTTGATTGCTGCATACGGGTAGCAAATAATATTGGTAATACAGTAAATGAATAAATCTTTATAAAAACAAATACAGTACCTACTGTGAAAGAAATCAATGATTTGTTGCTTCCTTTACCAATAAATCTACGAAGTAATTTCACTATCACAGAATACAATACATTCGTTAAATATTAATAGCTAATGTTAGAAAATGGCAATAAATATAAATAAAAGGAATTAAGTGGAAAGTAAATTTTATTTTTTATACACTTGTATTTATTCAGGTATCGGTAATAGATGGGTTTTGAATATTATTGAAGATGATGAAAAGGTCAAAGGACAGATGAGAAAGTAAGTGGCGGTAAAACAATTGTGGCAAAGGAAATGGACAATGTGAGATGAGGAGAAGGTAAGTGGGTCAGAGCAAAACTGGTTTTGAGGTGCGGTGGTGATCGGCCCAACGAATACACAGATGAGGCTTCCGATCATGATTAAAAAGAAGGAACTAGAGCCAGACCTTTCCTGGTGATAGACAAGGTAGGCATACACACGTATTATACACTCATTGCGTTCAAGTTCATAGGCTAACTTGATTTTACTGCTTGCTAATTATTCACATTTATCAAAGTCATTGCCCCGTACTTTCTCAGATTTTATTTACTGGTTCATTTTTATCATAAGAAATTACTTTTAAACAAATCTAGAGGGTTACTTATCAACTCTCGTCCACTTATGTTCCTGCTTATCAACTCTAAAAAATTAATAACAGTTGTTATGTTATAAAAGAATCTTTTAAATACCACAAGAAATGTAAGTGAGGTTGACAATCCTGCTGAGCTATTTTATAGAATTAGAATTAAAAGGTAAAAACGCATAAAAGTAACCACTAAAGAAGAAAATTAAATATTATTTTATTCATCAAGAACTCAAATTGTAAATCGTATAAATGAATACACATGAATATCTTAACCTGCTTATTGAAAACAGGTTTTACAAATATATTGAATTGAACGGGTTGTCTTCTACAGCGTAATACTTCCAAGTAATACAAAATAATAATACTTATAAACTAAATTTATATTGTATAAATACAAATTGTAATTGTTAAGAAAATTAAACTGAAAACAGTAAAATAATCGTTTTATTATGTTACGAAAATGAGTAAAAGAAATTTTTATACAAAATTCGTACTTCAGACAACAAAAATAAAGATTAATTACTAATAAACAAGAACAAATAGAAAAGATCTGAGTTACTTACACACGTTGCCTGTTTAAAAAAGTTTGTTCGAGCTAAAAGGTTTTACCCTTGAGAAAAATTCTCTAACAGAAAATTTAAGAACCTATTTCTACCATCTGACCATTCTTTACAAAAAATTAACTAATTTAATTAATTTTTAATTTTTTCAATTTAATTTTTAATTAATTAATTTTTGTGCATTAGTTTAATTTTGAAACTCTCGAAAACTAAAGGTCATTTGATTAACCCTACAACGCCCAAGCTCCCGCGCGTAACATGGTAGTCCACCCGGGGGACTACCATGGTAGTCCACCCGGGGGGGGGGGGGGGTCGAATCCACAGGTCTTTCCTCTAATTACTTGAGTTTGGTAGGTTTGTAATTCAGTAAATATTTCTTTTAGTAAATAAGTTATATTTGTAATTAAAATTATAAAAAATTATTATACATAATTTTACGTATTATTTCAATTTTCATGAAAAAAATAATATTATTTAAAGAAAAATTGAATGAAGTTATTCTATGTCGCTGTAAACAGAAATTTTTTAAGAAAATGCTTATTTCAAACACATTTATTTTAAAATTGCTTTACTTTCTACAGAGATGAATATTTTATTTTTTTGGGAGATGCATCTTGTGAGCACAAAAAAAAGACCGCGGTTCTACAAGTCTTCACGTGCAGGCTAATAATGTTTATACTTTTTGCCCCAATTACATTATTTAGGATTAAAACTATTATTTGTTGTTTTTAAAAGAAGTGTTGTCAACCCTAAATTGAATATACCATAAAAACAAGGGGGTGAATAAAATTGATTTTTTTTAACGTCGCATCAACTGCAACGGCCATTAGCGACGACGTTGGGGTGTAACTGTTTACAATGGAGGATGAAATGATCTTTTTGTAACGTATGAAAATATGCCGTGCCTGAATGGGATTCAAACCCACAACCGCATGATGAGAGGCAACCACGTTACCTACTACGCCAATGCGACCGGCAATTTTTATATCAATAAAAAATTGACTCTAAATTGAATATACACTATGTCATTACATAAATACAATACATTTTCTTGTTTAAACGAAAGCAGTATGAAAAATAAAATGGTACCTGGTATGGCCAAGGTGAGAGGGTCTATCGAACCCACAAGATACTGTGTTCACTTTTTGTGTTTAAAGAACAATATAAAAAGCCTTGTACAAACATGAACAGAACACCGCCGCGAACATCGTGTCGTAACATCGTCGCGTACCATTTCCGGCAAAACATGTTCGCGACGATACGCAGTGTTAAACAGGGAGCTACGAACAGAACAGCGTCGCGTACATCAGCGCGTAACATTATGCCGTCCCATCATTTCATTTATTCATCAGAACACGATGAGAGAAAATACACAAATCGCGGTTGCAGCCTTTATAGTTATGCACTATTTAGAGACAAAGAAAATAAGGAGGAAACGACGCTGGTGGGAGACACAAATATATGGAAGTAAGACTGTATATGGTGGCCATCATTTACTCGGGGATCATAAATGTCAAGCAGTAAGTGGCTGGAACAAAAATGTTACCAGAATGTCGCCAACTGACTTTGAACTTTTGATAAATGTAATTCATCCACGAATAGCACGATACGGATACGAAGTGGAGGCAGGCTATTTCTGTTCAGGACAGGTTAGCAGTGACAATTCGTTTTCTGTCAACTGGGGATTTCTTTCGCTGGCCTAGGAGACCTTTTCAAAATTCCGAAAAATATTTACGAAGATATAGGCTAAGACAGATATTGTAAAACAATGTAATAAAATAATGTGAATAAAAGTAACAATAAGTAAATAATGTAAACTATTGTTTACATTATTTACTTATTTTTACTTGTTATGTTAACAAAAAGTTAACCAAGACAATTAATAGTCTAGCATCGAACTGATCACAATGACTCCACTAAAGTGAATGAACGCTGCAATGTTCGCTTGCCCGTCCAAACATGCGAACACATGGTGTAACACATTCCTTTGATGCGACTAGGAAATACCGACAAATGATGGGACGCAGTGATGTTATGGTACCATGTTACGATGTTTCGATATTATGTTACACTGCGTAACATTGTTCGGAAATATTTTCGTCACAATGATAAGCGACGGTGATGCGATACGGTGTTCTGTTAAAATGTCTGGAGGCAGCTTAAGATAATTAATTTTGAAAAATACTAATTGGTTGGTTCATAGAGCAATGAATGAAGAACAATTACATTTTTTCAATTTTTTCCGGGATCAGGGTCGGAGATATTAAAAAAATACAAAAGTGTGGGTTCGGGAAACCCCCTCTTTACCTTTTTATGGTTAAACTATTCGAGACTTTGCGCTGGCGGTTCGCCCCCTCCTAATTGCTTTCATCAGAAGGAATGGGTGGTTTCATCAAATTGTGCTCTGTCCCAGAGTCCAGTAAGGTCGTCACGCGCCCACACTGGCAGATGGTATCTTGTTCAGTATTTTTGTGGAAGAACTTTTTGTGGTCGAGGAGCGAATTTCAGGTGCTTCACGTCAAAATTTGCCATTCAGTGGAATCTTACGTTTCGTGAATTCATTTGGGCTGATGTGGCACACTGTTTATGGTTGTCGCAACATCTAACAGAGTAGCAGTTACTTACTTCCAAAATCTACATAGGAATCAAACTCAGAATGTTACTGTCCGTTTAAGCATTCACCACCGAAGAGACAAAGTGTCAGTAAGTGTTTGGTAATTTTGCTAACAAAAAATCAAACATACTTTTTATTGCTTACAAAACATTTTACTCTATTGTCAATGTTCTATAAACAAGATACTTCACCTTACCCTCTCCATTAGGCCTAAGTCATTAGAAAAATCAGAGTTGACATTAATTATTTTAGGAATGAAGATCAAATCCGTTAACCTTAAATCTTACTGTATAATTTTAAATTAGGTAAACTATAAGAAACTATAAACTATAAGAAACTGAAGACAAATATTATATTAATAATAATAATATAATAATTTTTTTTTTTGAAAAACCGAAGTGTTCCATATATACGGAAGTTCGCGCCAAACATTTATGTTGATAGAAAAAAATGATTAACAAAAATTTGTAATAAAATAGTCACAATTATAAATTTAGATACATAAGTAAATTTTATTTAAAAATGTAAGTTGAACCAGTTGTTTGAATTCAATTACCAAGTTCAATGACGATGTTTGATCTGAATCTATACTGATTGCAGCGCATTTGCCATGCACATTGACCAAATTGATGAAAACGACTCTATTAAATAAACAAATTTTGTACCTAATTAAAATAAACGTATGGAATAAACGATTCTGAGCTGTGAGTAAAAAAAAGTTTTAAAACAACTAGTATTTGTATAAAACTGTGGAATTACGTTTCAAAAGTTAATTTTTGTATTGACATGCTTGAAGGAGAGAAATGAAGCAGGATGAAATTTTTATATGTTGATAAATGATGCATAAACGTACAGGTTCTTAAGTAAGGCAGATAAATTTAACGAAGGTAGTATGGCCATTCGACTGGTTCCTTGCAATTAATACTAAGAGAAATGAGGCACTTTGTACGCTGGAAAGTTGACTAAGAGCCCGCATAAAAAAGATTTGTTTTATAAATTGCCAGCACGTGCATATTAGGACCCAATTTTTTAAATTTTAAGTTGAAGACCAGAGCTTGTATAAAAATTTATTAAAAAAATGAGAGTGAAAATTTCATTAATGAAATCAATTAAAAAACACGCGTTTTGTCGAGCCATAGACTAGATTTTGGTTGAAAGTAACCGTGATTATACTAATTAGCTTATTCTTGTAACGGAAGTACTTAATAGTTCAGCACAGACTTTGACTAGTTTAGCTTCAGAATTTTAAATGTTGTCTCAGGTTGATCGGTCTGCCCTTCGTTCATCATTCATAGAGTAATTTTCTAGCCCTTAACAATTTGGTAGCACTTGAAACTACCCGTATTGTGAACCTTTGCTAGAACAATGCCGTACTTTTATTTAAGCAAATCTCGTTGTGAATTAAACATTTAAATCTTTTAACTTTATTAAGTAATTTTTTATTTAAATTTTGTTTACTCAAAGCCGTATAGATTTTTTGTTTATTATAAAGTACAATGGAGAACGGTACAGGATAAGTAAGTTTTAACACGTAATAATTTCTAGATTTTATCCGGGAATTGAACACGGGACCTTCCGCTTTACAGAATAACGCAGCCTAACGGTTTAACTACCGAGCCACGGAGGCGCCTAAATAATCTTAGTAATTTAATAATAGTTTGTTAACTACAATTACTTCTGATATCAAGATTTCAATCAATTACATTTTATAAAAAATCAAAGAAAACAACTGCTTATTTTTGGATTTTACGTTTTGTATTTATTTATTTATTTATTTGAACTGAATTACTTACAACATGACTAAGTACGTGAATAAATTAGTACATGACTGTGATAATGTAGACGATGAAGGCTGAGAGAGGAAAATGAGTGATGAGAAAATGCCAGACCTAACCGGAATCGAACCCGAGACCTCTGGGGTAAAACCCAGTTGTTATGATCACAATTTTATGATCCAGCAAACAATATTAACTTTTTTGCAGCAGTATCAGTTTCTTACCGTAGCTTTCTTCTAGCAGTATTTTAGTCATTTACGACCGATTGTGAGGTTAAATTTCTAACAGCACCTCAGCTACTTCTGAAAACCTTCTGGCGTTTGTAGAGAATTTGTTTTAAAGTTTTAGCTCGATCCGTTATCTTTTCCTTTAGAATGGCTACTTAAATTAAGCGCGTGCCTAAAAATTTAGACAGATATCCTTCTAAACACGCTTTTTTGACTTCAAGGAGTTAATGAAACGTGAAAGTCAGTTGGATACCGGATTTCAAAAATTTTTCTCCGTTGCAATTATTCTCTTACTATACTATAAACAGAGTTGGGAGAAGTAAAAAGGGAAAATACTTTAATAATCAAACAATCCAAACGATATTTTAAAAGAATAAATAAAATTATAAGCCCAATGGACCTAAAGTAAATTGCTTAAATCCAGGCAGGCAATTATATCTTTGAGTAGACGGGAAAGATGCCAACGTTGATTAGATATTGCGCCACAATAACTTGCATACTGCATGTAGAAGTGTGAATGTTCTTCACTTCTGTTCAATATTTTAAGCGCAGGTTCCAGATAGACGTAGAACATAATGGTTGAGGAATCTTCGGGATTGATATGGTACGTTTGGTTTCGATTTTTGTCTAGCTGTCAACAAAACTCAAGTGACCTTGCTGGCAGCCAACGTTCTCAGGGGATAAGGCATTTAAATAAGAGATTTTTTTGTTTTACGTCTGACTGTTTTGCAATTCTGCTAATGAAGACAGTGGAGAATGATGATATATTGCTTTTTATTTTTTACTTTTTTTGTTGTAATTATGTCAGTATAGTTGATCGTTTAGTTTATTTTTTCTTTATAGTTTTATGTGATGGTGACTTCCAATCAGGCTCATGCCTTGGAGGTCCTAAATATTTCCATAACCGTGCTTTTATTTGAAATTTATTAAAAAATATATGTAACTTATATGTATACGTATGTTTATGTGTAATTTGTAAGATTGCCTTACTATGAGATTGACTAATTACAATCTTTATAATAAGATTGATGAGCTTAGGTATAGTTAGTAAGTAGAGTAAGTTACATTGAATGTTTGTAAAAACATGTAAGGTATGGAAATGAAATTTTATTTCTAATATGAAAATGAGTGATGAAAAATGCCAGATCTGACCGGGAATCGAACCCGGGACCCCGGCATAGAAGTCAGTTGAAGAGAGTTTATTGAAATGCTGTTCTACGAGCCGCGTAGGAAACTAATTTGTCTGGTTCGATTCAGTTAAATTTTGTTTTTCTGTGACGTATCAAAAAAAACCTATTGGGTGTTTTACAATTTATTATTTTTGTGCGTAACGGATACTATTTTACTTGTACTCGTAATTGCTGGGACCAGGAAAAAGAAGAAAAACAATGTCCGTTGATTTTTGGTACTTTCCACCGTTAACCACGAAATTACAGACTGATTAATTTTAACCTATTGTTGATTATTATCTATAAAATAAAAGATTTATTTGACCTAGAATATAAAAATGTGAATATTTAATTAATGCTTTGATGGTATTTGTGAAAATATGTAATAAAATAATTCGATACCTGTAAACGTTTTTGGAATGTAAAGGTTAACAGAGAAATGACCCGACCCACTCTTTCTGTGGACTCTACAGACAATATAGGTAACCAATTTGTACAACATTCCTTTATCTCTTAAAACATCGTAAAACTTTGTTATTCGCTATCAACAAATATATTATTAATGTTTTAATTATGTATTTTAATTATCTGTATTAATGGTTTAATAGCTATTTTTATTGCTTGTAGAAATGCTTGTTCTTAACATACTTTCACTTGTACACGAAAAAAATTTATGGATACTGCACTGTGCTTCTTAACAGCTTAATTAAAAATTATAAGTTACTGTAGCTCTCACACTCAGCTGTGTTGTATTTGATATAAGCGAAATGGTGATTACATCTGCAATAATACTCTTCTAAAAAAATTATGGACATTTTAAGTTATTTTGAATTTTTACCACTGTCATATTATGACGGAGATTTGTTTTGTAATAATAGTTAAGATTTAAGTTTCTCTGGAAATAGCGGCATTGTTTAGTCTACCACAAATATTAATTTCTTAGTTCAATAAGGATGTAAGAAGGTTTTAAAAGAATTATCTTAGACGATTTAAAGAAAAATCTAAAAGAATGATACGACTTGTAAAAGTATCTGAATCAATATTGTTAATAGCGCCACCGTAATATAAAAGATCATTTTTGGCCATGTCAGTTCTAATATACGAGTATGATTGTTCTCAAGTTTAAGCAGTTGTTTCTGAAGTAAAGAAAACGGTCCCTGTGAGTGTTTCTTTTCAGTTCTGTAAAAGAAAGTAGAATCAATTGCTCCAAAAACCGTGGTACAGAGAATCTTAACATGCTATGGCAAGAAGAATTTTCAGAGATAGCGGACTGGGAAGACAAGCCTTAGGATGCGGGAATCGGATAATCTGTAGGAGATAAACAAAAACAAAATTACGTTTTACAATCTTCAAAAATAATTATAAATATTTTATGAGTTGATTTTCTTTGATAGAAATCAATTTTGAGTCTAGGTATAGACTACCTACTACTATCAGAGCTGTGAGAAGTGTTACGTGCTGGGTAGTTTCTGAGATAGTTGGATCTATTAGAATATTTGTTGGATATCTGTCAATATATACGTAGAAATGAAGTAGAACATATTCGTAGAAAGGAAGAATTGATAAAGTGTTACATTTTTACATCCGTGATGAACGACTAGTAAAATCACACGTTTTCCTCTTGGTAAAGTAATAAACTCTGCAGTAGTGATGCACTACGGTACAAATACAATAAATAAAATACAGTCGTTCATTTGTAACAGAACAATAAAAATATAGAGGCCGCCTCCATAGCGTAGTGGTTAGCGCGCTAACCTACAATGTGGAGATCCCGGGTTCGATTCCTTACTACGGTCTGGAAATTTTCACAAACCAAAATCCACTGTTCACGATACATGAACCACCGTAGTTGCTAATAACCAAGCAATTAACGCGACTTGAATAACAAAACTAAAAAAAAAAATATAGTATTATCGGACAGATTTTTTTTCAGTTTTTAAAATATTTGTAATAATGCATTTATAGAATAAGTGACGTTCCATCAAAATTTCTTGTTTAGTAAAATAAACTAACAACAATATATCACATTGAGTAACAAATACAATGTTGTGTTGTTTGAGTCATACTAGAACAGACATTTGCACTAATAAAATTCTGCAAAGAGTGAAGTAAAGTAATAAAATATCGCGTTAAAGAAATAAAGGTCCTATGTTTATTTTGCTTTTGTAAAGTTTTTAAGACACGCTTAACAGTTGTGTAAAATAAGGTTTGTTGGCGTAGCCTAAATTAAACCAACTATTGGTAAAACAAATCTAAATTAAAATTTATTTCAACACAATTTGTTTAAATATAAAACTGCTTTCCCAAAAAACTACAATTGTTAAAGGTATATTATAACTTTGAGTTTAATCTCTCCATCTCATCTGATTTGGAAAAAATTCGTTGTCTGATAAAATTCTACTTTTCAGCTAACCCAAAATTTAACATGTTCTAGGTGGAAATTAGTTAGGGTTTTGCTTTCTGTAGTAATTCTTTCTTGTAAATGGTATAAGGAAACGCTGAATTTAAAGACTAAACAACACTTTTGATACTTACTTTTCTGAATAACCTGGGACAATAACATAATAAATGGTTCAGCAGCTTCTTTGAATGGGGTAATCGTATTAAATTTTCATCCTATGTTTTTTCCACGCGAAGGCCTTTTTCAAAAGGTTCTCAATCAATAAGGATTACCATTTAAACGTTTTAAGTTGCCGTTTACAGAACCTAAAATTTATTTTGTACTTTGTTTTTAACTTTATTAATGAAATTCACAACTACTATATTAAGTAAACAACCAATGAATATTATTGTGGGTGAAATAATGAATGACATGATATGAGTGACGTATGTGGAGACTACTATTCTTTGATAAATAAAAAATTCTTTCACAAGCAGTAATTTTAGTAATAATTTTATTCATTGACAAAAAAACGCCATTTCCGATGATGACATTTTACTCTTACTTAGTTGCCTATGAACTGTGGGTTGGTAAACGACGGGAATAAATTTTGCTACTCATTTAGTTTGGATGAGCCGAAATATGTTACCGGAGGAATTTCGAGATTGTCATGTAAAGTAGCGTCAGAAACGTGAAAGGGTACATTGACTAGAAATCGTGATGTCTTTGATTGAAAGCTCTGAATCTGAAATATCACTGACCATTTAGCACTTCATACCTTTGATCACCGTACATCCAAATTGACCTAAGAAGAGCCTAAGAAGTTGTATATGGTTAGTTTTTGTCTAATTAGAAGTATCAAACATCAAAACATTATTGTGTTTAACAGCTTAAGTCTATTGCCCAAGGTATGTCTTCTAACTATAACATGGGAGTTCCTATTTAAACGTATATCAAAGTACAGGCTCAAATACCTCACAGATGTAGCAGTCGGTATAGGTGATTTGCTGAGAAGAACTCTTGGACAATCATAATGTCTAAGATTATAAATTTCACTGATGGATATTTACTGTGAATCAAGGTTCCTCGTAAACAACCTTTTATCTAATTCGTACCGGCGTTCCACAAGGTTCTATTTTACCTCCACTCGTACATATTATAGTTCCGACGTTCCAACTTCTCCTCGCACCCTTTTGACAACATTTACAGATTATACCGTAATGTTATCCTCGGTTGATGCAACGCAAACTTCTGCAAATTTACAAACTCTTATTCACCTTCTTGAGAAATGGTTTAGAAAATGGTGTACTATAGAAAGACAATTTAATACATTCCAAACTTTAATCTAAAATGTTTTAATTTTATCGCTTGAAAATATTATATAAAAAATAATTATAATATTATATTTTTGTTGTGCAATACTTTTTAGATACTAGCTAATCTACCCCGGTGCTAAATTTGTTCTCTTAAGGAATGGTAATGCTCGGAATGAGGTAGCTGGTAATAGCTTATTGATGAT
This sequence comes from Catonia carolina, assembly GCA_035578175.1. Classification (NCBI taxonomy): domain Eukaryota; kingdom Metazoa; phylum Arthropoda; class Insecta; order Hemiptera; family Achilidae; genus Catonia; species Catonia carolina. Next base: position 138,502,275 of record JAQMRL010000001.1, on the reverse strand, counting down.
TATGTCGATGAACAATTATTGTGATCAAATGACATCTAGTAATTGATTATAAATAAGTAATCAGTAATTGACATAATTTTTGAGTAGCTTATCTATTGACCAGCTCGTGGCAAAGTGGTCGTGCAACTGGTTTCTATGCCAGGGACCCCGGGTTCAATTTTCGGTCAGGTCTGGCATTTTTTCATCACTAAATTTCATCTATAAATCTTTGTCGTATGTATTTTCCTTAATAACGATAAAAGTTGGACATAAAACAAAACAAAAATAAAACATCGTATTTTATTGCTTTCTTGCAAGAAATTATTATTGAAGTTGATAGAACTGACTTCAATACGAGTATATGTATGATCTTATGAATTTACAAATAAATACTATATATTTTATAATATATGAATAGAAAAGTTATTCTCAATACAGTGTTTTTCTTTAAACGATTCAACGCTTCTGAGTATTCTTTTGATAGAATTTCTTGTACCTTTGTGAGCATACTTGGAGTGTTATTAAACTGGGAATTTTTAAAAATTTCGGTAAAGCAGATGTTAAACTAGAAGATTGACATTACCCAATTACGGAAACCTTTTTCCTACTACTCTATCAGAATTAGTTAAGTTAATTCGGGTAAAATATGGTCAAAAAACTCATATGAATCTAGAAATCTAGTTTAGTTTTAGTAGCTTTCTTCAGAGAGAGAATTGAATTTGTTATGAATATACTGTATAATATTATATATTGTTGTTTAGGTCATCAACGGTAAGGCTGGTTTGAACCTCTAGAGGCTTTACTAAGTAAAACGAGGTGTGAGGTGGTTTACAAGCGTCTTCCTCACTGAGTGGACAAGTAATCTTATCAGCTTGCCAGAGCCTCCGAAAAGCATCTACTTTCCACCCTGCAATTGATACCTTTACTTCATTCACACAGGGTTTATTGTAAAATTAAAAGCACATTGTTATGAAAGTAAAAAGCCGGAAATGTTGAGAAATTTTGTTTTATAAATTTATTATCTTTAGAATAGACTAATTAAAAAAAAATTGTTATAACTAACATAAAAATGTAAGGCGAACCGACCAAAATAATTAAACTGGTTAAACGAACTTTGTACAAGTGTATTTAGTGTTTCTCACAAGGTGCATAATTCTAAAAGGAATGGGTTTTACAAGCAATGCAAAGTAATAAAATTAAATTTATTATTCTGTAAATGCCTGTTTACATTCTGCATTTCTGTAATGAATATTCAGAACTTGAGAATGAGTTCAGTTGGATAGAAGTAGTGTAATGCATGAAGCTTATTGTGTTCACATAACATGAGTAATTTAATGTGAAACAAACCGGTCTACACTTTTACCTCCCGGTGTTGCCTGACTTTGGATTGTTCCTCGGAACAAATAGGGAGGCGGAGCCCGAACAGAGTAGCAATGAAATACTTGTAAGTAGGGCGGGCTAAAATCCATCAGTTTGTTGGTACTACATTAAACTATCCGGTACTTGTTATAATTAACAACCATTTTTGGTATCATAACATTGGATACGTGCAAAATCAATGACTAGTTTGATCAAAGATTTGATCATTTTTATTTTTAATAAGATATAAAAAATGTAAAAAATAAAACTGGTTATTAACGGACAAGTGTAAGAAAATGTGCGTATTAGCAGATATACATTCCCGAGTTGGTATGCCAGATCTCTCTAACGCAACGTTTAGTTGAACTGGACGAACAATTGGCATAACTACCTTGCAATTTCATATTATTATATTTTATTTCTAGGCAATTAAAGATTTCAAATGGTCATGAAATTTGTATGTCTGATGGGTTTATTAATTTTATTTTCCAATAAGAATTAGGACAGCTTACATGATAAGAACACAAAATTATTGTTTATTTAGTTTATTTTGAAGGCGCATCGCAACTTCATCAGATTTTGAAACAGTCGGTACATGCCATAATTCCAGACCCTATCTCGTAATCGAACCAAGGACCTTCTGGTTTGCAACTAGCGCGCTAATCACCGTTGTCAATTTTATTAATTAAAACAGTTTTGTCTTTCGAATTGTAAATTATATCAAAAGAACAAAAACAATATAGTGGGGGCAGAGGAAAATTAGGTACAGCCTAATACCATAATCATCTAGGAAACGTTGAAGCTACGATTACAATTTTTTAAATTGTTCATTTGTGTACGTTACAGTCAGTTCAATTAAGAACAGTTAGCAACCCTATGATTCAATAATATGTGGATGGTATGTAGCTTATATATATTTTTTTGTCATTAGTTTCTCGACTGGTTTGATGCAGTTTTCCAAGCTTTTCTATCCTGCGCAAGTCGTTTCTTATCTACACACCTTTAACACCCTACATCTTTTGTAATTTTCTTTATATATTCTAACCTTCACCTCCCCCTACAATTCAATCCCTCAATATTACCCTCCATTATTAATAGACCAATACCTGGGTGTCTTAAGATATGCCTCACTAGCCTAACCCTTCTTTTGGTAAGAAGCTTCCATATGATTCTTTTTTCATCCTCTCGCCTAAGAACCTCTAAATTACTTATTTTGTCTACCTACCTAATCTTTAACAATTTCCTATAACACCATATTTCAAAATCTTCTATCCTCTTCCTTTTTACAGCCCCATCACCCACGTTTCACTCCTATATAATACTGCATTCCAAATATAGTGGTTTAAGAAATATTCCCTAATCTGTAAGTCAATGTTTGTAGTCAGTAAGCTGCTTTTCATTTCAAAGGCTATTCTAGCTTGACCAACCCTACTTTTGGTATCACTTGTCCTTCTGCCATCCTTTGTTATTTCACTCCCTAGATAGCAGAATTTCCCAACTTCCTGTACGTTTTCTTTGCCTACTTTTAAATATCCCATTTCTTCTAAACCACTCCTGGTGCTGCACAACACTTTCGTTTTGTTCTTGTTAATTTTCATGAAATAATCCTTTCTCATGATTTCATACATATATACATATATGAGATGAAAATGAGGCGTAGTCTTGTACAAACTCAGACGGACCTATCTTGGACGTTGATGGTTAATTGAACCCAACCATCAATATTTACCGGTAACCACTGTCTATCATTTGAGTCCGTATAAAAGTAATTACCTTTACTATGGTTTGAACCATGAAACCATCGTCTCCTAAAATCGGCTAATTAATAGCGGACTTGCAGCAACGACCTTACCGCTAGACCAAACCGGTGTGTTTTATTCTTTTTTATTTTTTTCAATTTAATTATTTAGTACTTCATAAATTTTGTGTAGCGGATACTCCAGTGTGGTGTAAGCATCCTAATTTTGGAACTTATTGTCAACTATTTGGTTGAATAAATAGATTTCTGTGTAAGAATCCTAATTTTGGAACTTGTAGTCAAGTACTTGGTTGAATTAACAGATTTTGATGTAAGCATCCTAATTTTGGAATTTATTGTCAACTAATTGATTGAATTTACAGATTTCGGTGTAAGCATCCTAATTTTAGAACTTATTGTCAAACTAATTGGTTGAATTAACAGATTTTGGTGTTAGCGTCCTAATTTTTGAAGGTATTGTCAACTAATTGGTTGAATTAACAGATTTTTTAGGAAATTATGAATTAAAAAGTTCTGTAATACGATTTTGATATTTTTGAGCCAAAGAAAACGTAGGCTATGTTTATTTTAGTCTTGTGACGAAGAGGTAGGGAAGACTTTTGAGGTAAGATGCAATACACAATTTTAAGTAGTCTTGAAATTCGATACGTAAAAAAATAAAAGATAAACCAAAAATAATTTGCTGTGGCCGCCTCCATGGTGTAGGGGTGTTTGCATGCTAAACTACAATGAGGGTCCTCGGTTCGTTTCCTAGCTAAGGTTTGGATATTTATTATTATGCCTATATAACTTATTACTGTATTATTTTTTACTGCATCTGTGTATTCTCTAAAACAATGACCATGGAAATTTTTGAATTTATGGATTTTAAAACATCCGCCTATTAATAAATGTCACAATGCGACCGCAGTCCCCGTTAAGCAAAATTCGAGATATAGATATCCAGATTAAAGAGCTTTTACTGTGACTGATTATCACCGAAAGTACTATCAATGAAGATATGCTATAAGACAGGATCCTAGAACAATATGGTTCTGCACGAAAATTTGTATCTACACCCGTACTACATATGTAACTTTTCGCGTTTGTATTTGATTAGAAAAAATTGATATAAATTTCTGACGACCGAAATACATACATTAAAATAATTCTATGATACAGAGATACATTAAAAATTGCACGAGCACGGAACGCTGCCATTGATGCAGTAAAATTGATGATTAAAATATTGTAAAAATCTTGACACCTATGATTTTCTCTGAATCAGAATCTACTTTATTACCATAATTATGTTTTAAAAAAATATACGTACATAATAAATAGTATACATACATAAATAAAATACAGTACGATAATATTGTCAGTATTACTTTTTTGGATCAATAAAATTGAAGTTAACCGACAAGATTCACTGATATAATTTGTTTAGTAATAAAAAATTAAAACAAGAAGCACACCCTAATTCAACACTATTGAAGAAATTATTCGAACGGTGAGGCAGTCCTACTTCCTATTTAGGCGTGGCGCGTGTGAATTGGGTAGACTTGTAACTTTTCCTGCGGCAGAAAACACTCACTGTCCCTTCATTAAAATCCCCAAGGCTATACGATGAGCCTACTTATTTCTTGATCTGTTGACGGAACTGTACTCTGAATTCTTCTTTTTATTATTAATGAAAATCAAGAATATTATCTGTAAATTACTGCGCTGGCTTTTAATAAATGATTTCTCTTTCTTTATATGGTTTTTAAAGTAATGTCTTTTAATCCTCCTTTATGTTTACTGTACAGTAATTAATTTCAGATACGTTTGTTATTGGTTCCAGTGAATTACAAAAATATTTTCGTTTCAAGCACAAGATTTTTTTAACAGGCAATCATAATTTTTGTATTGTTTATATTAACGAAAAATGCTTCAAGTATTGACTAAGCACCATAGGTAACTGATCCATAAGCTTAAAATTTATTATAATAAGGAACATTGGATACTCATTAATGGAAAATATGTAATCGATTTTCAATAGTATTGTATAACAAAGTTTTTTTTAAACATCTGAAATTATTTACAATCAGTTTAAAAATTAAAACTTTTTATTTTTTTATTTAAAACTAAACGTAAATAATATGTAAGTATTCATATGGCGAAGACAATAGCCAATGGTATTGCTTCCAAAAGAAAACAAAAGTATTTACTAGTTTTAAAACATTAGGCCTAAATCTAGATAAAAATTGAACAAAGTAGAATGCGTAGAGGAAGAAGGTTATGACGATAAAGGATAATATGGACTTCAATTGTTTACAAGTAGATTAGTTGGTATATCTAAACGAAAGGTTAAGCAATTGTATTCTTTTTCTTAGTCGTGATACGTCTTAGTTTGCTTGCAAACTTAGTCTCTTGCGTGTGATCCAATTTTTTTGGACCAAGTAAACCGTCGATCTAAGAGCATTCCCAAGTATTTCACAATAAATAACTTATGTAAAACAAATTTTGTCGGGGCAAATAAAATATAAAGTTTACGATTAGCTTTTGTATTAGTTATAGGTTATTTGAATAATCTTAACTATATCAGTGCTATAAAAATATCACTTTATTAATACAGTTCATGTCTTGGTGTCTCATTTAATTGCAGGATGCACTACAACCTATCATATCGTCTATCTCACTTCGTCACACCTAACGATTACTATTAGGTCTAGAAATTGAATAATTACCATTTTGTTCTTATTTAAATAAAAGAGCTTTCTTTTTTTATAAATCAAAAAACTAAAAGCTAAAATTTGTTTAGAGCAAACATTTGGGAAGTTATTTGCGATGACTTATGGATTGGACAGGAAAAATTAAACGACATTAAGCGATTCCGTGAGTTGTATAGAATATGTAACGATTTTTCTTGCAAATTTTAATAGTAAAACAAAATTAAAGTCTTGGGAATAACTATCCGATTCAATCAAAAATAGAAATAGATAATACAACCCTGGAACGAGTTTCTCGCTTGAATTACTTGGGGTGTGGTGTTGTATTTGACTATAACTTAGATGTAGAGAAAAAGCTGAATAAGTTTCGAGGATATGTTGGTCTATAATCAGAAGTTTGGGAAACATAGCTAGAGAAAAAATAAAACTTAAGCACAGTACTATAACGTTATGCCAATCCCAGTTATAGTAATTACATATGGAAGTAAGACATGGACAACTAAGAAGATACACGATTGGAAATTCCAGACAATAGAAAATATTGAGGTTTTTGCGAAAGAAGAATTTACTCGGTTGGGTAGATTAGGAAATAAAGATGTTAGGTTAGAATTGAACTTCTACGACTTGATCGATAGAATAAAAGAATAATAGATTGAAGATTGAAGACAGCATATGGAAAGAATATCTGCTCAAAGGAGCGGCAAATCCCCTGGTGTGCTCAAAAAGGGAAGAGAGACGTTGGCAAACCTAAGAGGAGATGAGTAACATTTTAAATCTATTCACTAATTTCATACTTTAATGATTTTGTTCTACTAGTTAGGAAGTATTAAATATAGCCAGTTATAAAACTGTTTTTGTTACAAGAAGTAAGAAGTTAATTTAAAAAACACTCTTTTAACGTAATTGTTTCTTTGTAATTAAGTAATTGTTAGAATGAAAATTTTTGAAATTATTGCATAAATTTGTTTACACAAAATTTGAAATAGAAGATAAGACGGGTTCTCATTACTACAACTTCAGTTACGGTAATAAAAACTAAATATCACAACTGTATTAAATTGAAGTTCAGTTTTGGGCTAAATTATACCTAAATATTTAGAAATAAAATATAATTATAAATATTCAACAATTATATTGTCCAAATTTAATTAAATTTTGATCTCAATAGCGCAAAATAATTAAATAAGTTAACTTCAGAAATTAAGGCAATAAAAGCCAAAAATGTATAGTGGCTGTATTCAAAGAAGCAGGACTTTCGTAAGGTGTTATTCAATTTTAACTGATTGTGCAAGAGTTTATGTATAAGGGAGTTTTAACAAATACTTTTACATGAAATTAGTATCGTATAAAAATTGTTAAGTATAGAGAGTGCCACAAAAGAAGCCGTTTTGCCTGAAGAACTCAATTTCATAAATTACCAAACCGAAAAATTTGAACGTTATACGCAATAGAAACTTGTTCTTTTCTGCGTTGACTGGTATGACTGAAGGTTTCTTATTTAAAAATAAATAAGAGGTACAGAAATTTATGCTTAAAAAGTACGCAGCTTTTAGCTGGTTTAATATTCATGCGCTTTAAAACGATTTTCTTTTAAATGACTACAGCATTAAAACAAAACATGGGTGTTAACTTTCAGAAAAAATTCTCTAAGTTGAAAAAACTATAATATTTAACATTATGTGAAAATAGATTTTTAATGTGTATTCTGGACGAAGTAACAATATACGTTATAAAAGCGTCTTAACAGAAAAGCAACTAAACCCTGGGTATTTCTTATGTGTAAATTTCCGTATTTCCTAATTATTTTAAAATAAAAACACTTTAGTCATACCAATCAATGCGAAAACCGAGATTTTTTTTGGTGTATACTTAAAATTTTATCGTTTGGTAGTTCATGAAACAGTTTTATCAAACACAACGGACTCTTTCGTGGCGGGAAAAATACTTACAAATTACGAGCAAAGACTCGAATGACATGACAACCACTTCGTATTAAAACTGCTTGATATTTCTGCTGAAGTTCAGCGATTGACACGTATCAACGTTTTGAATTTAAAAGTGATTATTATATTCATTTCTTCAACTTGATCAACATAAACATGCAAGCGTTCGACTTTTTATCATTTATTTTTTGAAAAATATCGTTCTAATGAACTACGCATTTATTGTCATCATTTCTAGACTTTGAACCAAAAATTTTAACTTTCGACTTTAAATTTTTCAGAAATTGTGTAAATTTTAAATTAAGTTTTATTTAAGGAGTGTCAATGGACTCTTTCTCTTTAAAGCCATTTTACTGTAACATAACATTTACTTATACTGTTCATAAAATTTACTTAGTAGTTAGATTGATAGTAAATACAATTATTTACAAAAAGAAATAAAACAGATTAAGTGCACACACAGGATTGTTTATGTATAAACAATCAGACACGGTATATTTTCATACGTTACAAAAAAACTCATTTCATCCTTCACCGTCTGCATTAGCAGTAATTGCAGAACAGTCGGAAGTTAAACAAAGAAAAAATATCTATAAACATAAGGTAATTGTGTATTTACATATATCAAATATCCGACAATAATATCAGAAACTTAATGAAAGTATTTTTGTATACTGATATTAATAGTGTAAACAACTGTTAGGCCTATTTATGTAGTGTAGTGTAAATAGAGAAAGTGTTAGTGAAGCATTTCAAAATATTAGGTTACACTTGGTGACTGAATAAATAAAGTATTATCTCAGCAAGAAGTGAATCTTTTTGGCATGGTACTTTAAGTCTAGTTGTTTCAACCGATACGTTTTTATATAACTGATGATTATTTTGTCTTTTGTTCTATTTATAGTTATTAAAGAATAATATCTGAAGTTTATAAAGTTGAGCGGTTACTATTGTCAAACTGTTCGTCTCTGGATCGTGAACTCATTTAGAAAGACTCCACAAGGTGTGAAAGTTAACACTACGTACTTTTTCACTTTCGCATAATGACTAAGCCTTTACTCCTCATATTCTGTTCATGTCTATAGTTATGTAAAATTGTCAGTATGATTGTTCATACACTTGTGCTAATCGGTGCAAAATTAATGTGTGGTTAAACTAATTCAGTATTTGGCTCAAGATATTTCATACTTTTGTAGCTACTTTTTTTAAAATTTATTCCTTATATTTTACATAAGAGAAGTCCACAGAAGGTAGAAGGTTATGTTATATATTTCAATTATTATATACGAAGATGTTAGTGGTAAATATGTGTAGTAATAATAAAATATGATATGTATTCACATATATATTTTATTATTACGCAAAACTAAATACGAGGTCTGTTCAGAAAATAACGGGCATTTTTAAATTTCGCGAGTTTGTTGAGTCCGATTGTCAAGATGTTTTATTATGTTGGTATACATGGCCCTGAAGTATGATAAAATTTTCAGCTGTATTCATTGTTTACTTTGTCTGTGGCAGCCGCTAAGGTTAGACGTGTTTTTATGAGCTCGGCAATTTTCGTTTGTTTGCCCTTTAAGGTTCTCTTTATTTCTGGAAATAGGAAAAGTCACATGAAGCCATGTCTGGTAAATATGGAGGCTGGGGTATTGTTACAGTATTGTTTTTGGCCAAAAATGCACAAACATGCAATGAAATCTGAGCAGGTGCATTATCGTGGTGCAAAAGCCATGAATTGTTTTGCCAAAAATTCGGGCTTTTTTCGGATTGCTTCACGCATACGGCGTTTAACTTGTAAGTAATACTTCTTATTGATCGTTTGACTTCGTGGCGAGAATTCATGATGCACTACGCCATTAAAATCGAAGAACACAGTAAGCATAGCCTTCACTTTTGACCGCACTTGTCGAGCCTTTTTCGGTATAGGCGATCCAGAATGCCTCCACTGGGACGATTGAGCCTTAGTTTCGACGTTATATCCATAAACTTATGTTTCATTACCTGTTTTAAAACATTTCAGTAATTCTGCATCGTCGTTGACTTCATTTAGTGACTCCTGAGCAACTTCCATTCGCCGCTGTTTTTGTTCAAAATTCAACAGTTTTGGAACAAATTTTGCTGCCACGCGTTTCATACCCAAATCATTCAAAAAAATAGCATGGCATGAGCCAATCGATATGGCAACATCATCACTGACTTCTCCGATTGTGATTCGCCGATCGTTCATAACCATTTGTTTCACTTTTCCACGTTTTCATCGGTTGTTGATGTGTAAGGGCGTCCGGGGCGTTCGTCATCTTCAACGTCTTCACGGCCATCCCCGAAACTCTTATATCACTCGTAAACTCTTGTTTTACTCATAGCAGACTCACCATTGGCCTTTTATAAACATTTCACACACTTTGTGGCACTTTATTTAATTTTTACGCAAATTTTGATATAAATTCTTTGATTAATTTTTTTACAAACGAAAATCACCGAGCTCATAAAAACACGACTAACCTTGGCGGCTGTCACAGACAAAGTAAACAATGATTACAGCTGAAAATTTTATCATACTTTTGGGGCCTATATTGCAACATAATAAAAACAATCTTGAAAATCGGACTCTCCACACCCGCGAACTTTAAAAATTCCCGTTATTTTCTGAACAGAACTCGTACATTATTATATTTTTTATTATTTATGTATTTTCATTACTCTATCAATATGCCCCGAAAACTTATTATTTATTAAAAATTTCAAAAGTTCCTTTATCATGTTTTCCTTTTAAAGTGCTGTAAAGTTTTATTTTACAAATTTTGGCACATTTTTGCAATATTTTTCTGAAATATGTTTTAAATATGGAAATATTCAACGAAACATTTTTTTACTACGTATTTATTTTTTATAAACGTTATCACTTATGACAAATTTATAGGATTTGGTTTTTTATAAATAATTTTTTTTATCCCTAAAGTATGTACGTTGCAATCTGTTCAATTTCAGAACAATAAACAACCCCATGACCCAGTAAGTTAAGGATTTACGTATGGCGTGTAAATGATGTGCGGTCTTGTACAGACTCAGCCTCACCATTCCTGAAGAAGTGGGGTAATTGAGCCCCTACCATCAAAGTACATCGGTAACCACTTTTGAGTATTAAAACCCGTACGTAAGTATCTTTACTAGGATTTCAACCTTGTAACCGTTGTTTCCTAAATCAATTGTTAAACAGATGCCTCGCGGTGATGACGTTATTACTAAACCAAGCCAGTGGGTTGAAAATCTTTAAGAAGGACACCTTTTATAAGATTTAACCAAGATTATCTTAAACTTTATTTACCTTTCATTATCTTTAAAATATATATAAAACTGGAAAAAGTAGTTTGAAGACAAAAGAAAAAAGCTCACATATTACATTTACTACAATTCGTGGTCAAAATTTCCCGCACTTATATTTCAATAACACACAAATTTCATACATAGACACAGCTAAATATTTTAAATTATATTTAGACATATGCCTAAATTACAGAATTTACATTTAGCAGAAAAGAAAACAGACAGATTTAAAATTTAAAGAATTCTTTTAGCTATCGGAAAGAAATCTCATTAAAAAAATTTTTGTAAAACAAATTGTTTTCGAACTGGTCTGAATCTACGATATCCAGTTATGAGACGCATTCAGTGACTCAAATATTCACATTATTTAGCGTTTTCAATGAAAGTTCCAAGTTCTAACAGCTGTTACTTTGCTAACTACGTATTCACGTAAGTTTTTTTTATTTCAACAGTTAAATAAGAAATTTCAAAATTTAACGTAACGTACGAAAAACGGCTTGAATCATCATCATCATCATCATCATCTGTCAAGGATTAGGCTCCATGGCCTGTTCCAGCGTCCATCGCTCTTTAGGTCTTCCCATGTCGCGGTTCCCTCTATGTTTATATTTCCATGTTAACAGAAGAAGTCTGTGAACTGGCATGCAAAGTAAATAGTTGGACCAGTTTCTCTTAGCCTATTATCTTAACGTTTCCAATAGTGACTGAACATTTAACTCGGCGCAGATAGCTTCTTTTCGTACTATATCTAACCGGGTACAACCTTTGACTCCCCGCAAAAATCTCATTTCAGCAGCCTGGATACGAGATGCATTCCTCTGTAATGACAACCATCGGTAATGACACGGCTTGAATTGCATGGAAATTATTTGACAATAAATTTATTGTGTAACAGTGGCGCAATGAGACGGCTTAAAATGAAGGCACCCCACAGTCTTATTTTTTAAAGTAGTTATTGCCAATTCGTTTCAAAATTTAGCTTCATTATATTCGTAATAAATTTCAAACTGTAAATAGTGTTTATTTTTTATAAGTGTTTCTACTGGGAGATACCTTTTCATAATTAACTTTTACCATATTTTTTTAATTTTTCTACAAAGAAGTGACTATACATATAAATTTATTAACAAAAACATAATTTTCAAATCGTATTTTATTATAACTTATCTTAGACCGACAAACAACGTTTTCAATCTTGACCTTCCTCATAGGCTAATGACAATTAACTACGAAAACCTTATGGTTGTTCTTTGTTTTTAACGGTTACAATATTTACCTACTTCTGCTCTTGTTTGCTATCGATTATACGAGGTGTGGCTATTAAATAACGAGACTGACGTTGTAAAAAATTTTATTTTTATTTTATACATAATCACTTATTGTCACCTTCAATATACACTCCTTCTCTATCCCTACAACGCTCCATGCAAATTTCCATTGTTGGAAACAGTGCTGGAAGTCTTCTTCTGTCAGCTCCTTCAGGACACGTGCCGCTTTCTCTTTTACAGCTTCCATAGACTCAAATCTTGTTCCTTTCAATGCAGATTTCCCCTTAGGGAACAGGTACAAGATAATAACATGTGATGAAACGTGGGTTTTTACTTATGATCCGGAAATGAAGCGCCAATCCATGTACTGGAAGAGCCGAACTTCACTGAGTACCAAAAAAGCTCGAATGAGCAAGCGACAATTTAAAGCAATGGTGATTAATTTTTTTTTTTATAACCATGGGATTGTGTACCTTTTCGCGTTCCTGAAGGTTAAACAATTAATCAATATTACTACCTTGAGGTACTTTATAAACTACGACAAGGAGAAAGGAAAAAATGGCCCAAAATGTGGAAGGACAAATCATGGGTTCTCCACCAAGACAATGCGCCAGCTCATTCCGCGTTATCTGTCAAGAGGTTTCTAGCCAAGTACAGCATCTCAGTGTTAGAACATGCACCTTATTCACCAAATCTTCCACAATGTGACTTCTACCTGTTCCCTCAGGTGAAACCTGCATTAAAAGGAACAAGATTTGAGTCTGTGGAAGCTGTAAAAGAGAAAGCGGCACGTGTCCTGAAGGAGCTGACAGAAGATTCTGTCTTCAAGCTGACGTCAAGCCTTGTTTCCAACAATGGAAAATTCGCATGGAGCGTTGTAGGGATAGAGAAGGAGTGTATATTGAAGGTGACAGTAAGTGATTATGTATAAAATAAAAATAAAATTTTTTACAACGTCAGTCTCTTCATTTAATAGCCACACCTCGTATTTAGCTAGGTAATGTAACAAAATGGTTCTTATTATTTTTAAGTGCTTAAAATTTTCCTAAATACAATGGTTTGATTACTCTTATACTGTATTTTAAATAGAGTTCAAACCAGATCGATATTTTCCTTGCACTTCAGTCTTCTCTTCTGATTTGTGTCTCCAGGAGTGCGACCCATCAGCATTTGTATTTTCAGATAAATGGTACTCATAATTAATTACATGTATCCAATTGTAATGTTTGATGAATTATGTCCTTTCACATCATAGCAAGTGGAAGTTTGTCATGCAGAACAATGTGGAGCTAATTAGTGGTACCGTACATGAGATAATTGACGTAAAAATTTCTTTTTTATTATTATAAAAACCAGTCCATTGTCACAGAATATTTTCTCATAAGAAATAATATCATTTGACCTTGTCTTTTGTACGTAATTTTTTTTATTTGTCCTGTATTATGTATTATTAATATGTCGTCATGTATTTAGTACTAATTATTTTATAGTTTTAGATCATTTCCTGCTTCTGTTTTATTTTATTAAAAAGTTCATAACACATCTTATTCATGCTTGTATTGTCGATGCTTTCTCCACGTTTATGAATGTCGTAAGCCTGCATGTTGTTTATTCTTTTCTCCAGAAAGCGTTTTATTGTCTATTGAGCTACAATTTTCAAAAAAATTCGTTTTCCATTAGTATTTGGTTATATCTTGCTACTGACTTAATTTATGATATGTTAAACCCTATTAATTGAATACGAGAAACCCTACTTATTTGGAAATCTTTAGAATGTAATTACTTTGTATGTAAATCTCTGTAGTTGAATGCTTCAGACTCCGCCTACATCATCGCTTCACGTGGAGACATCATAATAACAAAAATAAACAATTTGAGCTGTCAGTATGTAGCTATATGACATGGATTATTTGGGAAAAATTCGCTAATGCCTAGCGAATTAAAAATTATTTTACATAAATCACTTTTAAACCCATGTAGAATTATGAAATTTAATTGTGGGAAACATCCAGCACTTCAAATATTAACATATTCGAACGTTTCCAATCAAAATGTTTGAAGCTGCAAGCTCTATGGTATATAAAACCATGTCCAAGCTGACCGTAACATTGAATCTGTTGTTTTTGTTTAGGTCAACAGCCGAAAGGCTGGTTTGAACCTCTAGAGGTTTTACTAAGTAAAAATGAGGAGTGAGGTGGTTTACTATTCCCTTCCTCACTTAATTGACAAAGTATGGTTATCGGCATGTGAGTTCCTCCGAAAAGTATCCACTATCCACTCTGCAAATGACACTTTCACTTCATTTACCACAGGGTCTGGCTGTATAGTGAAATTCATTACTTTTGGAGGAGATAACTCTGAGTAATATCTTTTACACCTCTACCTCTTCTGTTTTTATATAATTCAGTCGTATAATTGGCTGACTATGTGATGAGAAACAGAGCTAATTTTTGTAGCCCTAAAACCAACAGATCGAGTGCAATTAATTTAACATCCCACCGGCCCGTTATGGGCATCAAAATTGAATCTATCAACAAGTAAAAATATAAAAATTCAGTTTTGAATATGACGGAAGAATCATCCGCCATCTGAATTTATTGGCTCTGGTTCTGTTCAACAATACCGATTAGGGTTTTACAAGATTAAAAACTAACACAGTATAGATTTTTAGATTTTGTTGTATAGATTTTTAACGAATATTATTATAACTTTAAAATGAATCTTCTTTTACAGAAAAACAGTAATATTTTCGTCAAGAGATGAAATTATAAGCCCGTAAATGAACATTTATTATGATTATTAATTGTTAAATTTAATTTTACAACAGATTATTATGTCGTTCACCTGTTAAAAATGTACTTCACCTGTTTTAAATGGTGATATGCCAACTGTAAATAAAAGCGTGTTCGAAATCAACCTTCATAGCAGTCTGATAAGATACAAAAATATTTATGTATAAATATCTAAATAATATATAAAAATTATATTTCGTCTTCTTATTCTTAGAAATTATTTTAATACAATGGAGAATTTATTTTTAAAAGAGGTTTTACTGATTAAATGACCAACAATAATATTGGTCATTTAAAGCCAAAAAAAGTCTGGCGAGTGTTTCAGTGATTCATTCAGTCGGTAGCGTACGAGACTAAAAATTTGAAGATTACGTCTTGGATGTTGTTCAATATTTTACTGTTTTCTCGTCCACTAATACAGTAGCAAAACTGATTACATTGTAGGCTTACTATGCCTACAGTTATAAAGACACTACGATAAATGTCAAGAAATGATCTGTGAGCTTTCATTACAAGTTCTTTACAGAATTTAAGTTGCCCTAGACGTTGATATTATTTCATTCTTGTACAATAAATAGTTTTTATCCTCTTTATTTTAGGTCGAATAAAGGGTTTAACCATTAATAATCATTAAGTACATAACTAATAACATAATATTAAAAAAATCAGTGACATAACTTGTAAGCTACAATAAAATAATTTTTGACTTGTAAATGACTGAAATATGACCGTTATAACTTGAACAAATCAAACACAAAACTTCCACGTGATTCCTTAGTTATGTGATAAAAACTATTGTATTTTTATAAGAGGGGACAGGAAATTATTTTTATAAATTAAAAAAAATTAAAAATGTGAACCTACCCGTAAAATATTTGTCCTGAAAAGTATTCTTACGAAAATTAATTAACTGAAGAATTATTAATGTCTTCGCTTACAAGAAGTACCTACTTATTTTGTGTATTTGTTGTAAAAAGAAGTTTGTTCAAATTCTCGTGATATGTAGTTAAATGTTTTCGTTAATATTGACTCAAAACACACAATTAAATTAGTTAAAATGCAGACAATACGGTATTTAATTGTAATTAATATGTAAGTGATTATATTAATAATCAGTTACTTACGTTTTCTAACAAGAAAAGGTAAGTAAAACATCGTTGTAATCCAATGAATGGCGTTGCAGGGTGTCGTTTATAGTAACCAGAGTTGTTTTCATTCATGATTGTTGGTGTGTGAATGTGAGAGACGCGACTACAAGGTAGTGGGGAAGGTCTGCGTGACCCTGATACGACAGCGAGAGCGTACGCCCGGGAAGGAACATATTGGGGTTAACGCTGCTCTCTGATAGGAAACAAGCATCGCGCAAACCAGATCTAACGTTATGGAGGGGTCTAGCCAGCATCGACAGGAATAAGAGGGGGGCTTATAAAGGAACCCTGCTACGAAGTTCAAGGACTATTTTGACGATCACGTTCCGGTCAGGATATGGCAGCATTACTGTGGGGTTTGTTTTTAACTGTTTTAAGTCGAGGATGCCTTGGGCTCCCCGCTGCGGCCTTGGATCCCAATGGACCCCAACAGCCCACTACAATTTCCCGTAATTCGATACAGACCGGTGTGGATTTAATGGACAGTATATACAGCGACTGTCTCAATAAGGGTTCCGTATCATGCGTCAAATATAAGTTATTTACCTTTGTTGACAAAATGCTCAACAAAGATAGTTTTAGTATTACGGAAGGCGTAACGGTTGTCAGAAATCCTGGCGCTGCCACGCCGGTCGGAGATGGTGCTCCACGTGCACTTAACTCTGACGACAGTCAGCAGGACCTTGAAACTATGGTAGCGACTAGGTTAGAAAGATTTTTACAAACACATTCAGTCAAAATCGATTTGAGAGGAAGTGATGTTCTTAACGCAGTTTCTAATGCCGGGCGGTCTTTCACTTACCAATTTTTGGGTGGACTCGATGAGGAAGATGAAGGTGAAGAAGCTGGTCGTAAAAAAGGTAAGTGAATAAGTAAACAACAAAAATATAATTATATAGTATTGCAAATGTAAATATAATAGTGATTCAATATTTTTTCTAGTGTCTGTTAAGTATGTTAACGTTCACATTAGTAATGTTAAATTATAATTTCCATTAACTGTCACGTAGAAGTAGTAAAAAATTGTTTCCCTATATAAACCATTTCTGATACTCTGCAAAGTTTTATTATGCCATGTATAAAACACTTCGGAAGTAAAGAAGCTCTAGTATTCATTATTCCATATTCATCTCTTCTACAGTTTTATGTTATGTTTTTAGTAACCTTACTTTAACATAATCGTACTAAATTTTTGTGTTATTTATTTGAAAATACCCAGCTTAAAAATGATTACTCTTTTTCGCTCAAATAAGTAATTTTTAGTACAAATTTTTATGTGCTCAACAATATTGCAATGAAATGTAGCAGTGTTAGAGTTAAAACTTACTTCTATTTAACGGTGTTTAAGTTAATGAGATTATTTATGTCTAGTTACAACAAGTAAAGACTGCTAACAGTATTCTGTCACTCTTTACAAGGAAGAATTTTTTATCTTAGCATGTTGCCGTATTTAAATCTCATAACAGGAAATACGAGATACAAATTAATATGAACAAAAAAAAAACCGCACAATCATTACTGCACTCAGTTTTTCATAGATTACTGCATTTGCTAAGAATTTAATAAATCAGGATATTTTGCTAATAACTAAAACTTTGTAAATATACCATATAGCAAGAAGTATAACATTATTTTAATACTTTACATTATTAATTTGTAAACATTTTAAAGTAAATTTAATGTAGTATCTCTAAACAACTTCCTCATGAGTTCACGGTAGTATTGATGTATAATTTTATTCAATAATACTTTCTGCAAAATGGCTTTTTAACTTGCATGGTTTGTTGCATTTTAAAACTCTACCTTACTGTCATGTTAATATTTATGTAATTAAAACATATAGTTAGCTTTACCAATTAAGGAGAATGGATTAACTTCTTATCCTAGGTATATTCCTTTAGATTAAAGAAAATATATGCAACATTTTTATTACTGTCAATTTTTTCTGGCATTACAAGGCTGGCTGATTAAATAGATTTAAGACAGCTTATTTCAGTCAAACTGTAAATTAATTTTTTGTATATTTTGTAAATATAAATCTTTTAGAAATGGTTCTTAACCCTTCAGTTAGTATACTTTTTAAAATGTAAACAATTACCGAATACTTTATAATGTGAAATTTACTGTAATCAAGAATTCCTTGATGAAAATAATAGTACAATTATTTTCTTGCTGTATTTGTACATACTATACAAGTTTTTGACAAAACTACAGACTGTTAACAGTGTCTGCTTACTTTTACCAAATTATTTTTCTCCTATTTTGAATTCCGTAACAAATCGGTTTGTTTTTGTTTTAACTTGCATATGTAGTATATATGGTATTAGTAGTAGGCCTATATGGTGTTTCTGATATCGAGATCCCAACAATATCCTGAACATTTTTTCAACAAATCAAAGTTTGAATTCCAATTTCTTTATGTAGATTTAGCTCAAATTGTGAATGTAGTTAAATTTAATCATTAAATAGTATATGATTTATATGGTATAGTAGTAATAATTTTCAATAGTAATAGTATATGATTTTCACCAAGGAAACGTACCTCCCAAAAGTAATGGCTGGAATCTCCTTTCATATTTCTTTTAAAATTTTATAAATTTGTCCAATCATATCATTGTCAATAATCTGAAAAGGAGTTTCTAAGACACAATACAGTAGGCAGGAAAATCGTCGGAGTTATCTGTGTTTAAACAAAAGGGGTGGATGGAATAACAGTGGGGGTAAATATTGTACCCCTTGGAAACATTTCTTTCAATTTATCACATACCAAACATAAATTAGCTGTTTCTTGTTGATAGTTATTACACTTTTTATTAATTAATAAGTAAGATACCAGACTTCAGAAAAATGAAAGTAAACAATATATTTGATTTAGTTAGCCAATGTTTCTTCCATAGAACTAGTCTATGTCTGTTAATTGGATATTGCTGTAAATAGATATTGCTGCTATCTATCATACACGACTATTATAGCGATGCAGAACATTTATACTTTAAAGACGCTGAACGAATATTCAATAAATATTGTAAGAAGATTTCTAGGCCAATGAATCGAACTAGTCTTAACAATATTGTTATTAAATAGAAACCCCCTGCCAGAAGATTAGAAAGCACTCAAGGTTTTGTTGGTTTTATTATAAGCTTATATTTCTGAATTTTGTTGTTTTTGTCTTCTTTAAAAGACTGTTCTAAATTTACACAAACATTTTGAGAAATTGTTCTCAGTAACTTAAGGAAGACCGTTGTTTTTGTCAGTGCCGGTTGAAAGGAGAACATGCTTAGCAGTGAATAATGAATTTTGACAAAACGTGTTCTAAACGAGGCTCATTAGCACCATCCCTCTTGTTGAATATGATAATTCCTTAATAAATATTCTAATAAAAAGATCGAGAAGGTTGTGTTTAGACCGAAGATTTACGGTACGTGCATGACTGTAAGTAGGGGGGGATAAAGCATGGCGAAGAAATAACTTTTGAGGAAGAAACTGGGAAAAGTTAAATTTCTTTATTTTGAATTGTATTTATACTATAAGTTACAAATAATTTTCGTTTACTTTAAGTCGCATCAACATCTTGGTTATTAGCGACTACTTTGGGGGTACGATTAATGGGTTCTTACCCCTAATAATTCCCAGATCTTAGCCGAAAATCGAACCCGGAACCTTATAAATATGTGATTGTAAATATTCATTTGTTTATTCTTGTATATAAAATTACTAATAATAAAGTGGCATTTTAGTGGCAACTGATTCTTGAGTTGAAAATCTTTTAAACAATAAAGTTTTCAAAAACAACTAAATTCTCCTTCTGCAGAATTCCTTTTTGTCTTTCAACGGCATAAAAAAATTTAATTATTTAATTAAAGGAAATTATTTAACATTATTTACTTCCTGAAATTTGTCCAATACGATTTATGAAAAGTTGACAGGCTATAATTGAACCATCTTTTCTTTGTAGAGAAACTATTACTGGTGGTCTGATGCAGTTGATTTCTTTACTTAAAACCACCTCCTTGAACAACTGGTATGTTTTGTATATTATGTTCTCAAATGAAACTAATGAAATGTTTTCCTCTTAGTAATTAGTGCAGGTCTTTGTAAAAAAACCACAAATGAAAAGACAAATATTTTTTATTTGTATTTACTTAACCTTAACTAAAAATAAATAAAACTGTAAATTATAATTAAATTAGCATCAACATGTATACCATTTATCAGTCTATAAAACAGTAATATGCCCGAAACTACATCCTACTAGTTTGTAGGCCGTAGTTGAGCCGTGGGCTACACACATGGAACCTACAATTATGGGTCGTTAAATCTACTAATAGTGATTGCCTAAGGAAGTGGAGCAAATTCGGAATAGTAATTTTATACCAATAGATTTCGAAACATTTCTCTCATTTACATTATTATTTTTTTATTTAAAAATTTACTTTTCTAAAAGGTAAACAATTGTTAATATTATTCATTATATAATCCATTTACATTCAGTTTTGCATATGCATTCGAAAATGTTAATGTGTAATCTGAAAATTTTTCTTAAACTTTTTGGTTTCATATTAAATCATTGTTTGCTTAAACCAACTTGTTAACTTACACTAATATAATATGAAACATACAATTTTATTAAAATTTAGTGTCATTTTCATCATTTCTTTTCAACTTTGTAGTAAGAAAAAGTGTTTGTTTCTTATATTAAAAATTATTTTCTAAAGTTTTTGGAGAAATCAAACTCTGTTTAACAACTCCCTGTATAACTTAACAAATACGAACAATTGTATCAAATTGTAAACAAATTGAAAATTTGTATCTGCTTTTATTCTGACGTTTTCATAAGTTAAAAATTTACCGTAGTTGACCTCAAAAATTAAATCTGTTATAATGCCGGGTGTGATGATGCAGTTATTGTAGTATCAAAATTAAGTATGAAGGATTTTTTTCTATCTGCTTTATTTTTTTTTCTAAATCAACTCCTGATAACTTCGGATAGAATAGATTTGATTTGATAGAATAGATGACGGGTTGAGAACACCTCGCACGTAAGCCTACAGACCTCATTGTGCTGTTACTCATCTTCAAAATTAAAACGTATGACAGAAAGTAGCATTCCTGTACAGTAACAGCAACCCTTGGGTTAGTTTATGTAGTGGTATATTTCCTAAATTCCCGTGACGTAAGACTGAGATCCTACTAGGTGGCAGAATAGAATGAAAGAAAAATACAAATTTTTGAGTTTTAAAATGTATTTGAAATAAATTTTAAACCTAGAAAAGATTAATTTAATTACCCAGTACTTAGAACTGTTGACTTAATATAAACTTTACTAAATAGAAAGTTTTTGGAGACAATTTATTCTTCAGTTTAGAAAGTATTAGTTGTAAAAAGTTCTAGTATTTTTAGAACAGTTTTAATGCAAGTTATTTGTCAAACGGAGTAGAGCTAAGCGATCTTTTTATTTTAACAAATGATCAATAATCCTTTACCTATTTAAAAAAAAAGTAATTAAATAATGCCACTAACAGAATTTCATAAAATGTTATTTTCGTGGTTATTTGTAAATACAACACAACTAAAAAATTAATTCCCAATGCATTCATTACCAAACGTGGAGAATAATTAACTGCTTAAATACTAAACATATTGAGTTATGCATGAGAGTTTTGTAGGATTACTAGAAACATTTCTTATTTTATTGTGTATATAACTAGCTAAAAATAGCTTTTTCTCTTTTTGAAATGTTCTTATTGTACATAATGAAACAACCAAAACAATCAGTCAAATCAATTATAAATAATACTTCAGTAGCCTATTTTATTTTGAAGAAGTCGAATTTCGATTTCTAGTGTTAATTACTATTTACAAAATCTTTAGCCTTCTATTACAGACACGCATAAAATATTATGTAAAAGCGTTTACGTAGTTTACTTAGCTACAAAAACTAGTCACCAAGTAAATGATTAAAAAATTGAAAAGTGAAATTGAGTGAGCCTAAACCACATTAAATTATTAAAACAATTTTTGTTAATGAAAAAATTAATTAAAAATAGTAAAATATTTTCTAAATATGTATTATAAAAAGTAACGGGTTTTGTTTGAAATACTATTACTACAACTTTTTCAATTTCTATTCCAAAATATTATATATAAAAACCTGGAATTTCGGATACGTTATGTTACACATAGGCTACTCTAAGCATGTTTTTGTAACATATTTAGACTATTATCTTGAAAGTATTAAGGCCTAAGAGAAATTTCCTTTTCTTTTACAATATATTTTTTACATTCATTTTCAAGCTAATTGTTTATGAACTTTTCATTTACACTCAATAATTTAGGAAGACATCTGTTATACGAGAAATGTTGTTTGTAAAAATTGGTTTTGTTGTTTATTGTTGTATTAATTAATTTTCGTCTAACAAGTAAAGTGAGCTTTGAATATTGTAGTAATTAAATTTGTAATTGAGAAAATTCTTTAATTAAAGCGATGGCTGAACCCAACTGCAAAAAGTAACTGAACTCAAATTAGGGACAACCGAAATAGATTTTGTTATAGGGGCTACTACCTACTTAATTTGTAGAAAATTGGGCTAAGTTAATTCAAGTTTCCGTTATATACGTATTACAGTAAGTTACAATAGGAAACGTCGGAAGTCTGAAATCTAAAGTAAAATAAAGAAGGGAACAAGAAAACAAAAACACATTGAGTCAAATCATTGGTGTAGATTGTGTTTATTTGATTCTTATATTTTCGAAAACATCTAATTAGTCTGCTTGTTTTTAAATTCTAATATTGAAACCTTATTAAATTACATAAACCTTATCCAATTACATACAACGTGTAAATGCTAATACAAAGCTTGCCGCAGATTTTTTATGGTAATTTTATTACACCAGTAAAGACCTCGTTTTCTTTGTCGCTACCCCCTTGCAGAGAAAATATTTACGATGGAGAAATGTTTCTTCGTGTACTCTTGGTGGTTTATTCGTCCATGATCAATATATACGACGGTTTAAAGTTGAAGAGAAATTGAACGGTCAAGAATAATAAAACAAATTGTGTAAGCGTTAATTTTTGCATTGATAGGAAAAGAGTCCTTAAATTTCATTACTATTTCTGATATGAAACTTTTTTCTAGTTTATGTAAATAATCCCTAAACTCCTTTTTTGTTGTATTCAGAATTTTTGTCGACGTATCCAACTTTTTTTTAAACATGTATTGATAACATGGAATGGTACTCTAAACAGGACTTCAAATGTCCGTGGTACTTGTAGACGCTGCAAAATATCAGTTTTGATTTTGTAGTTCAGTTATGAAATGTATTCACCTGAGACAAACGTAGCTTTCTTGTATTGTCTTTGATTTCACTGAATTTTTAATGAGAAACGTACAAAACAAACATAAAAATAAACATAAACATAAAAACATAAAAATGCTGTTATCAGAACAAACTGAATTATTTGTGTTATAGTGCTGGTTACTAAATCGTAAAAGTAAGATTTAACAAACATTGGTTCATAATATTGATTTGAAATATTTGATCTTCTTCTATTTATGAGCAAACTAAAGAATGTGAAAATTAATTAAATTGCAATAACTGATGTGGTGTTACGAGCACTATCAAAACCTCTACGGATAATGAATTTCACTCGCGACGTATTTCTAATAAAACTAGAGTAAATAACACAAAAAATATTAATACGGGAATTACATCGAATCTTTATAACAGCTCAGAATATTCCTTTTGTTTTCTAAAACTGTTTAGTAAAATTTAAACGTTCTAAGGAAAGCTTGAAGCATTCCTTGAATATTAATATAGAAACCGCCTCTTCAGATTATTTGTATTCTGTTGTCACTTACCTTACTTTCATTGTAGAAATTAATTGTTATTTAATATTGTTTAAACTTTTATAAAAAATGAACATCAAATAATTTATTAACAGAACAACAAGCACGAACGTTTCCGGTTCGATGAAGCCACGAAGTGGAAAGTGAACGTCCTAACGTATAGCTTAAATAGTAAATTCTTTTATGTCTGTAGTTTATTGGGGAAAGGTCCACACGATCTCGGCTCACGATGTCGGCTGCAGCTCCAGTTATTATCTACTGTACATACTAGATAATTTGGGTTATCATGCAACGGATCTTGGAGCTTAATAAGTGAACAACTGAAGTAGAATTTCTTTTTTAAAGCAGTAGCAACTGTTTGGTCATTAGCGACTTAAGTGCATTAAAGTAACTTTTCTTTGATTGGAACGGTGATAACTTTCCTCACGCTATCCTGCTGTCGACGCGAATTCTACGACTTAGAATTTAGTTTTACTAATCACACCATTATGAATAAATTTTTACTCGTAAAGATATGGGTACTTATTTAACAAAATTTAAGTTTTATTTAATATTTGTACTTTTAAATCTGATCAATAGGCTTATAACACCTACATACTATGCTTTAAAACTAAGGTTCGAAGACTATTTGTTTTTAGAAAACTGCTTAAAATCGAAATGAACAAAATATCCTTTTATTTTTGTTTATTCAGAAAGATCCAAAAATACGGGTTGTAGAATAGAAATCACTAGTAGCTGTTGTTGACAAGGTTAATTATACTTATAACATTAAAATAAATTCTATGAATTTAACAGTAGCCTGTACCGTGTGAATTTAGCGCTTCTGCTATTACTTCCAAGCGTGACCCTCACCTTTTACAAATCTGTAAAACTCTGCTTTTTTTAACGTATACATCATACCAGTGTGAGTCATTATAACAAATATTGATTAGTTATACTCTACCAGAAATAATTTTGGTTAACTTCAATAACAGGTATAACGAATTAACTCATTTATTAAACGATAAATATAAATTACACAACAATATCTTGCTAGGCAAATGAGACCGTGCGTTAAATGACCGTACAAATAAGTTTTTAAATTTTTTTACTGTGACAATTTTTATGTAAAGTAATAGTGTACACTAATATAATTTTCCTATTAAAATAAATACCAGTAAACCTGTTAACTAAAGAATGCCTATGAAAAGTAATTTAAGTTACTTTTTACTGTAGAGAATAAAGCAGAACAAATTGTGTTAATTTATGATTAATTAATTAATTAATTAATTTATGATCCATTTCAGTCATAAATATGAGCTAAGCTACCAACTTCTGCAATTTATTTGTTTTTATTTGTGCCAGTGTCTCTCATTTTCTGTAATATAATATTTTTTTCCTTCTGAATATACCCTTCTTGGTCTGTTCTGTGACTCTTCAGAAATATAATTCATTCACATTTTCAACTTTCTGTTTCCTATATCTTCATCTTTGATCCCCACAACTTCAATTTCCTTAAATTTTATCCATTAGATTTTATGCCTTTCTACTCTCATAAAAAATTATGAACTTATTTGGTATCTATTAATATTTATATTGTGAAATAATAATATTGAGTATTTTTACTAAAACTTATATAACTATTTATTTTAACACCATTCACAATTTTATATTATAATATTTTATGTAATTTTTGAAGATCAGCTGTAAAAATGATTGTTTAGTTTGAAATATTGATTGTGTCAAAGTATTTTGTTTGTTATATTACTATTTTAGTGTTTTCTTTGGGTAATTTATGATAATTTGATGCCGTAACAGTTATGTGTCGTATTAAATCATAATTTGTGACTATTTAATTTAACTACTTTGTAGAAATAATTTAAACTGTGGTTGAGTCAACCAACAATAGGCTGTCTGCGAGAAATTTAGAATCTTACGGAGATAATAACTTGTATTTTTGTTCGTTCTTTATTGATTTTTTTTATTGTGTTATTCAGTCAATTAAGTAGGATCTTGTCGTTAATTTTTTTTTGAAGTCTAAATTTTTATTGTCGTGAGTTTTTATAATTTTTATAGATGCATATGATACAGTGTATATCGATCAACTTACATAACCAATTGCAGTATATACACCAAGCTCTGAGGGCCGTCCTACAGCGACAAATCAAACAATGTCCTACGTTTCGAACAATAATATGTTCAAACCTTCCAGCTGTACTAATGTTGCCCAGAAACAATCGTTTTCAACAAATAGGCAGTCCTTATGGAGTCAATAGAAAAAGTTCCTTTAAAGTGAATATATTATTGTGATAAGCAAATTAGTCAACTCCTTGCAACATTCGCTGCAAATCGAAAATTTCGATGGATCGAATGTTCATTTATCTCGCAAGCAAGGATTTAGTAAACTTTAACAGACGACAACACTAAAGTAACTGTAAGTACTGTAAGCACTATAACTATTTGAACTCCTTTAAAAAAATTCACCCTCGTCATGTAATCTAATGTTTGTTTAGTAATAAGTCATTCGGTCCTAGAAAATTAATTGCATTCATTAAAACATTCGTTGAGCTTCATCTATTATATTTCTAAAAAAATATCATTGTTAAACCAGTGTAAACGCACGTATCAAGTTTTAGAAGGCAAGTCTATGGGCATCCGGGTGTTGTTAATAAAATACCACCGTACTTAAAAATAAGTTATGATGAAACCACGTATTGATGATGGAGAAAACAATTCGAATCATTTTCTAAATTGAAACGTTCTTTACAGCGAGATATAGAATGTTGATTTCAAAATTACGTAATTCAAGTATTGGACCTGACGTATTATGTCACACTTTCTCTGTGGAATTTACAACAAACCCTTAGCAAACGGTTACTAGTTCTTTGGAGGAAAGCCATTGTAATTTCAGTTCTTAAAGGAAACAGAGATCTACTAAAGCAGATAGTTATCGACTGATTTGATTAATTTCCACATTATGTAAACTTCTAGAAAAGATAATAAATAATCGGATAATATAGTATTTAAACTATAACTTATTAGTTTTCTGTCTAAATTTAAAAATGGATTTAGAAAAGATAGATCACTTTAGATCATCTTGTTAATCAGAAAAATGGTATTTGTAATGATTGTATTTTCCTCATTGTTCCGTTTTGAGTGTAACTTTATTTCTTGTTCCTCCAAATGATACAACAACATTGAAAACACCAGTAAAATGTTTTATATTTGCAGATGACGTGACAGTTACTATTAGTGGCAAAGTTGTTAAAACTCTTAACTTTTTGCAGAAATCAGTGAATGATATTAAGCAGTAGTTGTTGAATAACGGCTTTAATATTTCACTGACATGACTTTATTATTCACTGAAATAAGTAGTTATTTTTCTCATGAACAATCATGTGATGAACATACACATTTTCTTTTATAGGTATCGATGAAATTATAAAGAAGGACGAAATTAGAATACTAGCCTATGCGTAATACTTAACAAAAAACTTACGTGGATTTCTCACGTTAAAACTTAAAGAAAATTGTTTGTCCGAATGAACATAATTAAATTACTTTCATCATGCAGTGGGAGAGCTGACAAGAATATCATTTTAAATACTTACAAGGCTTAAATTAAATTAGATAATAGTTCGATTATTTATGACTATCAAAATCAGTAAAAAGAATATTTTTAATTTTATTCAAACAACAAGTTTACGTCTGGCGCTAGTTACCTTCAAGACCAGCCGAGTAGAAAGTATCATTGCTGAAAGCAGTGACTTAATGTTATCATATCTAAGGAAATACTTGGCATAAAATTTTCAGTTAAAATGTATTCAACACCAATGAATAGAGTATGTAGTGCGATATCCCAAGGAAACCAATCACCTACCAGAAAGAGAGCAAGATTCTCGAAAGCTTTAGGGAATCTACCTTAGAGAGTTAAGTATACGCCTACCAAATTTTTGGAAGTTCGTTAAACCAATGAACCAGTATGGCTTATACAATATAATTTCCAGCATTGATTTAAGTAAGGGTAGTATTCTTGAAAAATGAAACCACCATTCTGCTGTTCTCAGGTCTATGTTTCAAGAAATAACAGCAAGATTCAAACCCCATGTTAGTGTGTACTCAGTCGGTTCACACACGTACAGCTGGGGGATGTGGCTGTGGAATCGTGTTTCCTGATTCAGAGCCCTTTACAAAATTTATGACATCTTCCCTATTTTTTGCAAAACCCACACTATTTATATAAAACGTTGGAAATTATTGAAAAATCTCAAAAATTAAAAGATTTTTATTTATACCGATTCTAAAATTGCTCTAGAAAGTATGTCGAGTTTATGTAATAAAGAGCTGATAATTCAAGGAATAATATTAGACTTTTAGTACCAAGTATTAAAATTAATGCCACAGTTGAATTTGTATAGACCCCAGCGCACAATGGCATATCAGGAAACGATAAGGCAGATAATGCTGCTAAAGATGAATTTTTGAAATGAATTGTTTCATGAGCGAGCTATCTCACACGTTGAAATTTGTACACAAGGAGATACAAGAATTGTGGAACTAAGAATGGAAAGAACTTCAAGGTAAACTACAAGACTTCAGAGAAAAGACTCATGGCACATTAATATCACAAAGAAACAGACAAGTTCAATCACTTTTAACAAGTCAACGAATTCTATATCTACGGGCATTCTAGGCTCAAGTACGAATACTTACTTCAAAACACTAATGTACCGACCTGTTATTTTTGTAACGATGCTACATTGATAAATTATTTACTCATACTGTGGTTAGATTTACATTGACCAAGAGGACACTATAAAATAATAGAAAATACGGAACTCGTTACCCGATATCAAGAGTATACATAACATGTTTTGTACCTCAAAGACTCACAGCTACTAAAGACCTTTTAACAAAACATTTTGTAATGGTTATGTGATTGTGGTCGCTAATGACTTTATTGTTGATGTAGCCTTAATAGACTAACATAAAATAATCATCAATGCTACTGTAAGAAAAAATTTTGATCCATTACTAGAAAACATTGAATATTTTCAAAAAAAAAATACATCATTCAATGTATTATGTTTACAATTTAGGTTTTAAGTAAGGTTCTTTCTTGCTTTGAAATTTTGTTTCAAAATATCATGATAAAAACATATATGATAATTTTTTTATCTCTTAAATCACTTGATTTCTGATTCTATTATCGTGAGTTCCTATTGTCAGTAAAATTATTTATTGTTCTGGTATTCTAAATAACATGATGGAACGTCATAGTTTTGTTATAAATAATAAAAATAAATTGCCAAACACATAGTTTTATGTAGGCCTATGTTGCTTTTTTTATATTCTCCCCTGTTCTTGAGATTTTAAGTTAACATAACTTATTACGGAGAAGTAGGTTTGAGTTTTTTGCTAAATTTCATAGAAAACAGGTCTTTATGGAATGGGTAAGGTAAAATGAACAATGTTAATTGTAATACAATATTTAAATTATTATTTTCTTAAATAAATAACTGTAAGAAACATACATAGACACAGAAACTCAAGAAAATAATCTAAAAACATTAGGTATTATTATTTTAATAGGTATAATAAAGGTGGAGCATATATTATTCGAAAAATCATAAATTAAAAATGCCATGATTTTTTATTTGTTTCTAATTTTCATAACTACGATTTACAGTTATAAACACTAAGTAAAATAATTGGTTTGAATATTTCTACTGAACTATTTCATCCGTTACTTAAGTTTTTCCTTGATTATTAATTATTTTCTTACCAATTAAAAGCTTTCAAGCGTTATAATATACGATAATATACTGATAATATACGTATAGGGTTAAATAATATCTTCAGCTACACCTTCATTCTATCCCATTTTCAAATATTGTTGTTATATGGGTTGGACTGTCGATTAAGTGAAGGAATAATTATATAGATTAGAAAATTGACTGTTCTTTTTAAACTTGAGAATTCATGTGGTGATACATAGTTCCGGTTAAAACGGTCAATAAATCAGATATAATTGTACCGAATGTACCGTTAGAGGTAATCAAATTCTTTTCATTCTTTAAAACGTGTTAAAGAGTTCGTGTTCTTTTTCGGATATTTAATGCATTTTATAACTTGCATATCTTTAAATTTAAACCGAATTCAGTTTATAAATTACTGTAATGGGTATAAAAGAATAATGTGATTTGAAATAAACATTAGTGTTTTCGTGACAGTACGTTAAATGGGTTTTATTGTGCCTGAATTGTAAGTAGTAGATAGATGATTCAGTCTGAATTTGTTCCGGAGGATTGGTTTGGTTGATGAAATGTCCTGTGGACATTAGCATGACAAAATGTTGATGAGAATCGTATATGAATTTTATCACTGGGGAAGAGAAGAGCATTTGAAGCATTTGTATAAGTAATTTTAATAGAGTAGTTGTCTGATATCTGTAGAACTATTATCTACTGCGTTTATTCCTAGACGTGGCGTGGTATTAACCCACTGCCCCAATAAATGAAATTCGATGTCGTTACATTGCCTGGACAATCCTCTTCCGCTTGTCGTAAACATTCTTTTTAAAAACTATTACAAGTCTTTTCGTTTTCTTCTAATCGTTGTAAATGTGGTTTATCGATCCAATTTCACTTCTTTCCGTGCATGTGCGTCCGCCGCACCATGCATATATACAACAGAATAAAATTACCTACATATCAACCAGAATAACACAATTACATTGTGTGCAACTAGTACATTACAGGATATGTAGATATTAACCGAGCCATACCTACTTCAAATTGTCGTTAGAAAGTTTGAATTAGCCTTGCTTTCAAAAAGTAATTTTAATATTATCTTCGTGAAATTTTGGTACAAAATAAGATAGAAATAAAAAACATTAACGAATTAATTCATTTCACTGAACATGCCAAGATTACATTTACAATATTCTTTTGATTGAAGTTTTTCGTTTACTAAAATTATTTAATCGAATTCTTTTTACGGTTTTTAAATTTTTCGGACCGTTTAATTTCATTTTAAGTTCAAGAGGATTTTATTAATAGATTTATCAAGATATTTCTCTGTGCTGCCTATACAACTAAAAATATTCACAATTTATTTATTTTTTTAAATTTTTACAAAACTAGTGCGATTCTCTTAAAAGTTTTAATAATCTAACGAGAAGTGACTCCTTTATACCTTTACGAGAAATGTAGTGATCTATGGGATCAATTTAATTTTATGGTTTGTTTTTCTTTAGAAGAAACGATGACATTACATTAATTTTCTCAAAAATGAGTAAAGCAGTCATTAGAAACATTTTTAGCTTCTTGACAAACTACACAGAGTTGTAAATACAAATTATATGAACTATCTCCGACAAAATTAACCTAATTATACAATTAATTATGTGCATAAAATTGTACAAAATAAACTTTGTGTAAGTTGATATAAAACTATCTAAAGCAGTAAGAATTTTCGCATTCATATAAATATATTCACAAGTAGCTATATACTTATTAGGCAGTAGACAGTAAATTCAGTTGCAGTTTAGATTCCAGGAAGATATTACAAGGTTACGAAAACATAACACTTTGATGAGATTTACGTGTTATAGATTAGTAATAATGCAAACAGAATATTCCTATCCAACCGGTTTCAAATTTAACCTATCATGAATCAAAAATTAATTACGTCTGTGTTTAATAACTTGGGTTAATA
This sequence comes from Catonia carolina, assembly GCA_035578175.1. NCBI lineage: Eukaryota > Metazoa > Arthropoda > Insecta > Hemiptera > Achilidae > Catonia > Catonia carolina. The sequence continues at coordinate 138,470,465 of JAQMRL010000001.1, read as the reverse complement.
TTTTCTAACCACATAATTTATTAAAACTTTTATAAATTGAAAAAAGTTACAGCCTACCTTTTGAAAATTTTTTATTACCTAGCGTGCTCTGGTTCACTTGCAACTTTTCAAATTTTCTATTTAATTTTTTATGGTTTTCCTATTAAAATTTTTATGCCTCATAAAGGGATCATCGTTGCATGTCAGGGACATAGCCTCTTCGCTGATAAAGTGTATACTCATAACTCCACATTGAGAAAAAATTAGATTGTTACAGATATTTAAATTTGTTTTTATTAAATCCGTTTTTGTGGTGTTACGGTTACTTTAAAACGTTTTGTGGAAAGTTAATAAAAATTTCTTGATCCTAGATCCATTTTTAAAAACACAGTCGATTAAATAACCCGTTCGGATTATTCCAACATATTATACGATATTCTGCTTTATTTTAAATAGTATTGAACTAGTGTATGTTACAAAAATAGTACGTGTTTTTTAAGCTGCAATTGGAGCACTACAGTCAACTTTCAGTCTTTAGTAGATCTTTTGACTTGTTTTCTTCTATCCCACATCTTCATACTCTCAGATCTGGCCGAACTTCTCTGGTTATTAGTGGCATTTGAATTTTTTGGTCCTTGAGTATTGGTCCATCTTCTTGTCTTAAAATCATGTTGTACATTATCCCCAGGGTGTTAAGATCGTTGTTCATCTCCTGCAGCCAGCCATTCTGTGATTTGCATAGCAGGAGCTAATTGAGAAGTTCCTTAACAAGCCTTGTTTCTGGCATCCTGATAAGTGGCTAAAAAACGATAATCGTCTTTCTCAAAATGTCTGTCCATTTTCTTGGTATAGTGTATTGTTGGGCACGAGCCACCATTTCCCGTAGGACTGATGTTTAAAGTTGAGAATGGTTCTTAACATTCGTCTATCAATTTATTTGAAACTGTCAGTCGTGGATTTGGCGTTCAACCTGAAAAGAGTTTTGCTGGCATAAGTGGCTTCGAGTTTCAAAACAGTATTGTAATGCCGTAATTTAGCTTTTATGAACAGCGATTTCCTTTTATATGATGACTATGTGAGTTTTTGGGCTAGTTCAAGTTTCTAGGTTCTGTTTTCTATTGAGATATATTCGTTGAGGTTGTAGGTTATAGTTTTATTGTTGTAGTACGTGTTTTATTATATGATATAAAATTGCGCTTAAACTTGCTTAATGTATACGCTAAATATTTTCATAAAATACTATTGAAATATTCAAAAACAAAATTTCTAAAATAATCAGTAACAAAGATTTTAATCATTAAACCAATTCCATCATTTATTTAAATATATTTTTATGCAAATCGTAAGATTAAATTGGTTTTTTCTAAAACTAAGTGTTCTGTGTGCATTATCAGAATTTAAATCTAAATTGTAGTCATAATAAAATATAAGCTGTACATGGCATACTTAACGAAACCATATAGAGTTATAGGAAATTTAATTTCTTAACCAGACTAGGAAACACATACTTTACCATTATGTGAAGTAGAATAATTTTTAACATGACATGAGAGATAGTAAAATGATTATTAGTTTATAAAAGTAAGCTTGGGTGTTGGGTGAGAAGTGCACGATGACCCCCGGCAAGCATGCTAAGTAACGCTGCAGTCAATGTACGACCCAGTTGGGTACAGGTTTATGTAAAAGACCTACTAGAATTCAAGATCAGCAGGTCAGCTGGACTCCCAGGAATCCGGTTTTCAAAATTTCCGCTTCTTAATTATTTTCTAGAGAGTACTGACTGGACAACTATTTATATCGTCACGCACCGCAAGCTTTAACTAACAAACAAGTGTATGTTATAAGAATCCAATTAGTAATTATAAACACCGCAATGTACATAAGCAAAAACATAAAATTATTTTTAATTATTTTTGGTATTTTTTATATATTGTCTTTACAAACAAAGTAAAACAGTTTAAAATTAATAATAAAACCTGTTTACAAGCATTCAGAAAGATATTTAACGCATCTTAATAAAAATTTAATAGTTAGCTACAAACTCAACCTATTTTCTGTTGAGATGAACACAGCTTAAAATCAAACTAGTTTTATTGCAGTAAATTCTCTTGACCAGCCCGATTGACACAGTAGTGATAAAAATTAATTACTTTAGAAAATCAACCTATTAGATACTGATCACGTATTTTTTTAATACTTTCCTAGTAACGTTTTAATCCGTTACTCGAGATTACCAAGTTATATTCAAAACAGTGTGTCGTGAATAGTGACTAGCTTGGCTTTAGTTAAATGGTTTTAAGATAAAAATTCGAAACCATCTAAAGCTATTCTCGGTTGATGTTATTGTATTATAATCATCTTATCGTGAAGTTGTTTTGTTTTTTGTAAAAAACATTATAACTATTTTTGTAGACTGCTTGTAAAAATACCTACTAGAAAGACCTGCCATTTAAGAGAAGAAAGAATTCACTAGGTTACATACAGGGTAAGGGGACCGATAAAATAAATAAAATCCAAAAAGGGGAGTTTTTACAGAGGGAACACACGAGCTAAACCCGAAGACATTACTTTTCACCCGTAAAAGTAATATCTATCGTTATTTTTTTTTAGATGCAGTCGTCTTTTTTAAAAATCTGATTATGTAGCAGTGTGACAGACGGGTAATAGTAATATTTTAAGATAAAAGAGACTTAAGTTAATTGACTCCACATTCCTGTTAGGCACGCCCTATATTTACCATATTTTATAGACTCATGCATCAATTATTTATGTAAACAAATTAACCATTGTACACAGCCAAATATACAAGAACTAAATTTGCTCTTAAAATTTAATTAAATTTACTTCAACATATAAAATAATTTTTGTAAATAATCGTCGATGGTTTTCATTATGTAATTAGATATATTGCCTTCGTGGACTACTGTTTGAGTTCCAGCACAAGACAAGAGTTTCTAGCTAACAAATTAAAAAGTAAATTAAACAAACAGTAGAAGATTAAAACGTAAATACGAAAAATAAAAATAAGTGTGAACGACTTTTAAGTAAAGACAAATTATAGTCCACGCTACGGAAGAAGTCCGCTGTGAAGGTCAATGGAAACTCAACCAATTTAATAGAATTTTCTATTTACATCACAAGTCCATTTCTGTTTTATTTGTAATATTAATGCAAGAGTCTACTATACTTGGCACTATTCTGTTCTGTAAATGTCTAGTTCAATGAAAAAATCATTTCCCAATCTTCACGGGAAAAATAACACTTTTTTAAATTAAAACGGAACATTGGATTTTACTTGTAAATATTCACATTGTAGAAAAAATTGCGATCTTTAATATACTTAAACCCCGAATTTTTACGTAAAACCTAGATGAAGTAAGAGACTTTGAAATGCACACTAACAGAACCAGCTAAGAACTGGGTACTTTTTATACGTAAATTGCTGTATTTTTGATAAATTTTTAAATAAAAAATTTCAAATAAACAAATATCCGTAGGAAAGAACAGGCTTTAATAACCTGTAGCATTAAAAATGTTCCTTTCGGTCGTTTTTGAAATAGAGCTCTTTAACCCGGACTAGTTTCGTGGTAGCCACTATAAGTATAATTTGTTGCTGTAATCAAACATGTTGATAAATACAAAATTTTTATTTGAAGAAAATTTTAGGATAATTTATTTTAAGATAGTATAAGTTTTGGTTGTGGTTATAACTGTTAGGAAAATTTAGGTAACGGCGTAACAAGTTAGTTTTATTCATTTATCAATCATGGAGTTTTACTTTTAACATTATAAAAACGTACAATATCTCATATTTCCTTTGGTACCACGAATATACATTTCTAAAAAAATTTTCAAAATTAATTTTTGTAAAATTAAAATAAGTTACAAGCCAGTAAAATGCTTTCAGAGAATTTATGGAGTTTATGTTTCTTAAAATTTATTTCTGTAACTGTTAAAATTTTTGTATAAATATATCTTTAAAGAAATGTTTTCCTTATTTAAGTAATAGGTTAGTGGTATAAAGAAATTAATTGACGCAGTAAGCACGAGTTAATTAAATTTTTATAACCATACGTTAATATTACATAAAACTATTTTTAATGGTAAATTTAGATATTAAAATAATATAATGTAATTATTTCTACAAATTTATCGTTCTGATTAAATAATAAAAAAATATTCATTTAGAAATATTAATAAATTAAAAAATTTTGTTTTTTTTTTATTTACAGTGAAGAAGGGAGGTAAGGTTTTACTACCACTCCTTCTCATGTTGAAGATGAAGGCTGCAGCCCTTCTTCCATTAGCTCTTGGTGCAATCGCTCTCCTCGCTGGTAAGGCTCTGCTCATTGGTAAGATCGCCCTCTTGTTAGCCTCCATCATCGGTTTGAAGAAATTGCTCAGCCAACAGAAAACTGTCACTTATGAAATCGTCAGCCACCCACATCACACTAGTAGCCACGAACACCACGGACATGACTCATTCAGCTCAGGAGGCGGTGATGTTGGAGGCAGCTACGGCGGTGGACACGGTGGATGGGGACGTAGTGCAGATCCGCACGAACTTGCCTACAAAGCCTACGCACCTCAAGCTGATAAGCAACAATGACAGGATTAGTAAGTTTTATCAGAAAATATTTCATTTCGTTAGCTTTTATTAAGCGAAAGTTTTTAATATAAATTTTATAATATATTTGGAATACTGATTTGGTTAACTCACTGGTTTTTACTTTCTCTTGCTTGTTTGCATGTATAAGAAAGAAAGTATTGTTTTCATGTCGATTTTTTTTAAATCGATTTTTCACCGGATATACACGTTTTCAGACTTCCAGAACCCAAAAAAACATGTTTTTAGCAATTGGTCTCTGTATGTGTCTGTGTGTGTATGCGTGTCTGTGTGAACTAAATATTTCAAGAACATTTTCATCAAAATCGGTCAACCGGAAGCAGTAGTGTTCATGTCATTTTTAACTTTTTTGCGATTTTTTCTAAAACGGCACCTACGATTTTTTAAAATCGTCTCATTTACTAAATTTTTTATGTTCTACAAGATGGGGTAGGCATCAAGTCTGCTGACATTCTTGGAGAGGCTGTGCTTTTGTAAAATTTTTTTTTTAAATTGCGGTCTTGATACGCATTTTAGCGCAAAAATTTATATAATAAAAGTTGTAGAAAATTTAAAATCCTACAACTTGTATTCATACATATTTTTTTTTAATAATGCTTAGTTTAGCGGTAATTAGAGATTTTCTGGTTTTGTCCATGAAATCTGTAAATTGTTTTTAAGAATTTTTTATATTTCGGTCGTAGTATCTATTTTACGGCAAAAATACGTGTAATCAAATTTACAGAAAATTAAGAGATCTACAACTTTTATTCCAAGCATTTTCTCTACAGAGCCTAGTTTAGCGTGAAAGAGTGATTTTCGTTTATATTAAACCATACTAAGGTTGATTTTCATTTTGCCTCTTTCACTCATGATTAAAATTAGGTTACTTTTTTGATGTTTGTTTTTTTGTTTAATTCTAGTGTTTTATTACTACAGCTTGGTATATTGTTCATTATTTGCATTGACAAAAGAAAGTCGCGTGAGTGCTTTACACCAGATTTTTAAAATATAAATTTACGATTGACCCTGCTCAATGATGATTTAAATAGCCGCAGTAATTTTACTTTGAAAAGGTAGCATAATAATTAGTCTTTTAATAATTAAAAGACTGTATTGAGGTCTGAAATCACCTGAAAGGTTGACGAGAAAGAACACTTTATTGGGTATAATTTTTGAGTTAAAAAGTTTAAATGGTTAACTTTTTTGCCTGTTTAACAAACAAAGTTAACAATGTTGGTTATCGGTTTAGACCAATTGACATTATCAAATCACATTATTGATTGTCGATCCATTTGGAATTTTCAGTAAGATAGAAAATTTATAACTTTACTAAACATTTGCTATACTTACATTATATATGGAAACAGAGTTAATTGATTTTCAGTTGATGTACGGCTGTCTTACTTAGCGCTGATGCAATAAAAAATAAATACACAACACCCAGTACTAAAGTGATATATTGAACTCTTTTTAAACGAGCATGGTTAAATTAAACGTATAACGTTTAGTGCACAATGGTTATTGAGAATAATGGGTCTAGTAGGTGTGAAATAAGATGAGAAATTGAGATAAAATAGATACACATGTTAGAACAAATTGTAGTTGTTAGCTCACAGTCTTTTTACGAATGTAAAAAGTATGTAGGTTTTTGTTTTTTTTTTGTCACAAACGTTCTTCCTCGTACCTTTTTGCACTGAAATAGTTTTGAAATAGTTAAATACCATAAAACGTTGAAGATAAATGAATAATTCTGTAAAATACAGTAAGACGAAACGTTTGTAGTAAATATTGACACTTTTTAAAGAAATTAAAGAATGTTTATTATTCATAGGCCTATAAACATAAATTTTAAATTACATTCTGTGGATATTAAAACCTTATAAAAGAAGATGCAAGTAACAGTTAACTGCGTGTAGGTACGTATAAAGTATTAATGTAATATACGGTATATCTCAGTGCAGTCATTTAACGATTACAGAAGTTTACAGTTAATTAACTGTACAGTTATATACTATGCAATTCTCGTTTATTCGTAATTGTATTCTTTGCTAAGTGTAAACTTGAAAAATAACAATAATTTTTTATTTAAGAATCTAATTACAAAATTATAGTGAATAATTAGACAACTTTAATTTTGAAATATTAAAATAATAAGTATCTTAACTTTTGTTTTAGATTAACACCTGTATAGTTATAATATTTAAATTTATTTCATTTTAAACGTATTCTAAAACGTTTTTAAAATTTATTTTATAAATATTATGGTTTACTTAGTTTTGTAAAGGAGTTTGCGTAGATTCTTTTGGTAAACAAGAAAGAATATATTGATAGAAAATGGAATCCAATTTTAAATATTATTTCTGGTCGGGTTGCCAAATATTTTCTGCTAATAAAGTGTTAAATTTTTGTAAAAAAATATTAAATTTCTGTAGTATATTATCTGCTTATTACAATTTGTTTACCTTAACAGTAGAACAATTTTCCTTTCGTGTAATAATGAAATAAAAAATATAAAATTTTCAGTGTAATATAATGAAAAAAAAATTTATTTACTGTACTAGGATATTTTAAAAAATACCTTACGTAAAATTAATGAAAATATGTTTGTATCGGGGGTATTGTAGCAATATCCTTTGTTTTACTTTTTATCTAAATTTACAACTACTAGGTAGTTAGCGACTGCAGTCGCTTTATTGTGCGGTATTGCGCAATCTAACGCTCTGAACCGCTGCACTAAGGTGGCATTCTGAGTTACGGGTAATAGTCAGAATTCTTTGCTACATAATTTCACAATGAATGACACCTGTTGTTTCGCGTGATGGGAAATGTATTATATAATATGGATTCTCTGAAAGAAAATATTGCACATTTGGTTGTAAAGATCATATAGGTTTCAGTAGACTCCAATAAAATTTACGTAATATGTTAGGGTTTGATATCAAAAAGCTGTCATTTCATACATTTTTGTTCAAATGATTCTATTTAGCATAGTTGTACAATCATTAATAAAGCAGTATTTAATGTTCGTGCTTATTTAATTACTGATATTTAAATTAATCGATATTTTAAAATTATATATAAATACGATTTTATTAGTTTCTTTACTTTTTTGTATGACTAACAAAAAAAATGTATGTGAAATCCCGTTCTACTTTGTGATTTTTCCGAGATGTTTCTTATAGTTTTCAGATTGTTGTGAATGGCGTTAATAAAGATGAATTGCTACAACTAGTGTAGTTTATAAGGTTAGATTGTATTCAATTCCAGGTCAGCGTCTAGGAAGAATTCTTCGAATTCATATTTTACGAATTAAATTTGTAAATAATATGAATAGCTACATTTTACACGTGGATTAAACTGTGAAAAACAATGTTACTGAGCTCCCATACAACCAAATAAAACATTAATTCTAAATATGGAATATTATCTCGATGTTTTACTTTACTAAAGCGGGGTTCCTCCAGAGTTACTTTGCATCCAGCACCTTAAACGCCATGATTTCCTGACCCGCCAGTCACCCTCTTCCAAGTTTCTTGCCTCCATTTCCCGCATCACACCAGTCCGCCACGTTTTCCGAGGCCTCCCTCTTTTCCTCCTAATCGCCGGACAATAATTAAAAGCCACTTGAGATCACCTATCTTCGTTAATCCATTGCACATGCCCACACCAAAGTATGCCTACTCTTTTTTTTATTACTGTTGTATTTATTAAAATATGCGATATAATTTTCTGTAAAAAAATAAAATTTTAACCCAGTCGATACTTATATTACATTTTTTTACTGAAAATATGTTTCTAACACTATATGTTTATTAACACTACATTCACAGTCTGTATAAAATTGGTTAAAATTAACAATATTTTATCACATCGGCAGAATATTTATAAAATTTTGTTTTTTTGTCATTCTTTATAATATTCTTAGTCGCCAGTTCTTGTGCGCCAGTTCTAAATTCTTTACTCTAGATTGTCTTTATAAAAATAAAATTAACGTGAACTACTATCGCGTATTTAATTTGCAGTACAAACTTTTTACAGGTAGTTACAAAATAAGATTTGCCAAAAATTTAGTTTTATTTATAAGTGAAAACAATTTTATTCAAGTCAGTTACGTAATTCGGAAAAAAGGACTTGCACGTTTTTATCTACTGTTTTATTCCTTACTATTACCGTGCAGTTATTTTTTAGAAACATGTCATTAAATTGATGATTGTTTTCTGTTGTGAATTCTGTTAGAATTGTGTTTATTATCCTTGTAAATCGAAGTATTTAATGACTAAATAATTAATATTTCTCATAATTTTACTTGTTCAATCTCATATTAAATTAAAAAAATATTAAGATATTATAAAAGGTGTACTTTTTTTAAAGCAGTTTCTTTTTAATGCACTTAATTTACTTTTAACTGATCAGTTTTAATTGTTAATGAACGTAAAAGTAAGAATTTTGTATACAGCTGACAAACTACTGACCGTTAATTATTCGGTTTATAGAATAAACTACTTGCCCTAGATGTTGTTTAAATTTTGAAAAACATTCAATAGTTGGATTAGAGTATAAAATAATCCTCATACTTTAATAATTTTATGTTTGTCTAGTGTACTTTCTCGTCCCTCTCACTGTTTACTTTATTCTATTTTACTCTCGCCTGTTAAATACGATCATTAGCCTACATTGGATGTTCATAAAGATAGTTGTACACTATTTACGGATTAAGAGGATTACACTTTTTCATCTTTTATTCCTAAAATCACGACTAAATTATTCATTGTCCTAATTAAATGTAGGTTATTTTAAGAATAATTAATTGAATTCATATTCGATTGTCAGCTATTATAGTATAGAATAAAATTTTGTTTGAATTCGTTTAATATTAATCAAACACAGGCTTGTCGTATAATTAAATACGGTTTGGTTAATGTCTTTTAAATCTTTCTACATTATTAGCGTTGTTTATTTATTGTTCATATTATGTTTTTTATGGCAATTTGATCGTTTGTTTGAACAAAATTTTTGTTTGTTTGAACAGTTGATGCGACTTAAACTAAATTCAACAGAGGCTAGTGAAATAAGCCGATGACCAAACTAATAATGTTTTTACTAACAGAAAATTGAGAAATTAGTTAGAAGTGTTAAGTGCAATACTATCAAATAATTTGAAAAACAGTTGTGGCCCAGTGGTTAATTACCTGGAGATAATACAGTAAACCCTCCACATACGACCACCTCATCTAACCGATCAGTTTTTCCGGAACCAAAATATTAACTATTCTTCCCCATAAAAATTTACCTCCGCTAAACGACTACTCTTTAATCCGACCGCAACCGGTAAAAACAAGCAAAAGCGACCACTTTAATTTAATAATATAATAAAAATTAAAGGTAGATGGACAAAAGTATGTAATACAGAATAGCTATGCGCTACATTTTGATACTGCTGCCTAAAGTATTGACAGATTTATAAGCTTATAAAGCTTATACAGTATAACTCGTACAATTTAACAAGCTCAACTTCCATTGTAGTGGGAAAACCACAAAAACTACACAAACATCTTTGGCTCTCCTCCTTCCAGAAAATCTAATATTGCACGTACGCCATTGACTATTGATGACGTTAAATATGTACAGAACCATATAAACATTCATACAGTTCAGTAGTGTAGTTTATTCATTTCGGTTGGTTTGTAAGTACGTCGGATGTAGTGTTACAGTACAGTAATTTAAATTACAGTCGTTGATAGAGTGCATTGTTATTAATTTTTCTGTTTAAAGTAAAATGTCTCAAAAAGGTTATAAACAAACAATTTTAACTCTTAAAACGCGTGTAGACGTAATTAATGAGGTAATAAAACAGACAATTTATTTTTGTTAAAATTTTATGTAAACAATATTTTTGGGGTAAATATAATCATACGCTTTTCATAAAAATGAAGTTATTTTCATTACGATATTGTCCTGACCTCCACTTCTCCAAAACGACCACCTCTCAAACCGATCATTTATTGAGTTCACTGTACGTAGTCGTTTTGAGGAGATTTTACTGTAATAAATTATCTCATTCATCAAATTTGGCATTACTTATTATTGTAGTGTTATAAGTTTCATTAATAACATTTTGCTGAGGTGTGAAAAATTCATAATAATTATGAAATGTAATATTGTTTTCTTGTGTTACAGATTGTGCCAATACTGATTTCAAATTTGCCCCTTTATTCAAGAAGACTTATGACACTGATCGCCATAGTCATCGCTCGCTCATTAATTCATTAAGTCATTCATTTATTCATTCATCAATTCACGAATATTTATTTATTTCATCTCTTTATTTATTTCGCCATTCATATTCTTCATCCTTTATTTTAAAATGATTTATTAATGAGCCGATGACAATACTGACTACTACAACTTCTGTTAGTCTACTGCTATATTACAGTACATACAAGATGAACGAATGAAATACAAACGCAGAATGAAGTACAAACACAGCGCAGAATAACGAAAACTTTAACGCAACTGTTACGAAGACTTTCTCAACGGACAGACAACTACTCAACACCATTATTATTTGTGAATTTGTATATTTGCAGATTAATATTATTAGAACAAACCAAAGATTTTAGTGTAAACAAATACTAAGAGACATTACATTTTTTTAAAGACGTTTTCTTTTCTGACTGTTAATTCTAACAGTTAATTCTGTTACATCGTAATAAAATTATTTATTAGTACAAAACTGTGTTTTAATTCACCATAAAATTGCTTCCTTTCATTATCCTTTCTTGTACATTATCCTAAGTTATCTATAAAGAATGATTAAAGAAATAGTGGTAATAGAATAATCGCCTTACTACAAGTATGATCATTTATTCATTATAATTTATTCATTAACGTATTGGAATTATTTTGTTTTCAGCAACATAAAATTGTTACTAAGAATTCTCACCATTAATACTGCGTTAGATATCTGATTAAATTTGTTTATAAATGCTCTTGTATCATGTTACTGAAGTTTGTACTAATTTAGAGAACTTCCCTCAGGATGATTTTCATTTCGCTACATGTCACAAACTCACATGAGAGTTTTTTATTGAAGAAAACTTGTTTAAATGAGAACATAACTTACAGTTGTAGATTATTACCAGTATTCTAGCCAACTAGTCCGGGAGCATATTCAAAAATAATTTAATCATACTTCTTTCCAAATGTAAAAGCTTTCACTAATTAGGATACTTATGTCATTTCTTTGCGCCAGATTATTGAGTTCTTATGTATTTAAATTATTATTTGATTAAATTTTTCTTATGCAATGAGACTTTTGGCTGTTCCAAAATGGTCTGTAGTATTCTTATATGAGTATACAGCTGAAAAATGTTGAGTTTGAAATTAAAATTTATTCTAAAACCAATTATAATTCAGAGCGATTTATATTTATTGATGCGCGAATAAGTACTTAAAGAAGGATTGCTGTTTTGAAAGATCAAAAGTATTTTAATTAGTAATAAAAAAACAGATACAATTTATTGTTGAACGTTTGTCATATTCATATCAAATTTTAAAAATCAATTAGGTTTCTTTATAGGTATTTAAAAGAATATGTATAACTTTAAATTATTTAATTAATTTAAAAAATATTGTATATTCAGGTTGATTCTTCTCTTTTAAAAATAGGGGTTGTTAAAATTTGTCGGTGCCTGGATATTGAAGAAAGTAGATGTATGGCTAAAGATCTAAAAAAATTCTTAAAGAGACTAAATCTATTTTCTAACTGAATCAAAATATCCGAATAATTTTTAAGGGTTTAAAATAAATAATACAAATAATTTGATAATAACATTAACATTGTAAAAGTATAAAATGAACAATTTTTTTTTTTTGTGAAAGTTGCATTACTATTCCATAGTGTTGATAATGAAGAAGCAATTATATAAAATAAAATTAATACAAATAGTTAGGTAAAGAGTTGGGTACAAATAAATGGATTCAGATACAAGAAATAAATTGTGTACTAAATTTAATCAGTTAAGTAAAGCGTTGATTTCCTTAAGTAACGCTACCATTAGTAATTTTTTATCATTTAATCTGGCAATTTGTTTTAATGCAAGTACTCCAGATGATATTTTACTACAAACTTAATTGGTATAGAAATCCAAAAACAAATACCAATCTAGTGATGTACCTAGTAACTTCACTGTTTCTTCATGCTCAAGACTATTATTATGAATAAATATTTCTGTACTTTCTTTAACAGTATGTTTGTTTTTGAACTGCAAGTATTGACACCTTTTCCCATTAACTATTTAACAGCATTCGATTCAGGAACTGTACTATGGACTCTATGTTAATATTTACTTCAAGAGCATCTACCAATAAACTTTTATTGATTACAAAGTATCATCAGCAGCAAACAATAAAGCTTTGCCATTAGGTATGACTTCTGGTAAGCTATTATTATACAATAGGAACAAAACGAGATTTAAATAATTTACCCTTTTGGAACACCAGCTTTGACTTCAAGCTTTCCAGATGCAATGTCAGACAGTTTACCCCTTACAACTCTAGTTAACTCCATGCATTGTATTCTACCAATAAGATAATACTGAAACCATTTCAGTTCTCGCTCCTTAACACCTAATATTGGCTTTACTATTGCTATTCTATTCGCTCTGGCCATGTTTTATTCCTGGAAAAGTATGAACACATCATTTAAACATTTTAATATATTGCAAAATAATAGGAGATTAACAATAGGATATTAGGAGAATAACAGTTATCCAACTATGGATAAAACTATATGCTAGGATTGGTTCCAAAACGTTTGGAAACAAAACGTTGTTTGAAAACAAAAACTTTCCAAACTTTTAAATATATATCTATAAAGAGAATTATTAGTTGTTAGTGAAAGCACTTAATTAAAACACCAATACTATAAGACTTACTAGACTACATTAACCATTACTAAAATATCCACTAACAATATTGTATTAATCTAAATACTGATGTATTAAACTTAAACTGTATTTCAATAAATAAAAGTTTTAAACAATAAAGTATTTCAATAAATTAAAGTTAGAAATATAAAATAAAATTTATTAAAAAATTAATTGATTAGCTTTTATTTTTATCCTGTCTCTTTGATTACCTACATTAGAATATTAGTGACCATATGCCTCTCTTCCTGCATTGGCTATCCATTTTTATATTCTTTATTAAATTTTACACTCGTTAAATATTTTAGATTGTTCGGGACCATGTAAATCTACTAATTAATGTTAATATGCTTCATAAATAGTGGCCAAAATACTATGTCAGCTTAATTTCATTCCATTTAATTTTCTTTATTTTGCTACAAATGTGCAAAATTTTGTACTTAATAAACAAACTTTGGAGTAGGGAACCAGAAGGTCTTGGTGCTTCACAGAACTTAGAAAAGGAATAGACATATTTAGATTTATTTTCAATTTTATTTCTTTTAGATTTATTTGTAGTGGGTAAGGAAAACTACACAAAACATTGACCAGAATAACCAAATAATTACACGATAAATAAAATATGTTATCCATAATGTGTTATTAGGGTGTCTCTTCAGAAAATATTCATCTTGGCATTTCAGTTTAGTAATTGCTTATATAGAGGTTTACAATGGTGAACAACAATGTTGAACAATTTTTAAATAAATGTACAATAATTGTAAAATACTCAATTTTGTTGTTTATCACTGATGTCCCTTTTCTTTGTCCCTTTTTCATTCACCACAGGGTCTGGCTGTATAATGAAATTCATTACTTTCAGAGGAGATAACTGTGATTAGTGTCTTTTGCACCTCTATCTCTTCTGTTCTTAAATTATTCAGTCATTTAATTGGCTGACCACATGATAAGAAACAGAACTATTTATTTTAGCCCTGCAACGAACAGAGTGAGTGTAATTTGACACTCCACCTGTCAGTTATGGGCAGTATATCAATATAGTAATCATATTTGAGTATTTAAATCCCTCAAGAATTTCAACTCTTGCTTATTTCTGGATTTTTAACCATTCATTTACAACTCTAAATTTATTATGTTTTACAACTAATTTAGACATCTTATTACTACTCTGGTGATAGAATCCATGATAAGCGTGTTAGAATCTTACATTAACACAGTGTTGATGACATTGGAAAGTTTAATCCTAATGTAATCTTCTTCCCAAACCAATTTACAGCCAAACTTCTTAGTGAACACCTCCATCCAGTGACCACTCCTGTTACAACAAATTAATCAAAGAACAAACTTTATTTTATGAGGCTCATGTGTATTTATTTAGAGGCCCAATGACAACCATTTTGTTGGCATATAATTTTTTACGACCATGTGGTATTTAAAGTCTATTGAGTGAGCAAATTTTTGAACATTTTGAAATAAGTCAAATGATATTAGCACATAATTTAAGTTTACCACAACTGATTTTTTTTGTACGAACAATCATGTCACTTAAGATTCATCAGTCAGTTCTATTCGCACTTTTCAAATGGTATTTAAATGATTCTCTTAATGTTTAGATCATGCTATTTCCAATCTATTTCACTAAATTTGTATCAAAATGTTGTATAATCTGGTATACAGACTTATAAATTAATCTATTTTTAAATGATATGAAATCACTGGACCATATCACTGGACTGCTTGAACAGAAAATTATTTTGTTTATAATAAATGCTTTAATGCACCTTAATGACTTTAACAACCACATCATTAAAACTGTGTGATCATCTTCCATTATTTTCTTTAATTAATATTTAAAAGATTTTATCTACTGCATAAATTACTTGGGTGAGTTAATAACAATGGAAAATTTTTGAAATTTGTGTTAAATTGAAAGAAAAAAATGTTGTACCTGTTATATAATTTAGTGGTAAAACATATATGTTGTACAGTTAGTATCATCTTCACTTCAGCGATCCTTTCCTGAAATCTCAATTATTAAATTGAATATAAACTGACTTGCCAAACAATTTAACTAACTGTATATTTTTTAATTAATGATCATAGAAATCTGATATTTCATAATTTGATTGTAGTATTGTTCTACAAGAAAAATAATATTTATCTTTGGTATTAGCTAATATTTGTTGGTACAAAAAATATTATGCGCAGTGTTGTGAACAAGTATTAATAACTACAACATTTTATACTTCCACATTTATACCGTAGACATTTAATGCTTGTAATTCAGTAAAGCAATTAATCTGTATTGTTATTTTTTGTTATTAAACTCATTATTTGAAAGATAGCACAAAGTACACAAATTATAATATATATTCATAAATTAGATAAATAATTTTTTATATTATAGCTAGAAAACTGTTAGGTATTTTCATTTAGTATTGTTCCAGTTAAGGTGTTTTAAGATGAATGTAAATTATATATGTATTTTTTTGGACCTCCTCCATCACCAATAGCGCACCTTACCACTCTAGGCGGTCAGAAGAGGCTCGCAGCATAAAAAGGGAGGGGGAAGAAATTTAAGTCTAACAGAACAGCCAAAAGCCCTGGTATGTTACACTATTCAAAGATTGACGCTACAAACTAGTTAAGAAATAACAGGCTAAATAAATAAAAAATAAAAAAACTCAAAAATTTAGGATACACAAGGATACGAATAATGCCTCTTCTTGCAGAAGTTGATCGTCCCTATCTGACATCATATACAACTTAAGTGTTTTCAGTAATTTATTTTTAAATTTACTACCAGGATGCTCTTCCCAAATATCAATCTTCCTTTCATACTTCTTATCAACCCTTGTACATTTTACTATCAGCAAAACAAATCTCCAAGGTTGAGCGGCAAGTATACCGAACGATTTCACACTGGCTCGAGGAACTATGAGTGTAATAGGCAAGCCGGAACCACATATTCGATGAAGTGCTTTGCGGAATAATAACACGTCAAATGAAGTTCTTGTGGCAGAGAGAAGAGGCAAATCCAAAGGGAGGTAAACCTCATTCTTACTCTGAATTTGCATAAACCAATGAAACTGTCATTTGAAGAGTAGTGCAGATGGTGTTATAATAACATTCCTGTTTTTCAAAAATTAACTTGTTCTAATGGGTGAAGGTGTGACGTAAAGACTTGGTTGAGTAGCTGTTACACAATTCTCTATTTACAATAACTCAGAAGACTCCAGTGAATAAATGAGCTCTATACTGCTTAATTTTCTATTTTAAAGCTAAGATCACTTGACGTCTTTTTCTACCAGAAAATAATACAATATGTAGACAGCTTTTCAAAATTATACAGCTGGATGGTAATAAATAATATTATCAGTAAAAGTTTTTATTAAATGTTTGTTAATAAAATTAAAAATAATCTTCTATTATGAAAATTTTTGTCTAGTATTACTGAAAGAGAATACATTGTACAACACAAATGTTAGGCAACGAAGGTATCACTTAAGTAATAAACATATGGGGCAGTCATATAACGGAGCCTATAGAAGAATCAGGTTTTAAGAATTTTTAATCACAAAAGATAAATTTTCAAAAGGTGGTTGATATTTATGATGGTACCAAAATGAAAAAAAATTATAATGCACAAAATTTGTGCATAGTCGACTGCTTTCTACTGCACTCTGAAACAAGCCTGATATTTCTTTTATAAGTGTGTCTGTGTTTAGTATATTTTTTAGACTAATAAATGTAGATTGGATCTCTAAGCTTATTCTTCAATAATTTTTGAGTATAATTTACTTACCAATAATACTGTTGGATACTGAAACCGAGCATAAATTACAAACTGATAATTACTTAAATGACTAAATACAATATAGTTAATATTCATATGTATGCCTTGTTCCACAATTTGTGCTTGTCAAAAAAATTTGTGCATTGTCATTTTCTGCTCTTCTATTGCACTCTGAAACTAGCCTGATCTTTCTTTTATATGTGTGTCTGTGTTTAGTATATTTCTTTAGACTAATAAATGTAGATTGGGTCTCTAATCTTATTTTTCAATAATTTTCTTACCAATAATACTGTTGGATGTTGAAGCCAAACATAAATTACTTAAATGACTAGTACAACATAGTTAATATTCATATGTATGCCTTGTTCCACATTTTCTGCTTGTCAAAGTGATTAGAAGATGTCCATTAAATACTTGGAGTTTAATCATCGACTGTCTCTTTCACTGGGATAAGCAAATACAAGATCTTTGCCAAATAATCAAAAACTAAGTTTATTTTCAAAACGTGAAGATCAAACCTACATGATCAAAAACCGTTATTTTTAATATTTTATTAATTTTATTTTATTTAGTTAAATATAATAATACAATTTATTACTACACTAAGCTATAAACAATATTTTTAACTAAATATACCTATATGCAAAAACTCTTCTTCAGGAAGAGTTCTGTTCGCGCATAGGAAAAACAAAAAAAAAACATTTGTATTAATAGAGAAAAAAAATTTCTTTTAATAACTAAAACTAGGTACTTTACAATGGGTATACAACGTGGATATTTTTATTTAATGAGAATTTAATTCAGTTTAATGAGCACAGAAACAAAAAAAAAACTAATGCCATGAGGAATGTAAAAACTAATCAGAGAACAGTTATTTTAAAACTTGGAAAAGTTTCTCAATTATTCTTGATCGTATATCAATAGGATATGATATTTAAGTTTATGTTTCATAGGATATAGTGACATAATACTGTGTATATAGGATGGAAGTACGTTGACAAACCACCCCCCAAGATAGAGAAATGACTTCTGAAAAAAATCTAGCATTTTGGTTTTCTTGTCCTTATTTTTCCAGCATTCTTGTTAGTACAATTGGTTTTATTGAAATCAATTATTACTTTGCGGTTACCACACGCTTAATAGAATTTTAGACAAATAAACTTTTACACAAATAATTGCCTTATAGGTAGGACTTCAAATTCTTGGAATAAAAACTGTACTTTTTTTCACTGCCCAATCAGTAGGCTAATCAGTTGTGGAATACTGGGATAAGGTGGTAGTTGTCAGTCTTATTCAGATCCTCTCTAGAAAGTACATGTGCTTATTCTGTGAGTAATCAACAAAACTGCCCACTCTATCCTTCCAGGTAATTTTTCAAGGATTTTTCAAGTACTAAATGTTTTCCAACTTTGTGCCTGCGAATGAATTGTGTAGTTCGACAAAAACACAGCAAATTTTCAAAATGAATCCACAGCTACATTACAAGAAACAAGTATTATTGGTATCCTTTGCACAGAGCTACAAAAACACTATTCCAATAAATTTTTTGTTAACTGGCCTCCAAACTATACAATCTGCTTCCCCAAAATTACAAAAGTATACAGAACATCACTAAGTAAAGCTAAAATATAAAAATGGCTTGTAAGCATCAGTGCACAAAAATGATATAATTACACCTTTCAATGTGAGAGCTTGCATCCTAATATTTTGATTCTGAACAATGTAGTGGTTGAAAAAGAAACACTGATTGAACATGGGAAATAATTGTTGGATAGTTTTATTTCCCATCTTATAAATTCAAAAGAAGAGATGAATTTATACATAAATGCAAGTGATGAAAGGTTATTCATATGTAAAAAGTGTATTTTAGGAAAGAAACAAATATTATTATTACTACATTTTATCTTTCTTGCATGTCATTTCTTTCTCTGTCATTTCTTGGTTGCTACATTAACTTGATATTTAGAGTTCTACGTTCAGTTATAAAAATTGACTAATAAATATAATATATTTAAAAAGTTACACTAGATATAATCAAAACTTTTTTGAAATATTAAAAATTTTTATAAAAATTTGTTTGTACAAAGTAAATATAATTATACCATCTGCTTACATTTTTGGAGTAAGGAGTAACTTTTTCTTACGTTACTTGAAAACAAGAGGGATAACTGGCTGGAGTTATCTCAAAACCACAAAATATACCTGTAACATTCATTATGAAGGAACAAATATGAATTGCTTGTGAAAATTTATTAGTACCGTTGTAAATAGATAAATTGCAAACAATTATTGGTAGCATGTTTCCATGTCACTAGCTTCAAGTTTCACAATTATTGAGCAGTTAATGAGGTGTTTGCTGCAACTTAATAATTTCCTTTGACACTTTTCACAAATGCCGGTTATCTGTTCATGTATTGTTTTCTCATGTGTATTGTGTTTGTTATACTCCACAGTGTTGTTATTTGGAGGAACGTTGATTAGATATGTTTATATTAGATTACATTTGAAATTGAAATATATATTTTTTTCTAACCACCAGAATACGGTAACATATCGAAAAATATACCCATAAAAGAAACACTAAATATAATAAATAAAAAATTAAAAAGTAATGGGGAAAACAATAATATAATAAATAAAATATGTACAATAATAAGAAATATTTGTAACCAAAATTATTTTACATTTAATAATAAATTTTATAATCAAACAGAAGGACTAGCTATGGGTTCTCCATTATCTGCCATACTATCAGAAATTTATATACAAGAATTTGAGAATATAATTGTAAATAATATATCACACACACACACAACATTTTACTTTGGGTAAGG
Source organism: Catonia carolina (assembly GCA_035578175.1). Classification (NCBI taxonomy): domain Eukaryota; kingdom Metazoa; phylum Arthropoda; class Insecta; order Hemiptera; family Achilidae; genus Catonia; species Catonia carolina. The sequence goes on along the minus strand of JAQMRL010000001.1, from coordinate 138,450,320 downwards.
TATGTAGATGACATATTGGTAATTTATAATGAAAAAATAAAGGGTGAACATAATATTATAAATAAAAAATTGAATAATTACTATGAAAAACTTAAATTTACATGTGAAGTCGAAAAAGATAAAAACATAAATTTCCTGGATATAAAAATACAAATAATAAATAATATAATAGAAACTGATATATATAGGAAACCACATGTTACAAATAACACAATAAACAGATTTTCAAATCACCCATGGATACATAAAATAAACACGTACAATAACATGATACACAGAGCATATATATACACATATAACAATAAAGAAAGATTTAATAAAGAAATAAATTATATTAAAGAAATAGCAAGAAATAATGATTACAATAATATTTTCATAAACAGATTAATAAATAAATATTTGCATAAAATCGATCAGAAAAAAACACATCTATTACCATTAAACAATAAAGAAGAAATAAACAAAAAAGGTAATAAATACATTACATATAATTACATAAATCATAGAATACATAAAATTACCAATATATACGATAAAAATAAATACAAAATAGCATATAAACCCCAATTTCCTATAAAATTTATTTTACAAAAACATAATATTAAGGCAAATATAAATGATAAAGAAAAAGAAAATAATCAATTTAATTCATGTGGAATTTATAAAATTAAATGTAATGAATGTAATGAAATATATATAGGTAAAACCACCAGATCTTTTAAAAAACGGTTTACAGAACACTATTCTAACTATAAAAAAGGAAATCGAAGATTCTCCAATGTAACTGAACACATGATAAAAAATAAACATAATATGTCAAATATAAAAAATAATCTAGAAATATTAGAAATAAATAACAAACAAAATGAAATTGAAATTTTGGAAAAATATTATATTTATAAATACAATAACAGGGAAAAATTAATGAACACACAAATTGAATACGACAATCAACTGATTAAGTTGGCAAGACTGTTTTAAATGTAAGAATCGACTATTCCTTATCTACCATGGTAGGAGCAGGAAGTTTTAAATTTTGACTTCTAATAAATGTTAATTTACTGAAGATGTGTACAAGATACACGAAAGCGCTATAAACATTGGTAAGTGTTTTATGTTACCGTATTCTGGTGGTTAGAAAAATATATATTTCAATTTCAAATAATACGGCTGTTTAAAAATCCTACATAGTATGTTTAATAAAATAATAGATTACATTTATGTTACATTGATTAATACTGGTTTTAACATGGTTTTGTAAATTAGTGTTTGTTGTGCAGTTTGCCTAATAATATTGTTTGCCCAATTAGCTAATAATTTTTTTTACTTAATAATTCTTGATATTTTTACTTAGTTGTGTTCCAGTTCAGGGGTTTCAGGATGAATGTAGATATTTTGTTGAATATCTTTGTGATATTTGTTTGTTATTAAAAAGTAATTGTGGCAGGTATCCTTTCTTAATGTCAACATTAAATAGGAGCTTTAGGATTTGTTTTTTTCATTATTTCCATTTCTAAACCAATTCTGTGTAAATTAAAATGAATTGCAGTTATTTCGATGCTGTATCTAGGTCTTTATGAAATGACAACATCGTAGTATCTCTGGAAAAGTGGTTGGAAGTGTGTTTCATAAAATGATAAGTCAAATGAGAACATACACACTAAAGAAGTGCAGCCAACAAAACACTACCTTGCGGTATAGGCCAACCTGCATGTACAGGACAAAGATTGAAATACACAAAAATAACATGGTAAAATAAGATAGTTATGAAAATGAGGCCATATTAAATCTATATAGTGAATTCCTGAACAACTAGTCAGAGAAATAATCCTAGTGTAATAAACTGTAAATGAATAATATAATTAATTAAATTAAAAAAGCATAAGTAAATTATTCTAAATATTTCTTGTTACGATTCATGAATAGTACTTATAAATGAGAAAAAAGTAAACAATATCAGCAAAATGTAATCCATAAACAGAATGTTTTAGGTAACTTCTACTACACAACAAGTCTACTACCACTTTTAAATTTAGTTTACAAACTATTCATCATTTTTTTATTCTGGCTGTTGTTATTAGAAAACATCTGAACAAAAATTATGATTATCTTGACTACTTTCATTAAAAATTAGTTTTGGAATTTATGTAACATTAATGTTTACATTTTAAATATTTTCCTGTCAGAATGACAGGTGAAAACAAAAATTATGTGTATGTTTAATTTCAGTATCTTCATAAAGTTAATTTAACCAGTTAAAAAGTTAGTGTTCATGTATAATAGCTATCAATCAATCTTACAACAAAAATTCAAGTAAAATATAAACAGGATTTAGTGAAACTTACGCATTTTAATTACAACAGTTTTAATAATTTTACAAGAAAACTAATTAATAATCAAGTTTTGGTAGTTCTTCAGTGATGATTGTTTCTACTGCCAAATGTAAGAATTTACAGATTCAACCAATCAACTGAAAACAAAATCATGTGATTTGATATTTAGAAGCTACAATTACTCCTAATTGCCATTTTGAAAACTACACTATTTATTTAAAGATGGAATTTATCAGAGACCTGTATGCAAGGTACAAGACATAATGTGTGTTGTATATTATTTCAAATGTTGTGATATTTTCCCTCCTATTGTGAATGTGCAAATATTGCGAATATGAGTTTGTTAGTGCATGCTGATGTGTACAACCCAACGCATATTGTAGTAAACTTACGAATTGTATCTTGTTCGGTTAGGGAGATACAGCCTTTGTAAAGTTACGAAAATACACAAAGTGTGTTAAAGAAGAAAGCATTGAATTTATTTTTTGCTCTCCTGTAAAACTGAGAATTTGCACATTCGCGAGCTTACCATTGGAGGGACAATATTATCACAACATTTGAAATAAGTGTAAATTTTTTATAAATACAAAAAATATAAATTAGGTATGTAAGCTTAATGTCCAGTTTCACAAAAACTATTATGATTTTATATACAGAGATATAGAAGTTATTCTGTAAATGATTTTTTTAACTAGAAGAATACTTTTCTGACAGCTAGTCATTATTGATATTAACTGAATAATAAAATTATTGATAATTTTCATAAGTTTTGTAATCCCTAATGTGTGTACATTGCAATCTGTTCAATTCAGAGCAATCAGCAACCCCATGACCCAATGAGATGAGAATGATGTGTATGACATGTAAATGAGGTCTTGTACAGACCCAAGCCGACCATTCCTGGGAGAGTATGGTTAATTGAACCCCAACCATCAAAGTACACCAGTAACCGCTGTCTAGTATTCAACTCTATGTAAAAGTAACTACCTTTACTAAGATTTGAACCAGGAACCTTCGTCTCCGAAAATCAGCTGTTAAACAACTGATTTTGGCGATGCTTTTACCTCTAGACCAACCCGGTGGTTTTTTTTCATAAGTAAATTAATTTACTTATACAAAGGGAATTATATGGTCTTTGATATCATTAATAAATTTTAATATCCTCGTAAATATTGTATTGAAACTGACTAAATGAGGTATTTATAAAAGGGATCTAATTTTGTTTTTGTAAAATTTGAGTAACATTAAAATTAATTAAAAAAAATTATTAATGACATGTATTGAATAATATATCAAATAATCATAATAATTAATATATTGAATAATATTGATCAATTTAAAATTGACATAAAAATTTTCTGCATTTGTAAAAATTAATTTACTTATGAAAATTAATTTTTATGTACCTACATATTAACTTAATATAAATTTAATAAAATAAATAACTTTTGTTGTCTGTATAAGATACCGACAATTAGTTAACAATTAGGGGTATCATTTTATTGTATTTTGATCATTTTTATTGCATTTAATGCATTGTTAATAAATTCAATAATTATTTAATGTAGGCCTACTGTAATAGATAAATAAATTAATTTATTAACATTTTTTTACATAAAACCTGTAAAAATATACTTTCTTTGTTATAATTTAAACTTCACCGATCATTGCTTTTGTTTGGCCAGAGAAATTATTATGATCATTAACAAACCAAAATGCATGAAATAATCAGGAATATAGATTTTTGAAAATGTTATTAATAAATAGTTTAGCATTGTTCGTGATATTATACACAATTAAAAACCTATTTAGAGGATTATAATAAATTCTCTAGTATGAGAAATAAAACACTTCACAAAATATACAAATATTCTCAATGTAAAGTACTGTAACAGGACATGTAATTGAGTGTGAAAACTGAAGCTGTTAACGTATAATGTCTATAATGCTAGTCAAAAAACTGTTGTGTTACAATATGTAATCATCATTATCATAAACAATCGTGTGACCTAAAAGACAGAGTTTAACCTCAGTTTTATAAGCTGTTAATATTTATCATAATATAATTTTATTATAATTTGAAATACATTTGCATAAAATATTAAGCTACAACAAACTTCCTTAAATTATATTTCTTGAACATCCAAGTTAATTACAGACTTGGGGTTTCACATTTATTTTTGAAACAAAATTATATGCGTGAGACCCATACTTCTATCAAATACATAATAAATATAAACAAAGTCTGTTTTGAAAATTGACCATTTTTTTGTTTAAATTGAAATAATGAATTAATCTTTAAATCCTGTCGATGAAGTAATTGATTTGTAGTTGAAAAAAAGTTAGTTCTATAGTAAAAAAATAGTCTATTATCATTAATACAAGAGAATAGAAAAAGACTTATTTCAATAGAATATAATAAATAGCCTGTATGTATTAGGAACCAACCCTATTATTATATTATATTTATATAAATTAATTATTAATATATTTTAAACTTTCTGGAATATGAGTTCATTTATAATATGAGTTCATATATGAGTTGTATCTGCAACAATAATAAAAACAAACTCAGCATTTTAAAACTGAAAATTAGGCCTGCTTAAACCACTCACATTTTACAACCTCAACTAATTAAGAACGATTCCTTTTAAATATTTCATTTTCTACTCTAGTGACTTAAGAATAATAATATAAATGTGTTAATTAGACTAATTTTATGAACTTACTTTTTGTTATGCTGTGCAGACTTTATGTGTCTGAATTATGTGCTCCTTAACCTATATTCTACATTGACAAAAAATATTTTCCATTATTTTCAAATGCATTACCATACAAATACATCATTCTGTAAGATATATTGACATAATTTTAGTTTAAGTTACAGTTTAAATATTTAAAAGTTACTGTAAGCAAATACTATTGTAAATCTGAAACCAATGTTGCAGAGAAATGATTCTTTATCTTTTGAGACCTAGTTATACAATAAAAATTTGTAGTCATGAAGACCTGATCTTTTTAAAAGAAGCCTGCAAATTTTTTACCTCCTTAAACCATGAAAATTTTTCATTAATTTATTTTGTAGGATAATTACCTTAATTAATTTATTATGTCTTGTAAATGACATTTTTATGAGTTGGGATCACATAGTATAATAGAACAATATATTGTTTTAGTTTGAGAAATATTCAAAACCTCTAGCCCTTTTAAAAGGCACTAAGTTTCTATGATTACTACTAATGAGCATGAACTTTCAAGTTTCAAAACAGTAAAATTTTCTACTTTTAAAATGACAGTAGATCTTAGGAGGGTAAAATAATAATGTATCGGTACACAAATAATTTCTGTATTATGAATTCAATCCACAGATATGGCGAATTTACAAATCACCTGATTTTATTTATTCACCAAATATGCTGTAATTTCGTAAACACTGCTGCAGAACAAGGTATGTAGATAATAATTGGTGTGAGTAATTGGTTATGAAGAGTATTTTTGGTAAAATTGATTAATATGATGATAGTAGACAAAAATGTTTAATAATATTGTGTTATATAGGACCCTGAAACCCTTCTCATTCTACAATTGGCTCACAGATGTTTGAGACTGTTGATAGCAATAAAAAGAAGAAAACAACTCACCAGAAATAATACATTACAAAGATTACAAATCCAGTGAATGGCTAAAGGTGCATAGATATACATTACAGAAACATTAAAATTTAATTATATATGCCTAATATCCTTAACTGAAGAGAAATTAAAATTACCAAGAAAGTTATTTTTGTTGATGGAATAATCTGGTATCATACAGAACGTTATAGGTGTTCAGTGTTGTTCCTCAAATTGTATTTTCCTAAATAATAAAAAAAATGTTTTGTTCATTTTATTACTGCTAACTTTTTATTGCCTAAATTTTATCTATTTTGTTTTTAATAAAGGTTATATTTCTGAAATTGATAGTAGTTTTTAAAGACTATTTACATAATTTTTCAAAATTAAGTTGTTCAAAAATTTTGTTGGAAATTATTTCTTGACAAACAATCTTTGTGCAACCTAATAGTTCACTAAGAATACATTAAAGTGTGTTATGCAATGGTTTCTTGTTGCCTTCTGCATCTTTTGTTCTTGATCATTCATTGATTTATCCACTTTTAGAGTTTATCATCTTAAGGAAAGAGGTATCTCTTGTCAACTCTTCCACCCATAATGATACTTACTTACTTATCCTGGCGCTACAGCCCGATGTGGGCCTTGGCCTCCTCCACAATTCGCCTCCAAGCTCCTCTATCTCTCGCTGTCTGTCTCCATCCTCTCACTCCCATCGATCTCAAATCCCTCTCCACATCCTGCTGCCATCGTGCTCTCGGCCTCCCTCTTCTTCTCACTGCCTCTAACTTCTCTTTCAGCATTACCTTTTGCATTCTTTCATCAGACATTCTTTCGATGTGACCAAACCAACTTATTTGTCTTGCCTTTATGTACCTGAGGATATTCCTTCTTTGCAGTATCATCTCTATCTCAGCATTTTTCAGGATTCTCCACACACCATTCTCATAAACCGGGCCATATATCCTCCTTACTATTTTTCTTTCAAACACTTTCAGGGCTTTGTTATCTTCCTGGAGAGTTGTCCACGTTTCACTACCATAGGTGACAATTGGCCTTATTAGCGTGTTGTAGATTTTCATTTTTGTGTTCCTAATAAGGAGTTTTGACTTAAGCAGATTTCTATTTGCAAAATAAGCACGATTGCCCAGCATTAACCTGCGTTTTATTTCATTTGATATTTTGTTACTGCTATTGATCTCAGTTCCCAGGTACGTGAAGCTCGTCACCTTTTCAAACATGCTTTCTCCTATTTTTACTGCTCCTTGTCCTCTCAATCCTCTGGTGCTCATTTCTAGATACTTGGTTTTTCCCTCATTTATTTCCAAACCGACTGTCTTTGCTTCCTCCTTGATCTTCAAAAAGATCTCTTCCAGTGACCGCATGCTTCTTGCAATTATGACAACATCATCGGCGTATGCCATAACTTGGGTCATTCTATTCATAATGTTGCCCTTTCTGTCAATACTTTCCATTGCCTTCTGAAGCACAATATTGAAGAGCAAAGCCGGCAGCACATCACCCTGTCTCACTCCATCACAGACCGTGAACTCTCTACTTACTCTGCCTTCAGTTAGAACCATGCCTTTTGTTTCAATCATTGTTAGTTTCACTAAATTGATCAATTTTTTTGGGAAACCAAACGTGTCTAATGCTGCAAGCGCTTCCACTCTCTTCACTCTGTCAAATGCCTGTTTAAAATCTATGAAAAGCATGTGCAAGTTTATGTTGTGCTCATAAAACCTCTCCATGGTTTGTCTAATGGTGAAGATCTGGTCTGTAGTGCCCCTGCCATGTCGAAATCCACACTGATATTCATCTATTATGTCTTCTCCAAGCTTGCTCAATTTCACTGTCAGAATGCGGGAAAATATTTTATAAGCTATGTCCAGCAAAGTGATCCCCCGATAATTATTACACAGCAATTTATCTCCTTTTTTATATATTGGACAAACTAAGCCCTTTTTCCACTCCCTTGGCATCTTTCCTGTCCTCCATACCAGTGCAATTATTCTGTGTAGGCACTTTACTAATGCTTCCCCTCCATATTTCCACATTTCAGCAGTAATATTATCCTCTCCTGCTGCCTTCCCATTTTTCAGTTTACTCACAGCCTCTTTTACTTCCTCAAGACTTGGCTCTATTACTTCCAGATCAGCAGTATGGCAATTTGGCACCCATTCTTCAACTTTTTTTGAGTCTTCTATACTTGGGCATATATTTTCGAAGTACTCAGCCCATCTCTCCATTATTCGTTCTTCCTCTATTATCACCCTCCCATTCTTGTCCTTGCATGCCCCCACTTTTCATTGAAACCCTAAACTCGCAATTTTTTGTGCTTTGTAGAACTTTCTTGTTTCATTCAATGTGTTAAGTTCTTCCAAATGTTTCAGCTTGCTTTTTATGTGTTCTCGCTTTGCCTTTCTTAATATTTTATTAGCGATTTTTCTTTTCTCTTTGTATTTTTCCACATTTTGTCGCGTTTCCCTTTGAATCATTGCAAGTCTAGCATCATTCTTCCTTTCCACCGCTTCTCTGCACGATTCATCATACCATTCAATACTTCTTCCACTTCTTTTCTCACCTACCGACTCCTGTGCTGCATGTATTATTGCTTGCCTTGTACCATTCCATAGTTTATCAATATCACTCTCATCACCACCTTCACCTTCCAGTTCATTCACAGCCTTGTTGAGTTCTCTATTCATGATATTTTGGAAGAGTTGCATAGTTTCTGTATTTGCTAATTTCTCTAGGTCCCATTTGCGACTACTTTTCTTAGATCCTCTTTCTGCCATTGATAGCCTCTGCAATATTGTTGCTTTCACCATAAAATGATCTGAGTCACTATTTGGACCTCTTGCTGCTCTTACGTCTTCTATAGAACTTGCATGACGTTTTGTGACCAGTATATGATCTATTTGGTTCACTATATTTGTTCCTGGCATTTTCCACGTTCCAAGGTGTATCTTCTTATGTTCAAATTGTGTGCTGGCAATAACAAGATCCTACTCCTCTGCCAATTCAGCAAGCATCCTCCCATTCTCATTGCTTTCCTCATGTAAGGTATTTTTTCCTGCCACTCTTGCTAAGAAGACCGCCTTCCCTATTTTTGCATTAAAGTCGCCTAGCATTACTACCATGTCATGCTTTGGGATCTTGCTGCAAACATTTGTTAAGCAATCGTAGAATCTTCCTTTGTCTTCCTCTGATGCTTCCTCTGTTGGAGCATAGGCTGAAATCATTGTGGTGTTCCAGAATCGACCTTTCATCCTTATTCTGCACACTCTATCCGATATGGGTTCAAAATCTAGCAAGCTTCCTCTTACCTTAGCAGTTACCATGAATGCTGTTCCATACATACCAGACTTTTCTGTATCTCCACTATAGTACAGGCTGAAATCTTTTTTGTCTATCTTTCCTGATCCTTTCCATCTAACTTCTTGCAGGGCCAGTTTATCCACATTGAATTTTTTCATCTCATTAAATACTTCCATCATCCTTCCTGCCTTCATCAAAGTCTGCACATTCCAGGATGCTACCTTTACCAAAAATTTCCGTTTCCATTTTCTCTTATTTGATTTAATGCCATTTTGATTATCCGTAATTCCTGTCCCTATCCGAGGCTCATTGCTTGTTTTCAAAGTGTGAAACGATTTTTACAATGTGAGGCTGCTGACCTCACGCCCAACCCCCAACTTGGAGGACCAGGTGATTTGTTCAGGTTTTCTTCCCTAGCCTTTGATAACCCAATACCCAACTGCAAGGCAGCAGTCAATTTTCTGTTAGGGTTTTCTTCCCTTAGCCTTTGAATTCCACTACATTCCATCTACAAGGCAGTAGCTTTGCTGGTTTTTGTCCACCCTGAGTATTTTATTTCCTCAGTACCCTCCAACCTTGGTTGGCGAGCATCCCCATCGCCAAGGGCGGCCCCCGATAGCAGATCCAGCAACAGCCACGGGCCACCCATAATGATGGAAATTGTAAATACTGTGAAACATAAAATATCGGAGTACTTTGCTGACGTGATAAGAGGCAAGATATATAGAATGCTACAGGAAATCATGCAGGGAAAGTTAGAGGATAAGCCCAGTCCAGAATAACATAAAACATCACAGTTGTGTAATCTTTAAGACTAGTATGGTGAGAGTCTGCTTGTCCTCTTACATCTGGTAGTCCACAGAATGCAAGTGTCCTTGATTGCGGCCGATGTTCTCAGAGGACAGGGCACCTGAAGAAGAAGGTAACTTTCGTTCCAGTGGTGACTATTCATATGGAGTAGATAAAGAACCCTTCATCTATTTTCTGGATAGTCTTAAGATTTATTTATTTCATAAAATAAGTAGATATAATTTCTGGTATAATTATTTATATTTTACAATAAATGAAGAACTGTCTTGTAAAAAAGTACATAAAATTATTGTATCTGATTAGATTGCTTTCTAATGTTTTAAATAACCCTTGTAATGGCCTTAATTTACAAATGAATTCCCAAGTGAAGAGTTAGACAGGTGGCCGCCTCGTTTCTTCCAGCGCAAGCAGGTTGCCATGACAACAGAAAACATGCATGCCTAGTTCTCCCCACCCATCCCCAATTAATTAGTGAAGAGATTGTGACAGGTTGACCAGTCTACTGCACCTGCTTGTTCCATGTATGTGCATGGTGTAGTTGTTTTATATTTGTGGTGTCAATGGCTATCTTATAATATAACACTGTCAAAAAGACTGTGTATATTCGTACTAATTTACATTTTATTACTCTCGGGAGTCTTACAAATACTTATTAGTATGCTAGTTTTTCTCGGTCTTTTGCAACTCGTCACCTGTTTTTGAAGGCATGAGCTGCCACTGCTTTGTTCTAAAAATTTATTCTAACTGAATTGTAATATATATCTTTGGCTCCAATGATTTGTGTCTAACTCAAGGTTTTTGCCAACTATTGAAATTATTAATTTGATATACATTATTACGTATAAAAAGGATTTAGATCCACAAAATAAGACCAAGTTTTACTCAGAGTTGGAGGCCAAAGGCAGGCAAAATAGCTTATTCTCTGTCACTGAATGACAATCCAATTTGAGACCAATGTTTCTACGAACATTTTTGTAATTTTGTCATTATAGTCACCTCCTTAAGTATTGAATTTTATAACATACAGTGTATTACAGTACAGAATTAATCAATTCTCTTTTACTTATAAACATTTCAAAATGGTAATAACATTTTACAAAATATTAATACAACACAGTTAAAAATAATATAACTAAAATTAACATGGTGGTATGAAAAAGCACAAAACACCTCAGTGATATAAAACCGTTGAAAATGCATTTATTTGTTTTTTATTTAAATATGATTTTTATTTTATGATCCCAGTACCTTAGTTCCTATTGTACCAGCCCAGTCAGCCAGCTGGTAGAATCACCGCAAACCGTTACACCAAAAAATTATGCTGAATTAGTATTATATTAGCTTATTTTATAATCATTATAATAATATTATAATAAGCAACTGAATACAGTGACCAGCTAACAACCACCACTTAAACAAACATCATTGTTTATCCCTGTTCAGTTCCATTATTGAAAGAAACAGTCCAGAAATTAGTAATAAAATTAGATTTGTGCTTATAAAGTAAAAGAGTTGCAGATAAAAAATTGAAAGTTAAAAACAAAAATAAAAACTTTATGATTCTGTCAGGTGCATTGTACACCATCTGCTGGCCAGTAGTGAAACTAAGATTGACGTAGTTCACGAGAAAGTCGTTAGATCGATCTCAGAGCATTGATGCTTAAACTTATACTCACAGTTATACTTTAGTATGGTAACCGTGCTTTATACTGTAATCTACGTCGTAGATTTTGTGCAAAATTCTTCCATTCCATATCTCTTCCATAAGCTAATGAGATGGTTACGAAGTTGTGTTGATACGTTGTAATAACCCTATTTTTCAGATCTAAGCCGGGAGTCGAACCCGGGAACTTTAACTTAGTATTCAAATAAATATTTTGGTTTTGACTGAAACAAAAGTACTTGGGAAGGGGTTAATTAATTAATTTTGTAATCTCTAATGATAATTTATGTATTTAAATATTATCATTTTTGTAATATTGTTTTAAATACACAAATTTTCGTTGACTATTCCTTTTGACTATCAATACTCAGTGACGTAATAGACGGCCTGCAGAGCTAAACCTTCATGTGACAATGCAAGCTTTCATAAAAGCAAATATCCGACATTTTTTGTGAACATGAACACTTGTTAATGTTCCTTACGTTTCATTTTCGTTTGGCATGTCAACTCCTTAGCTAATGGCTGCCAAAAAAATATAAAACCGTTAAGAATTTTTGAGACACATTTTTCAGACTGTTCTAAACATCAGTTAGAATATTTAATTTAGTGGTAGGGTACTTTACGGAACTGATTTTTAATAGTATAACGGGACTGTATTCCTTATTAATAATAATTAGCAATAGTATTAGAGATTTGGTTTCCTATAAATTCGGAATTTAACGGTGACTACAAAACAGCGTTATAGAGTCCACATAACAGTCGCAATCGAAAGGTATTTGCAAATTACACTACAACGCGTTTTTTTGAAGTCGCCAAGAAAATAAAGTCATTTGTCATCCATTATGTTAAATACGTGAGGAAGGTAAACCACCTCTTTCCTTATTTTTACTTAGAAAAACCTCTAGAGGTTCAAACCAGCCTTTTGGCTGATGACAAACAAAGAAAAACATGTTTAATAGCTGGCAGGTTTACCAACTACATAGTATAAACCTAATAGCTCAGAAAATGAAGGAGAAACTTACATTAAAATTTTCAAATTTAAATTTGGTATGGAAATTTTAACCGATTGTTTTAGATTTGTATTTAAATTGTCACTTATACTCAAATAGACCCACTATGTGCGGGCGTATCCACCCGTATCTTCCTGATTCAACTTCATTTCCTCTAAAGTTAATATTATTTTTTAATGTAGAATAATCATCTAGCAACACTTTGACTGAAGTAGTCTGCAGATCATGAGATTTACATTATAGCTACGTGATTCCTTATCGTACAAAGTACATAAACGTATAATGAAGTAGGAGTGGAAGACCACACTATAGTGACTGCTGAATCAATTTTAAAACGTATAAATTAAAATTTTTGTATTTCTTTTATATTTGAGATATTATTTTTAACAATCCTTCAGATGTACTACTACTTTTTATTTTTTTTATCTTCCAACTTGTAGTATTCGTATTTGCTAAATTCTACTAAATGTATTTTCCTCATAGTTTCAGATAATACAAAATTTATACGAATGAATGTATCTGTTTTCACTTTTCGTTGTAATTTATTTTTATGAAAGTTCTAGAAATATACTATGGTCACGCATTTTTTCTAAACATTAAAATTTACGCGTTTATCTAAACTTATTCGCTTGTGATTTCGCTGAGAATAAAATCAAATGTGTGACCTTAATAATATCTAGTCCATGTATGTCTACTCATCGGCCTGTTTAAAAACAACTCTTAGCATGCTTTAAAATATAGGCCTACAGCTTGGTATTTTGAAGCCTGGCTTTAAACGTATAAATATTCATTTGCTAAATAAAAGAAAAACTGAATCCCGTAAAAATATAAAAATTATTTTCTTAAGAAAGAAGAGTTTATCGTTATTTTAGTTCGTTGTTAAAATGGTACTTTGAAAATGATTTATTCAAACAATAATACTTATTTTTGTTTTAGCGTACCTTTAGAATGTAAAATAAAATGCATCATATTTGTTATAAATCTAAAGTATATTCACTCACGCTTAATTAAAATATTAATATCCCGGTTCAATAAAATATTAATTGAAAATAATATACATAATAACGTAAAAACGTCTAAATTAATATATATTAATTAAAATTAATATACGAGGTGTGGCTATTAAATAACGAGACTGACGTTGTAAAAAATTTTTTTAATTTTATACATAATCACTTATTGTCACCTTCAATATACACTCCTTCTCTATTCCTACAACGCTCCATGCGAATTTTCCATTGTTGGAAACCGAGCTGCAATTCATCTTCTGACAGCTCCTTCAGGACACGTGCCGCTCAAAATGTTTGAAATGAAGCTCGCAAAAATATTTGTACTGACACTTTGTACGCGATTGAAAATGACCCAAATTTTTTTAAAACGATAATTACATGTGATGAAACGTGGTGTTTTACTTATCATCCGGAAACGAAGCGCCAATCCATGCACTGGATGAGCCGAACTTTACCGAGAGCCAAAAAAGCTCGAATGAGCAAGTCAAAATTTAAAGCAATGATGATTGTTTTTTTGATATCCATGGACTTGTGTACCTTCACTGGGTTCCTGAAGGTCAAACAATTAATCAATACTACTACCTTGAGGTACTTTATAAACTACGCCAAAGAGTAAGGAAAAAACGCCCCCAAATGTGGAAGGACAGATCATAGGTTCTCTACCAAGACAATGCGCCAGCTCATTCCGCGTTATCTGTCAAGGTTCCTAGTCAAGTACAGCATCTCAGTGTTAGAACATCCACCTTATTCACCAGATCTTGTACCATGTGACTTCTACCTGTTCTATAAGGTGAAATCTGCATTAACCCTTTACTTGGCAACGTAGGGTATAGTATACATAGTTTTGAAAATTATTTATTAATCGACTGTATACGTTCATGATGTTTGATTAGGCACTGTACAATATATTATACATAAAACAAAGCTTGGAAAGTGCTACCATCTGTCTTGAAGTCATTATACTATTTCTGGCAGCCATTATGTCGGGTCATGTTGCTCTTTTTAAAAAAGTTTTAGGTTATGCTGTGCGCGCTATTCTAATTTTTAGTATAAATTTGGTTTACTAAAGACAAATTGAAGGTAAAGTAGTAGTAATTGAAGATTTTGAAGCAAGGTAAGTGTTACACGCATTTAGTATTTATATTTATGATATTTTAGGTATGTAAACATGATTTGAAAATTATGTATAGCATTTTATACAACGCCAAGAACTCTTCACTTTTAGAATGGAATTGTATGTATATGATGGTATACATTACCAACTACCGCAACAAACTACATTATGATTAAAATGCATATTATGTTATACATTACTAAGTATTAGGCCTACTTTTTACTCTAAAACACAGTGTATCAAAATGCTTTTTTTAGAACATTATGTTTTTTTAATGAACTAAATAATATGCACTTTTGTTCTATCTTCAGATGTCAAAGAAAAAGCTTTTTACTATAAGAGCTTAACAAATGTTAGATTTAATAATACCTCCAGTCAATTCTGGGTCAGAATTATCAGACTTTGATGAGAAGAAAAAGTGATATCAAAATTGGAAAATATGCTTGATAACAGTGATGTGAATAATAATAATAATAACCTGCACATAACTGATGACTGGACGGACAATGGAAATCAAATTTCAGTCACGAAATGGGCAAATACTAAGTGTGTCACCACTTAGTTTAATTAAAAGATATTCAAGGGATAAAGACGACTAAAGAAAATGTTCAGTACCCTGAAATTGTCCATGGATACAACAGTCACAAGGGGGATTTAGATCTCTCTGACATGTTAATTGTATTATACAGGACAAATTTTACACCTCAAAAATGGTACCCTGCAGGCTTTGCCACTTTTCCTCCAATTTTTGGATGTTGCAGTTTATGGTTTTTATGTAGAAGATATTTTGCAACATTGCACCCCTAAGAAAACCATTACAGGTTAAAAAGTTCTGAATTGTGTTGTCAATTTATTATATCTAATCAATTTATTATATCAGTTTATCAATTTATTTTTTATTATATCCATTTATTATATCTATATTGTCCAATTTATTATATCATAAAAGTAGGCGTGGAAGACCATCATCTGGCAATAAAGGAAGGATAACACTGATTAGGAAACCAGTGGTCCCCACACCAGAAGCCGAAGTTCGATACTATGGAATCGGGTCATTTCCCTGAGCACCAAAAAATGCAGAGGTGCAATTTTGCAAAAATGGACAAACAGAAGTGTACTGCACGAAATGTAATTTAAACTTGTGTTTTACCAAATCACAAAATTGCTTTTTCAGTTTTCGTAATAAGTAGACAAAAAAAGTTCATTTAGCGAACTATTAATGTGTGAAGTTCCTTAATTTTTTTAAATATGTGTTTTGTTTAATTTTTATTAAATTGTAATAAAGTTTTCACTATTATAACTAATTTACAAACCGATTTTTTACTTTTGTATATACAGTCCTTATTACCTAATGTTTGGCAATGTATAGTATATCACACATAAAACTCTTAGCCTGTTTACTGCAGTATGTGGCAATGTGTAGTATTGTATACACTTACCAAACTCACCCCTAAATAAACTTACCCTTAATTTTTTTTATTACTATCATTTCTAATTGACATTTAAACAGAAAAAAGTTGTGAAGATTTTTTTTTTAGCTTCAGATAGGGAGTGCCAAGTAAAGGGTTAAAAGAGACAAGATTTGAGTCTGTGGAAGCTGTCAAAGAGAAAGAGGCACGTATCATGGAGGAGCTGACAGAAGATGACTTCCAGCACTGTTTCCACCAAGGGAAAATTTGCATGGAGCGTTGTAGGGGTAGAGAAGGAGTGTATATTGAAGGTGACAATAAGTGATTATGTATAAAATTAAAATAAATTTTTTTTACAACGTCAGTCTCGTTATTTAATAGCCACGCCTCGTATATTAATAAATCAATTTATATAGTTATACTATAATATGTTAATTAATTAATTATATATGATATTAATTACATTAATTAAAACCATATATTAAAATATTAATTTTATTTGTTAATTAAAGGGCAGATTTCAAAGGAACTCTGCTTTATTCTTATGAATAATCTGCCTGCATGAAAAAGTTAGTATGTAAAAAAATGTATGGCCAATGAAAACTGCTGGCGATATCTGTAAAATACCTGCAAATGTAAGAAGGGTTTCGGGTAGAGAACTCCGATTTTAATTTCTTTTGAAATGTAGTCACAAAAATTTAATTTTAGTACTTAAAAAATAATGGACTAGTTAACAAAATCTTACGCCACTGAATTTTGCTATTAAATAGGCTACTACTATTTTTTCAGATATTTCGAATTTTTCTTTTATTTATAGGTTAAATTAAGTTTGCGGTTTCTCGTCACCTATTAAAATTTGCGTGTTTACTGTTTTCCCACAAATTCGCAATAAATATAAGTAGCTGACCTTTGGATATCCTTAAAACATATTTTGAAACTACAGTATATAAAAGGGTTTCTATTGACCCCTAGTTCGCCTCTTTTAAAAAGTAGAATGATAAAAATAAATTAAAACTATTTCCAGATATGAATAACTTCAGATGTCTTAATCATTTTAGTTAGTTTTTTAAACACTAGTAAAATAATATGAAACTTCCCATATTAAAAAAACTAATTGCTAAACCATTTTTTTCACTGAGGACTAACCCGTGTATTGTTACAAAAACATAGAGTTTGAAGTTTATTTTAGAAAATAAAAAAAGAGTCGTACAATGTTATGTTTCTAGATTATAAACAATTTTATTGTTGGATATCACACATTTTGCAGAAAACTTTCTCCCATTGCTTTTCTTATAATAGTAATGTAACCAGCATAACGAAAGTTACTAATGTTATTTTGTTCCTTTACATGTACATTGCGCCTATCCCAATTCAATTGATGCAGTTTCTCCTAATCAAGCCATATCGGATGCATTACTTAATACACAAATATGGTTATAACTAACCTAGTTCTCAGGTAAGTAATAAAGTTTTAAAACTAAATTTAGTTATTTATCCGTACGTACTACATCACTTTAAACTTACTTCCATAATAATTTTTTTTTTTTTTTGAATAACTGTAAATCTACGATCTGCTCTCATAGAACAATGAGTAGATGTGTTGTAAGTATAAATCTTGAGTAAGTAATACCCCTTGGTATTACTCTATAAAATTTCCCATTTTGTTGAAGTGATCTTGCGATCGTAAAATAAATTACACAATCACATATTAAAATAAATCTGTAAGGTGTAGTCTGCATAGTCTTCTGTGTGTTCCACTGTTGTCTAGGAGATTGATGGCTTCTGGATTCTGGTGATTTTCAAGTCTTGTTTGGTAACTGGTGCAAAATTTCTGTATAGCTTCGTGTACCGTGGGAGTGTTCGTGTCTCTGTGCAATATAGTGTTGGATATGTACCAAGGTGAGTCCATGATGTTTCGAAGTATTTTTGACTGAAACCGTTGAATTATTTCAATGTTACTGTGACTTGCTGTGCCCCAGAGTTGTATCCCATATGTCCACACAGGTTTAAGTACAGTTTTATAAATTAACAATTTGTTTTGTGCCGATAATTTGGATTTTCCATTAAGCATCCAATACAGCTGTTGGTATTTAAGATTTAACTGTTTTCGTTTGTTCCATATGTGAGTCCTCCATGTTAGACGCCTGTCCAGGTGGAGGCCAAGATATTTTGCCGTATCGGATTGTGGAATTTGTACGTTGTTCAAAAACACTGGTGAACATGTTTCCCGTTTTAGTGTAAATGTGACGTGCAGACTCTTGTGTTCATTTGTTTTTATACGCCACTTTTTTTGCCAATTTTGTACGCTGTCTAAGTGTTGCTGCAAGTTATGAGATGCAATTTGTGCATCTTCGTGTATTGCCTGAATAGCTGTGTCGTCGGCAAATGTTGCCACTGTAGTGTTGTCATTTTGTGGAAGATCAGAAGTGTAAATGGTGTACACAACAGGAGACAGCACGCTTCCTTGAGGAACGCCAGCTTCAATTAATTTTAGAGATGATTGTTCGTCCTTATATTTCACTGTAAAGTATCGGTCCTCCAAATAAGATGCAATAATTGAGTAATACTGATGGGGAAGATTTTGTTTAATCTTAAAAAGAAGACCCGCATGCCACACTTTGTTAAAGGCTTGCTTGATGTCAAGAAATGCCGTGGAGCAATATTTCTTTTCTTCAAGTGCTTTGTAGATGTTGTTTACAACTCTGTGAATTTGCTCAATCGTGCCATGACCTTCTCTGAAACCAAACTGGCAATTCGGAATGAGATTTATGGTATCCAGTACTGGGCGTAATCTCTGAAGCAATAATTTTTCAAATACTTTTGAAAGAATTGGCAACAAACTTATTGGTCTGTAAGACGATATTTCGTGCGGTGGCTTCTGAGGTTTTAGGATAATTATAATTTGAGCAACTTTCCAGTAAGAAGGAAAGTACTCCAGACGTAATATTGCATTAAAAATTATTGTAATCAGCCTAAGGGCCTTGTCAGGAAGTTCTTTCAAAATTTTCCCCGTGATGAGGTCAAAACCTGGTGCTTTATTCGAACTCAAATTTACTTTAATGGTGTGTTTTATTTCAGACAATTTAAATACTTTTATTGGAGGACTCATTTGAAACGGAGAACTAAAAAATTCAAATAATTCTTTTTCATCGTCTGGATTGCATTCAGATGGGAAAGGTTTAAAAACCTCTGATAGGTACTCGGCAACCGCTTCAGCCTTGTCATGATTACTTTTAGCCCATCCAGTTGAAGTTTTAAATGGAGATGTGTGTTGCTTCGGACGTTTAGCTTTCTTCATGTGCTTCCACAAAGAATAGTTTGTCGTGTTGTCAGGAGACAAGAGTTCCAAATATTGTTGTATTGAGTCGTTAGTAAAATTCCGTAACATTCGTTTCAAAGTTTGGGCAGCGTTATTGAAGAGCCTTTTGTCATGCGGGTTCCTAGAGCGTTGCCAATTTCGTCGAAGTCGTCGTTTTTCAGTAATGGCCTGTTTTAAGTAACCTGGTAGATATGCGGTTTGTTTTGAGAGCCTAATAACCGGTGTAGCTTCCCAGCCAGCAGTTTGAATCGTTTTAGTTAGATGTTCTACAGCGCTGTCGATATCGGTCGTATACTTTAATCTCAAGTTGCAATCAAGATTTGCTTCCACTAAAGTTCTAAACGAATCCCAATCAGTATGTTTATTGTGTAAGGCTGGAAGAGGCGATTGAGTTTGCAGGTTTTGACTGAGCGAAACGATGACCGGTGAGTGATCGGATGACAGGTCGAAACTTGATTCAATGTTCGCATAAACGTCTGGAACATCCATAATAAAACGTTTATTATGGAACGTCCATAATAAAATGACAACAAAATGTAATTATTACTAAGTAAACGCTCTGGAATTGCTGTAACATGGTTTTGGTGTTAAACAAAATTTCAGTTGCCTTAGTTATGCTATTACATTAATTTTCTTGGTGAATTTGTATATATATTTTGACTAAAACTAGTCGGCGTGAGTATAAATTATTTACATTTTTAGTAAAATGTACAATTTTAAGATCTGGTGGACATAGCCTACATTTCTTACTTACTTTTTACATTTTCTGTTATGTTCTAATAGTTTTTTCCAATTACTTATTTTGAAATCACAGTATACTTACCTGTACTATTGTCCCAGGTTCATAAATAACAATAAATCTGAAAGGTTTTGTCTTCAAAAATTCAACTTTGTTTATTCAAAATTTGTAGGTAAATATTTAAAAACATTTAAAAACAATTAAAATCTTTAAAATTCTTTAAAAACTTATTTAAAAATGTTGAATCTTTTTTCAGCAAATCTTCTAAAAAATATTTGTTCTAAGGTTAATACAATTCTGTAATATTAATAAACTTTCAAAAATTATTTTGTTTATAAAAACTTGTATAAGCCACTTCGCTCTTTAAAAGTTTAAAAAGGAATGGAGTCAACAATCCAATTTATTAATTTAATAAAATTTTTCTTTTTTACTTCTTCTCATATCTTTAGATCAAAATCAAAATGTTCCTCTCACATCTGTAGTTGAGATCATCTGGTATGTGTGTTGATGCTGTAAAGTTATGTTTATGTTTACGTTAGAGTGTTATTAATGTGTATACTGTTTGTTGTGTGTCTGTGGAGATGTCTCATATTACAATCTCCCCCCCCCCCCCGGAGAGTAAACTGAAGTACAAAGGTACGTGTAGGCAAAATAAAGGGGGTGAGTGCTTAAATGAAAAAAGAGAAGGTGAGTATGTAGCAGTTGTCGGCCTGAGATGGTAATATTCATTCATTCGGGGCCCCTTTCAATAAAACATTCACATAGCATGCAAACAGCACAGTGTTCATTTTGTTACAATCATCTCAAGCTCGAGTATCGCGACAGACATCACCAAAATAAATCCTCATCAAAATAAATTATGTAAATTATGAGTAAATTATGTAACTTTTTTAAGGTTAGAAATATGTTCTTTAGTTATTTCTCCTCCAATAGTCTTACGGAGTAAGGCTGTAACTGGAGTAGAGAAGCCGATGATATACAAAGGTTCAGACCATCGATATGCCATTTTTGCACAAATATTTTTCCGTTTCGAACTTACGGGATGAGTTTTAAGCAAAACTTTATCTCCCACCGAAAACGGATTGGGGTGGCGTGTGGCATTATATCGGCGCGCCATATCATGATGGGATTTAATTAGTTTTCTTCTAATATCACACATCATGTTACTGGAACGTATAGGATTTCTATGGAGGATATCTTGGATATTCCATGCTCTATCCAACGGTGTTTGAGCTGGAAAAGTATGCAATATGTCAAATGGGCATTTCCCATGAGCATTATGTCGAGCCATATTGAAGGCCAATTGAAACCAAAATAGAGATTTGTCCCAGGTTGTTTGAGTCGTTGCATGATATGCAATAAGGATAGACCTAAGATTTCGATTTAATCGTTCGGCGTGAGATGGTTGAGGATGATAGGGTGAGAGGGTGGTTCGTTTTATGCCTAGATTGAAACAAAAGTTTTTAAACATTATGGAATTAAAATTTTTAGCGTTATCTGTGACAATTAACCTCGGGATGGAGTAGTTTTGGAAAATACGTTTTAATTCATCTACAATGGAGGATGTATTAGTGTTTCTTAATGGAGCTAGCCATGTAAATTTTGAAAAGCTATCTACTACCACTAGAATATATTTATAACCTTGGTTAGTTTTTGGCAGGCTACCTACAGTATCAATAAACAAAGTGTCAAATGGCACTGTCGGAACTCTGGAACTAAGATTTCCCCATTTATAATTTATTCCAGGTTTACTACGTTGGCAGGTTGTACAAGCATTCACTTTTAAAGGAATTTCTCGATATATAGCTGGCCAATAAAAATACCGTGTAATTTTGTGTATGGTTTTATCAACACCTAAATGTCCACCGATTTCTGACTGATGGAAGTATTTAAATACTAAATCTTTTAAGGAATTGGGGAGAACGATTTTGGTTGGGTTATTGTTTTTATCTTTTAGACATAGGACGCCTTTGGATAAACAAAATTTATTATTCATGTGTTGTTTTTGTTGAAGGATAAAGGTATCCTGTTCTTGATGTTGTCTTAAATCTGTAAAAGATAGGGGGAATTGAGATAATAATGTATTAATATAAGATATATCTTTTGAGATATCTTCGTTATTTAAATCGTACATCCTCGATAATGCGTCAGCCACATTATTATCTGAACCACGGATGTGATTAATTTTAAATTTAAAAACAGATAATCTAAGTAACCATCTAGCGAGTCTACCTAACTGCTTTGGTCTGGAAAGAAGCCAGGCTAAAGCTTGGTTATCGGTTTCTAAAAGAAATTCCCGATGTGTTAAATAAGTTCTAAAATGATCCGTTGCAAAAACAACTGCAAGACACTCTCGTTCATATGCAGAAAATTTCCGTTCTGCTTCTGTTAATGTTTTGGAAGCGTACGCTATGGGTTTTCTAAATCCTTCATGTTCCTGAAGTAGGACAGCTCCTAGACCTGTATCAGACGCATCCGTCTGTAAAATGAAAGTTTTGGAGAAATCTGGTATTGCCAATACCGGGGGATTAGCAATTGCCTGTTTGAGATCTTCAAACGCAATTTTTTGTGAGTCTCCCCAGATAAACTGAGTGTTTTTACGACGCAACTTATTTAAGGGTTCTATTCTATCAGCATAATTTTTGATAAATTTAGAGAAATAATTAATCATACCACAATATCGATGCACTTGTTTTACCGACGTAGGTTGTGGGTACTGCAATATTTTTTGCGTCCTCGCCGGATCTATAGAAACTCCTTTGTATGATAAGGTGTGTCCAAGGAACGGTATTTCATTTACAGCAAATGTTACCTTATCGGGATTAACTGTAATACCAGCTTTCCGCAGAATTGCCAATACTATTTTAATATGTTTGACATGCTCTGTAAAACTTTTAGAATATATTAATATATCGTCCATGTAATTAAATACAAATTTATGTTTAATATTTTTGAATAATGTATTCATAAGACGTGTTAAAACTTGTGCACCAGTCGAGAGACCAAAAGGTAATCTTACGTATTCGTATAAGCCATCCGGTGTGCAAAACGCGGTGATTTGACGAGATTTTTCTGTCAATGGTATCTGATGGTACGCTTGCGCTAAATCTAAGGTACTGAACCAGCGGGCATTAGAAAACCATTGAAAAGCATGATTTATATTCGGTAAAGGTTGGGCTTCTGAGTCAATTATTAAGTTGACTCGGCGATAGTCTACGACTAAGCGACTTGTGCCGTTCGGTTTCGGAATTAAAAAGGCTGGGGAGGAATAAGGTGAAACACTTTCTCTAATTACTTTATCTTTTAATAATTTGTCAATTTGGTTTTTCATTTGGAGCGTTTTTATCGGATTTAATGGATAGGGCCTAGATTTTATAATTTCGCTATTTTTGAGTTTAATATCATATTTTAATACATGGGTACAACCTAATTTAGTTGTGAGTACGTCAGAAAATTCTTTACATAAATTATTAATTGTATTTTTAATATACTCGTTTTGTTCTATGTTGTTAATCTGTTCGGGATATAGATTGGTTAGAGAAAATTGTTGATTTTTTGCCCAATCAAAGGTTATGAAAGATCTTGAAGCATTGAATATTGCGTGGGTTTTTTGTAAGAAATTCATTCCGAGTATTATTTTATGGTGTATTTTTGGTAATATTTTAAAATTTAGTTTCCACGATATTTTGTGAAGAGTAAGTTTAACCCAGATCTGTTTATTAATTCTTAGAGGAAATCGATCAGCTGTAAGGCAAATTGTGTTAATGTTTTCTTCCTTTATAATCGCCTTCTTAGTTTTTAAAAATGTATATAGTTGTTGATTAATAATATTATGAGTGGAACCAGAATCAATGAGAGCGTTAAATATATTATTTTTGATTTTTATTGATAAAGCTTTCAACGTATAATTACGGTTCAACGTGTTTTCTTTTAACCTTAAATGTTTACACGGATTATGTTTACAACCACACATCATATGTCTATGGTCAGTGCATTTGTAAAGATTTAGTTTTTTGAAACATGGTTATTATTTCCTTTTTGTTGTAAAAGTTTACAATTCCTTTTGATATGACCTAGCTTATGACAATAAAAACATTTTAAGGATGTTGCGGGCATTTGTGATCTGATTTTGTTGCAAGCTGAATCTTTTAAAGTATTTTGTTTACTTTGGTTAGGTACCATGCTATTCATATTATTTATTACACTTGTATCATTTATTTTAGATAAACCGATATCATTAAGAGTCCTAGCATAAACTCTTTCATAGACATAGGTGTCTAATTTATTGAAATCTTGTAAATTATTAGGTTTACTGATTATACCTATGTGCGTGGCATATATTTCATTTAAACCGGTTAAAATTATATTAATTAACTCACCTTCT
Organism: Catonia carolina; assembly: GCA_035578175.1. Taxonomy (NCBI): domain Eukaryota; kingdom Metazoa; phylum Arthropoda; class Insecta; order Hemiptera; family Achilidae; genus Catonia; species Catonia carolina. Next base: position 138,425,600 of record JAQMRL010000001.1, on the reverse strand, counting down.
GTCAGATCTAATCTTAACACTTCATGGTTTTCTAAAATTTCTTTTATGTATTCAGTAAGAGTCTCCGTTTGTGACTGATTTCGGTATAACAATTTGAGTTTTAATATTTCTTTCATTTTTGGTGTGATTAGTTTGCTTACTAAATCTCTATGAAATTGATCGAAATTATGATTATTTTTAATAGAATTTTCAAAAATTTGTTCAGTGAAACCAGTCATAAATGGAGTCAACAATACCAAAGGTAAATCTACTGCATAACGTTTTTGTATTTGTTTAATAATTTTGATATTTCGTACTAACATGTCAATATCACGTCCATCAGTTATAGTTAATTGTTTTAATTCATTTTCAATTGGATTTGCAATTTTTGTCCAATTAAAATTTAATTCACGATGAAAGTAAACGGGATTATGATTACCTACTGCATTTGGTATCAATATGTCAGGAGTTTCGTTTCTAGGAACTGGATTTTGCATTACTGGGGGATGTAAAAGATTAACATGACCAACATCAAGATTTACTTGTTGATCAGGTAAGAAATTATTTCCTAAATGTACGTCTTCAAGGTTTATGTTGTTTTGCTCGAAATTAGGTTCAATTTCGAAATTTTGTAACCTATTAAGTTTCCAAATCTCAAATCCTTCTTTTAAATTTTGAAATCCTACGAGTTTATCTGGTTTGTTGGGTAATATGAATGTTAATAGTTTGTTAAGCCTATCATCAAATATTTCGGCATTATACCTTTCTAATTCGGTTAAATTTTCTATGTTCCGTAACTTTGCTAAATAATTTTGACACTCCGTCAGTTGTTTGTCTATGTCAAATCTATGTAGTGTAGTTAGATCAATTTGGCGTCCATTATCTAAGAGTTTTTGCAACCTTTGTTTTTTTTGTCTTACGTTTCCTGTAGTTGTGCTTTTTCGTATGCGTAGTTGGAAGTTAATGTTTGTCTCGTCTAGTTTAGTGGGGTCAAGAATCGGTGCTACTTCCCTATTCATGTTTATACCTGTTTTGTTTAATGATGATGATGATTTAAGTGTATGTGATCAATGACTTACCAGATGACCTCAATATACTTGCCTACGCAAATTATAAATAACAATTATAAATTATTTTGTAAATTTTTAGAAGATTTGTTTTATTATGTGTTATTTGATTAATTTTATTTGGTAAATTTGATTCCGGTTCGTTCCTTTTCCTTTTGTTATGTTTTCCTTCCAATCTTGTCGTTGGTTTTATATATTGATATTTTGTTTCCTTTCCTGAAATTGTCTTGAAAATTATATTGAAATTATCCTGAAAATTATGTTGAAATTGAATTATGTTATCCTGGTCACGGCACCATTTTATTGTCCCAGGTTCATAAATAACAATAAATCTGAAAGGTTTTGTCTTCAAAAATTCAACTTTGTTTATTCAAAATTTGTAGGTAAATATTTAAAAACATTTAAAAACAATTAAAATCTTTAAAATTCTTTAAAAACTTATTTAAAAATGTTGAATCTTTTTTCAGCAAATCTTCTAAAAAATATTTGTTCTAAGGTTAATACAATTCTGTAATATTAATAAACTTTCAAAAATTATTTTGTTTATAAAAACTTGTATAAGCCACTTCGCTCTTTAAAAGTTTAAAAAGGAATGGAGTCAACAATCCAATTTATTAATTTAATAAAATTTTTCTTTTTTACTTCTTCTCATATCTTTAGATCAAAATCAAAATGTTCCTCTCACATCTGTAGTTGAGATCATCTGGTATGTGTGTTGATGCTGTAAAGTTATGTTTATGTTTACGTTAGAGTGTTATTAATGTGTATACTGTTTGTTGTGTGTCTGTGGAGATGTCTCATATTACACTATGATTCCTACTATGCTTGCGACTGCGACGAAAATGTAGCAGTGTAGTATCAACGTTGCCCGGCCCGTAGTCTAGTGGCCAGTAAAACTGGCTTCTAAGCTAGGGGTCCCGTGTTCGATCCTTAGTTAAGGGTATCATTATTTCATCGTTCATTTTCAACTATTTCTCTTTATCGTCTGGATTACATTAGTGCAAAACATTAGGACGTAAAACCAAGAAATCCAGCGTTGTATAAATGCCGTTAGAGTACAGAGTAAAATTAAATTAAATTATTAAGTACTACTGCATTATTAAGAATAAATTATATTTTTTATTATGTTTAATACGAGGAAATTCAATAATATTAATGAGACAAATTAATGTAGAGAAAAATGGTTCATTTAGTGAAAATTGAACTTTTGAAGGTCAATTTGACAACCTTGGAAACACTGTAAATCAGTTGTTTGCCAACAAATTATATATATATATTTTTTTTACGTCCGTCTGTTCTGCAATTACTGCTAATGCAGACTGTGAGGGATGAAATTATTTTTTGTAGCGTACGAAAATATGCCGTGCCTGAATGGGATTCGAACCCAAGACCGCATGATGAGAGGCGAGCACGTTACCAACTACGCCAATGCGGCCGGCACACACAAATTATAAGCATAATCTCGTTTGTACATATTATAAAAATGCCAGCTCTGCTTGATCTTTTACGCCGGAAAAGCAATATTCAATGATGCGATTTTTGGTATCCGAAGTAACATAAACCTAAAAACCAGTGAAATTTACTTTAAAATGTTAAAACAGTATGGTGAAGTCTTTAAACCACAGTAACGTGTATAAGTGGGTGGAGTAGTATAATTCGGGCTCTCAAACACCAGTTGAAGTTGTGACTCCTGGCTTTTGTCTTAGTTCGGCTCAATCAAGGGTTTTACGCGGTAAGAAGTTTGAGGTCAACGAAGTTAATAAACATGTGGAACACAAATGATTCAAACAGCAAGGTAGATCATTTACAAAGACTTAACGCTACGGTAATCGTAAAGCCTACAAAACGGTGGAACTAGTGTCTAAATATTGTTGAGGACTATGTTGAAAATTAGAGTACGTTTCATTATCACTGAAGATAATTTTCTGAAAATAATTTTAATAAATTTTCTCTGCATAAATTTGTCTCTTTAAAAATATTGAAGGATCGACTTCAAACACCGAGATTCTACAACGGTTTCAATCAAAACCTCTGCGGAATATACTAAACGCACCATGGTATATTACCAACGCCGATATACATCGTGATATGGATGTGCAGACGGTACAAGAAGAAATACGAAGTTTCAGTTGTAAATATATCAAACGTCTAAACAACCACATAAATCACTTAGCACTGAATCTCTTAGACAACAGTAATGATGTCCATAGGCTAAAACTTGCTACAGTACTGAATCTCCCAGGGCGATTCTGATAGTGTGATTTTAATATTATGTAGATGACTGTCGTGTTTGAGTGTGAATGTTGTAAATAACTGAACATTTTTAATTAGCTCCAGGAAAGTTCGGTGTACATATTTCGGAATCATGTGATTATTATTTTTATTACTTCTAATTTTGTTTTTTTTCGTTGTAAAGGAGGTTTTGTCTTTTTTTATTTTATTTTGATTTATTTAAAAAAACACTATTTATCTAGTTTTGATTGTAAATTATAATTAAGAACAATATAATTAGGTTTTAATGTTATAATTTGTTAATTACACCAGTGGGTTGTAATTTTTCATCACTTAAATCTAATCGATAAGTTGCATTTTTTGTATATAACAGATTATACATTAAAAAAAAGTTTTATGAAAAAAATATTGAACGTCCCTCGTACATTAACGCATACGATAGACCAATCTGTTGTATGCAATTCACGCTGAATATTTCTTCTTTGAATAATACGGTGGCGCAAGGTTTAAGATAGTAAATTAGCCTGTATTTGGAAAATATAATTAGAATAAAATAATTGCATTGAAACTCAGTCCGTTATTACCAAAATTCATATGGCAGTAGTACGTAAAAAGCCCTGACTTTCAGTTAAAAACAAATATTTATCTTTTACATCGCTTAATACAGAAATTTTTTAATTAATTTTAACCTTCTTCTGTCCCCTTTTTAAAATTGGATCATGTCCAAAACCTTTTCCGCCTTACCTATACAAATAATATAATACTTAAGGTACTTTATATTATGAAGTACTACCTACATTACCTATTTTACAATATCCTTGTAATAAATTGAAATAAATGAATGAAATGCAACAAATAAATTGACAATGAAAAATATTTAATGAAAACGAACATGTTAGTTGATTTGACAAAATAAAATGTTACATGTAAATTGAAAAGATTGTTTTAATGAATTTTATTGATGACACTTTTTTAAATTATAAATCTATTTAATTTTAATTTTATTTAAATGTTATAAATTATTTTGCAATATTTGATATTAAAATCAAATAATATAATATAATATTATAATATATATATAATATAAAAAAATCAAATATTATAATCAAGTTTAATAAATGATATTTATGAGCTCAATTAAGTAAATAATAATTATTTTATAATTACGAAATTGTTCTGATTTCTTGCAGTCCTCTTGTTTCTTGTTGTCCATCCATCGACCGGGAATCAAATGGGGCGTCAATGCATTGTTGCACTTGGTTTTATAGTCTTGAATAAATTTATTTAAATTTGTATCTGCATATTTAAAAATAATCAACTTTTTTCATTTGGCTCCATAATTAAATTGACTCTTGATATTTTTATGATTTCCTTTAATTATTTTCTTACTGGTTCAAATTATTTAATTAAAATTATACTATCTTTTGTTTCTTTTTTGTTTCAAATTCAGTTATTTGGCTTCTGGAATATTAATTTTAAATATTACATTTTATTCTTATAATTTATCTTGATATATTTTAATTTACTGATATATATTAATTTGAATTAAAAATTGTTTATTTTTTATTATTATTTATTATTTTTAAATTATTTCTTGAATTTTCAACAATATTGATATTAAGCTGGATCTTAGATCAACGACATACTGGAGCATAGACTGCTATTCTACATCCTGTATGTGAAGTTTCTTTGTGATGTCACTTAACGGAACTGTAAGTGTAATTCCCTTAATAATTTTTAATAATCTTCATTTCAGTTGTTCACATCCTTCTTTTAGTTGTAGTGGTGTCTGCCCTTCTCTCAACCGAGTAGGTCAAAATGGGTCTGATGGAGGTCTTACAAATCCTGGCTGTGTACTAGTAGTACTCTTAACACAGCCTCGGAGTAATAACAATGATCAATTTGAATTAAAAATAAAAGATAATGTAACAGTGTATCCAGCATATTTAAAAGTAATGAATTAAAAAATTACAAAATTCTAGGACAATGACTTCGTCATTGCACTAACCTTTAAGTATTGGTCGCGGCCATAAAATACATGGGCAACGTTAGTGTTGCATCACATAGGCCTACTAGGTTGTCAGCAACCACAATGAATTTTACATTTTGATTTTACAGCTATGAAATTGGCATACCTTGCAACTTATTTTAAGGAAGGCTTGTGCTTTTAAAATAATTTAAATTAAACAATAGCTCTGGTTAAAGTTAATGATTAATATTAGAATAACCCTATGTTGAAAATGAATCTATGAAAACGGATTCGTAAAGGGACTATTTTATCACTCGGAAGGTTATTCGGGAGTCATGGGTTCGTTTACTCAAAAGAATTCGTTTTAAAACTAACAACATTTTGAATTGTGATAAAAAAGTTACGTGAATATATACAGGTTAAAAATTATACATTTCGAAACAAATGTTTATCGTGAAAATATTTAGAGATAGATAGTCAAAAATTTTAAAACATTTACGCAGCACCTTCTGCTGTGTGTGATTGACTTTTATTATCATACCTGAACACGTTTTGTTTAGGTATGTTTCCTCTTTTTTTATCTAAAATTCATTTATCTTTATGTCGCTTTGTCAAAAACATTTTTAAGATTTACGTAGAATTTTACTCTTTTTCGTACTAGTAGACTATTTTACTTTATTGTAATAACCTTCATTTTAGCTTTTCTAACACCATTGGTATTAAAATATAACGATTAACTTAACATTCTTCAAATCAAGTTTATATAAATCAGTGAAATAACAAAACAGCTATTTTAACATTTGTTTTTATCAACAAACGTAGTAATTCCTTTAACTTCATCAACGTATTTTAAATTTTCGTACTAATGTCAATTACACGCTGAATGACTGCTTCAACTCAAACCGTTTGGAAATGGAAATAAGTAAATTAATAGAACAGAAACAAATGAAAATATAATTTTTAAAGATTTAAAATATGTCTTGTACTCAGTTTCCGTCTCAATATTTTTTCCGGTTTGCTAGAAATATGTGTCTTGAAATCGGCTCAATGAATACAGCAGGCGACATGCCGGAACGGGAATAAGACAGAAGACGCTATAATCGCGTGTTAAAACAATCACTGTATTAAAAATATATTTATTATTTTCGTGGGTTTTTATTTCAGTTTTTGACTTATTGAAGCCAAATTTTTACCTTAAGTAATATTTAAAATAGTTTTCCCAATTATAAAATAACCATAAAATTTTCTCATAAAATTAAACTAAAATATAGTACAAACTGGATGATTTTTCTGATATATTGTTGTAAATTTGCTTACGTGCGAAATTAAAAACCTACGGAATTAGAGATGAACCAGGTAGTTTATATATATGAGGAACTTATTGTTTTTGTTCAGTTTAAGTAAACAATCAGTTAAGAAATATTTCACCTAAGGTATTATTTGTAGTGTTCTGAAATTAATTGGTGCAGATGTTGAAGCGGCTTAGTTTTCTATCCTTATCTCTAATTGTAGTATTATGTGTTTGCAGTACGGAAGCTGACATTCTGAATAACGAGTACAAAGATGTGAAAAATGAAGTGTTAAATAATTCTTCAGAAAATTTAAATAATATTGAAAATGCAACTAACGAATTTTCCAGAGCAGCTACAGTATATGAAAGTAAGTAACTAGAGAAAATCAGTGTATTCGTGCAATTTTATTGAAAACATTATTCTATAAGCCAAAAATATATACTCTCACGTTACTATAAATAACTATAAATATTTAGAAAATAATTTATTCCTGAAAACCGATTATACAGTAGACTAGCTTAACGAAACAAACTACCAACATATTATGTGGAGCCTACCAATATAGGTTTACTCGTACCTAACTTGAAAATGGAATTTGAAGTTTATTACATGTTTGTGTTTGTTTATTTAGCCGCAATATTTGCTTTGTTTATTAGCGACTACTGTAAGTTACGGTACAGAATCAGTGGTTTTTAACGTGTAATAGTAATTCTAGACCCTAACTGGGAATCTAACTCAGGGACCTCCCGCTTGGCAATATGCAGCGCAGTTTAGCGCTCTTACGTTTGGGCAGTGGAGATGGCCTAATTACATTTTTAGATTGGAGACTGTAAAACATAAAATTACTTGCTTAGAAGCTTATTTAGAACAAGTTTTCAGTTTAGTTATTCCATCTTGAATTTGAGTTTAAAATATGATCACTGATTTTTTTAAACGTACGATAAAGTATGTCAGCTATTACTCATTGTAAACAGAAGAGTTATTTATGACTGACATACTAAAAAAAATGTTCATTAGTTTCCGATTATTAATAAGCATTCGGCTATAGAGAATTTTATAGAAAAGTAACTTCATATACTTCATTGCAGCAATTAATTTTTCATTATAATGCAAAGAAATAATGAAATTTTGTTTTTAATAATAAAATTAGTAGGTCTATAGTCATTACCGTTAATAAATTTTAATTTTCATTCGAATGTAATTTTTTAAAATATTGCATTCAGGTTTTGTAGGTTTCCGCGGTTTGATAAAAACAAACAGAATCCCCTTATAAAAACTTTAAAATAAATTTTGGTTTGTAATAAATAGCATGCTGATAAGGGTACTTTCTCACTCAGTGAGGAAGGCATTTGTAAACCACCTCACTCCTCATTTTACTTAGTAAAACCTCTACAGGTTCAAACTAGCCTTTCGGCTGATAACCTAAACAACAACAATAATAAATCCGGCCGCATTGGCGCAGTTGGTAACGTGCTCGCCTCTCATCATGCGGTCCTGGGTTCGAATCCCACTCAGGCACGGCATATTTTCATACGTTACAAATAATCATTTCATTCTCATTATACACAGTTACACCCCAACGTCGTCGCTAATGACCTTTGATGTTGATGCGACGTTAAATAAAAAAAAACAATAATAAATGAATATATTGTATAATAATATATTTTAGCCATTATTATTTGAAATATATTTTTAACTTTCATTGTCAAGAACTGTACGTTAATGACAAGCAAACAAGTTGATACCGATTTTTCCGGGTTGTTTTTACTTAAAGTAGGCATAATTTTGAAGAGAACCCCAGTGGACTTTGTTTAGGTTTGAATGTCAGCTGATCATCACATGAATTTACTTCACTGGTATTACTAACAAGTAGTATTAACGTTCTACCGGATGACTGAATAAGGTATTCCGACGATCCATATGTAATTTTAAAAAAAACTGGTGACAAGTAGTTAGGCGATCGGCGAATAAAGTTATGTGAATAAATTATAGGTTATTTCTCTTACATTGTTTTATAATAAATTATCATTAATTTTCTAAATGTAAGATAATTGTGTCAGCTGTTACTCGTGGTAACCCTGAAGAGTTCTTTCAGACTGACACACTAAAATTAAGGTTCTTTATTTTCTTTCTATTACTAAACAATCGGTGTTCTAGTATTTTACATTCAAAAACACTTCCGGAAGTTTTTTAAGGAATGGTTAATAGCTGGTATGAAAATTTTGGGAAATATTGACTAATTACAAAAAGAAAGGGCTGAACATGATTCTATTCGTGTGAAATATTCACACACAATCTTTTGTAACAAACTTCTGTAAAATTTGTTATAAAGGTTAAGGACACGGAATGTAGAGCAACTGTTCTAAAAATATGTCGCCTAATAATATTATCGAAATCACTCGTGTAGTCCAGTAAAAGTAATAAAAATAAGAATTAGTGTCTTTTGTTAAAATATAATTTTCTTTTTTGTGAAATGTGACGTCTATGGACTTTGATGTGAAATGACTACTTTGTATCGGAATCTGGCTCATCTATGTATTGATTGTAATATACAATAATAATATCTTTTCCATAACGGTTCTATTATCATTTTTGTTCTATTGTATAGGTATGATTCAGAATGATACCAAATAAAACTAAATATGAATAACTAACTATAGTTGAGTTCTCATTGTCATTGACTCCCATTGTCACGTCAGATAAGTCTATCGTTGTTGTATTAATACCGTTTAAATCTACGATAGATATTCACGGTGAGAAGAAATACATGCTACTGGAAATGAAAGAAATCTTATGAACTAGGTCTATTTTTAATGAAAGCAGTCCGATATTTTAACTTTGCGTATTTTTATTAAAGAATTCATAATTCAATTAATTTTTTAGCTGTAATCATAGATAGATCAATTAAATGAACCCACACCATAAACATAGGCATTTGTTATTGCTCATCTTCGCAAAAATCAAGCTATATTTTTAGGACTTCAAGAAACATCAACGTTTTTCGAAGCTCAATATGCATTTTTTTAAATTTTGGATTCGCTTGAAAATTACTTTTGTATTATTAAATTCACAAAAGAGGATTTTTGGTTGAATTAAGAGTTCTATTATCATTTTCGTTCTATTGTATAGGTATGATTCAGAATGATACCAAATAAAACTAAATATGAATAACTAGCATCATCTTAGTTTTTCAGTGGGCTGATTTTTACACCAGGAGCCTCTCGCTTTGAACTGTAATCGTGAATAATATTTATTACGATTCACCAAATCAATAAAAACATGTAATAATTATCATAGCCTACATAAAATATTGTTAAATTTTATTGATTAATAATTCAATCAGTCATTTCAGAAAGCCCATAAGTAAAAATTTTACATTATTTCTTTAGTGAATTTTAGAAATAAGTGAATGTGAACACACCGTCCATACAAAAATTACATAAGTCTGGCTTTTTTTAAGTAATATATAACACTAAGAAAAGGCTTATCCTTAAGGATATAAAGGGTTTCTTTCTGATTAAAAAATGAAAGAGAATGTTCTCTTAAAGCTTAAGTTCTACTTTCTAGTAGAAGAGGCTACACAAAGATTCTATGCAAAAAACTTTTTAGGTGCTTAAATAGCGTTTATGACAACTATGAAGAATGTGAAGAGCCCTGAAAATCAATATTTTTCTTTCTTAATGTGAAGAATTTCAATTTTTGTTATTGCAGAAAGCTATTTTAAGTTATAATGTAAACTGTTGAAATAAATAAAGGAATAGGTCTACTATTTTACAGCACAATTTTGTTCTGGATTAACAATGCATTTCACAGGAAACGACGTAAGTTAATATTATTTGACTTATTTATTTCAGAAACACCTTATGTCTAAATTTACATTTTTTTAAACGAGTGGCTTGTCTTTAAGAAGACAAAAGTATATTTTATATTAAAGGGGACACCCTGTGAACTATTTATTTATTTTTTTAATTGAAACGTAATAAATTACAAGTTAGTTTATTTTTCCAAAAGTTAGTTTTTTGACTTATGGGCTTTCTGAAAAGACCGATTCAATAACAAATTCTCTTAGAAATTAATTATTACAAACTTATAACAACTGGTTATTTCTGTTTCAGGTAGAGGATGGAAGAAAACAGCTTTACCATTTCTACTCGGTATAACATTAAAGATGACAACATTACTTCCTATGATATCATCACTAATGACGATTATCGGTGGAGTTGCACTTATTGCGAGTAAACTGGCATTAATTTTGTCCATCGGTATAGCTGTTCACTACTACTTAGTGACAAAACAACAAATGCAACATTTTCGACAACCTCTTGGACATTCAGCAATTTATGACCCTGTTGTACCCGTTAGCCCTTACCCTATCACTCATAGGTTAAGCGTTCAGGCTTCTTAAAAATATATTAGAAACTTGCCGTTAGTAATAAATTAAGTTCTTATTCCTATGTTTTCTTTGTGTTTTTTACACTTTTTCAATCATAAATATATTTTTTAATGTAAATATATAAAATTTATGCCAGTCTTGTGTTTGCAGAAGAACTTTCATTTTTCCTACCTTTTTGATTTTGTGTTCATTGATCGTATTAATGACTGTGTTGTATATTTTAAAATTAAGATATTTTTCAAAATACAGTACAATTTAAATATAATTTTTTGTGAATGTTTTAAACCAAATGGAGTTACCTCAATACGAAACTTTGCCCTCAACAACTCAACTCAACTAGCCTAACTTTCCGGGTATTGTAGTTAGTTGGAGGAGTTACCTAAATTTGCTTTTAGTATTAATGAAGCACGTAGATTGCAACTTTAGCACAACATCACATATTGCTAACTAAATGTAGTCGTTAGTCAGTACTATCAAAATTCGTTTAAATAATATTTGTTCTGTTTTCTTTTGCGAACCACGTGCTATATATCATAGTTGTAATCTCCTGGCCACAATAACGAACGAAAAGTTTACAATATTTACGGACTTGATGAGTGTGGTTAGAGGCTTGCAGGCCGAAGAGATTAAAGAGCCGCTTATGGGGCATGTAACCAACCTAATTAAACAAATTAAAAACAGAAATGAAAAGCACATTGTGTGGGTTCCATCGCATTGTGGTATACATGGAAATGAGATAGCGGACACAGCCGCAAAAGAGGCGTTACCGATCCCACTAATAGAAAATCATCTCTCATCACATACAATATCAGGAAACACCTACATTACCAAAACAAACACACTGAAACCAAATCTGGTCTCAAAATTCCGCAACAAAACTTCAAAACATAAGAAAACATATTTTTGAAAACCCAGAGCCAAACATTGAGCTTCGAAGGCATCAATACTACTTACGTGATTACGCATTGAACACTCTACTTACACACAAACACTTACTGAATGAAGATCAAGCACAACATTGCACACATTGCAACACGCCACTTACATTCACACATATTATCATACATTCCAAAGTACACATTCTACACGAACACTATTTAAAATTAACAGTAATTTAAGACTCAATTTGGTGGAAAAAGAAGCGATTCAAAATACAATACATTTTTTTGGACTTTCACAAAATTTCAGATTAAATAATGTTATGAAATCATATTTATCTTTTTCCATTGTGTCATTCTAATTTTTTTTCATGTTGTCTACATTTTCATTGAACATAACTAATTAAATAAAAAAAAAAAATAAATAAATATATTAATAATTCATTCTATAAATGTATTTATGTAATGGTCGCAAATGACCTGGTAGTCGATGCGACCTTAAATAAATAACTAAATAAATGCAGTCGTTAGTAATCTCAGCAGGTATTACAAATTTCCTAAAACAATATAATATGCTTTTGTATTAACTCAAGATTATGCCTTAATATTAGTACATTAGCTGCAAAAGTGATTGAGAATAATTCTGTAATGTCCGTAATCACAGAATTCAAAAACTGTATCATCTTAACTTTTCAAAAGTTTACCATAATAACATTTTAGTGACAAATTTATTGTTACTATGTCAGATCATAATTATGAAGGTGTAGTCGGCACTATTTCAAAATCTGTTGAATTTCCGACTGCAGTCCAGGAAACTAATTTTTGTTAATGTTATTAATACTGTTAATGACTCAAGCAACATGGCTGAAAAACGACTGTTTATTGCAGTATATCGTTGGTGTGATAAACAAAAAAATAAAAATTAGATGCTACGAGGTTTACAAACAGTAGCCCTACCATCTACGTGATTTACTTCCTGGGTAATGGGGTGGATATTTTATGCGTGTATCGTTATCAGATTAACTTGTTACCATATGTTGTATCATATCCTTTTCATATTGATTAATTTGGTTTCTTTAAAGTATTGTGGTTATATTATTATTTATCTGGATACATAAATTATGAAAAAAGTTTAATTATGCTGCAAATTTAAAAAAAAAATTAATAGGTACTGCTTTAGTATTATGTACATCTTTGTACATTTTTGAAGTGATAATGTATGTAAAGCAAAATGCTATTTTACAAAATTTAAATGTCCACAACCGCAAAACAAGAAACAGAATTAGGACGTCTCTATGACCCAGAGGTTAACGTGCTATGCTGTAAAGCAGAGGCTCTGGATTTGATTCCCAGCAAGGGTCTGGAAAATAGTTACAAGTTCAAACCCACCGTTTCTCAACCAAATATAGGCGCTAATAACTAAGATGTTGATGCTACTTAAATAAAACTAAAAAAGGACATGTTGTTCAAAACAGCTGGAAGGTTTGTTTGAAACTCTAGCTAAAGGTTTTACTTAGTAAAAACTTGGAGTGAGTTTGCTTACAATTGCCTTCCTCACTGAGTGGAAAAGTATGCTTATCAGCATGCCAGGCCCTCCAAAAAGTACCCACTTTCCACCCTGCAAATGACACCTTCACTTCATTCACCACAGGATCTGGCAGTGAAATTCATTACTCTCAGAGGAGATAATTCTGACTAGTGTCTTTTACACCTATACCTCTTCTGTTCTTAAATAGTTCAGTCATATAATTCGCTGACTATGTGATAAGAAACAGAACTATTTTTGGTAGCCCTGGAACCAACAGATCGAGTGCAAATAATCTAACGCTCCACTGGCCTGTTATGGGAAAAAAGACAAAAAAACAAAATTGATTCCTGTGTTGCTAATCACAATACTGCATTGTTTTAACAAAAATAAAAACATACTTATGCAGGTAGAAAATAACACCAATAAATTACCACAAACTTAAAAAATTGCAGTAATCCAATTTTTTACAAAAAATCTCAAAAGTAATTGTTGGATGATGAAGCATGTAAAAGTTTACAAAAGTTCATATTTAAATAGTTTTTGGTTAAAAAATTTAAAAAAATCTAAGTAAACGCCAAGGCAAATTACATAATATGTAATTTGTTATCATATTATGGATTTATTATCATGTGATAGATTTTTGATTGGCACGCGTTAAAAAGTAAGCAAGTAAATACTGTATCGGTAATACGAGTAAATGAGTTGGTAGGTAATGAATTTAACATAATATCAATATTTAGGCTTATCAGTTTTATCTTACTTGTCCTATACTTCTTTTTCGGAGTCTCTTGAATGCAGTTATAAAATAAATGTTTAATAAAATTGGTGACTCATATTTTCTTATTTCTAATAAATTGAGGTACGAAGTTGGTGTAACGGCAAAGTTAATTTTTAAAATTGTGAAGTCCACTGATTTTTAGAATATTTCATTAAAAGCAATAATAAAATAATGCATAACTTAGACAGTTTTTTGTCATCAGTCTCTCGACTGGTTTGATGCATTTCTTCAAGCTGTTCTATCTTCCGCAAGTCGTTTCATATCTACGTACCTGTAACACCCTACATCTTTTGTAATTTGCTTTAACTATTCATACTTTTGCCTCGCCGTACAATTCACTTTCTCAATGTTTTAATCTCAATTATTTATAGAGTAATACCTGGATATCTTAAGATATGCCCCACTACCCTATCTCTTCTTCTGGTAAGATGTTACCATATACTTCTTCTTTCATCCACTCGTCTAAGAACTTCAAAATTACTTATTTTGTTCACCTATCTAATCTTTAACTCTTTCCTACAACACCACATTTCAAAATCTTCAATCCTCTTCCTTTCTACATCCCTATCACTCCCCTATAATGCTAAACTCCAAAAAAGTGTTTTAAGAAATTTTCCTACTTGTAATCAATGTTTGCAGTCAGTAAGCTGCTTTCTATTTCAGAGGCTCTTCTAGCTTGAGAAATTTTATATTTGGTATCACTTGTGCTTCTACCATCCTTTGTTTTTTTACTCCCTAGATAATAGAATTCCCCAACTTCCTGTATGTTTTCGTTCCCTACTTTTGAATTTCCCATATCCTGTAAACCACTCTTTCTACTGCACAGCACTTTCGTTTTGTTCTTATTAATTTTAATGAAACAATTTTTTCTCATGATCTCATCCTTTCTATTTACGATAGCCTTTAGTTCTTTCTTTGTCATGGCTAATACTACGATATCATCGGAAAATCTCAGCATTTTATTGTTTTTAAATTTTTATTCCTGTGTCAAATTTTTTCTTCTCTTCATTTATAGCCTTTTCTATTTAAATACAAGTTAAAAAGTAGCGGTCATAATGAATATCCTTGTCGTACACCTTTCCTTTCAACAGCTTTTTTCGTACCCCTCAATTCTTAAAACAGCCGTTTGAATCTTATACAGACCGTAGATAACTTTTCTTTCTTTATATTTAATTCCTAGCCTTTTTAAGGTTTAAAACATTTTACTCCAGTAAAATTTAGGGAATGCTTTCCCTAAATCTACAAATGTCATATAAATGGCTTTATTTATACACTAAGACAATATTCTACTAAAATCACTCTATTTAATTTGACACTTTCTGGTAAAAGAAAAAAGAGTATTGAGATCACAACATTGAAAAACTAGAAAATTTCGTTGCTGGTTTATTATTTTTTGCTCTTAAATGCATCACTTTAAATAATAATTTTTGAACATAAGCAAGCGTAATTTTAGGTTTTTTCGCCCTAATGTGTGTACATTGGAATGTGTTCAATTTAGAACAATAAGCACCCCCATGACACAATAAAATGAAGGTGATTTGTATGACGTGAAAATGAGTATAGTCTTGTGCAGGCTCAAGCTGACCATTCTAAGAAAAAAAAGAAACCTATAAAAACCGTTTAATTATGTAGTTAACCGAGCCTAAAATAATTCTCTTCGTATAAATGATCAAACCTTCAACAGGTAATTTTACAAAGGAAATAGAGTTAGTCATTTATAGTTTCCTTCAGTAATTTAACCAAATAATATGTTATTTAAAAGAGTTTTTTAAGAGTTTTTACTAGCCTATTTGATATATTTTGTACCTACCATTTTCCTCCTTTCAAAACTCTTATTTTGCTCATCTATTAACGTATTTGATATAAGCAGAAGTAGTTTTCTGTGCTTGACCTAATGACATCAAATATGTTAAAAGTAATTTAAAAATTAATAATGGCTGTAATTCAAAACTTCTTTATATTTATTGATTCCATTAAATTTTGCTTTCAACTTTAAAAAAGACCTGTAGCTCACCTTAATTTTTTAAACTTACTGCTATTGTTTATACATTTTTCGAGACTTTGGAAAAAATTAAAATTTTAACCCAATAATTGCCACTAATCAAATGTCTACTAGTTGCAAAATTTGAAAATATTTTTTTATTTTCTTATTTTACATTTACTGATGTTTTAATTGTAACTAAATCTCTTTACCACGGATCTCATAACTGATATCCACATTTTAAAACAACAGTTATTTGTTTTATACTCGCATTTTCTAAAAAATTGGGAAATATAAACGTCTTTATTATTTACCATTGCGTTGCTGAACATCATGGGATTCCAAACTACTTACTATTTGATACGCTATATTAAACACAACAATTTTTTTTTTTTTTTTTAACTTTAATAACTTTATTTGCAACTATATACGAAGATACAACGAGCAAATTAGATGACAGTAAACAAAGGATGACAAGGAAAAAAAAAATAAAAATAAATAAATGAAAAAGAACAGTGATACCCATTGGTATATGTTCTATGAAATAAAGTTCATGATACATGAATGATAAATAACAAAATAAGAAAAAAAGAAGAAAGAAAAATAAAATAAATCACTTTATAGAAGATCTCTGGCCCATTGACGTTTCAACCTGCGCTGCGGATTTCCTGGTAGTGATGCATCCGATAGTTTGGTGATTAATTCGTTGGGGTGATCATGCAATTTTCTGTGAAAAACACTGTAGCTGGACTTAACTACTTCACTTATGAACGGAATATTAAGGTCGTCATGTAGAATTTTGTTGTTGACATAAAAAGGTGCGCAGGTGATTAAACGTAGGCATTTTGACTGAAAGGCTTGTAATTTTTGTAGATTGCTCGGTTTAGCTGTGCCATAAATTTGTAGTCCATAGGTCCATATTGGTTTGAGATAAACTTTGTATAGTAATAGTTTAGATTTTAGAGTCAGTGAAGAGCGGCGTCCAAGTAGTCGAAATAGTTCTTTCAATTTGGAGTTCAAAGTCAGTCTTTTGGTTTTTATATGAGTCGCCCAGGTGAGTCTCTTGTCAAGGTGAAGTCCAAGGTATTTAACTTTTTGTCGTTGTGGTATCGGTTTATTGTCGAGGAATAGTTGAGGACATTCGCCTTTCCGGAGAGAAAAGGTGACATGCACTGATTTTGAAGCGTTGAATTGGATCCTCCAGATTTTTAACCAATAATTTAAAAAGTTAATGTGACTTTGTAAATTATTACTTGCTGCTTCTGGCTTTACATCAGAAGAAAGGATGACTGTATCGTCAGCATAAGTCGCTAAGGTGATGTTAGCAGATGCAGGTAGAACAATTAAAAACAGAACAATTAAAAACATAATTTCTATTTTAGAATTTGTTGCTTGTTTCGAAAACGGCAAGGACGTTTACTAAGCGTACCGTAATTAATTTTTTTGTAAATTACGTAACCCTCGAATGAAATTTTATTTTTATTATGTTTAATTAGTTTTGAGAGGGTTTATTACGTTTAAAAATATTTAAGTCATGATAGTTATAGCACGTGCCGTTATAGGCTTGCCCTTCATAAAAGAAGAAATTAAACATCGTAGTGTAAAAAGAATAAAAAGTTAAAAGACCATCAAAATCCTTAAATCAACATCTTCGACGACAGCGAGTATATTCACTGACTGAAATATTTTAAAATGTTAGTATTAATTTCTCGATTTTGTTAGCCAATTAACTGTTTCTTTCTTTACTTCTACTAACGTACTAATCGTTGTAATTTTCATAATCATCCCCATCATATCATTATATTTAGCTTTATCTTGTCCCAAAATAATTACGTACAGTTTAAAGTTTAGTTGATAGACTCGATCAAAGATACGTTTTTTTAATTCACTTTATTTTTTTGTTCGTAAAGTGTTACAGTTTAGACTTGTATCACTTTTGCTTGAATTGTTGTATGATTAAAAACTGATTGCAAAATAAATATCATTTTTTAAAAATTACAGTATTTTCGTTAACTATTTTAATTGTAATCTTATACATTTTACTTGTAACATTTTTGATAAGAAACCAAAAGAAGTCAACATATTAGTTGTAACAATATTGATAAGAAATCAATATTGAGATATTTTATAAGTTACTTTTTGTAAAGTAGTCCTAATTTTAAAAATGAAAAGTAAAAGTGAGAGTTCAATTTTTTTTAAAAAGTGTCTCGCTCTCTGATATAAAACAAAATTACAAAGCATGGGTTAGTATGCCATAAATTGGAAAGCTAAGAATATTTGGAACGGATTCCTACTTGTCACACCTTCCATAATGAAATCAGATCTTTGTATTCGTACGTGATAGGAAGGTTGGTGTACAGAATATAATAAATAGTCCGACCAGTCATGTCAAAGAACAGACAGGTAATCATTTCTTTTGTTACATTAAAATAACTGTTGTAGTTCCATTTATGTTTTGCTTTGGCAAGCCTTATTTTGGATTTCATTATCGTCAATTTTAAACTTTTATCCTGGAATGAGTATTACAGATTTAGGATAGTTTCAAAAACAACCGTGGTATTTATACAGCGACATTTAACGATATGTTTGCACGAAGATTAATACTAATATTATTATTGGTTACAGAAAATTTTTAAACCTACTTTTCTGTCGTTAAATAAATTATTCTTTTTAAACTATCTACTTCGTACATTTATTTCATGATTGACTCCGTGGGAGGCGACATAAATTGAATCGTTCAGAATTTATGCCTTAAAATATCACTTACTTTAAAGTAATAGCGATCATTACCTTATTACAAACTCAGCAAGTGATTTCGCAGTTCAATACATTTTTACCCCACGGAGGGCTGATTAAAAACTTTAAAAGTCATCGATATACAATCATACTGCACGGTCTGTTGAGCCCTGAATCTGAGAAAAAATGAACCGCAGATTATCGACAAAAATTATAGCGGAGAAAGTATGAAAGACTGTGAGTGAACCGGATACGTACTTGTAGAAAGCAAGACAGATGTAAATGAACTATAAACATTGTACTATACCGTATTTTACCCTCCTCGCAAATTCAATATTACGCTTAAAAATACAATGAAAGTGAATGTAATTTTAAAGTATCTTGGATGGTTATTTTACGCAAAACTTTCTTATAAAGCTGTTAAATTTTATAGTTTATTAGGATTTCGTAATACCAAACAAATCTTGACACACATTTTAAAACACAATGGAACAAGTAAGATTATTTTTTTTATCAACAAATCTGCGATATTACAATTTTTGTTTTTTAAAGTATGGGGAAAATACGTATTTGCTAACAAGAACTCACTTCAATAGAATTAGAAGTCCACTGAATATGATCCAACTTAAGAAAATTGTGAACAGTTTAGCATCAAAATTTTAAATTACATTAATAATATTATTAAATAAAAACAGTAAAGAATATTAAATCTGAACGATAAATATAATATAATTATAATTACATTATTTGTTTTAATTAAAGTAATCTTTTAAATCTTTAATAATTGGGGTCTCGATTATTTAGTAAATTAAGAGCCAGATAATTAGGATCACGGTTAGATAATTAGCCTCTAATTAAATAAATTAATGAAAATTTCAACCAAGTTCAAATTTTTAATTTCAGTAACGCCTGGTTGAAAATGTATAGATTGCCTTATTATTATCTTCTGGAATTATCTTATTATTATTATTATTTCTTGTTAGATCCTACTAGGGATGCATTTCTCTTAGTTCCAGCCAGTTTCCGGATGGCCCATGCTGCCTTCATTTTTTCTGCATGTGATCTTTTTCGCTCCTCCGTCCAGGCTGTTCCCGTTCTCCTCGGCCCTCCCAAGCACTTTAGATTCTCAATTTTCTGCTTCATTTCTGTTCTATTGAGAAGTGTTTCGTTATTATTATTATTATTATTATTATTATTATCTTATTATTATCTTCTGGAATTACTGTTTGTGACAAACTCAAGTGAATTTTTATCTAATTTAGTTTTGTTGGTATTTTATTTAAAAATGTAATAAGTAGATAATTTAATTAAATCAATCCGTCACCATAAAATTAAGCAATATTGCATTAATTTTTTATATCTTACAACTTAGGACAGAAATTAAAAAAATTATTGTTAAAGTGCGCTGAATGAAATATTTTTTCTTTACGTTTATTGTCATTTTTGAGAAAATTTCAAACAGTGTACAATATAGGCCTACTTTATCATGTACATCTGTACTATTTGTATTACAAATGTAGACATGTAATAAAAACAAATAATATAAAAATTATTAAAATCTTAAAATTTGTCTTACGCCCAATATTGAGTACATAGTTAAACTTTAAATTCAGAAATTTTTATTTAATTTTATGAGTTTCAACTGGTTTTGTTTAGTTATTTTTTGAAATCATCTTTAAAATTATGAAAATTTGGAGGCCTTCTAGCCGTCATTGTAAGCTGCGTTTCAAGTACACTTAAGCTCCTGATTTGGTACATTTGAATTAGGCAGTAATTTTGGAAAGAATTTGTTGTAGACGAATTATGAACGTAAATAATTTTTAAAATTGAAATGTAGAATGTCGTTGTGTATGCAGTCCGGAATGCGTCAATTAGAATAATTTTTTAAATATAAAATATTTGTTCTTATTCATAACTATTTAATTGGAATTTATTTTCTGTTTATTATGAAAGTGAATAATGTGATACTGCCACTACCATAGCTGTTATGATTTCCTCAGAAAGTTAGATATCACGATCGCAATACAGACAATGGGATCGTTAGTGGGTCCTGAATTTTTTATAAATTTATTTACTTAATAATATTCTATATTTAATAAAGAGCTAAACTTGTAACTTATCCAGGCCCTCTATACTTTGATTTAGACCAGATGGTGATAACCGCCGTGGGTTTTTGCCTACAAGAAAACAAAAAAACAATCATTTAACTTCTTCACCCACAGAGTTCAATACAATAATACATTTGATGAAATAAAGAAATCAATTTTTTAATTCATAATTTTGATGTGGAGATTAAACAAGTTTATGTTAACCAAACTGACTTTTACATTACTTGCCTGAGAAGAGACAGCACTTGAACTGATTGACCTATTTCATCAATTTCCGTATAAATATGTTTTGAGATTATTCGATAGATTATTTGATATTATCTTTTCTGTAAAGATTTTTATGTACACCCAAATTAAAATTAGTAGACAGTATAACTTTTAAATTGAAAAACTTGAATTTAAGCTTTGTTAGCCTAATAATTTGTTTTGTGATACAAAAGAAACTAAAAGTTTTCTCGTTTCCCGATACAGCTCATATGACGTTTAAATTATAGAAAATTAATGTAGTAAGCCGCGTATTAATGTAGTAATGTGTAGCTTGCTATTACTAAAAATATCGTAAAATTTTCTCATGCTCGTATTTTTTTTAAGACCTTCTTACTAGACTGGAATGTTTTTTGAGTTCTACCAACAAGGTACTCGAACGTGTTTGTATCTTATTTACTGACTTTTCATTTATTTCTTTATTATAAATAATAAAGTTTTAATAAGTAATTTTACTGCTGAATAAGAGTTTGGTTGGGTCAGTAAGATACAAATTTGTGCTATAAAATAAAGAGACTGATGCTATTTTAGATTAACTACGCATGCGCCAAAGTCGTACGACCCACAACTGTGTAGCATCAAGCATTCTCTTTCCATTGCCACCTTTTCCTTGTCTGTAGACCTATTAGTCTGACCGAGCCTTCGTTTTTATAAGATCTATTTTTTTTTCTTTTGATTTACTGAAAAAGAGATAAGTATTTTAATAGAGCTGCAAGTTGTCGTGAATTTTCATATGAAAATGTGATACTGCCACTATTAGTGGGAATATGTCTCAGCAATGGCTTTGAAAAGCCATTGCTGAGACATATTTTATTAAAAGAAGTATATGGCAATGAATGTTTATCAAGTCTGTGGATTTTTGAGTGGTCTTGACTCAAGATGGCCGAGAAGACGTTAAAGATGACGTACGCCCGGGTCGCTCTTTTAAGTGAAAAACATTAAAATTTCGATAATCTGATCCAATTTGATCGTCGGTTAATATTCGTGCTATTGCTGAACCAATAGGAATTGACGAAGGACGTAAGGAAAATTTTACATAAGAATTTTAACATGCAAAATGTGTGTGCGGTATGGTGCCGAAAATTTTGCCGCACCGGCTCACACTATACATTGTCTGTCAAGATTTTCCAGCCCAAACATAACATTCCAGTGTTAGACCATCCGTCTTATTTGCCTGAGTGGGACCATGTGACTTAACCTGTTCCCTAAGTCATATCCGCATTCAAAGAAATAAAGTTTCAGGCCGTTGAAGCTGTTAAAGAAAAAACGGCACGCGTCATCAAAAAGCTCACAAAAGAAGCACTGTTTAACAACGAAAAATTCACATAGAGGAGTGTAGGTACAGAGGGTTGTGAATTTAAGGGGATAAAAATTAAATATCTATAAAACTAAAAAAATAGTTTTACAGTACATCTTGTTATTTTATAGATACATCTCGAAATTAAAATCAAAAACTACAATGGCTATATGGAATTTTTATTAGTAGTGTTAAAACATACACATTGAATTACAGTGAGTGTGGGAATAATAGTGTAAAAACTAATCATTTCCTATCAATCTAGTTTAATGAACTGAAGCTGGTTGAGATAATTCTAAAACTGGAACAATAAATATATTCAAGTATACACCTGATTTCTTTACTTTTATGTGATTTGTTTCGTGATTTTTTATCTTTGTTCGTACAAGTTAATTTTTGTTCTCTACTCATTTCGTTTCAAATATATGTTAATTAGAAAGAAAAACAGAAATTAAATTATGTTTACCATTATAATTTTAATTTGGATACTCTTAGATAAACATTTGTGATCCAATAAACTTGAAACTAACATCTAAAATTAATAATTATAATTATTACTTAATTTTTGACTTACCTCATGAACCAACGAACATTTTTTGAGTACATTCTGTGATAAATACGTTTAGTTTCTTATTATTCATTAAACTGTAAAAATACTTTGGGAGTATTCTGAATGTTTAGCTTGTACTTTCTTTAGTATTTTCTCAGAAAGTGTAGATCAGAGAAGAATTTGTTGAGTCACCATTGGTTTAGTTTTCGTTCTCTTTCAAGCAAAGTGATAAGCGTTGTAGATTAATAACTTTCACTGAAGTTCATCGTTTCTTTTAAAGTAAAAGAAGTAAAACAGTTGGAAATGTAAACTACACAGTTGTTTTTTATAGAATCGCTATGAGAAGTATTTATTTTTGTAATAAACAATAAATCGAATACAGGCAAATATTATTATTTTTATTCTTCTTCAACAGCCTGTCATTATTCAAAGTTGGATAAAGGCCTTCTCCGTTTGCCTCCACAATTCCCTATTCTGGACCGTCTTCCTTAGTTAAATTACACTACATTATATTGTTATTTAATTGAATAACATTTATTAGTGGTATATAAGTTATTTTATGATTCCAATTGTGTCAAATTAAGCAGTCAGATTTACTGTTGTGCCAAACCGTCGGTTATTTTGAAAATACAACGCTTTCAGTCCAAACTGTTAAGACTATTAAGACTGTTAAAACTGTTAAGATAACTAGTGCTCCCTTTTACGTAACGAACGATACACTACACACAGACTTAAACCTTCCATACATCAACGATGTGTTCCTACGAACATACACACGTTTTAAAAATAAACTACTTAATAATCCAAACCAGCTCATTGTTGACCTAGATGCACCAAATTTACCAACTGCCCCCATACGAAGACTGAAACGACTCTGAAGTAGGGATATCATGAGACGTCAAACTTAAAGAAAAATAAAATGAAAGAAGTAAATAATTAACAAAATAATGAACTAACTTAATGATTACGGGTGGAGTACTGTCAATGGGCATCGATCTTCTCAACGTCTTAAAATTTTTCAATATTTGTATCCTTTTTTATTTAATTTGCTTGTTGTTAATTTTATACTCTTACAAATAAAAAATTTCTTGTATGGTCGAAAAAAAATTGTTGTGTCAATAATTTTTATTAATTTTTGTTTTTATTATATTGTTTCTTATCATCTTTCCGTGCAAATTTCCCTGATGACAATAAAATTTGTAAAAATTAGAAATTTTTTCTTTTCGGAGAAAAGTCTGAAACAGAAATGGTTATTATTACACAGAGCTCATTAATCGCCATATTCATATTTATAATCTGAGAAACATTGATATTTAAAGGAATGGTAATTTTCAAAAAAACCTCATCAACTACTGAATGAAATTTCATACCCTCCGACACCTGAACAGTCATTTAACGAATTACCAATAATTTTTAATTTCTAAGAGAGGCAGAAAAGTGCCATTAACTTAAAATTCATTCATAAACCAAAATTCCTTAGAAATTACATCATAAATAAAAGTAAACTCTCTAAATAGAACAAGCCAAATCGTAGAACAGCTTGTTATTTTCCACGATCATAAAATAATAAATTTAATTTCAATTACATTAGTTGCAATATTAATATTACACTCAAACATAACCAATAAACTCTAATTTACTTTGAACATTTATCAAGTTGTGTTCTTATGGTGGTTCTTAGCAGCGTGTAAATGTTTTTATTTTGTATAAGGAGTTCAGAGTTATTGCTAAAAATAACTGTAAACAGTCCAAGTGGAACTATCAAGCGGACAGTCCTAACTCTCCTATTAGAACTTTTTCCCAAATCAGATATGACAAAATAAAATCTACTGTTACATCTTGCGTCTTTTTTTGTGGGTTACGACCTACACGTAATTGCAGTGAGGTATTAAAAGAGCTACCAATAAAAGAGTTGCTATTACTCATTGCACATTGTTATACCTTCTTCTATTCCATAAAACTCTTGATTTGATGAAAATTTTGAATGTTAAACCTGTATTTTTGATCTATAAACCTGATTTTTAAATAAACTAAAAATGTCATTGATAAGAGAGGTTGATTCTCTAACCTTGCAGCTGAGAAACTCAAGTCTGGTCTACGTTAGCTTTCACAGACCTCTGAACAAACTCTACACCCTTTTACGATATTGGAGTAAGTGAGGATATTTGTATTATTACTTAGCTTATATTATTTAGAAAACGTTATAATATCCGTTTTTATTTATTTTACGATTTCATCTCCATCTTTAAAACATTTTTGGCACAGATTGTACAAATTTTGTTGTAATTAGCTACTGGTGTTAATTAAAACTTATTTATTGATGGATCTGAATGAAGTGTTTTATTGTAAAAAATACAGTAAAAATGTAATTACGATGTAGATCGATTACAAGAAATAAATATTTTATAAAATTTAATTAATTAGAACTCTTCTAGAAAATATTAATGTAACTTATTTGCGGATATGTTTAATTAAATTTTTCCTGTAAAGTTAATCTTGCTTAAATAATTGAATTTATTTGAAGGAAATTGTGTACATTAGGCGTACACCTATTTTAAATTATGAATATAAAAAATGTTATGCGTGATTGATTCTTAAAAATTATTAAATCATTGAATGAATTGGAAGAAATAACCCAATTAAATATGACAGAATTGAAAATAAAAATAATGAAATGAAAGTTATTCGTGAACCGCCAGAATCGAATTCTATTGTTGGTGACGACAAGGGGAGGAGCGAAAAGTAAGTGAGAAGGAAATCAGTTGATGGGAAAACTAATGTTAAAGAAAAAGAGAATGATTGAGAAGAGGAGGTAAATGACAGAGCAGACACAAGAGATTGGCCACTTCATGGTTTGCTCCAGTTCTCCGCACCTCATAACAGTCTGTTCGCATTTTTTCACACCTCACTATTAAAAGCTTGACAATATTCCTTCTCAACGTATCAACGTACGACAAAAAGAAGTCTGGAATACAAGAGTGGGGATAATAAAGCGATATAAGTCGTGAATAGTCCTGATGAAAAACGAGTTGAAAAGTTTTACCTTAATGATAAACATGTGGTCAGGATATGTTGTAGTGATACTAGCAGTGGCCGGTGTTCAAGCTAGGACGATGTCTTCGTCCCACGTGGAAATTACCGGTAACAGTCTGGATGATATTCCGGCTAAATCTAACTCGGAATCGCCAACGTCTAATCTTTTAGCCGACATTAGATTTTTATATAGGGTCTATGAGGAATGCAAAGATTCCGATTTAAGTACATGTCTCAAAATGAAACTAGTTATCGCAATGGATCGTGCAGCTAAATCAATGACCACTCTTAAAATATTAGACGGTGTTAGTTTTGTACGGGATGCCAGTGTACCGTCAGAAAAAACGAAACCTGTTTTGGAAAACGAACTGGAAGAAACTTTACCACGGTCACTTCAAGACAGAGAAGACACCCTCGACAAACTGATTATCGACAAATTGTATCAGTTTTTCAAAACTCATAGCCTACAATTTAATCTTCTAGCAATTGATGACATTAAAAGAAGTCTAAGCTCTGAAGTTGAGGGTAAGTACATTATTCATTTTCATCATGTTGTGTACTTGAGGGAATAGTTCGATGATACGTAATTTAAAAAGTATTATATTGTGATAATTACATAAATTATATACTGCAGTACAGTTTTAATGTACTTATTTAGATATAAGCGGATTAGGCTCTCTTATTACTTCTCATCTCACTGATGCGGTTCATGGACTTTCAACTACATTAAAATTTGTTACAACTATTGGCGTGAACTGGGTTTTTTTGCTTAAGATAATTTCTTATGGAATATAAAATAAATATAGCTATTTCAAAGCTTTCCGTCAAATATAATATTAGTTTGGATCATTTAATTTTGAAATACGGACACACATAATAATAAATATTTATTGGACTGAGTAAACATTTTTTCACTCCAATTCTACGATTAAAATGGAACATTACACAGGACTTATGTAATTATTAGCTATCTTAGAAACGTATAATTTTAAATTATTGTATTTTTTATATAAATGTTAATTTATTATTATCGATTATCTTCATAAACAATGAAATTATTAGCTGTCTACTCTATTAAATTAATTTGGGAATTCCCAATAAATAAACATATTTATTCAATAGCTTTTTGAATCAGAAACTTGTGAACAAGATAAATTGTCACGTACGTTTCACTTATTTATCATGTCAATATTAGTCATTGCATTAAAGTAAATTTTATTTAAAATTAACAAGATAAATATAAATATTATAGTTTGCCGAAAATATATTAAAATTTATTAATTAACGTGCAGGCGGATTGTTAAATTAATTGCACTCGATCTGTTGGTTCCCAAGGCTACAAAAAATAGTTCTGTTTCTTATCACATAGTCAGCCAATTATATGGCTGAACTTTATAAAAACAGAAAAGGTAGAGGTGTAAAAGGCTCTAGTCAGAGTAATCTCCTCTGAGAGTAGGCCTAATGAATTTCACTACACAGCCAAACCCTGTGGTGAATAAAGTGAAGGTGTCATTTGCAGGGTGGAAAGTGGATGCTTTTTGGAGAGCCTTGAATGCTGATAAAATTACTTTTTCATCTCAGTGAAGAAGGCAATAGTAAACCACCTCACTTCTCGTTTTTACTTAGTAAAACCTCTTGAGGTTCAAACCAGCCTTTTGGCTGTTGACCTAAACAACAATTATAATAGAGGTAAAATTATTAAGTTGTATAAACTTGTTGGTTTTAACATCGCTGTAACATCCACACGAATAGTTCCATGGAGAATCATTAGTTCTTTAGGAGAAGCCCTTTTGTCCAAAACTCTTGAATTTTTCCACTACCAGAGTTATCTAGTAGCCTATGTGTGGTGAATGCATCTACTGTATTTACCGAGTTGTGGGTGTCTAAAATGTAACTAATCTTAAGTCTAAATGTGGGTGTAATGTATATTTACATTATCTGCTAGTTCAAGGGCTACAAAAAATATTTCTCGTTCTTATCATATGGTCAGCCAGTTATATGACTGAACTATTTAAGAACAGAAGAGGTAGAGATGTAAAAAACACTAGTCAAAGTTATCTCCTCTGAAAGTAATGAATTTTAATATACAGCCAGACCCTGTGGTGAATGAAGTGAAGGTGCCATTTGCAGGGGGCAAAATAGTGCTTTTCGGAGGGCCTGGCATGCTGATAAGCATAGGCTACTTTTGTACTCAGTAAGGAAGGCAACTGTAAACCACCTCATTCCTCGTTTTACTTGGTAAAACCTCCAGAGGTTCAATCCAGCCTTTCCTCTGTTGACCTAAACAACAAAATGTAATGTGAATAGAATTTCAAGATATTTTGCTATACTTGTGTTTCATAGTAAAATAAATTCGTCATGTACTGTGCTGTTGATGATGTATGAAGACCTTAATAAATTTAAATTTAAAGAATAAATAGGCTCTATAAAATCACTATGAACATACTTCATAAAAATTAACAGTTTTATTAGGTCTTGACCGAATTAGGATATTCAGTTAAACTATTACGTAAGTCACCAAGTTTACAACAAGAGCTACCAGGTCCGCATGTATAAATTTATTGGTCAAAAAAAGAAGTCACCTTATTATCTGAAACCATAATTAATTATTTATCATTACTGTTATGAGCAAATTTTTTTTTAAAGTTTATGAATAATATATATAATGAGTTCAATTAATTAACTGCAAGTAAACTTTATAACGTTAAAAATAAATCTTGATAGGGATTATGTCCACTGGCGTAACTCCAATTTCAAAATCAACTCTAGTTGTTGTTCAGGTTAATTTCCAATGTATTTGTGATAAATAAAATATTATGAAATTATTGTTGGGTAATTAAACAATTAAAATAAATACAAATTTTATCGACGATAGTCGTCGTTCTTATTTTTTTATTTTGTCGGTACGGTAGGCATACTTTTTTTAAATGTTTCAATCTATACTTACGTTTAATCTATACGTTGGTACTATTATCTAAAAGGTTAATTGCTGAAGGGATTTTAAAATGATAAAGATTGTCTGGTGTGTTTTATTTTGTTGATACATTTCGTCTGGAACAGTGTTTATAAGTAAGTCATTGTAAATTTTGTCACTAGTTATGAACCAAGGGGCGTCAGTAATATTTCTAAGGATCTTCGATTGCAGACGTTGAAGGATGGCAATGTTAAATGAGCCTGTCCTTACAGTTCAATTCCATACGTTTATACTGGTTTCAGTACCGTTCTATAAATATGCGATTTTGACCAGGCAAAGTTGTGACTTTCTCCCTAGCAACCAATAGAGTTGGCGTAATTTAATACCCAACTATTTACGTCGGATGTATTTTTCCATGTAAGTCATCTGTCTTAAGTAAATACGTAAGTAATTAAAGTCTTCCGTCTGCAGTATGATGTTATCCGTTTGCAGTGACTTATTTATTATGACTTATTTTATTATGCATTTTAGCACAAAAATGACTTATTTTATTATGCATTTTAGCACAAAAATGTATGTAATAAAAAAATGTATGTAATAAAAATGACAAGTGTCATTTTTAAGTACAAAAATTAGTTTTAATATACAATTTTTACATATCTCTGTAACAGACTAAGACGCTGGCATGTAAGACATTTTAAATCTAGTTTGACTATTAACTGCACAGACTGATGAGTGCATCAACTGTTTCTTAAAAAAATACAAGAGCTGTAACACAATTTAATTAATTATAATAATAACAAATTCAAGGTAAAATTTTGTAAATGTTAATATTGTTTCTGATAATCTTCATAATGTTTTCCAATTTTTTACTTTCTCTTGCCTATATGAATATTAGGAAGGAAAGTATTGTTTTCATGTTGATTTTTCGAAATCGAGTTTACACCGGATCTACACGTTTTCAGACCCTCTAAACCCAAAAACATGTTTTTAGCAATTGGTCTCTATGTGTGTGTGTGTGTGTGTGTGTGTGTGTGTGTGTGTGTGTGTGTGTGTTTGTGTGTGTTTGTGTATCTGTGTGAACAAAATATCTCAAGAACGGAGCATCGTACGAATTTGAAACTTGAAACTTAAGTTAGAAGCCACTGCCGGACCCGACACGAATATTTTCATCAAAATCGGTTAACCGGAAGTAGTAGTTTGTTCGTGTAATTTTTCATTTTTTTGCCATGTTCTCAAAAACGGCTCGTACGACTTTTATAAAAATTGCTTCATTTACTAAAATTTTTATACTCTACAAGATAGGATAGGCGTCATGTCTGCTGAAATTCTTGGAGAGGCTGTTTTCATATAAAAATATAGTTTTCTTAAGATTGCGGCTTTATTATGCATTTTAGCACAAAAATGTATGTAATAAAAAATGTAGACAATTTAAAATTCTACAATATTTATTTTAAATATTTTTCCGTATAACGCTTAGTTTAGCGGTAATTAGCGATTTTCTGTTTTTTCTAACGAAAACGTGTAAAAAATCGATTTTTTTTACGATTTCAGTCTTAGTATGCATTTTACGACAAAAGTATATAATTAAATTTATAGGAAATTAAAAGGTCTACAACTTTTATGTTGAGCACTTTCTCTACAAAGTCTAGTTTAGCGTAAAAGAGTGATTCCGTATTTTTAACCCAAACTGAGGTTGATTTTCATTTTACGTCTTTCACTCATAATTAAAATTAGTTTATGTTTATTGAGGTTAGTTTTTTATTTATTTCTAATGTTTTATTACTAATGTTAGATTATATTGTTCATTATTTACATTGGCAAGAGAAAGTTGTGTGAGTGTTTCACACCAGATTTTTTTACTTTATTAATGTTATTTACAACTGTACATCTAGTAAATTAGAGGATTTCTTTTGCGATGGTGAATGAAAATATGTCGTGAATGACTTTAGGGAGAACAGTACCCAGTTGCAAAACTTCCACGGGTAATTTTTACATTGTTCACAAAATGTCTCTACTGAATCTTCCATGAAGTCTGCGTGGGGGATTAATTAATTAAGATTAAGGTTAATTAATTAAATCTTTAATACTGTATCTTTCTATTCGTTGATGTATTTGTTAAATAAACCAAGTCTTGTTTCCGTCTTAGTTGCTCAGCAGGTACACGCTCAAGTGATAAGATGAAATGTATGTTCAATTTTTGGTTAGGGTTGGAAAATGTAGAAAATAAGTACAAACCAATGTGGTTGCGCTATAACTACAGAATATTAATTTTGTTTCTGCACCTTAATTTTATTTTTGCATCGTATTTAGGTATTATTCTGTTACCAATATACAATTTAATAAAATTTATATTTTACATATTAAGATCATGGAACATTGGTGAGTATAAATTACGTTGATCCAACTACTTCTGTTATCCTGATGTCCGTTTTACAACTACCAAGACACAATATTGTATTGAAGATATACAGAAACCTCTCTGTATAATTGCTAAAAAACTATTATATTGTTTACTTTATTTTAAGGCGCATCAGCAGCTCGGTCATTAACGACTACGGTGGGTTTTACCTTGTAAAAATTTCCAACTCTGGCCGGGACCTCCGCGTGGTACGTTAGTCCGCTACTTATTTTCTAAATTATTTTTTTTGTAATATCTGAGTCACATCAATTATAAAACGCATTGTCAATTTAATTAGTTTTGGATCGTTTTCAGAATATGATGGCATTGGTTTGTACGCAAAAACTAAAAACTTACCACAACAGAACGCTTCCACCAAAGCCATCGTAGCGGTCAGATAAACCTCCATTGGTTTATTAATTCGTTTGAAAGTGTACAAGTAGCCTACTCTTGTAAACTACATTTTATATCAAAATCAAATAACGCTTTGCTTAAAATTGAATTTCCTCTACTTGATATGATTTATTTAACTACATAGCTATTTATTTTATGGGTATTGTGTTTGAATTTATTAAAAGTTTTACAGTTTAGATAGTTTTTTTAAATTTATACCGCTATTAATCAATTTCTTTCATTTATTTAACATTAAATAAACATCTTGAGCATTTAGTGGCGGTATTGGTGATGAAACGATAACATTTTAATCTATAAAAAAATGTCCACCGAGAAGACCACATTGAATTCAGTATGTTTTACAACGGATATTTTGTGGTTTTTGTGTACATTTTTCAAATATTTTCCCATTACTGTAGAACTATTCTAAGTTTCTATTCTTTCTCCTTTGGCTTATACAGTTCTTTACTGCGGACATGCCTGTTATTCCTAATGTCTTAACGCCTACTTTTGCTGGAGGCCCTACTATTCTTTATAGCTCCAAATTAACATCAGCCACTTGATCTATAAATGTAGATCAAATATCGGTCGGGCTCAACAAATTAAAAATAAAGGAAAATGATAATTATTCTGTAAAAGTTACTTTACTTTTCGTTTACGAACATTTCCGACCATTTAATCGACAATAAAAAATTTCAAAGTCAAATGAGTTTAAGTAATAAAAAGTTGCACATGACACACGATTTACGTGATCGAAACAACCCTAAAAAGACAGATAATAACCAACTGGTTCAAGCTTTTTTATTGTCTTGGTAAGTATTTGTATTTGCTTCTAAAGCAAAATATCATCGTTTACAAATATATCCTTATGACCAGCTGGTTATAATTAACGCAACACGAAGTGTCTCTTCTAAGTGATCATATTCACCGTGTTATTTTTACCACATCCCATCTCAGTCTCAGCAAATTTGGCAGTTTTTAAAAGGGCCGAAATAAAGAATTTATTAAAAAAAACTTTTGTATTGGCCAATTTTTGTTTACAAAACTACATTTAAACTATGTTAATCTGCACACAATCTAGAGCTATACACATTTTTAGGTTAGTTAAATATTGTAAATTTAAAATCTGGGCAAAAGCAATTTAGATTATTGAAAATTTTCTTTGATAAATTCTGAATATTCTTATTTTTAAACTTATTCAGAGTTTTATTGGCGAATTGGTCCTTAGAGATTTCAGTAGTTTACGCAATAAGTTAGTAAGTTGATCTGAAACCTTGCACTTTGTAGTGCATCACGCTGTCACTACACCAGAGTTTTGTTCAATGCCAATGTATAGAAAGTGTTATAATTTCTGTATAAATTTGCATTTTGACTTTCGTCTTGCTCAGTCAGTCAACTAGTAGAACGTTGTAAACAGTTGTTAAAACTCATCGGTTGAGCAAGGAAATTCGTCTCTTGACCGGCCGACTACTATACACCAACAAATTTAACTAAGAACTGCTGTTCAATTTAACATCTTCTTTTAGTCAAAAATTCAGCAAAATATTTTCTTAAACTGGTTAGCTGTCAACAGTATACTGTATATTACATTAACTGAACAGAAAAAATTACGTTTTGGTAAAAGAAAATAATTTTAATACAAAAATATAGCATGCTCACTAAGGTTTTTGTAGTTTGAATTCTTCGGAAGTAGTTTTTCTTATATAGTATTGATTCAATTTTTGACATAATAGTATTTTTTAGTAGTAGCTACTAGAGAGTAGCTACTACTACTAAAAAATTAAAAAAATTAAAAAAAATTAAAATTATTAAAAAATTTGTGTTTTCTCATTATGATATTAGAGAATATCATAATGAGAAAACACAAATTTTTTCATAAGATAGAAAAATTTTATTAAACTGATGCTAGGCTTTGGGCAGCCTAGTCCCTCAGCTAAAAGAAGTCGCTTTGAGTAGTTAAGTATCATGTATCGGGTCAGCGACGTTGTATAGCGACCAGCAGACAGACAGCTAATAAATATATAGTTGTATAGTGACCAGCCTGTAAAAAAACACCGCAAGGTATTCATCTTTAAATCTATGTCAATTTATCCAAGAAGTTAACCACCATGCAAGATCAAATAGGGTAGACCAGTTTATTCTTTTAAATAAATCAGCTACCAAAACAGTAGAAAAATAAAATCACTACATTCATTGTAATAAATTTAACAACTTGATTAAAATTAACCTAGGAAAAATGATTTTTGGAATTAATTCAAGATTTATTTTTTCCTAGACCGTACGAAATTGGTTACTCACTACAAGTAGTGTAAAAATTCTGTAACGCTTTGCAGTATTCGCTAATAACAATCACATGTCTTAACTTTTTTTTAGCTTTTTATTTGTCATCGGGAACTGTACATTATTGACAACTACTCAATTTGTTTGCTGCTTTTGGCTGTATTATTTTGACATGGATTAGGCGTGAGTTTGAACAGGAACCCTCAGTAGAGTTTGTTTTCGGATGGCTGTTAGCTGGTCAGCATAAAAAGTCGTTTGCCCAGTCGTAGCTACTTAAGCATACAATCACAAAAACAAAAAATTATTTCTAGTTGGCATAGGAACATGATTCTAACACCGTTTTAAAGCGCACATTTCAAATTATATTTTTAACGAAGTAATAAAAATTCGATTATTTTTTATTTTTTCATTCCACACTCCCCTTAAGAAATAATAGCAACTTTCTACCTGCTGACTGACTGGGCTGGCCTAAAGACCTGTCCTCACTTTAAAATATAAATAAATGAAAATTTATACTTTTTTCCGCTTCGTAGGATATCATTCGAACAAACGCAGTGGCTACCAAGATTACAAAAATATGGCAGTAGTTTACAAAAATATATGAAATCAGTCATTGCAAAAAGAACACAATCGCTTAATATTTTAAGATACTGAAAAGGACTTCTAATTTATAACAAAGTTTCATGTATTTCCAGTTACATAACCTGTACGGCAAATTAAAGTATTACACATACAATAATTCTAAAGCGTACCAACGCACAAATGCTATTAACAATGAGGTTCTTTCTATGCTGCATAGTAGAAATCAAATAGTGAAACGGATCTATAGTAGAAAACTTGTCCTTAGAGTCAACAAGTTTTAACACTCCAATCACTGTATACTAAATACAGCTGTCGTAAAACAATTGTTAGTGTTTTTATGAATATTATATTATGTGAAGCGGTTTATTTTTCCATTTAACTACCTTTCAACAATAAAACTGTAATGATTTTATCCTAATCCGTTTCATTAATGAACAATTTGTTACTTTCTACGATTCCGTTTTATTGGAATTAGTATAAACTTTTTATATTCACTGTTTTGTTATTTTCTTTTTTATGTGAAGTAAAATAAATTTGGTATTTTTTACAGTGTGTTTTTTAATTTACTATTTAATATAAATGTTGTTTTGTTAATACGACGGATGAAATAAAACCAAAATATTTAAAATAAAAGACGCTTTAAGTAATATTCATTTATAATCCATATGCTAGACCAAACTCTTGAAATAGAATAATAAATTATATTTTATATTGGTTCGAGCGTTACCCAAACCGATTGGATAGAAGTACTTAAAAAGTAGTCTTCGCTTTTTACTCGTATAAAATCTGTCAATACGAAAATTATGTTGTATATTTGAGGAAGAACGGTCTAGTACATGCAAACTTGAATATTCGTCTTATCATTGTATGTAATATATTTATTATGATTCATAATTTTATTATCTTTATTATTTTTGTTATTTATTTTGACTCAAATAATAACAGAACCGTAATAAATTGCTCATGAGCTGTTTTGTATTAATTTACAGAAATTGAACTGTTCGGTTTTTTTAATAATGTAACTAATTTGGGGTTTATTTTAATAATTTGTTCGAATTTAATTTTATAAGTTTCTTTAACTCACTTTTATTATAAAACTTACAAAAATAAGTTTTTTAGGCTTTGTGTTATTTACCCTTTTCAATATAAAATGTATTATGCCATCAAATGGTGGGATTATCGATAACTTAATGTTTTGAAGAATTTTACTTGACAATAACTTATTAAAAACTACGTCGTTACTTTTAAACGCCAAAAAGTAATTTCACCCCTAACCTTTGGATTAGTAGTCCAGTCCATTACATTGGCAACTGAGCTACCAACCGAATTTTTTGTACCATGCATTGACAATAAATCATGGTTCTTTTATTATATATTTCGTTTGGTAAGCTATTGGGAGCCACAATAACTCAAAATTAAATTTACAATGTTATGTTGAAGGATAAATTAGCATAAATGTAGGTCTAATAGTAAGCATAATAAAACTTTAAAGTAAAAGTTAACATCGTCGTATGTAAACTGGGATATAAAATTATAACGGTACTTAGTAATGTTATAATTAGTAATGTTACTTACTAATCTACTAGTAAACATGTAGATTAGCTTTTATGTGGTATTTTTGGAGCTTATGCTTTATAATACAATAATAGCAGATTCACTATCAATGGATAATATAAACAACTTAACATCTTAATCTTCTTCAACATTTTAAAATATGGCAACATGCCTGTTTTAGCTTTATTCCAACATTTTGGGGGCTCTTCAAACTGTATCTACCTACTGAGCAATAGTGAAGAAACTTTATCAGAATCCTATCACGCGGTTTACTCTCAGCCTATTTTTTATAGCTATCAGCCTTAACTCTCAGCCTTTGATTTTTATAATTGAATTTCTTAATGACAAAACTGTAATACACAAACTATAATAACTTTTAAACATTTATTGTCGTGTACAAATACTAACGTATTAAATATTATTATTATAATAATTATTATTATAATTATAACTACGGACTTTTCTACAACTTTGTGCTATGTTCTTGATTATTAATGATCATGTTGATTATTAAACCCGCTATGGGTTTCCATTAATTAAAATTACTGTAAATCCTACCCTGAAATCACCCGGACCTTTCGCTTGGTAGTCTACCAATGCGGCGGCCTGAAAAAATAATAGACTGGAACTTGGTCCATAAATTACTGCCTACTAAACGTATAAGAGTCACGGTAACTCCGACAAAAATATTATGAAAATGACTGGAGAAACTAAGTTATGGATTTACTCTAATAGGTATAGTTATTATTTATACTAAATAAATTTAGCGTAAACTAAAAAATAGAACTTAGTAAATTTTGGTTTTATTACTTTGAAGTGCTGTTTTATTCGGTCTTCGCACCAATTTTTTTAGAATTTATTCTGAATAGATTACTCTATTATCTTTGATTAGTTCTTCCTTGGGTTTGTAGGCGTTTGCTTCGGCTTGGTGTTATTTATTATTTTCTCTGCTCAAAATTTCTTCATTTTCTCGGACATTTTGATCTCTCTTCTCTCTGTAAACATTTGCCCTCGTGTTCGTTTCTTTGCTACTTTTTAGCTTAAGCAGGAATTTTAAAACCAAATAATCAGACTCCTAATTCTTCTCGGTTTAAATAATCATTATGATTGAAGCTCAATTTTTTCATCTCTACTTGTGGTCTGAAAATAGAATTCGTGAAATTTAACATCGATTGATAAACAATATTTCAAAAATATTAAATTCGTTTAATACTTGACATTCAAATTTAATACTTTCAAAAATATTAAGTTCGTAGAAACACAAATCAGAAGACATGTTTGACTTTTTAACACCTTGAAATTGTTGTTTCTATTTGCTGATTTATTTAAATAGTAACTTTAGATGTTTTTATATTACCTTATACAGTCAAATGCAACTCACACAGAGTTAAATTTAACATTACAGTACTTTATAAAACTAGAAAAATATATTCTTTACAATTTTCTGAACGGCCGAATAAAATGCTTGTCATGAGCAAAACTAATATGACTTGATCAAAAGAAATTTCAAACGACGTGACGAAGCGTATCAGTAACTAATGAAGTATATTTTTAAGCATCAGGTTTTGATTTTGATAATGATACTAAAACTGACCTACCTTGAAGACTTATGATTAGGTAAGATGACGGTATGATACATATAATAAACCAGCCGTCTGTAACACGCACGGAACAAGTCTCTATGAATTGTAAAAAATTCAGTCAATTTATCACGGACTTTTTATCGTGAATATTAAGGCCAATGGAAATCTCATTCGGCACGTCCTTGTATCACACGTTTTTACTTACCATAAGTAACAATGACTACATTATCATTATTGAATGCAAATGACCTAACAACCTGAAAATCTTTGGCGTTGAATATAGGTCCTATTATGATTTGTGTTTTCCCTTAACAAGAACACTTAACATATTTACTTAACTGATTTATTGTTGTTGTTTAGGTCATCAGCCGAATGGCTGGTTTGAACTTCTAGAGGCTTTAATAAGGAAAACGAGGGGTGAAGTGGCTTACCCCGCCTTCTTCTTTGAGTGCAATAGTAGCCTATGCTTATCAGAATGCCATGCCCTCCAGAAAGAATCTACTTTCCACCCTGCAAATGACAACTTCACTTCATTCACCACATGGTCTGGCTGTATAATGAAATTCGTTACTCTCAAAAGAGATAACACTGACTAGTGCCTTTTCAACATCTACCGCTTCTGTTGTTAAATGTTTCAGTCTGACCGTGTTATAAGAAACAGAAATATTTTTTGTACCTTATTTTGTAACTTATCTGACTACATTGTTCTTATCTTACTTTTGATTCATCTTTGTAAAATTGAATTTTTTTTAATATTGTAATGGGTGAAATAATTGGCAGTATTTAAAAATTGTAAACTCACTGGGATAGCTAAATTCTGCTATTCATTGATACAGTTGATCAACCATGATTTAACCTATTCACTTTAAAGGAGAGTGCTTTTTCTTTGAAATGCGATGACTGTTTGAGGTGACTGCAGATTTTAATAACAGTTGTAGGTTGGTTCTTTTAGTCCCTACAGGCCTCTTGATAAAAGTTTTATTTTCTTTAAGTTTTTTCTTGTCATTGCTTACTTTCCATTTCTCTTGTAATATTTATACGGAATTTTTTGAGATTTTCTTCTGTTAATGATTTGTTTAGGTTCAAACGAGTGTTCATCCCATGGTTTTATTCATCATTGATTTCAGAAATTGTGTAACGTCTACTGTGTATCCTATTATCTTTGAAACTGATGTAAATAAACGTTCTGCTCAGCTATTAGCTGTAGGCGTAATTTTGGTCATAGGAAATACTTAACGTGAGCCATCTGAACCGCGAGAACCTATTCGCATCCAAATGCAGTAGTATTTAACCACTGAACCGAAAATTATCCCAGGACGAATGAAGAAAACACTGAACTGTTTACAAGAAAAATCGAAGTATTATTACAGTATTAGAAGCAGACATATAATATTATGTTGATAGTAACAACCTTGCTCCCTAAAGAGGCCTAGACGTGCTATACATTGCCAGTTAAGCCAATTTCATTCTTTCAACCGTATGCTCATAGGATCTGTTTACACCAGTTCTTAAGTTAAATGCAATAGACTTTAATATTCTTATGTCTTTTAATATTCTGCCTCGGGATTTTAAGTAATCTTTTCTTAGAAACTTTCTAACCCAGTTTTACAGATGGATGTAACAAAGGTGTGCAATGACATTAAGATTTGATGCTTAGATGATGTATTTCCGTTAATATTTATAATTCTAAGAAGTACTTAAGGAGGTAGTCAACTCAAGATGATTTCTTTTTTAATTCGATTTTCTTTTTTTAGCATTTATTTGAAGTTTAAAATTTTCTGAATCACAGCATTAGTTTACTTTGTACATTGAGAAAATTTAAAACACTTGTTTTAAATATACATACTTTGTAGTCATAGCAACGGTTTATTAGGTTTTTATTGTGAAATGTTTATAAATCAGAAATTTGTATAAATTTCTGATAATTTATCAATTTTTATAGTTGCTAGTTTACTGTAGGTTTATATTATAACATAAATAAACCATTTATTTACATAACGACCAGATACATAAATTATTTTAAAAAAATAAAGCTCACTAGCAAGGCGAGTGAAATTATTTCTTAAATTTTAAATTAAGTTTTCCTAATATGTGTTTCTTTATTATTGTACATTCTTGGGAATTAAAACTTTTGGTTTGTATTGGAGATACAGTATTCGGATATTTTTTTAAATGTTCATAATTTCTTGCTCTACTATCTGTTGAATGATTATTACAAAAAACTTGGTATGGATTTAGTTAAAAATTAATTTTTTGAGTACATAATATAAATGTTTTTGATAATATGGTTTTTCTTCAATTTATTTATTCTAAGAAAAATTACATACAATGACATACAAAAGATAATAGACAGCATTGTTCTGTATTTTTTGGCACAATAATCATGTTGATATCTTTCTTGGTTCCAGAGATATTTGATTCCTCGTAAAAGCCTGCTTTTCTACCTCTACCCTTTTATTAGGGGCTAAATTTTTGACCTGGTTCAAGTGGTAGATCATTACTAGTAAATTACACTTTCATTTAAAATATATAATGATAAATTATAGCCAGTAGTTTTGATTTGATTTTCTGAGTTGACTACCTTCTTAAGCTTTTAATGATTACATTAATACCACTAAATCATAAAAGTTCAATGTCTGGTAAAATGTATTGTTGTATAAAATAGTTAACGGTAGAGCATGCCCAGATAGCGCTGTTGATGAGTCCATGCCTTTGAACCGCAGTTTATATTTTCTATTCCAATGAGACAAAGGAAAAACAGCCTACGAGTTCCAATTACATAAATCTGCACTAGATCATCTTGAGATCAAGGAATCATTCAAACTTATTCGTACTTACTCATTGAACCACGTTGAACATATTTACTTCCTAGATAGGCTGCACGTTTGAATATGTGTTATTTTTAGGTATGCATTCCACTGGTTTGGAGTTATGAATAAATTTTAAGGTTTTCTGGAATTTTTTGTCTTCTGCCATTCTGGAGTATTATATTTATTATTATATCGGTTGTTGTGCAGCAGTAGCCCATTTACCGCAAACTAAAATGCCATTCATTTCTATTGAACACATCTTCATCCTTTAGACGTCCGCTTCATAGCACTCATAACAACTTTCGTATACTGCTTTCTATATCTTCCTCACTTTTTCCATCTAGCTGGAACTCACAGCTAAATCTTTTGATGCAAACAGTCCTCCTCCATTCTTTGCACATGACCGTACCAGATAAGTTATCTTTCTTAAATTTTATAAATTAATAATATTTGTAGTCAACTATCTGTAAAATCTCAAAAACATCTCTAATTCAATCTGTAAAATCTGTAATTCCACGTAGCACTGTCATTTGAAAACTTCTTCAAAAGCTCAATTACTTAGTTATCATTCATTGATGTTCTATAGCATTGTTACTTTGTATTTATGCGTTGGTTGGAGAATCCAAACCTCTGAGCCATTAATGGAAGAGCTTTCATCAATAGAACGGAAGATTCTCTTTTTAGTGCCACAAGATAATTATGTGATTACTTCACAAAATAAAATGTAAAAGTTTGGAGAAGGCCCCTACCGCTACCAAAGTTTCACAAAATATAATTGTGCAATGTACAATATGATGATAAAAGTGTGCCGGTAGTTGAGCACCAAATCAGCGACACTCTTGTCAATTTGTGTATTGTGTACTGACCCTGCAACGACGATATTAGGTTTTCTTAATGTTAATAATAATAGTAGGCCCCTAACAATTTTGGTTTTGAAAACTTACTCCAGAATGTGTATTAACATTAAAATTCTGAAGTAAGTTAAAAAAAAATCATCATTCAGTAATTAACTACGACAGAGAGATAGTTGAATATCAAATTTTACTATTGTCACTTCAGTGGTTGTGGAGATACGGTGATGAATTGTGAATAAATAAATGAGTGAGTGAACAAGATTTTTAACGGAGCTTCCTTTTTTAACGACAGCTAATTAATATGAACCTGAGTATCCTTTTCGTTGAAAATTTCTTGATAAAGTTGTTCAGTTAAAAATCAAAGAGCAGTCAACCGGGTAATGGTTTCCGCCATGATTAAGTAGGCATATCTAGTTTAGACAGAAAAATGAAACGGTTATTATTATTATTATTATGAACGCCATTCAGTTTGCATATTGCTGATGTTCAATAAATTAAAATGTTATACAGCCAGGAGCCTTAGTAGAGAAAATG